>CM027081.1:5404549-6055069 GCA_015343265.1 Pao palembangensis
CCTCAGTAGAGCTGCTCTCGGCTGGAATAAATCTCTAAGAGCGTCCAGCAAAGGGAGAAAGAGAGAGTGAAAAGGAAAGATAAACCATGTGAGTAAGAAAGATGAAGAGTGGAGGTCAGAGGTAGTGAAAGTGAGGTTGAGGAGGTCTGGCAGCAAAGTGTTTGATGAGAGTGTTTCCGTTTGATGATAGAGCAGACAATACTGGTCTTTGATTGAACTTTACAATTATTGCTGGTTTTCAGCGGGGGCGTTTAAGGAAAACTTCATAGTTTTTCAGTGCATCAAAGGATTTTTTGCTTCAGTGTGGTTGGCACAACAAGAAGTCCAAAGAGAGATCATCATCATCATCCCTACACATACATGGAATTACTCCTCTGCAATCATAGGGACTGGAGTGAGCAACACAGGGAATATTTGTCGGAAATCAGAGTTCCTGAGCTCCCGAGCCCCGGTGAGTTCTCAACACACCCACGCTCTCCTCCCTCTTTGGTTGTGGGTCCTTGAATTAAACATCAAAGCGCACAGGAGCGTAGGGCCCAACTGCCATAAATAACAGTGTGCTTGGGGAGGGGAAGGGAGGATGTTCAGATAGGAAGAGAGCAGGTCACCCGATCACTCATACACAGACTGTCAAAGCAGATTCATTTGTTCACAAAATGGGTGATGTTGTGTGTGACTATTGATTTCCACTAGCCATCTGTCTTGTCCAAGGCTTTGGCAGGCAGACTCTGGCACTGCCTGCCTCCGGTTTCCCTGGATCGGCCTCCAAAGCTCAGGTGGGCAGGAGGCCGATGTGGGGCAGGTCCTGTACTGGACAATGATTTCTGGCCTGTGAACAACATTTACTCTTCATTATTTATATGAGGAGGGCTGAATCTTTTATATTTCCCTAAGCTAAGTATTTTCATTTCTACATGTAGATTTGCTACAGATGTTCACCAGCAATGGCCAACATTTCAAAATCACCCAAAGATTATACAGTGAACATGTTGTTACCTTCGTGTACCTACAGGTATTGGTCATTAATGATACTTAACGTCCGTTGAACTGATTTATTGGTAATATTTATTCAGTTTTTTATTAATTTGAATACATTTCGAATACACATCGAGCCCAACGCAATGACTTTTATGCAAAATCTTTGTGATGTGCATGTGGAATGTAGAGGACTGTTTATGACATGGAATAGCTGAAAATCACGAAGGTGATTATTCACATCTCATTTGTCGCAAACACCTGCGTACACGAGTTCAGGCCCACCCTCCATCTCCACCTCTTGCTAACTAGTCTCAAAGTCACAGTGTACCTCCAAGATGAGCTGCGGTGTGTGGAAGGCAGGCTTTCAAACGTGGGGCCCAGCTGCTGCTGTGTATTTTTGTCAGTCAATACACAAACACACACACACACGCAGAGGCATCCCTTGGTGTTCTCTCTCTTACGGAGGGCACATGTTACTGAGTAAACTACCACAATGATTGCAAACAGCGTTGTTATGAGGGAGTCTAGCTTGGTTGTTATATTTGAAGTCTGTGCTTTGTATACTGCTGTGCTATTAGGACAGCTTGAGGATGTTTGCGCCTGCTGTCTGCACTCCGCCCATCTACACACACACATAAAACGCGCACACACCTGTGCAGTCACATGCTCAGTTGTAGTTTTTAGTATTAATGGAGTTTTTTGTTGCTTTTATTATAACAAAAAAGAACAAAAAGACCATGTGAGATGCTTCAGAGTGTGTATCAGTATCACAGTTTTGTCAGTCTCAGGGTAAATGCTGATGAACAGCGGGGGATGAAGTCTGAAGCGCACGAAAGAGCATTACACACTGAAAAATATAGGTTCTGCACCGGCGAAGCAGTCATCAAAGAGATGCTGATTGTGGATGCAGATGTGAACATGATGTGCGGCAAAGTTGCTTTACATTTTCAGCAGCCTTGACGTAGCCTGATAACAAGGTTATCAGATAATGATAGTGTCCAACAGATGCATGTCTGTGAGATAAAATGCCGGTGCTTTGAGCTTGTCATTTATCAATGAAACCCATTTGAAGCATGAATAGGGGTCTCACTAATTTGGCAGACTTCAAGGACTCCGTGGGCCTGCTCGGGCAGCGTCCTTTTGCACGCCCTGCAGGAACCAGGCAGGAGGAAGACAAGAGTTTCACTTGAGGAGTTCATGAGCGATAAATTGCTTCACTATAAATTTTTCTCCAAAAAGATAAAAAAAGGCTTTTAAACTTAAACACTTGAATTTTGTACACGTTGCACAACTGTAACTGTAAACAGTGATGTCATCCATTCTGATAAAGAATGATGCTAATAAAGGTTGTAGTGTTGTGTTAATGAAATCTAAGGTCCTAAAGAGAGGTTACTGAAAAATCTGTCATGCCTGTTCTCTTCGTGAGATTTGTTGCAAACAGGGCAGTCAGAGAAAGAGGGGATATTGGGAATAATGATAATGACAATAGTCCTTGTTTTGAACCCCAATTACCCTGTGATGCAGATGAAAAATGAAAAAAAACAGTTTATCGTCACGAGTGTTGCCTTTTGGTAATGGCAGGAATCATTCTTTCCTGGCCTCCTGTTCTTTGGATGGGAGTAATCATATTTTGTCCATAACACCTGCGCATCAGTTGCCCTGACCTGCCACCCAAATGAGTGCAATTAATGACAATTACCCTCCAGGTGTCACAGCATAGATAGGAACTGATGGAGGCCTGTCTTGAGGGAACACACACTTGTCCTCCAAGTAAATATGTTAGGATAACAGCTGGAAAACAGTGGAGCAGGAGTGGTGATGTGGGGGGAGGGCTTCAGCGGCACATGAACAAACTGAAAAATGAAGAATCGGGAACAAGAGGTCTGCTTTGATATGTGATAGATGTGAACAGATCCAGGCACTGGTCACTTTAAGCATATATAAAAATAAAATTTTAGTTTTGATAAATGTTGGAAAAAATGTTTAACCTTCAACCGTTTAGGTCTTGGAACACAGACACACAACTGAAAGTGTCAGATGGAACAATTAATAAAGGACATCAGCTTATCAATCAGGTTTAATGTTTAAGTAGGTGAAAAAGAAAACAAACTGTTGCTTCACTTCTTGGGAAAGAATTGCTGCATTTTCTCTCTGCTTCAGCCTTAACCTGTCATACGCGGATGAGCTGTGCACCAAGTTTACCTCATTTTGTAATTGTGTCCACTCTTAAGCACTTAGCTTGAATCTCTAATTTTATTTCACGGGTTTTATTTGAAAATATAAAAGTTTACAAATATGGGGAACCTGACGATGAGACTGAAGTTAGTTTAAATTTTTTTTATCTTATCACAGTCTTTTTTTCTTCTCCAATGCACATATTTGCATTAACATATCTGAATTAAGGTTCACATGCTGAATTAAGTTTAATTCATATTAATTAGGAGTAAGCAAAACAGTATTCTGCTGAACCTGGAATGTCTAAAATAGAGAAAGTAGGAATGTGTGGTACTGGTACTTTTATGTAGCGCTGCTATATAAGCTCAAGCTTTTAGCCAATTTCCCTTCATGATGAGAGATTTCTCAGGTGCAGGATTCAACTTTAACCCCCTCCTCCTGTGGGTTCGCCGTCCTTTCCCTGTGAACCTGCATTAGCATAAAGGCATTAAAATGTGAATAGGAATTAATTTGGACTTTCCCCTCCATAGGAATTAATGGAAGTTTGTTCTGCTGGTACCCCTCAGACAGCTTGGCGCTCCTCCACAGTCCATAAATATTAATATTAATACAGCATTGCATTTAAAGGTAGCGCTTGGCTGAAGCCATATACAGAATATTATTAGAGATCACAATACGTTTCTCATGAGAAGTACAGCTGAGTGAATGCATTGCCTTGCCGTTGTGATCTGTAAAATCCAATCTTCATACAGCACAAAAAGTTATTTTCGGAGAGAGGAAAGATTAGCGAGGCCGATTGGCTGGCGTCTAAAGCCATTAGGCACATGGGGATTTTTCTTTTTTTACGCTGACTTGAGAGAGAAGACATCCCACATCGTCTGCTCTATCGGGTACCGATTCACATCACACCATTGTGGCGCTATTATCATGCCCGAGTAGATCATCATGGCAGATAACTATTATCACCTTCTCCCATGCTGGAGTCTACTCATCCACATAATACAGGCCACGGAAGTTTTAGACACCACTATACTTGCTTTTTTCCCCTTTAAATAAGGTTTTGTCTCTTTCCTGTATGTACTTGTGTCATACTTCTTAAACTTAACTCATATAATACTATTTTTTTTTTTTTTTTTTTATTAAAAACAGTAACAGGTCATTCGAGCCCCTTTGTTCAGTTCTGACAGGAATCGGCAAAAGGGATCATATCTCTCCGGTTTTAGCTTCTCTTCAATGGCTTCCAGTGAAATTCCTAAAAGAACACTCAGATCACAGAGTGCAGGTTTGCTTGTAGTTCCTAGAATTCATAAAAGTAGACTGGGATGACGTGCCTTTAGCTATCAGGCAGTTTTACTATGGAACCAGTTACCAACCTGGGTCTGAGAGGCAGACACCACGTCTGCCTTTAAGATCAAATTTAAAACCTTTTTGTTCAGTAAAGTGTACAGTTAGCCTCAAACAAAGTGTGTGTAGGGCTGATAGGTCTAGTTACAGTCAATTCTCACAGCTACAGGTAGAAAAGGGTCATCAAACTTTTATTCTTTAATCTTTAGCATAGCTATGCTGCTATAGGTCTACGCTGCTGGGGACACAAACATGATCCACTGAGCAGTTCCCCACCTTCTCAACACCAACCACCATCTGTATTCCCTCACCTCCTCTCCTCCTTTTCTTCTCACCAGGATTATCAGTGTGTCCAGTCTTCCTTGCTGTTTTGTGTCTCTCTGCCCCTCTTCTCTCTCTCTGTATCTTTCTGCAGGTCTCCCGTCTCCAGACCTTCATGCTGCACAGATCTCGGCCTCTGACAAACCCAGTGTTCACTGTCAGCACCTGCCTATGCTGTTCCCTTTTTTATAACAACCTGCCTATGCTGTATTGTGTTGGCTATGTTTGTATATTTGTTTCTCTCTCTCTTTTATTCTCTCTGTCCTGTCTCTCTCTTCTTCTCCTTCTTTACCCAGCCGGCTTTCAGCAGGATGGTTCCTCCTTGTAAGCCTGGTCTTGCTCAAGGTTTCTTCCTGTTAAAAGTGAGTTTTTCCTTTCTACTGTGTTTACCTGGGGGTTCTGCCAGGCTCTGGGTTTCTGCCTCGGTAAAGCACCTAGAGACAATTTTTATTGTAAAAGGCGCTATATAAAATAAACTGAATTGAATTCTTTCCACATTTCTTCATGTTGCATCACTTTGTCAATGGTATTGTTTTGGTCCAATCTTTGCCGGGCTCGTCCTCTCCCCTGTCTGCCTGTTTGACAGGTTACTGAGGGCAAGGTGAGACATGTTACTGGAGAGAGACTGGTACTGGCTTCAAAGTCCCAGTGTGTGCGTGAAAGCTGCAGTTTGGCTCAGTCAACACCGCCTGCCTTTAATCTACGCTCTGTAATCTTCCCCATGCTCGCACTTATTCAGTACACTCTCACTTTGTTCTTGCAGGAAGAAAGGTGCAAGGCTTAGGGTGTTTAATGTAACAGAAAAGAATAGCATGGCATAATAGACAAATTGGTTGCTGGGATGAAGTGGGCACAGCCAATTTGATGTTTGGTCAATACAATTTACAGTTTACTTTTAAATGGAAAATTGATCACATGGGGATAACTCTAAAGAGTGCAAGAAGATGTGCACTTCTTCACTTTTTTATAATCTTTTAAAAAAAAAGGTCTGCTTAAGTTTAACAATTACAGTGTGTTAAAAATCCATTAGTTTTCTCTGAAGAAAAGAATTGCCTAATCTGAACCAACAGCCTTTGATGTGGAGACATTCATGTTGTGGTAAAGCCTGTGAGCTGGGGTGACTGTTGTGCATCAGGTCATTCCTGTACCGGGCTGGTTCAGGTTGGCCTGCTCCCCTCTGAGAGCCCTCTCATCAAGCCAGCCGCTCCTCTGCCGCCCTCCTCACCACAATCCCCATAAACTCTCATAATTGCCACATTAAACTTGAGTTTATTATTTTTCTCCAGGTGCAGGTGTGCAGATGATATGAGCCCCAGGTTGCATTTACATACAAATTGAAGGTTTTTATTAATCAGGCAGGCAGCAGGAATCAAACAGCAACACTCCATCAACCCTTTAAATACATTTCGTGACATTTTTACCCGGCATTAGCATGATAGGGCAAGCGAAGTATAATGTACCAATGATTGCTTTTCCATTGAAAGCACAAACGGTTTCATTTTTCCTGTCATCTCAAATAAGTGTTAAAGAGGGTTTGGAGGCTATTGTGCTAGTGCCGTATGCTGGGGACTTGGGACCGCTGATGGCCATATTAAATAACCATTAGCGCCTGAGCTTAGATCATTGTGGCATCCGCCTTTTCTGAATTTATCCCTGATTTGAAATGAAGGCAAGCTGTGCCAGCTTTCATAAAGTGCTCCAGCCCTCTCCATTTTTCCTCAAACTAAATGCATTACAACGGTAATTTTGTGACTGTTAAGATAACTAGCGTTAACAAGCACTTAATTAAAATGTACAATAAATAGCCGTCTGCAGCCTTATCTTCCCTCCAGAGCGACGCTGGTAGGAGGCTCCAAAGCTCAGGCCGGCTGTTCCCCAGCTCGTTTGCAGATTAATTGCTTTTCTGTCTGGAGAAGCCTGCCTCTTCTGCAGCCAGATCGTAAATAGCCAGATAGGGAGTTTATCAATCAGACGCTCTACCTCACTCATCTCCCCCACACAGGCCTGTTTGTATGCCTGTATGTCTGCATGCATCTCCTTTAAGACTGGCTCTCCATAAAAGAACTTAAAGAAACTTCAGGAACTGTTGAGTATTAACTGGTTGTAGTTTTTTAATTTTTGTGTACATAAAATTAATCACTTTTATTTTACAGAATGAAATATTTGTGCCATCCATTTACCAAATAGGACTTTGTTAATACCGGATGTACGTATTTGTAACCTTTGCTGTTATTTATGTCTGCCAGCAAGCTTATGTGTGCTTATGTCTACTCTGAGGATGTCCAAATGGGCCTTAAGCAAATAGCGGAGGTTAATCAAACACAAACTGCACATAAACGTTGCCAAGGGGTTGTGCGAGACAGGACAGAAGCGAACAGAGAGTATTTACAGTAATAAAAGTTAACAGCGGTCAGCCCCTTGGGATCGCATTACTCTTCAAACATGTGTCTGCAGCTCTCTGCACATTGCTTTATGGACTTGGTTCCCTCAGTAAGCAACCTGCAAATCCCCTTGTTTTTTAAAAGGAAGAAAAGAAAACACGTAAAAGCAAACTTGCCTGCGGGTAGCCCGCTGAACCGCCCCTCCCACAATGACAGCTCCCTCTCCTCTGCTGGTTTTCCACCCTTAACCCCGACATGATAAATCTGCCTACAGGAGCTGCAAGGAGGAAGATCCCCAGGCTGGAAGAACCCCATGTGTCCCCATAACACATCCTGTTTGTGTATTCAGAGCTTCAACCAGTGATCTTTACACTCATAATTCACTGAATGACAGAACTCGCTCCCATGCTATTTTTGTATCTGTAAATTTTAGCGCAATGATAATAAAACATCCATAAGCACAGGAAGGGCAGCCTTAGTGCTGTTCAAGATGTAGCAATGATGTAAAGCTTTTCTAGCTGCATTTGCTGCTGCTTTTGTATAATCAGAGGTGGATTTATCCCACATTAACGCTGACACCAGCCTACTGTAAATTAGTAAGTGTGCTTTTTGCTCTGTAACTTGAGACTGTTGAATAAACACCAATTTTCCGGTCAGGTTTTTTATTTCCATGGGCATGTGACATTGATTTCCCACAATAGGAAGGGTAGCCGCTGTGTTTCCACACCTCTCCCCAATCTTGACGGATTGGAGGAAATTGAAAATGATGATTGCGTAGCGGCTGAACCTCTGTTTTGACAGCGTAACACCCTGTCAGGGGCCTGTGGGGGGGTTTCAGGTCCGCGTGTTTCCCCATTTGGCTAACAGCTGAATTAGCAGCTACATGAATGTCCTCACTGTATCTCAGTGTTGCTCTGTCAGGGGAGAGCGTGGACATTCACAGCGGTCTGCAGGCATGCATGAACGTCAGGCAGGCAAGGCACTCTGGGAGAGCAGCCATTTGACAGCGATGCCGCAGTTATCAGAGCTGCTTCAGTCGCTGTGATTTATAATGTGAGAACATGGTAAACGTAGCTCCCAGTGAGTGAAGGGGGCGAGCGGCAGGGAAGGTATATGGATCTGTCAGTTCTGGCCTGTGTGATGGACCGGTCCCAACAACAGAAATAAAGAAGGACAACAAGGAAGCTGAGAACAGCAAGAGCAGGCTGTCCTGTGCCCTCCACCTTGCTGGTGATAAATCAGCTCGAACTGGCCTCTCTGCCCTCAGGCCCACGCTCCTGTCAACTTACAACTGTCCTAACCCGATATCAAAAAGTTATTGTTATATTCTAGACACATTCTATAATTGTGACTGATTTTTTTTTTTAGTGCAGCAAAAAAAAAGAAATAAAACTAATAACAGGTAATTATTATGAGCTGCTTTTTTTCCATCCCTGCTTATCACACCACTCTGTTGTGACAGCGTCAGCAGATACGATCAATGTAAATATCAACATTGGCCTAAGTGGGTCAACAGAGGAAGATAACACATGCGTAATGGAGCTGTGGCAACCATGGCAGTGGAAGGAAAACAAAAGGCTGTTGTAATAGATGATGCTTCTTTTTCTGATGATTCGGAACTGAGGAGAGGAAATTAAGTTATGACAGGAAGGTGCAATTAAATATGCAACTATAGTATATTCGCACACATGAGTCACCTGTCACTTTGCAGGTGCCGGCTATGCATGATTTGTGTGGTCAGTCTATTGTATAAATCCCCCGTGGGATCTAGCTCCCGTAATTTCAATGTAATATATGTTTTCCATAAATAATTTGCTGCCCATTGATTTCCAGTGTGGCAGAAAAAATATACCTGATCCACCTCAAGGGGCTGTGGATGTATCTGCTGCTCGTTTTTGTGGTCAGAGTTGTGACAGCTAGAACCCATCGAAAGATTCAAATTTATTGTGATTACAGGTCCATATGTCAAGGAGGAGGACATTAAACAGTTTGGCACACCAGAACCGGGAAGATTTTTTTTAGAGTGCTTAGGGATTGACGACCCCAGAAAATACAGATAAATAAAAACAAGAATTGTTCCTGAGGTTTAACTGATCCTCATACTACACAACACACCTAATCATGTGTCTCCTTGTGTTTTGCTGTCTTTGACTAGCATCTTTGTATGTGCATTAGGGATTAGAAGAAAAAGAGAGCAAGACCGAAACACTTTGTACCTGTGCTGCCAGTTTTCCATTAACATCTTTTTTGGATCTTTGGGTCTGTCATGTCCTAGGCCAACTGGGAATAGGCCCGATATTACTAAGCCGAAAGTAGGTGTCAGACATAATGATGAGTCAGACATAATCAATAAATCAACTCCTCCCCAGCGTATGCTGGACAAAGAGTAGTCCCATTAATTGGTCTGGATGGGATTGGTACCTATACCTAGCTGGAGAGATCTGTGCCTGAAAACATCACCAGTATTGGGGAAATCCTGTTGGCTGTGACGACTGTGACTTTCCCATTGACTCACAGTTCTGCCCTCATTAGAACAACTCAACTCTCGTAGCTGGAGCAATAAATCTTCATAGGCTATTATCTGTGACAAATAACTAAAGTGTGTGTATAATTAAAGCTTATATTTATTTGACCCTCTAGATTTTATGAGATGTGGGATCCATTGCACACCTAGAAAAAAGTCCAGTTTGGATTAGACATACATAGGTTTTACAGTTTTACAAAGACCAAAATATGCTCACTGTAATAACAGTAGACACTGATCAGTCATGGTCCAAGCCAAGTGCTTGTCAGATAGTCAAACACGTTAAATTCCCAACACTGTTATGATATTAGAGTTCTGACATCTTTGCTCTGCGCAGCCAAATAAAATACAATAAAAATGTTCCAGGAAAGATTGTCCAGAAGCGATTGCTGTTATTCCCAATTCGGAAGTCTTCACACTGTAATGGTAAACTTGTCTAGTCGGGCTTCAGTAGAGATCCTTGAAGCCATAATAAATCAAATTTACTTCTAGTGTGGTTAGACAACACATTCTAGAAACCTGTTATGGTTTTTTATTTTTTTCAATCTTTAACTTTCAAATCCACATCCATATCAGCAAACTGCAAGGACCATGCTGTTCAGTCAGTTGAAACATCTTCTATGCAGATGATGTCATTTAAACCATACAAAGAACAGTCACAATTGAATCAATCCAGGATTCGGCATTTACTTCTTTGTGGATGTGAATGCCCTGAAAGACCAGGGTCATCAACGGCCACCACAGGATGAGCGCACCCTCATCTGCGGACGGAGGAGGGCTATATCTTTGCTGCTGTCGTGAGGTGATTTCGTGTGGCCATTTTGTTATAGTGTCAACTATGACTGATCGAGTTGTTGATTGGGTGTTTTGCTGGCAGCTCCAAGAGGAATGGCAGGAATTGATGAGGTTTAATTGGTCTGTCTTCTGTCAGCTGTCATTAGTCCCTCATCTAACACTATCTGATACTGTCTATTGAGTCTATTGCACCTCCCAGGGAGACAAAAGAGAGACATAGAGAGAGGAAGTCTATATTAGAGAAAAAAACAGGAACTTAAGGTACAAATAATAAAAAAAAGATTACATATACAAAATGTGTGTGTTTTTTCCCACACACATTGAGATGTGATAATTGAATTGAATTGAATTTCTTTATGTATGCTAAAAACAATGCAACAATTCTTGAGACTTTTAGATACAGGTAAATAAATGAAATGTAATTTAATTTATCTTATTTTGATTGTAGGTACTAAATTTTAAGGCCAGAATTTGCTGTAAAGCAGTTGTAGTTGTAGTTCTGACCTACTTGATTTAAAATGTGTTAAATAAAAACATGTTTATTGAAAAGATTAGAAGACAAAATTAATGATCTTATCATTAGATTATTAGGACAATTGTTCAGTGTTCAAAACTGCTTATTAACAATGGTGATATTTCTTTTGGCAAATTAGCACATATAGATAGCCTTTCCTCTCATTATGCTTTGTCCTGTGAGTGGCAGCTGTTAAGACGCTTTTGACATGGTAGTGAGAATTGGTGTGGACGTGACAGCGAACTGCGGTATTCTGCGCTGCTGCTGGCTGATAGCTCTCTAAGGGCTTGGGTGTCACTGCGGTGACGACCTAAGAGCCATTAATTTTAGCCTCTGGAGCGACTGTCATAACAAGATCCCACAACCCCATTCCTCACAGCGAAGCACCTAAATATACATTTATTTTCAGAGGGAGTCCCCCACGTCGGGATATGATGGATGCCACTAAGATAGCATGCCAGTGTATGTCCACAGTCGGGGCCCCACCATATTGGTCAAGTGGCTGGTGTAAATCTCTTTAAGGGCGATTTGTTGGGGTCTTGTCTTCAGTAAGGATCTCAGAGATATGATACCTTGTGCTGTTGCTGCCCATGTGGGTCTATCTTAAGACTCCACATGGAGGTCTGGCATTCAACTAAGTCTCCATGGGTTTAGGGGCAGGCAGTGGGAGTATTGCCTGTGGCCTACAGTTACTTAGAGAAACGCTCACCACGTGTGTCCTCGTCTATTCTTGCCTCTGGATAGTGTATACCCTTGTACACATCTAGATAAGCACTCCCCTCTGTTTGGCTTTGACATGGCTGTGAAAATTACACACACACACACACACACACACACAGTACAATAGATCTATAAACAGTATCTGTTACCAGGACAAATCTGATATTTAAGTGTGATATGTGTTTTCATGTGTAAACATTCCTATTATTGTAACTAGTAATGTAATATGATCCATAATGCTTTCTCCTCCTTGCCTTTTTGATTGTTGAAATGCTATGACAGTTTTTTTTTTCTTTTCCACCCATGGTGTTCCTGGTACCAGCTGGATAGGGAAACAAATAGAGCCTACTACTCACAGGTTTCATGGAGTTAGATCCTGGGGCATGACAGATGGTTGAGGGGCAAGACTGAACTTCCTGGTGAAGCTATTTTTGACATGTGGGGAGAAGAGGAAAAGTGAGAGAACTTGCACATGACCTTTCTTCATATTTCCATCCTCAAAAAAAAAATGACTGGGAACCCTGTACATGTAACAGCCTGGTTGCCATATCACCTTTTGAACCTTTAAGGTATGACATCATTGTGCATGAAGCCACTCTGTCTTCACTTTCAGAGCTTACACTAAAGGACATTTACACAGGTGGATTTGCTATTACAGGCAAAAATGTTCCCATAACCATAACACATTTACCTGTGTGACCTTTGCAAAAGCGTCACACCACTGGGATGGATAGATGCAAATGTTTTTGTAGTATGGAAAACCTATTGTGCACATTTACACTTGACCAGAAGAGTCCTTCAACATAAACGCAACTTCTGAACAAGTTATCGCAAGGCCTCAGGAAGTGTTAACTGCAAAACAATCTCGAAGCTATGAAAGGTATACAGTCAAAACCTGACACGCGAGGGAAGTAACCATGTTACACCGCTGAAGCTGAAATGACTAAATGACTAGGATGTTAGGAAAAATACTAGTGTTCTTCTGAATATTTCCCACTATTTTCCCCCAAGAGTCTGATTCTATAAACAATACAGAAACAATGTGACAGAATGGCTGCAGGCCGAGGTCCAATTTTTACCTGTTATCTTCCGTAGTTGTACTGTGAGAATCAGAAATAAAGCCTAAGATGGAAGACAGAATTGAGGGTGAGACGGATGGAGGAGGGGGGTAAGAGGTGTTGTTTAAGTGAAGAGTGCGGTGTGTCCTGGAGGATCTAATAAGCAGGTTGAAGCCTGATAAGGATAAGCTGTCCCTCTGGCTCTGGGGAGCCTTGTGTCCTCCCCGCTCTTCTCCTCTTCTGCCCTCCCCCTCCCCATTTTTCAAGTACTCTTCTGAAAAACGAGAGAAGACGGTAATCAAGAAAGACAAACGGAAGGAAAAATGCACATTAGGTGTATGTGAAATTTGATCGAATAAAATTAAATGAAACTGGGGATGGAAGGGAAGAGGGCTTGTGTGGGAAAACATGGAAGGACAATGGGAATATGGAATATGGTGAGAAAGGGGAAAAGGAAGAGAATGAGGGGTCTCGGGGAAGGAAAGCGCAGAGGTCACAGAACGGAAAGAGAAATGAAAAGGTAACAAGAGGAGAATGATAGAAAACAGCAGGACAATGAGTGAAGTACTGATGAAGGATGAGCTGAAAGCCAGAAGTGTTAGAAATCAGCTGAATGGGAGCTGCTGGTGTTTCAGACCTTTAGATCCAACCCACTCCCCTGGGGGGGTGGGAAAAAAAAATGAGAAAGGAGAGTAGAGACATTGACCTTGCATTATTTATGCTGAACGCCATTGGCTTGGGCACACGCTGCTTCACATTGTGTCTTCATAGAGCAGCCACGAGGCTGAGGAAGAGGAAGTACAACCAGGAGGGCAGTTTGTTTGTAGTTTGTAGTCTGTGTGAGAGTGAAAGTGCAACAGCGTGTGTGGGCTTTGAAGGGTGGGTGGAGGTTCACAGCGAAAGGTTCTGATTATATAGCGACAAGGAACTTAGGCACAAAAACACACCCTACCAGTGGCGGACAGGTAAAGTAAACACTGTGTAAAAGCACAGAGTTGTGATCCTTGCCTGCGACTGAAGGGTCTTTATTGTCTAATTGAAGGTGAGAACAAACAAGGTACAGGTCAGTAATAAAGACAGGAAAGCACTGATCTACATATGATCTTTGTGTTCTGAAACTAATCCCACCTTCCCCCCCATGCTCCAACTGGCACATTTGTTAGTAATTCATGAGTGATATTTCGTTTTTGGATGAATTAACTGTCCAATAAGTCCAACACTCTGAGATAATTACCACTCGAAGATAATTTCTTCAATCATTACTAGATAGTTTAATGGTTTTGATCATATCCATGTGAGGTGACTGCATTTGCAAATAAACAGGTCTCACTTCATAGATTTTTTTTTTTTCCACAAGACATTGCAGTGCTGAGGTGCAGGCCTGAAAATGACTGCTTTTCAGATATCTGTGACAAAAAAAAAAAAAAAAAAATGCTGCTTTGGTCCCATTCAAATCCAGCATGGAACAGATTTCAGCTCCCCCCACTTAACAATTGCCCCCACTGCCTGTTTATATGATATTGCTGTCAATTTCAAATTTAATTATATATTACTCAATATACAGAACCCCTACCCTGTCATTACCCTGTCTGGGTCCACCCACTCGTCACAGACCCACAGCCACATGCCCCGAAGAGTGACCTGCTTCCCAACAACTGGTTGTGACTGTGAACGCGGCCTCTGTTTGTGTGTGTGTGTGTGTGTGTGTGTGTGTGTGTGTGTGTGTGCAGTTGTGTGTGCAGTTGTGTCCCCCTTATTCTGGTTCTCCCTGTGCCTGGGATGTGGAGATTTGTATGGCGTGTTAGTCACACCCTGTGTTATCAGCATCTCTGTGATGAGCATAAGCATAGCCTGAGGGGACTGGGGTGGGGTAGCGTCACAGATGGTACAGTGTCAGGGTCCCCAAGTGTGGTTTTAAAGGCACTGCTCTTATCCCTCGCCACCTGAATCCTGTCACCTTGCGCTGCCAAGGTGCCATCTTTCCTCACATGGGGTAAAGGCCGAGCTCATCTCACCATGGCGCCAGCGACCCACGTCCCAAGTTGTTGTTGTTTTTTCTTTCTTTTTTCTTTTTTTTTTTTAGCAGCGCCTTGAATTATGGCAACCGATGCTGCATCGCACAGACCCCGACCTAATCCTGTTATCCCTTTCCTTCAACAACTTGGAAGGGACAAGGGGCGGGATCCAAAAAGTCAAGCCAGCCAAGACCGTGCAGGGCCTGCCCCTATCGCACCCAAAGTGGGCTTAGCTGTAACACAATAGGTGTGTAATTTCAGGTTTTTGTTAAGCCAAAATCCAATCACATACATGACTGCAAGATCACAGAGAGACACAACAGGAAAAGGAGCCTCGGAGGTGGAGGTGTCTGCGCCTCACACAAACAAGCTCTGCACAAATGGGACGCCATTGATCACAACTATTAAATAAGTAACCAGCAACTAGGAGATTAATGTGACATTTGTAGATGTTCACAGGCTATGGATACGCTGACATTTCGCTCCTCCCTAGCTTGGCATCTTTTAATAAAATTGGAAACCATGCAGTTTCTCCTCATTAATCCTTATGAAATCACTTTATTGGAAATCCTTCCCAATAATATGAGTGGCACAACTTTCCTTTCACAATAATACTGCCTTTCTGTAAAAATTAATTTTTGCTATTATGATAATTAGGCCCCCAAATGAAAAACACGGTTGTAATTTTAATATATCCCTTTCAAAAATGCCATATGAAGCTAAAATCCTTCATAGAGAGTCTGGTCTCCTCCTGAGACTGATTCAAGTTTTTTTTTTTTTTTTTTTTTGATGGTTTGCAGTTTTGTTTATGTCTCTTGTTTGTGTAGATGATAAATGAAAATAAAACATGCGTTTAATATTTGAAATTCTGAGATTAATAATTTATGACTCAGTAGAAGATTAAAAGTCATGCAAGGAAAACAGAAAGTCAGTAATCACACAAATTCCGGACAAGCAAAAATGAATTTTTTAGCTGCTCCCGCCCTGTTGTATAGTCTGTGTGTTGGAAGCTTTGGAATTAATGTTGTGTATCATGACCTCATTCCACCAAAATACAGTCTGAGAGTTTCCCTTTGAAGATGATTTAGAAGAAAAGCATATAGCCTAATGTCTGTGTATGTGTAGATTCTCACTCATCCAGGTCATGGTTATCCAAAGTAGATCTCTCTGTGTCAACTGGACTGAAAGGTTTCCTTGAAAACGTTTCGCCCTCTCTCCAGAGAGCTTCTTCATTTCTAAGTTTGCTGGGGCAGAGCTTGAAAATATAGCCCTGTGGACCATTGGCATCTTAATGGCCCGGGTGGTCACCTGAGAGTCCTTGGCAGGGTGGTTGGCAGGGTCGTTCATCTAGTTTCGGTTGGGGTGCTTCCCCTTTGTCTGTTGGGTCACATGTTAATGAGTCATATAGCCTAATGCATCGATTCGGGATGTGTAATGAACACAATACCTTAGTAACAAGTAATGATCACCCACGTTTACTCGGAACAGACAGACGCGATCACTACCACCGTCCTAATTATTATTCATGTAAGGCAATTAATGTTGGTGGTACCTCTGTACTGACAAGTTCATTACCATGTGGTTGAGGCAGCAATAAGCACATTCAGAAGTTCGTGTGAGAGCTTTACTAACGCTGTACATTGCTGCTTGTCATTGGTTCTGCCACAGCAAAGAGCCACCTTAGAGTAAACATATTAGTCAGAAGTCCTTTTAGGTGTAGTTTACATGTTTTAATGTTCCCTTTAACACAGAAAACTCAGTGTTTTACTACTAAAACTTTCCATTTTCATCATGCCAGAAAAAAAAGGCTTTTTTGGGGTATCATTTAAAGGTTTTTACATTAAACTGAATAATAGAGAGAAGAGAAAGCTATCAAATGTCTTTATCCATAAGAGCAAATAATGTGCACTGGCTACCTAAATCCCCTGTCTTTTCAGTCTTGGCACGGACAGAAGTCTCCAAGTCGAAATATGGAGTGAAATAAAGGCAATATAAACAACTCAACCAACCTGTTTTCACTTAAACTCCATATTTGTGGCCATTTACACTGATTTTCAGCACATGGTTTACACTCAGAGCCCGACCTTATTAGAACTAAAACCTGAGTTTTTCAAATATTGTTTTGTCAAAACGTACTTTTGAGGCATTTGGGGATTCCCTGAAGCATGGGCAATGCACACTTGACCACATATCAATAGATTTCTTTGGCTGCAGATCTTAAAGTTCAGTCACAGTTCTTTCTACTCATGCTGATAGATGAACTATGGAGATGGCTTTAAGAAGTCATACACTGTGTGTGGATGTGTAATACGAAAGATGTGATGGTGATGATGTGTATTCAGAAAGAATATACTGTATATGTTGGCAACGACTGAACAGAAAATGTATTATGGAAAGATTTGCTTTGAAGATGTAATGGGTCATGTGCGCTATTAAGCGATGCAGAAATAGCCGCGATTACCGCACCCTATAGAGACGATCCTCACCCATCAAGCAGAGCAGCAGAAATCTCTCATCATCAGGCCGACACGTTTGATCTGGTGTAGATGGGACAGCTCGACAGCCCTCAGTTCAGTCGCACTGTGTTTGATGGTAAATGATTACTGCCCTTCTACCGCAACACACTTTCTTTCTGCTCTTTTCTCTCAACATCAGCAGGTGGTTTAAATACTTTTGTGGTGTCTGCGTCCCAGAAAAAAAGAGGTTGAAATCTACCAAATGGTGAGCAACATAAAAAAAAAAAAAAAAAATAGAAGGAACCCCCTCCCACTATGGATATTTCCATCCAGAGAAATGAAATATTAAACATGTTCATTATACCCTCAATTTGCAGTTATTTCTCATTGCACATGGCCATTTTCCCATTTTCCCCGCTCTCTTATTGGCACAGCGCTCAGGGCCTTGAGAGAAATCTCTCTTTTATTATTTAAATCCATGCACAGGGGCTGAGCCAGGCGAATCATCTCACGTCTGCTAGCCCACTCTCTAATTCTGATTGGCAGCTTGAGACACACAGAATGGATGGAGTGGGTGATAATGCCAGTGACAAAGAAGGACAAAAAAATCTCACCGTTATGTTTTTATTGGTAATGGGGAATATGGAGTTCATGCACAATAAATGTACTGTAACCTTAATAATTGGAAGTGGCAACGGCCTGTGTCCCTGAGTGTGTGGGGCTGTCAGAGCAGCGATGTAAATTTCTTTGACGTGTTTTTGTCTGGCTAAAACTTTAATGTCGTGGGTGTGACCAATTGGATGCAAATGTTGTTTTCATCCTTCACCGATGAGATGACCCCTGTCATTTCCCTGGGGAAATCAAGCTTTTCAAAGTATTTGAAAGCTGTATCACATGCGCACGCACGTACAAGCGCGCGCAGGAGCTCCAGCTGACATATACGGCATACGCAAACACATATCCGCATGCGACAGGGTCACACACGCAGAAACAGGCACTTTAAGTGTGCTGTAAAACACTGCGCGCGTATGAAACGTATGCAGATATCCGTCACGACCTTTTGACCAACCCATTGGTGCCTGGCTAACGCATTCAACATGTGACGGTGCCGTGTGGATGCTTGATTATATTGAAAGCGCTCTTTCACTGTGAACATAAGGGCACCTTACATGGAAGGTGGACACAGCATTTCCGCTGTCAGCCCATCATAACCTCTGACGGGATACGAGGCCACACATCTGCCATAACCATTCCGGGATCCGCTTCTTGAAGACATCCGCGCTCGAACGCAGGCACAGGCCACGTATGGTTTTCTCTGTACACATTGTGCATGTGTGTGTGTATGTCATGCGAATAATGCTGCATGCAACGACCAGATTTAATATAAGTCTGGAATAACGGGCTCTTTTGTACATTGTGAGGCAGCCAGCATCTGAGACCAATAAAATAGTGGCCCTTGGGTCACTGCTTCAAGGATGAAGGAAGAAGATATAATCATACATAGAGGACACAACACCTTTTTTGTGCTTTCTCCGCATATTTGGGTGCTCAGAGTGTGGATCTTTCATAAGTTTAATATTTTCACGGCGTGACCTTTTGTCACTAATAGAGTGGTTCGCCAATAAGCGAATATTGTATCTTTAGGGGCTGCAGCCATATTAGTGCAGCAAATGGCTGTAGGTAGAGGGGGAAGACTAGCCACACGGAAGGCACGTGGTGTTAAGGCAGACACAGACAGGAAACACATGTGTGCGCACGTTTATTTGCGTACAACTGCATGTATCTAAGAGGCATACGCCTGTGATTTTCTTTTTGGGATATATATCTCATAATGACATTTGGAATATCTCTGAAAAATGGATTCTAAGGCAGGGAGGTTGACGTTCAGAAACCGCAAGCTGGAGTTAAGCCTCAGCATTGCAGTGAACCATATGCTAAACCCATGTCATACCCAACTCTGCAAGCTGCAGCAGCAATTGGGTAAAGCCATAAGATAAACATTGCAGAGAAGACAATTTGAGGGCATTTTGGGATGATTTGTTTGATGAATGGCACTGGTTCCTCTCATTTGTGGGCTCAGTTTTCATTTTAAATACGTGCCATGTTGTCTTAGTGGCGATGATGTCTCATTATCTTCTATTAGGCCCCATGCGCAGATGTGCTTCTAGCTGACAGTTTGCAGGTCGCTGCATCTTTTGAAGTGTTTCATTCTGTTGGCGTTTAGTCGTAACTGCTTCCACCCATGAGTTATAGTGGCAGCGGGATGGGTTGGAGGAGAGTGCAGCCTGTGCTACCAGCACCTGTTGTTAGGAACTCCACCAGTCTGAGGCAAGAACTTTATCCTCTGTCTCCCCAACAATCATTACCGCCAGCTTACTGGGTTATTATAACGCAGCCTTAGCACATTTACACTGACTGCACCATATCCTTGTGGGTGTTTTCTTCATCTGCTTCTTGATGTTATTTTCCTTCAACCTATTTTATCCCCAAGGTTTGCAGAGACAACTTCTCTTTATTTAGGGCAAGTAATAATTAGAGCAGACGAGCTGTTTGATTTCCAACTTGATAACACCGTCAGAATGTTGTCAGGAGTGTAAACACGTCCCCACACTTAGTTTGGTTCCTTTCATTCGAATCATTTGTTCTTGTCTCTTTTTGAAAAAGAAGAAATAAAAGGTTGTTGTGCTGTGTGTTGTGTGTGTGTGTGCCAACGTGTGAGGTGTCAGTCTTATTCCATCTTTTTTTTTGTGGGTGTCTTAATGCATGCATGAGCTGTATAGAGGTAAGGTTTTCTTTTTTTTTTTTTTTTTTTTGATCTTAGTAGGGAGATGTGAGTTGCCCTGGGGTGCGACGCTCATTAGGTATGTTCTCCTCTGAATACAAAAGTATTTGTTAAACCGCATGACGAGAATACCTCTGTGCTGCAACAGATGTGCTGTAATTAGAGAGGGGCTTAAGTTGTCTTAGAGCTGTGTGGAAAGTCATCACCGGCTGATAAGTTTACTAGACTGTCCCCCCCATTCTCTCTCTCACACACACACTAGTGCGCACCCAGTATGTGCAAAGCCAATCAGTCAGGCAAATGCCACACTTACCCACAAACACTCATCTGACAAAGGGTTGACAAACAACACATACACAAATACAAACATACACAATAGCCAATGCAAGCACATACACACACACACACACACACACACACACACACACACACACATTGTAGTTAAGGCAGATTTGTAGTTAAGGCAGATAAAAGGCAGATTTTGGGGAAAAGAAAAAAAAACTTCATGTGGGTTTGTGTGTTAATAAGACTATTAGCAAGTGTGAGGCAGGCATGTTGAGAGAGAAATCAAAAGGTTAAATGCATCCTTGTTCATACTGTAAACTGAGAACACACAGACTAAAATAGTTACTTAGAAAAACTCATTGCAAGAGCTGTAAGTTTTAAATGGAATTGATATTGACCTCAAATGAAAAGAACAACTGCTGTTGTTTTCGATGTTAAATGGTTGAAGCGACATGTTAACCCAGCATTTGAGTCTTTGGCCCCAGAGATAAAGAGGGCAACTGATCAGGGCTATTATCCATTCAGCAGTGAATCAGGAAGATAATGGCTATCTGTCAGCATGGGGTCTCCATAAAACCATTAACAGCTTTTGTTGTTCCTCTCTGGTCTTCTCAACGCTCTATAGGCAGTTCAAAAAGGCAAACCAGGCAATCTGTGTGCTTCATTACAGCCCTATTCCTCTGACACACACACACACACACACCTACACACACACACACAGATCCTTGTACCTCTATGTGAGGACTTTCAAAGGCATAATGTACTACCCAGCCCCTTACCCTAACCTCAGCCCAATTCTAACTCCAACCTTAAAGCCAAATCTTAACCGTTAAACTGGTCTTTGTGAGGAACAGTAAAAACTGACCAAAACTGTCCTCATTTTTCTAGTAGAATGAATTTTTTGGACAAGTACGAGAACGTGCGCGCGCACACACAAACACACGCACACACACGCACAGACACACACACACACACACCCACACACACGCGCTGTCTTGCATTTATATTCCCCAAAAACACTGGAAAGGATTGTGAGAAATGCCTGGTTTCAAGATGTGGGTACCTTTTATTAGCCTCTTCATCGTTTGTGGGAAAATTCATGACAAACTATTCTGCGACTGAAAACACAGTTGCCAGATGATAAATTGAATTCACCACCGTGGGTATAGTTTGAGATGTGCTAGGTATTATGTTGTTCCAGGATTTGCTGTTATTGCGGTCAAACATCTCTTTTTATTCATCATACAGTGGACACAACATGTAAGTACATAACCCCCCATGTCACCTTGGTAACTGGTTGCTTGAGCATCCTCTGTGCAGTGACACTTACTTTCAGAGTATTTCAGAAATACCAACAAGTGCACTTTACCCACATAACCACAGCACGCTAACACTCTTCTTTAAACTTCTTTAAACATTATACAAATGACCCCAACCGAAAGCCAGCCGCTGTGACTTTTGGACATCGCCGGTAAGAACCACCCGACCTCTTTTAGTATCTGAAATATTTTTTTTTACCATTTAGCAATGCATGAATTTCACTTCTGAGAGACAACATATGGAGAGAAAGACCATGATTTTCATCATACATGCAGGCAAGCCTGGACACGCACACACACTCCATCCAACACACATTTATCTGACATTAGAAGTCTTTATTGTCTTTTGAAGTTTTCAGGCAGTCAAATTAGCACTGATGAAAGAATCAGCATCAAACATGTCTGGGATGCAGCCAGGAACCGGGAGCTGTAGACAAGCTATCTTCATCGCTCCCTCTGCCCCTCCAATCCATCTTTTTTTCTTCTCCACTATCCCTCCGCCTCCCCCTCTCAGAGCAGGAGCCCCCAGTGGTTCTCTCCATCACTCCCCTTCTCTCCTCTCTCCCTCTCTTTCTCTCCTTCCTGTCTGAGTTGCCTTTGGCAAATTGGCAAATTGTGTTTTACTAACGTGGGTACATGTGTTAAGTGGGGATCAATTGTTTGTTTAACAGGGTGCCTCTATTAGACTGGGAGGGTGTAATTAGCGGTAAGGTCTTTTCTTAATGCAGACAGCATCAGTGGAGGGGGTGGGGGTTGGGGTGGGGGTGTCCAATCAATGCCAAATCACAAGGAAGGATCTGCAGCATTTGTTTTAAGGAAATTAAATTTCTTATAAATTTCACTGGAGAGGTGGAGGCTCAGGATTGAATGACGCTGTTCTTGGTGTCCTGCCGCGCATCATTGCTTGCTAGCCTTGAGCTAATTTCAAGTATTCATCATGAACCTGCTGAGAGAATGGATAAAAGCTTTTTTAATGAGTGATTCTTCCCACTGCTGTGTTACAGCAAAAAGAAAACATCTCAAATTTACTCCACGCTATTGCTAACGCTCCTACACTTGCCAATTCAGAGGATCAGCCAGCCATGCCAACAAATAGCTGACAAAAGAAACCAAACAAAGCAAATTCTTTCGAGAGTCACAGCTGTGTGATAGATGTTTTTTAACATGTCACTTAAACTGTTTTCATTCGTGATTCCAAAGCCAGATTATAACAGATAAGAGCAATGATCAAAATTATTCAAAAAATAAAAAAAAAACAAAAACTTTTCGCTCTTCTATGACTTCACATGTTCATTACATTGTAATTATGACCTATTTGATGCTAGAAAAGTGTTTTGTTGTTTTCAAGGACATATGCAATATTTATCTCAGAATTCTACGAAAGCCACTGAAATAAGATGAGAAAAGCTCAAAGTAAAAGTGTCACTGCCTACTGGCACCATGTCCTTCTGTGTGTGTGTGTGTCTGTGTGTGTGGATCTGCATGTGCACACGTGTGGACATGCATGTCCAATCACCTCAGGACAGACTTCATCCTATTGGCAGCTCATGTCAGCATGCACGGATGTTAACAGAAAAACTTATGGATGTTTTCGATGTGTGATCCTTATAGACAGGTGATGCTTACCAGTGGAATTCTTTAGGAGAATCACTGCCTATGCACAAAAGTCATTTTCTGGTTGTCGATGTAGAGGGCACCCTATTTTCAATTGTTTCACCATATGGACATAGGTCGCTTTTTTTGGGGCGGCGGGGGGCGGGGTTTGCATATAAATGTTACTGATGTCGCTGGAGGAGGCGTTACTGCAACTGGAGTGCTGGAGCCTTAACTACTTCATACTTATTTTAAACTGGAGGAAGAAAATAACAAATCAGAGACTGCAAATCAAATCTCACTCAATGCATGTTTTTCCACAGTCAAACATGGCGCTACAGGCATGTACACGTCTGCACACCGCGGTGCCGGTTATCTTCATTAAACAGCATCCGTGTTGGATCAAAAGCTTCTGAGTCGCTCTAAGAGGTTCCCAAGACAAGACAAGGAGTGAAGCAGATATGTTAAAGCTGGTGCGGCTTGAGGAACAGAACACAAGTATAGAAACATTCAAAACCAGATCCTGGCATGCTATTGGTTGGTTGGAGGCAGCAGTGTTGTCTTTTTTTGTTTTTTGTTTTTTTCTGCACGAGTTTTGGAAGTTGGAGCTGAAGGCTATTGCAGTTAACTCTGGGACATTTTTGTTATTGTTGAAAACACAATGAGAGACTTCCAAGTGAAATGGTCGTTTTGGATGTATTTCTACTTTTCCATACAAAGCAGCAGCAGTGACTTGGTATTAATTGTAGGATTATAGTATTAATTATCTCCTTCTGCTCTGCAAAGCAAGAGCACCATTAAATCTTCACTTCTGTGTCTGGTAGAATGAAATTTGTTTGAAATGTCAATTAAAAAATGGTGTAAGTTCTACGAATAATGCTAGGTTGTTGCCAGTTGTTAACGTGGATACTTCTTTGAGGATCTTTAATCCTGCAAACTTGTCCTTTGGATTGCTTGTAGACCTTTTTATATATGGTTGCGCAACATAAGGATGCGAGATGCTGATTGGCCGCATTCGGCGGGGCGTAGTCGGAGAGTGCACGCTACGCTAAGTGGCAGCTGCAGAGTAGCAGCGGACATGCTGCTGAGTGACTGACAGTCTCAGAAGCTGCATGCCAGCTGATTCTGTCTCCGACCCGCACCAGCCTGGCCATGGCAGCCATTGTTGTCACCCCCGATTTCACACGCCACATAAATGGCTGTTGCCCTGCCAGCTCACCTCTGACAGCAACCGATTAACAGGATGCTGCTTATGCTAACACAGCCGCTACATGGACAAACTCCATGTGTCATATGATACTAGCAGCAGGTATTATTTGCATTTGGCTTATTTAAACCTCACAGGCTGGATGGTAAAGCTTGAAATGTTAGTTGACTGCAACATAGAGATGAATTTCTGTGCCCTAACACAAACTCCCTATAATAATGTGAAAACACAACAATGCTATAAATGAGTGAGCATTTATAAATAAATAGTTACCGAAACTATTTATTTCAAAGAGAGCCATAGGCGTGGTGGGAGGGGTGGGGAGGTGGCGGGGGATGGTGCATTTCCATAGGAAGCACTGAGCTAGTTTTACTTTCATTAGCTTACCAATCTAAACAGCCTAGCTATTCTCCAACTAAGCAATAAGTGGCAGAGTGACATTCGAGTGGGGCTGCCCCCTTCTCATTTATTGTCGCGGCTTTTGAAGTTCCTTTTCAGGTCATTAAGCTCCATTTCCCATTCACAGAAAGCTTGTGTGGCAGCCGTTTGAGCGCAACAATGGGCCCTAATGACTTAACGCTTCTGTTTTCTTTTTGCACCTCTCGGTCACCCCCACCTCCGCCTCTCTACCCACATCTCCATTCGCCCCCACAGTCTTCCCCTTCACCTCTTTAATGGTGGCTTGCAGCCCTCTTTTGCCTTCTTATGTTTTTTATGGGGCATTGTAATGAGCCGCAGCTGTGGGGTAAAATCTGGATGTAATGTTAACCCAAGCAGAGGAGGATGACCCAGTGGGCCAGAGGTCAATGTATTGTGTTAGAGCCAGGCCTTGGGTCTATTAGAGGCTGTAAAGGTTATATATTTTTTTTTCTTCGAAGCTACAGCATGCAGTAGCTACACCCTCCCCTTTTTTGCCCTCTTACTCTCTCACACCCATTCACCCCACGAAATAAGACTTTGTCAGATACCCCCTGTTGAGCCCTTTGAATGGCCTCGTCTCTGTTTTAATTATGAAGACCTGGTTAATTTGTAAGAAACTGCACGACGGAACGGGAGCTGATAAACTGGTGGAAGCCTTGGTAAATGTGTGAAGCTTTGGTCGCCGCTGTTTAGGTCGAATCTGTCCTTATGCCTTCAGATCACGATACCTGGGCAAGGCTGTGTAAAAGCTGTTTTCATTACAGTCTCTGACAAGAGGATAATCCCGACCAGAGTTATCACACACCTGTACCATGCGGGCCTATAAAGACAGAAATATGACCTATTAGAGAGAAAGGACAAACACATACACACACACACACACACACATGCTGGGGACATCTATCATGTCATAATCTATCAGGGAGCAATATATTTACTCAGGACTTCAAACACGTGAGCCATAGTGGCCTTTCTAACAGAGCTTGTAGGGGCACACACAGTTTATCCTTCACCGTACGTATATGGCAGGCAAAGCAGTAACTTGAGCTAAAAAAAAAAACAAAAAAAAACCAAAAGACACAAAGCTAGTCAAACTGACCCCTGTCACTCTCACTCTCTGCAGCTGGCGTAATCTTAATTGAATCAGCCTTACAGAAAGATGTTGACACTGAGAGATTGCACAAACCTGGGAGGCCATGGCAGGCCAGGGGGAGATGCTGTGGACAAAAATAAATAAAAAAATAAAAAATTGCCCCACCTATTCATTAATGTGTCTCCCTTTGTCCCGTTCTCCCATTTCTCACTGTCTCAGAAAGATAATGCTCCCCCTCTCAACCTGGCAACCGGTTTGATCATTGCTGTGGTCCAGTAACGGACTTTTCTAATTTTTCCAGTTAATACCGTCAGACAATGGACTGTCCTCACAAACACAGCGACAGACTCAAAGCAACACATCCACCATCCTGGGATATTTTAAATGCTGAAATTTTCCACCCACTTTGGTGTCAGTGATGAATAATATGTAAAAGCCTGCTAAATAATCGTGTCTGCGCTTCAGTTTAATGACATGTTCGTCTTCATGCGAACCATTGATTGGCCGCATCGTCCCCCCGTGAGACTCATCCATCATGGTGCTCTCCATTGTGTCCCTATTGGCACCCAATCCGAACATGGCCAACCTTTCACAGTCCCTAATAATCATTTCCACCCAAAGGACTTCAGCAGGAGGGCTGATGTAATGGTTTGCACACTTTAATTAATGGCTCCTTCAAGTAGCTGATCACCCGTTGTTATAACAACAACAACTATAGCTTCATCAATAACAGAACAAAAAGTGATGGTTCCTACAAATAATTACCACAAGAGTCTACCAGGATCTGCTCATCAGTTAAGCGGACATAGAGAAGGAGGTCAATGGGATGGCTAATTAAGTTAATAGCACGTATTTAAGCATGTGTGCATGAAGGTTCCTCATTCATTCAGGTTATAGAAACTTGGAGGTCCAGCGGAGAGTCAACTGGACTGTTGGAAGAAAATGGAAGATGCTTTCAGACATGAATTTAATGACTTTAAGCATGTGAACTTTTTTAATCTCTATGTTTATTCTGAGTTGCAGGTTAAAAACCTAAACTTGGGCATTCAAAACATAATTGTGTTATGTAACACAATGTGGGTAACATAATTCGCAGCTTATCTGTGGCCTTACAAGTCCAAATTTAAATTATTTGCATCAAATGCGATAGCCTTGTTGCTAAACCAGCAAGAAGCTGCCCATACCAGTGGAAATCTATGGTACATGAACAAAGATAATGACCGAGGTAAGATGGAAAGCTTGCCCTGTCTGGCTCAGATCTGCATATGAATGGCAGGCTGCTCCGTGCAGGTGGTGTCTGCTAAAAGTCCTGATTTAAACAAAGGGCCAAGGTGCATGTCTTCTTTATTAGCTGTGATGAAGTAGGGGTGTGGGGTGTGTGTGTGGTGGGGTGGGGGAGAAATAATAATACTTTTACAAACCTCACTCAGAATTAAGTTCAACTCAGAGTTTTGCTGTAAACAAATCCAAAGCAAATCAGACAGTTTGGATATTGCTGCAAGAAGAGGCTGTTTTCTGTAAGACCGTAGGAGAATGTGTCGTCTTATTATATTTGCCACGATTAGTTTGCATATGTCGGGCCAGGAGATGCTACATTCTGCCCCAGGGCAACCGCAATGCATTATGTATGTGCATTATTCATATAATTATTGATAACATTATTCACACTGGTGATGATTATTCATCCATTAATTATTGCTGTTCCTAATGTGTTAGCATTAAAAATACTGTTATTAGTGTCAGGCTATTTGAAGAGGGCTCCCAGCAGTGGGTGGCTAGTTTTATTAAAACCTTGAAGTGGAGATTACAAAACAAGGATTGACATTTTGGATGAGGTTGGGGAAATTTCCTCATGCAAATATGCATTTTGAAAAATATACTGTTTTCAGGGCACTGTACTCGTAACACTGCAAACTGGAACTGATGAAAAGAAAATCCTTGAAAAGTGAGCCATAGAGTAGGATGCTGACAGGGCAGAATATGAGAGATACCCTGATGTAAAGTGAGGCGTATGATGGCAAGCCTTTTGCTTCTCATTATGGAGACTTTCCATTTCAACCTTTGTTAGTTCCACACAAAACCACATTTCTAGTATCACATTTATCGGGCTACCAGAGATAGATGTCTTCCAGAGTCAGCTAAGATGAAGCAGGTGTCTTACTGACCGCAACCAACTAAGGCCACGCTCCGTGTATCAACCACGGTCTCCAGAAAGGTTCTTCTATATTTAAAAAGGCCACAGGTGATGTTGAAAGGTACCTTGTACAATGATATAAGGTACATGACAAAATGACACTTTTATTCATGATTTTTATAATATAAAAATAAATCCCACTCTTGCTCATTTGCCACAAATTAAACCAGGCCAGCATGTATATAGAAGGACCAGTGTATCGTACACATGCCCACACTTTACCCATGTCCGTCTTAATTTTCCTCCCAGCTTTTGGGAAACCACAGCATCATTTATTCTTTCACACCAGAGTGTGATGAGCCCAGACTAAGATATGTACTAATAAAGGGAGGTGTCATTATTGGATTAGAAAACAAGCTTAGTGGTCTATGCATATAAAGGAACTGAAATAAGACACACACAGACATCACATCATTTCATCATTCCCGGGTCAGATGGGCAGAATGTTCCCCATGTCTAATCCACTTTCAATAAATAGTAAATCTAGTTTGTTTGCAAAGCGGGCCTGTAAGTCACGTGATGACCTCTAATTCGACAATTTGGTAGATTAACATTATCATTCCAAGCGCCTTTGCCCGAACTGAAATATTAGCCCCTCTCAGGGCTAAGGCTTTCTGGGATGTTTCCAGTCTAGCCGCCAGCAGAGCCCGTCCGGGGACTGCTGGAGCCAAGACGGCGATCTAGTTACCCCTTTTGTGTGCTACATTACAAAAAGAGCACATTTGGTTCTGCTAATCAGCTGTAATGCTATTGCCATCGATAAAGTGTGTGAAACATCATTCTTGAAAGATATTGCTGAAGTCATTTAGCCTGGTAATTGACTTTTAAAGTAGTCTGGGCCGTGGAGTGATACTGCTAACCAGGTGGGCCGGACAGAAATATATCTATCATTTCTCTGTGCATGTTGATATGATAGGATGGTGCAAGAGAATTGGAGACAATGTTGACAGCAGGTGGAGGCAGGCATTTCCCGATCTACAAATATAGGAGAATCTTGGTTATTTCAGTAGCTCTGTCCACGTTAAAAAAAAAAAAAAAAAAAACAGCCAATGCAGCGAGCTTCTCCTTTGAGCAGAGGAGGCAGCATATTGATTTTGTCTTAGATGAGGTCTCTGAAACCTCATTTACCGGCGTTGTCATCATGGTGGTACATTGGTGTCTGACAAACTGCACTTCCCCCCAGAAGTAACCCGGCAGCCATCTTCGAAACTGTTGATGGATGTTAATGTGTGCGAGCATTAGCACTGCCTCTTCGTGTAACACTGTTGACAGAGGGCCTTGGATGATAAGATGTATGAGCACAGATAGTGTTGCTGCCGACTAATCATTGTGATGTCTAAATAAAGCCCCGTGTTTAAGCACTGATCTGCTCTTATTAAGTTACAGCGCAAACACAGATGAACATCCCAGGTGGACCTGCCATCTTGGCATGTGGGTCACAGCCAAACCTGTGCCCGGAGATCTATGGGTGTTTGATGAACCCCCGTATGATACTGTCTGAGATTTCGTACTTTACAAGCTTGAAGGATGGAATACCAAATACGCTATTCAGTCTCTGGACCATTAAAATATAGCAATTTAAATTTTATTTAGCAAAGAGTGTGAGCAAATTAAGAACGGGCAAGCGAGGACACACGTCTTTGTTTCAGACAGGTGCAATCAAACCAAACACGCATTGTGCGAGCAAGTCTCACTTGGCTCACAAGCGCTGCCCTGCTTTCATTGGAGAACAAAGGCCGATTGACACCAAAAAAAGCTTACAAAGTAAAACCGACCCGCCACTCTCACTCACGCTTGGAGCACCTCATGGTAGGATGACTTCTTGAAAGAAACCAACACAATTACCCCACACGTCTCTCAGTCAGAGGGCAGGGAGTTTTAGTTTTTATGTATATAAATAGGCGCTGGGATTTCTTTTTTTTTTTTTAAGAGGGTGAAATTATGCACAAAGGCTTGATTCCCTGTAATTAAACTCATTAAAGAACATCATTAATAAAATATTTGTGTGCCAGCTGTTTACAGTGCGTGGTGGGGCTTGGAGATGGGATATGTTGGGGGTGGGAGGGATTGGGGAGGGGAGGGAGGCAGACCCTGTGTGTTTAAACATGTGCTTTCAAGGGTTCCCTGTGGTGGAGATCTTCTCTTGAGTTATTGCCCCTTCGTAACAGTCCCTGTGGATAAAAACAACCGTAGGTCAACATGTGTATTGTGTCGGCGAGAGAAAAATAAGACGCTCTCAAATTTCCACCAAAAAATATTAAACCCATTTACTAAAGAAATAACAGTCATTTGTTTGAGCTTAATTGCTTTCAAAACTAATTAAGGACACTGAGTGATTATTTGCACGTTTCTGTCTCTTTACGTCACGAACGGACCTTTTTGTTTTTCAAGGCCGCTGACATACTGATAAAGGAGAAATGGACACAGTGAAACAGAGCCCAATTAATAATGCATTTGTGTCCGACTGTCTGGCCCCAAGGATGGGGCTGCTGAAAAATAGAGGTCATATGTTCTCCTCAAGTGGTCGGTGATCCCTCTGTGCCACCCACCCACACACCCACCCAGTGTTGAGCTCCTTGAACTGTGAAACAGCAGGCCTACCAAAGCAACTGCAACTATCAAACCGACGCCACACATATTTCTGCAGACACGGTCCACTTCTCTGTGACTGTTTATATGCATGCCAAATACTTATGAGGATACTTGTGTAAGCCATACATAGATAAACACCTATAGGGAGTGTGTAACGTATGTGTCCATGTGTCTCTGTGATGGATGGCTGCAGAGGTGACCTCTCTTAAGAGCATTCACTGGTGAGGGTCTGCCTTTGACCCTGGGCCACTTAGGCACATTAATCACGACCCATTCCTTCTTGCTTTTATCAGGCCTGCTGAAAGCTACTGTCCAGCCTCCACAACCACCCCTCCCTCCCTCATCACCTCTCTGCTTTAGTCATTCATAAGGCTTTCATCAACTTTAGGCCACAGGTATCACTACACATTTATCAGGAGCTACTCTTATCAGATAGCAGGGCCTGAATATGGAAATGGGATCCCAGCGACTGATAAGAACAGGCTAGATTATCTCTGACTCTCCTTGTTCAGATAGATACTGAGGAATGGTAACAGGCCGGAACATTCCTCCATTGTTTTGCAGAAGTGCTGATTGAAGAAGAGCTGCAAGGAGGGCAAGGTCCATATTTGCATACATGCACCCATGAGTATTATTGAAAGGGCATCATATATATAACAGCATCAGTATGAGTGTAGGAAATCTCTCTCATCGTGACGTGTTTACATGCACACACCTGCTTTACACAGTCACACGTGCGCATGCACAGCATGCCAGTGAGCTGAGCGTCAGTGGTGTGAAATGTTCAAGTTCACCACTTACATAGAATTAAATTAAGAATGTTCTGCATCAGCACTTTCGCGCATATTCGAGCTTAATTCAAGCAGGAATAAAAGGCATAACAACAGCACTATCACACAGAAATTAAAGTGTCTTGTATGGACATGATGTAAAGGATATATACACCCAGAGCTTTACACAAAATACTGTTTCCTCAGCATATGTTCTAACTAAAATAGGCCACTCCTAATTAGGACCTCACAACCTGAGCCTTTTCTTCAAAGGAAGTTTGCTCTTGTGCTAATCTGAGGCATGACTTCATTATGAATTCTTCAAAGTCCTGCCTAGCTGTCAAACGAGCTTGTTGAGAAGGCCGATATAAGGGCGGCTCAAGCGGCAGGTACAAAGCATGGCTGTTGTTCTGCGTTCACGCAAACACATGCTCAAACGCTGCAACTGGAGTAAGTGTGTTGACCCGAGATGAGTTTGCCGGCCTCTGATGTGCTTAGGTGTGTTGACTCAGAGTCAGCCCTACAAAGGAATATTGACACGACAAGGAGTCGTCCTGTGAAATCCCCCTACAACTCAACAGAAGCTGTCTTTGGCTTATTTTATCAGATTATCAGATGCATTATTAGCCGTGATTGGCAAAACTATCAAAAGAACGTTAGTCGACAAAAGTCCCTGTCTGATGTCAGCAATAAAGCTCACCTCTATTGGCCTCTAAGTGATTTATATGAGTGTTAAACTGGCTTTTGCTCAGGCTTTGAGAAAACACAGAGGCATGCCTGTGTGCAGCTGACACACAGCAGAGAATGAACTCACCACTATGCCCAGGGTCAAAATCAACAAGGGCTTCTGCATGTTATAATGGACCCATATAACTCATGTTACAGACAACTGTCCACTTTTATCACTTGGTGTGCATAGAGACATCTTCATCTGATATAAGACACTTCTCTCCTGCACTGAAGTGTGAGATATAAATGGTATTCGGAAAACATTCATGTTAAGATCATAAAAAAGATTGAGTTTCATTTTCCGAAAGTTTTAAAGTTGTATTTCTAGCTAGATATGGATGGTGATTCAATGGTCAGAATGAATTTGGATGAGTCCCAAACTGTATCCTATGTTCACTTAATTTAAACAATTTGTAATTTTCATTTGGGCCTAGTTTGAAATAGTTCCAGATCCAGGATTAGGATCCATGATGTCATATTACCTCATTAAACCGATTCTTGAACACAAACTTTTCTATTTTGTTTCATAAAACCCGTTACACTCGATCCATTTGAGAACCATCAAATGTACACGATGTATGCAGTTAGAGGTAAGAATATATTTTACTCTGTGTAGGTGACAAGATGTCATACTTTTATTTTCCTGCTATGCAAAAATGGTATTTCACTTAATGCATCTTAAGATAATTGAACGTTTTTAACTGCCAAAATTAGCTTTACATTCTGCGGGTTCTCTGTCTGAGTCCAAGTTAATAAAAAAAAACTATCCTGAAAAGTGACTTAAGGTAACAAATATGAAGCTCAAAGGTTGTCTTTTTAACCTTGAGGATGACTCTGACCCATGCAGCCTTTTGCCATAGACACTGGCGCTTAATAATAGTATCTGGCTTCCCTGAATCCTCTGCCAGTGTGGCATGGAAGGAGCGTTAATGCATGCAGACAGCTAAACAGAGTTTAATTGCCTCTCTGAATAGCTTTGTTAGTGATTTCTATGTCTGAAAACGTGTCTCCTTCAAAGATCGCTCTGAGATCCACATCAGCCAGAGTGACCGCACCTCTAACATGGTGACACAGGAAGTGGAGCACACAGGAAGGTTAGAGATAAATGCAGTGGTAGCTCTCTGAAGGATCAGAAGAGCCACAGAAGAGTCGGTGCAGGTATCTGAAACACGACTCTGCAACTTTTTACGTGAACATTATTTTGTTTTTCCTAACTTCAAATCCAAAACTCGGCTCTCTTGAATGACAAGAGCCAGTGTTGGTGCTTGTGTTTTTTTTCTCCGACTGAAATGAAGATACGATCGGGTCCCCCTGTTGCTTCGTGGAAATCTCGGAAATAACAGGAACAAGAAATCCTTGTTTAGCATTTCACTGTCACGGACTGGGTCTCTGATTGGCAAGCCCGACAGTGCATGTGCTGCTCGCACTCTCATGTGAGCAATGTCCATATGCTGAGCCCAGACGAGCCATGTGACTGCTTCATGGAGTCGGTTGTATCACACACAAATCTCCATTTAATCGCCAATCTCAAGTTACCCCACACTTAATAAACAGCAGATTAATGCATTCTCTGCTATGCTCGGCACACATTTCCGCTTCAGAAAGTCCCATGGGGGCAGACCTTGTAGCTGGCATAACCAGTCATGTTAAATGATTGAGGCATGGCATATCACCTGCTCTCCATCAGGCTCTGAAGAGTTGCTAGGTCAGTCTGCAGCCATTGTCAGGAAAGAAATGTATTTGCCTCAGCCCTCATACCAGCCTGACCACCCCCGACCCATCCCCACCCCCTCGTCACTGAAAAATGATCTCCATAACCTTTCGTCATGAGTTCGTCTGAGCCACATTTGGCAGTATGTGAATTGTTCTCTTACATGGGGTAATGAGAGAAAGAGAGAGAGAGAGAGAGAGAGAAACAGGGGAGAGAGAGAGGCAGGGCATACATGCATGCATGCATGGCTGAAATTAGTGTGCAGTGTGAATGACAATAGGAAGAGATGTCATATTGAAAGGTTACTTGGGTTACTATGTCAAGTCAGTCTGTCACCTTCATGCCTTAAGGGAGATCTAATCACTTTACCCTATAATTATCCCACTACAAAAGGCTCCGTTAAAGTTCCTGTAAAATAAACCCAATGCCACTGTGAAGAAGAGAGGCCTTTTCATTTAATTAGGGCCATCCATCTTAACCTTGTCTACCTGAGGTAAAGTGAAGGTATCCCAGGTCAACCTCCCAAAACGCGCTTCTCCATTGTCTCTCACTGCCATTGACTGTGGGTGCTAGCCTGCTCGCCACTATGACACTTTTGTTAGTCGCTCTCTGGCTCCTGGTAGGATTTATTGCTGAATGGGGTGTTTTTTACGGTGACACAATGCTTACAATTCACAATGGGAATCCAACACTGCACGCATCCCTGTTGAATGTGAAATGTGTGCTGCGGGTGACTATACAAAATTAAGTGTAAGCTCATATCATTTAACAGCTGCTGGTGTGACGCAACAGTTTTGCTCTTCAATAGACAACTTGAAGCTTGTGGGAACAATGTTGGTTGTTGCTGAAAGAAGTATCCAGGATCGCATTCTTTTGAACATCTAATCCCTTACTGCTGTTTGATACACCCCTTTTCATATGCTGTGTGTATGTTTGTGGTTATTTTATTCTTTTGAAGGTGTGTGTTTTTACCATAACCCTAGGGGAGAGAAACATCCCCTGGAGCACACTACCAAGTACTGATCACCTCTGCTGAGAGCAATGCGCTTGTGTGTGTATGCATGAGTAACAAAAGTGTTAAAACAACTGTTTTAGTTGTTTTTGTTTTTTAGCACTCCCTCCTCATTCTCTCATTCTTCCTGCTTCTTTGTTGTTTCTAGGTGCTACTGTCTGCTGTCTCAAACCCTCTCTTGTTGCGCGCCGTCACCGTCTCTGTAGCCAGAAGATGGACTGAAACACAAACACAGAGGGCCAAAAATCACAGGCCTTTGCATGGTATCTGTACACTTTCTTCCTCCTCATCATCCTTGGTGCCTCTGCATCTTACCATGCTGTATCCGACCCACAGTGCTCTGCGTGCACTTTCATCTGGAGAGGTGGTGTGGTTGTATATTATTCATGGGTCGTGTGATGTGAGGCACGTGTCATATGGCAGAAGTAATAAGATGGAGAACCGGCGAGAATATGAAGAACACAGGAGAAAGAGAGAAACAGACACAAACAAGTCTTTCCTGTTGCCTTGCACAGTACTCTTTACTTCAGATGCACGTGTTGGTGTACAGAACAGCTTTGATTTGTCTTTGAATGGAAGGCCCAGAATTGGACAACACAACAGGTGTTGTTTTGAAATACTGGGTTTGTTAGAGCTATGCAGGACAGTATATTTGGAATGGTTTCACTCATATACCCTTCATCTGGTCAGTGCAGTGGCACTTTTACTTTGCATAGTCAAACAGCCAGCTTGTTATTGCATCACCTTTGTCAGGTGGGATCTAGTTCATCCTTAGAACATCAGTACCCCATCACTGTTGAGTTCTGTTTGTGGACCGATGTGCACCATGTTAAAATTTAACTAAATATCATGCTGATGTAGAAAAAAAAGAAAAAAAAAAAAAAAAAAAAAAAAAACTCTGCCGGTGATTGCTGTGCATTTTTATCTGTAAAGAGAGGCAATAGAAGTTATTAATACATGTTTGACAGTCACAGCAATATAGTTGTGACTTCAGTAAAACAGAGCACATCAATGACAGCATAGCTCAGCCAGGTCAAACATACTGACCATCATCTCTGGAAACATGGTGATGCACAGGTCTAGATCTTCAGCCAGCAATGGTGTAGTTCTTTTTGTTGTAGCACCACTTAATGGTGGTTTAGGTTGAGATATTAGTAACTGTTCCATTAGGAGCAAGAATTTTGACCTGTGACAGCCCTCAGCTTTACACAAGGAATAAGGGGAGGGGAGCTTTCGGGAGGTGGAGAGCAGGGCAGAGAGCATGTCAGCTGACCGGTTTCGACGTATCAGAGACTGAGCCCCGGTGAGCAATGTCTGGAGGCGACATGTGGTTAACCACCTGGTCCCGCTGTTTGACCCACTGGAGTGAGAGAGGGCGAGCAGGAGAGGGAGCAAGGACAGCCTGTACAGCCATTTGCTCATCAATGGAGGGCATCACCGCCACTTAACACGGCTTATTGATCCACACAGCCTGCAGGGCCTCTGTTGTGTGTCCATTTCCTATTGATTATTCCGAGTCTATTCTTTTTCGGCCACCTTCTCTTCCTCCTAACCGCAGTTCTCCTCAAGTCCGTTCCATCAGGGATTTTTTAAAACAGTCATTTGAAATTATAATCTGTTTGAGTAAATGTCATAATCGCCCCTTAGGCCTGGTGCTGATTGACTCGAGAGCAGAGGTCTCTGAGGTCAATGACTGGTCAATACTAATCCATTTGTGCGATGGCCAGCACTGTAGTCAATTTAACCAAAAAATGACTGACCTTAGTTCTGTTCTGCATTCCAGCTTTTCAGAGAGCATCGCCATTTCTTCATAATTACATAAATTCAAAGTTGTCCCTACAAAGAAGGCCTGCACCGGGGAGTGTGTGCTTGTATATGTTTGTGTGTGTGTGTGACAGAGAATGAATGAAGAGTGACGCACTAGCTGACTGCTCATCAATGCTTCATAGGTTAGATCATTAGATCTAAAGTGACAGCACTACACAAGGTTGGGGAGTGGGGGTTGCTTAGATAAGGATTGGCATATTGCTATTGATTCATCATCCCTGGGGCTTCTTCTGTTACCATGGTTATAGCCAGAGGGGGCAGGGTAGGGGTATGTTTCTAACACAGACAGAATGATGTAACCATAATGAATCCGGTATTAAAATTGCCATTGTCACTTCTTTTTGCCTCAACTTTAGGATAACTCTGCATTTGTCCCAAATGGGCACCAGTGCACGTAAAAGCGGATAACCCTTTGCAATCCAACAGCTCTAACGTAACCCTTAACAATACCGACACTTCAGTGATATGATCGAGGTCTCCGGTTCTGAGCGGACAGGGGGTCTGAAAATCTGCCATTGCAGCTCACGGCGGGCTGCCAAAGGCCTCAGCTGTTCCTCCGAGGCAGGCTGAAATAAGAGCAGGCCTCAAAAGCCCTTTGATCTTTTACAGCCGGGGTCAGGGCTGAAATGATGCGTAAATGAGAGAGGAATGAGTTTTTTGTTTTGTCAACTTGCGCTGCTGTTGTAAAGCTAAGGGCTTTTGGTCTGACATGACAGGAGATTGTTTTAAGTGCCCACAGCGGCGGAACAATTGAACATGTTTGAGGGTTGCCAAAACCCTGCTCACCGTTTGAATACATTCGGGCAGATATTTAGCAAGGAGTGAACTAACCTTAGGTGAATATCGGCTGACACAACAGCGGCTGTTGATGTGTACATCTGGGGGTGTGAAGGGAAAGTCAGATACGTGAGTGTGTGTGCCTTCACGGCTCAGTTTTAAGTTTTTGAATTGCTTATATATTTAGTCTATTCCCTGAACGCACCTGCTGGCTGTAGAGCGCTGCTCAAAGATGAAGGATCTCTGTGTGTATGATAGCAGAGCAAAAGGAGAAGCAGCGAACACTTGGCTAAAAGGGAGCAGCCTCTCTATTACCAGCTCTTAGATTTCCAGAGGAGTGAAACTGGTGCTGGAGGTGCATCAAGGTAACAAAACATGATCATTATGGGATGCATTTGTACTAAATCGCTGTACAGAACATCTACTTCTGAGTGCCGACATCACCCACGCATTGTTCCGACTACAGAGAGAAACTCCCCGCAGGTGACAAAGGCAAAGGAAGCAGTGGAGGAGAGGAAAATCAGGCGCCATATCCATCGCTCAAGTCTCGGCTCGTGTTTAGTAGTTCAATATTACACCCACTCCACCCATTTTTGATTTGAACCTGACAGTTGTTTCTGAAGCGCCGCACTCCATATCACAGGGAGGAAATGAGCGCACTGCATTTCACAAGATGTGAAAGGTGAAAAGTGGAGAAAAACATCACCCTCCCCCTACAACTCCCTGAAACGAAAAAAAAAAAAAAAAAAATGGGAAAAAAACCCAGACAAACAGAGTGAAAACAAATACAAAAAATAAATAAATCAACAATAGGAGCTGCAGCTGAGAAAGGAAACATTGCGGAAAAATTGCAGCGGGGAGATTTGAAATTGTGGTTGCATCAATAATTTAGCTACCTGAGACACAGTGTTTTTGTTCACCATAAGGTTTGATGTGACTGAGAGAAGAGATAAGATTAGGAAATCTTTTTTATTATTGATACCCCCAGTGCACAGCTCACATCTGGTGCTACATTGGCAACCCCCAAACAGCGCACAACAATCCCCCTTGCAGAATAACTGCAATCCTGTCAATCGTCTACACAGTTGGGTTGTTAGTGGCAGATGCTGTCAGGTCCCGGTTACAGAGCCTTGTGAAATTCCAACAGTTTCTCCTCAAAGCAAATACAGACAGTTAATAAGTTAACTCCTGGACCTATTAGAGGGGAATGTCTTTTTACTGCTAATGAAATTGTAAGTGTTAATGTTAAGATCCTGTGACTAGGAAGTTGCTTAGTATGGATCTAACGGGTACTAAAAAGATGTAAGCCTATGAGTTCTGGTACTTAAAAGGAAACCTAGATGATATAGTGGCAAAACACATATGTTTTTCCTTGTATTCCTGACTAAATGTTGCAGTTAACACTGTGATCCAGAATCTCGTCATGCCTTTACGTAATACCTTGTCAGCACCAATGCTCACGGTTAGCATCACTCCACCCAACCTTCATCAATAACACGGCCAAGCACAAATGACCCTTGCCAGTGTAAAGGAGGCTGGCGTGAACTTAATCACTTGAGCAAATTGAAACCACTCGCTCTGCAGTATTTTTACAGGGGTATAGCATATGACCTCAGCCTATACTGCCTGACCTCTACTTTTGAAAAGACGCAAGGCCTTAAAACACACACTGCTTTCCCCCCTCCATTCATTCCATATTAGGTGAAAAAAAAAAAAAACTAGCTTACACCACTTGCGGTGTGATTTATAATGCTGTTGTAATCCATTCTCAGTTGACATTTAGAGGACATTGTAAAAGTTGTGTCTTCGGTGTGAATGCATTTTTATCATCGAGGAGATCTGCCACCTTTTGAAGGCCTTCCTGAACCTGCAGTAAAGGATCTAACCCTGGTTACTAGTTCCCAGACTGGGTCCTACAAGCCAGGAGAGTATGGTCATCAGCCCTCAACAACAACAGTCAAATCTGTATTGGATCTGACATTGTGTAAAAATTTTGAAATTATTGGTGTCTGTATAGAGGGGGAACAATGATGTGATTTTATTATTATTAAGTTTTTGTTTTTTTTTTTTTTAAGATGTGGAATTTATCTAGATATAAGTGGTGTCTAACTAAATAGTTTGACCATCCAGATGAGTAACAGGCTAGCTGTTAGCAATGTTTACCTGTTTCTTTTCTTTTCTCCTTTATCCCACCACTCGAGCCGGGATGTTAGGGGTATTGAACGACTTACACATGGGTTCAGCATGATCTGCTTTCACTCAGACTTTGTCCTGTCACGGTGTTGTTGCGCAAAAGCTGTACATGTTCACAAAACATGCTCACAGGGCCTACTTTTCAAGAGCTGAAATTCCGGCGCATACTGGGGCTCCCTTATTAAATCCCCAATGAAATCCCCCAATGCTCTTTCCTGCTCCCTTCTTAATCGTAAACAGGCTAGCACATATTACAACCACTGCACCCTTAATACCACCTCAAATAATAACTAGTCAGTCTTGATTTACAGAGGCAGTAAAACCCTTCAAAGTGCAGTGTAATCTTTCATTAGGGATCGTGAAGACAGTGTCAGCCATATCTGTTCTTCATTATCCTTAATCACTCACTGTGTTACCTGTTCATTTTATTGTAATAGAGATCATAAAAACACACTTGTTAAAAAAAAAAAAAAAAAAAAAAACCTCCAACTTTTGTATAATATTGTTAGCACAACCTGGGCTAAAATGGGCCTTTTTTTTTTTTTTTTTTTTTTTTTTTTTAACATTCTGCACAAATGCATAAAAGGTACCTGTTTACGCAGATCAGTTTTGTTCTTACTTTATTAGAGTACTAAACTAAGAACTATTTTAAAATGGATTTGAGAGTGATCATCAATAAAATGTATTTTTATCTGTAACAAAATAATTGAAATCTTGCATATCTCTGTAGAAGCTTTTCCTTAGACTGACCAGTGATCCATAGTCTTTCTATTACAATGTAAACCCACTAACTGTGATTTTGAACAGAAAATGGGCTGGCTTGTATTCGAGGTCCAGCCTATGACACTGACCATTGCCTGTCACAGTGATGTGGGGGCTGGGCATCTTAGCCGAGGTATTTGACCTACCTGACCTCTGACCTTCAGATGATTGAAGTGGCGGCCTTCCCTGCTCTGGTGCTCCAGCTTAGAGACAAGGTGATGGGTCCTTTAGGAGCTCTCTGGTTGCAGGGTTTTGGAGAGGGTATAGACACAGGGGGCACAGGCGCCGGTCTTTGTTGAGAGTGTTGTTGTAATCTGTCTGCTAGGTTTAGGCCTGAAGACAGTCTTTAGAGAAGCTAGGCTGTGACCTTGAGTGGTCTGAAGTAGTGTCACTCTGCCTGGTTTGCTCCAGGGTAACTTCTGACTCATGTACCTTGGATGACTCACTTAAAGTTGTTTGATAACCCATGTGTACGTTTGTTAGACCCTGTCATGTTTTGAACAGCATAGCCATTACTTCAACAAAGCAATACAACGATTTGGTGTGTTTCTGCTGTATTTTTCTTCCTAGATTCCTGCTGTAGTAACATTTACAGCCATATCATGCCCTTTTAGCATGGATACATCTAGGTGTTGTCTTTCACTTCAGCTAATCTAATAATCTTTCGTAGTTTTCACCTTGTCCATGCCTCAAGGTCAAACAACTTTTCTTTTCTTAGTGGTCTCAAATGTTGCTGCGCTGCTCCCAGGGTCATCCCTACTAATCCCCAGTTACTCCAGTCCTGGTGGATTTCTCCCATGGGCAGGTGAAACCGGATACCAAACCCTGAAGCCAGCCCGCAGAGATAAGCATCCTGAGCTAACTCCCAGTCAGGGGTCTTAGGCAGGAATTCAGAGATACATCATCACAAATCCATTAAGGCCAGCCCACTACTTTAAACGCAAACCCAGCTGCAGCCACTAGCCATTACAATCAGCCTGGAGTTCCAATACCTTGGTCACAGCCCTATACACAAACTTCATGTCGGGACTGTACTGTTCTTCCTGTTCACGTTAGTCTGTCTTCTAACACTTTCACGCCCAATCTTAAACAACAACAACGCTGCAAAGCATTTTGTGCTTTTATATATGCTTGATGCATAGAAACTGTAAAAATCCCACAGAAGCATCATGCAGGGTCAAAGTAGCCAAAGTATAGAACAGATTGTGATGCATTAAATTTCATATCAAAGTCAAGCGCTGCTATGATGCTTGAAGTGCAACGGGACTCAGGTGTCATCCAGGCTGAGATATGGCCCACCAGAGATATGCATACTTTGAATTAGAACTACATTATGTATATTACAATCACCACCGCCTGCAGTGCAGTAATTCCCCTTCAGAAGATGAAAACTTCTGCAGCAAATCTGTTCCAGTGCAACCAAAACTCCCTTCTGTGCTTTTGGATTGAGTTTAAAATCTTCCTCTGTTACTTGTGTGGCGCCTGCAGCCACGTCTACGGCAGGACGCCAGCTCATGTGACGCTTAATGTGAGACTTAAAGGGCAGTTGGAATGGCAGCCTATAGTGAATAGTTGTGGAGAATACAATTGTTTGTGGCGTAGTGTCTTTCTTACGCCAAAAGCACTGTGTTGTAATTTGCTGCGGTCCTCTGCATGGGTTGGCCTTACTGGGTTTTATGTGTACCGATCACTTTACCCTTCAGTATGGCTTTTAACGGGACACTGTGAATTTTAAACAAATAATTCGAACCAAAGCACATTTACATTATATGTTTTTTCCTGAATTATGCAACGAGATTTATTTTAAAGCTAATTCAGGATATAACCAATTCTTGACTTTTTTTTTCATAAATGGTAACACTGTCTCATTTCAACACCGGTTACAAGGTTTACGTTGAGTGTCAGTTGAGAGGTTTTTACTCTTATAATATACTGAAGTTTTCAGAACATGAGCATATATTGCAGGGAGAAAAAAAGCACCCTTAATTATTCACATGTGGGTCTTTTATTCTGCACTACAAGGGCATGTAAATGGGTGATTCTCAGGACAGAGTAAAGACCTGCCTGAAGCAACTACTGCCCTGGTTTGTTATCAAACATATGATCCAGTGTATATGCTATACTGTACGATCTAATTATACTGCAGCTTTAATTATCCAGCACTCCCTGCCTATGAAGTATGATCAATCAGCTTTTACCTGATGCCGGCAGGGGCCTCCACATGAATAACAGGGGCATCTAAGCCTCATTTTCTGCCTTGTCATTAGGGCCCTAGTACTGATGCATGAGGCCCCCATTTTTATTATTTTTTTTTTTGCAGAAATTTTCTTTTTAATTTAATTAATTTCTTTTAATTTAATTAAAGTATAGTTATTACATCACTTTCAAACAAAAATTAAAAACAAAACTTAAGCAAGCAAAGCAGATGAGACTCTTGATAAATGGTAGGGAGGGAAGTTTTAGCGGTGACCATCGAGGCCAAAGATTAGCTTATGTTTGGAATGATACAAAAAAATGTCACCATGTGGTAACGGGCTGCATTTTCACAGACTTGTCTGCTTGTTGTAAAAGCAATCATATGAGATTATTACTTTTTTTCCCATGTAAAAACTTTTCAGGTCTTACATGCAGACATCTGAAGCTCTAGGTCTCGTTTCCTGCCAACAGCATGTTTTCATTTATTGAATGAGAAGCAGATCAATAGCACAGATAAGCAGAACCCCCCCCTCTCCCTCCTCCACCCCAAATGTGTGATGTTGAACCCATATGGAAATGGTGGGGAGCTGGAGTGAAATGATCCATTCAAATGTTCTCCTTGGTTAACTAAAGCCTGTTGATCAATCAGAAGTCATCCGTCAATATTCACACCCAAAAGTATTTCATTGTAGAATGAAACTTTATTGTATGGTACGAATAAAAGAATAAGGTGAGAGGAACATAGCAGCTGTGAGGGAGTGAGTGTGCAGGTTTGTTTCTGAAGGTCAGAGGTCCCAGAGAAGGTGTATCAAAGGAAAAGAGGATGGAGAATGTATACATGTACAGTCTGATCCATCATGGAGCACGCACGTGGGGGGGGGATCTATGCAATATGTTCTCTATTACATAGCCCAGGTGATTTCTGTCTGTCTCCCCTCAGAACATGATCTCCTCCAGGCCACGGCCCCTGTCTCGTTAAAGCGATACGGACCCGGTGTGGATTGAGTTTAAAAGTAATAAAGAAGCGGACCTGCTGGCTAGGTGAAAAACCCGCTATCAGATTCCTAAGAGCAACTTTCTTTTCATGTGCAGACTGCATTCAACGAAGCGTTTAATTCAACAAATCCATGGTTGTGATCCACCAGAAAACAGAACTGGGGTTACTTCAATTTGTACCAAACAATCTCCACATGATCAAAGCACGGCAAGATCTCCCCAACATGCTGCTTAAATTAGACTAACACCAAAGTCTTTGGCTCTTGGACAGTATTTGGAATGTCTTACCAGCAGAGAAATTCTTCTGCACATATGGTTTCAATAGTCTCTCAGATGCCAGCCTCACATCTTTAATGGGCTGACAGGGAACTGTGGTGCAAACTTTCTGACTCGCAAAAGTTTTTCGGGCTCTCACCCGCAAAACAGCTCCCCCTCCCCACCTTTCCTTCTTTCCCCTTCTGTTAGCCAGAGTTGAAGATGAGCGATTGTGCAGTGCAGGGAAGGACATGTTTTCCCACTCTCCCCACTGCAGTCGTAATCCCCACACTGTGAGACTGTCACTTCTCGGAGTGGTGCGTCAACCACAGCAAGTCAGGCAGTGCTGCGGTCTGCTAGGATCAGCTAACCAAAGTTACACCGACCAGACCCCGTTCCACTCCTCATTCCCTTCTCTCCCCCCCTTTTTTTTTAACAGATGGATCTGACAAAACAGAGCCCCACACCGCACTCTACCCAGCCAAGTTTGTGTCAGTCATACGCGCGGTCTGTTTTTTCTACGTGTACTCATGTTATGAGTGCACATGTTCTTTTAGTGTGGGGATAACTGGTGGGCATGTTAGGCAGACTGGGCAAGAGACTTTTCCCTCTCTCCCTCGTCTACATCTGCAGGGCATGTGGAGCCTAGAAAACACCCACCAGCAGGGGAAAACAAGGGTGCAGTTCTCATGTGCTTGTTGGATATTGAGCACTGCCTCAGCATGTTGTAAAAACACTTCTAATATCAGTGTTATAACCCAACAGGCTGTGCATAGCAGGAACCTGTTTTCTTCTCACCAAAGTTGGAGATGTCACACCCTGCACACGACTGCGACTTGTATAAAAAAGCGCATGTGACAGGCTTTACAGATATAAATGGAGTATTAGACGGAGGGTTCCAGAAACCTCAGATGTCACGGCTGAATTGACTTTAGGACTCTCAGGGGAGTTCCAAACGTGACATTTTTACTCAGTGTCTGCACATTTGTTACAACATGCATTAAGACAATCAGAAAGTAGAACCAGCGGGGGGCCGCTAGGTGGGTTGTGCATCGGGGGCATCTCTCCAGGAGCATATTCAGACTTCTAAGCTCTATTTCTGTTCCATTGCAATTAGTCTTTTCCCTGAAGACGAGGTTCAAAATTCAAGACATGAATACTTTTGTGGTGACACTTGATGTTCCTCCAGGAGTTCCTGAGCAAAGTATAAAGAGAATTCCATTGTTTCCTTTATCCTTAAAACAAATGTCACAGCGTTTCATTTGATCAGACACTATTAAGGGTTTGTGCATACATGTAAACACATACATATTTCTAGTCTATATTGTGTCTGTAGTTTTTTTTTTTATTGATGCAGGTCATAAATGAGTTAAATGGGTTACTATTGATTACTGCTGTTTCATTGATATTTCTTACATTTAATCAGTAATTTCAGTGATGTTCCCTTCAACAAACAAGGCCTTCTTTCTTGTTATTTTGTACTTACTCACTCTGTGCCACAACATTATCTTAATGCACAGAATGTAAAATATGATAGCTAATCATGAGCACCTTCTCATATGCATCAGTCACAGTATGTAAATCCTTCTTGCCCACCTTCAAGTGTTGTTGACGCAGGCTATAAGTATTTATTTGTGGCAATAATTTTCTGCATAACGTGGCTTCAGCAGGCGGCAACAAAGCAGCTGTGATTAATGCCGCTTAATTTATTGTCACATTTGTGAAATCAAAGTGAAACGTTTACAGGCTGTGCACTGAGTCAGACCAGTTAGAAGCCTCTTCGGTCAAAAACCCCCCGCCCCCCCACCCCCTCCGCTGAGTTGAATTTCTTGTCTTTAGAAACTTTTGCTCCCACCTTCTTTTGTGCCCTCAGGGTTAATCAGAGGCATAAAGGTTACGATGTACACCTAGTGACTAACGACGGTATGATGTGTACGGGAACAATGTGACAGTTTGCAGTCATTAACCTGGGAGCAAGATGAGGTCTATTTTTTCCTACCATGACAGTTTAGATTCAACACAGGATAAGGCTGATTTTTTTTTCCAGCATAAACTGGACTGTAAGCAACTAAAAGATGCAGGAAACTTTTTGAAAGATAGCCCAAAACAAGCATTTCTTATACAGATGTTTTTACTAAATATAATGACATATTTATTCAATAAATACTAAAATCGTTTTTACCATTACTACCCCTTTCCTGTATTTTTTAAAACCTTTTTAACATTTGAGAAGAAATAGAAAAAATGGAAAGGGAACACACAATTTGAAAAATAGATGGCAGGCAAACAGTGAGTCATAAATGAGGACATGTTTGTGCTAAAATGGAATAAATTGGTCATATAACAGAAAAAAAAAACAATTTCTCCATTGCATAAGAGGTCTTGAGGCAGTTGGCCTGTTTTTACATAATTGCAGCAAGAACTATTGCAAGCAAGAGTCAGTAATTGAATGAATTGAATAATTCTCAAATATTCAAAGCTTAATATTTAAACAGTTAAATTAGTTAATCTTTACACTAGACAAGTCGTCAGACTCGTTTTGGGCAGGCTGCATCTGTGTTGTCAGAGCCCCCTCCGACGTGTGTTGAGCCTGGATGACTAGCTTATGAGGAACTTCTTGAGAAATGCACACCCTCTTGAAAAGAGAGAAAAGCTGGGCCAACGCAACGATTCACAGGCTGACCCCTAATGCGACCTCTTCTCTGTTTGCTGACATTTTCGCAATGGACGCACTTGAACGAAAAAATTGGGGGAGGACAAAGAAAAGGAGAGGAGGATGTTTGTGAGTGTATGTGTGTGTGTGTGTGTGTGTGTGTGTGTGTGTGTGTTTGTGTGTGTGCGTGTGGGGGGATGCCTTTTTCTGATGGATGAGGCCTTCTCCTGTTACATTTGCAGAGAACGCAGCTGTGAGGAGCTGTTAAGTACACGCAAACAAGCCGGCTGCTTCAGACAAGCCTGCCGGGCACCCGGCCCCACATCCCACTTGTACAGCTCTGACACATGATCACAGCCAGACAATACATGTGGGAGCCCAACGCGCTCCACTAAAAAGTGAGAAATATTTTCAAGTAGAACAAAAAAAAAAAAAAAAAAAAAAAAAAACAATCCCCTCTCAATACCGCTGGGAACCCTCTTGGTATTAATTCATCTTGTTTCTCTTTGTCTTGTGCTAGTTTGTGTGCTGTTGGGGAAAGGGAATACTGAAAGGAGTGAGCCAGGTTTCAGTGGTTTAGTGACTAGGAAATGGGTTAGGAATGGGGAGAAATGTAAAGAACATCTGCTACCATGACGGTGTCACACTTTGCCTAATGTGTCTTGAATAGGCACGGCTGTCACGCGTTGCAAGGAAGAGAAATCTTTCTGATCCATATGCTGATTAAGGGAATTAATGAGGGTTTTTTTTAAAGAAATACCCGCCATTTCTAAATTAAAAAAAAATCTCTTTTGTTGTGCTGACGACAAAGTGTAAATTATTATATCAAGTGACAGTTGCTGTATACAGTATTTTAGATGACTGCACAACACATGTGTTCCAAATTGGTTTATTCGACTATGTTGTGTAAGAGAATTTGCGATAGTTAATTGTGGATAAACATTGTTTGCTGAAATTGTGCTGGTTGCGCAAAAAAATACAGCCTGCCTTACTGAACTGATTAACTTTAATGTCCTCCAGATGGGGCCACACGCTTCCCAACATTATAGTCTCAATATGCTGCACCAGACACATGTGACTGTCATCATGTGACACAAGTGACTCTGCAAAATAAGCCGTATTAGTTATTGTGTTCCCGTACGGGAAACTGGAAGCGATGTGATCCCGATACTTGCGGCAAACCACAAATAAGCTGTCAAAGGCTCTCAAAACTTTAGCACGCTTCCAATCGACGAGCAGCGCGAAGTGGTTTGGGTCAAGAGCCTATTGTGTTGTCGGGAACATGTGGCATTATGCTTGGCTGAGTCATGCTTGTGAGTCAAAGGATAATAATAAAGATGGTTTGCTGACAGATGAATGTTGTGGTGAAATGTTGATCCCAAGGACAAGCCATGTCCTTTGTCAGATTTTTGAGCAATAATCTGTAATTTGTTGGTGAAACTTAAAACCGTTCTGGATAATGAGTTCTGTCTGCATCCTGAGACGTGCGTTATGGGTAGCGCTGATGCGGCATTCGTCACCGCAGCGCCACAGCTGGTTGTGTTTTGGGTTTCTGCATCTTTTTCTGCCACTCAGTCTGAGCTCTGAACTTCAGTGATTTCTCGCTGACAGTGTCTTCTGTCTACACAGTGATTGTTACCGACCACGGACAGGAGGAATTTGCTTGAGCAGATTGCATATATGTGCGTTTATGCACGCGTGCCCTGTGTGAGAACTACAGAAGCAAAGAGAGAGGATATTGATGTGACTACAGTGTTTGTTCAAAAATAATGTTTGATAAGAGCGCCAAAGGTCAATAATGTAATTCATCTGCAACATCTTCAGCACCGCAGCAGCATTTCTGCGTTTGAGCTGTTGGCACAAACTAAGCTTCAAATAATTATCCTGTATTTATCCTGTATTATCGTCATTCTATTTGTAGAATTGAAGAAAGGGTTAAAAACCTCCGTCTCAGACGTACGCAGCGAGTGAGGACAGGTTGCTGTCAGCAGGTCCAGGTCCAGGTCGCAGGATACACTATTGTTAAGTGTCTCCATTTATCACAAAGCGCGGGTTAAAGAGCAGGCCTACTTCCTGGATCTCAGCACTTCACACTCAGCTGAGCTGTTCTGTCGGATCATCGCAAACAAAGGCAACCTTTGCATAGCGACGCCGGGAATTCCAAAAAGAAAATAAACACACGAATGAAAGACGTCGGGGGGGGGGGCGGGGGGGCAGCTACAGAAGGAAAAGTATTTATATCAATTGCTGTCACTGTTATTTTTGCCTGATACGGAGAGCTAACGGTTGGTTTGTGCTGTTTTGGTTGTCTCTGGGAGATTAAGGTGATGGAGGAAATCCAGGTGAAGAATTAAAATAGCGTCACAGCGCTGACTGTCTGCTGACACCATACAATGGGAACACTATATGGCAGCATTCTGCATGGCCCTGCAGACCGGTGTGAAACTATGAGATCATGGATAACAGTGTGTCCTTTCATTGTTGTTTTGGTGAGCACACTGATGGGAAACAGACATCAAAAAATAATACAGGATCTGATAGATCATGATTGATTTTTAAATAAAATATCTTAAAATATAGGTAAGACTTATAACTCTTGAATTGGCTTATAGCTTGAATTGCTGCAGCACATTTCTTATGGTTTCTGCACGTGTGCACAGAGTTGAATCAACTTTACTTTTGAACTTTATTGACGTGCTGTGATTCTACATCTGTTTTCGGGCTCAGGGAAAGTTTTGTTCCACTCCACATCTCATTAGTCATCTTGTCTTTTGCTCTCCGAGAGCTGTGCGCAGCACATTACCCTGATTTAAGTTTCACTCCGTTTGTCACTCCCTCTTTCTCAGCATCTCTGTGTTTCTCTCCCTCTCTGCCTGCCTACCCATGCGCATGTTTAGACGAGGCTCGCACTGCCACGGTAGACTTGCGTTCAGAATCATTAGAGTTTGATTTCATTTAACAGAACTTCTTTTTTCCAACTCTCTCTTTCTCCCTCTTGTCACTTGAAAGAATCCAGTTCGCCTTTACTCATTCTCTAGATATTAATTTGCCTTAATTTCATTTGGAAAACATCTCCAGCAAGTTTTCCTGGCACAACCTTTGAAGTGACGATATGAAATAATAAACCCTATTAAATATAAATCACAGGAGCGATGTCAGTGTTGCTATGATTCCTATTTGAGTTTCAAGAGCGAACACATGTGATCACTCTCGTTTTCAATTCCCCCCACCCACTATTGCACTACTTCACCTTTAATTGAATATGTTTCTGTTGTTGTTGCCAACCAACCCCCACCCCACAAAATCTACTTCCTCAAGCACGTAATGAATGCAGTAAATAATTCAAATGAAATTAATTTTACAGCACCTTGTTTCCACTAAGCATGCCAACATCTGTTGTCGAGTCACAAGTTTACATTGTTGGTCATTACTTTCCACAATGAGCAAAATGTTTTATTAAAGCCCCCCGGGAGTCCCTGTTGGATCAGGGAGGGACGACGGTGCTACTGACTGAACCCTCACTGAACTCTGACAATCAAAGATTGGCTGCAGTTCTATTTGGGGCTTGGCTAGTGTCTTGCTTCCCAAGTCCAGGCTGGGACCTAATGTGATTGAGGTGTTGGACAGCCTCAATCCTTAAGGAAAACGCTGACCGTAATGAAACAGCTCTGCTGATTTCTGATGCGACAAAAAGCTTTTTTTCTGCACAACAGAGCGAATGTCACGCTACCGTTGATTCAAGGTCCATTATGCCATTAGTGTATAAACATGCCTGTTATTTTGTTGCGTCTAATTACAGTAATGCAGAAACAAAGCAACTGCACAACAGAAAATGATAATAAAAGTGAAATCATAAAACATTCGCTTTTGCTTTGTAATAATGCATCCCCACACTGTTTTATTTCAGTATTAAAGGAATGTTTGAGATATTAATGATATTTATTCCAGCAGAAGCCAGGACCTGCATGCCTGCATAATGATATGTCAGAAAAATATGCCTGCAGTTTAGTGTGCCAGAGATGGAGCGGAGTTAAATAGCAGATCTTGTGGCAGGGACAGCTCAGGAAGTAGGCTGTTTATTTGCATTGGTCTACATTTAAACAGCCTAGCACTCGCAGCTCTTCAAAGAACGGCGCAATGTGTATTCATCAATTTTAGTAGTCATGGGTGAGAGGAAAAAATAAGCAGAGTGCTATACATAAATCATTAAGACACAATGAAAAAGCAAACAGAAAATATATAGGGGAACGCACACGCAGATTGTGGGATATGCTGTGAATGCGGTCTGCCGCCATTGCAAGAGTTACTACTGGAAAAAAGGACTTTAAATGCTAAAGTCTCCACGGAGCAAGGCTTCAATAGAGCAGAAGAATAAGAAGATAGACAGGCTATTGGTGTTTTTGGATGCACCTTTTCTCTGTAGACTTGGCTGTAAAATGTGAGGGGACCAAGGACACACCCCTGAGGAGCGCTGAAGTGGTTGTAGCCACCAAGGGGCCCTGATAGCCCTGCTGCTACTGTGCTCCGTAGGCCCCCGAGCAGGTGACAGTAACTCGCCCATACTCTGGGCCTCTGCCAGTAACAGATGTGCTTAGTCAAATGACTAATTGAAAACCTAAAACAAAATCAGCAGCTTGGCTATTTGGCCTGCATAATAACAGGCCTGTGTTGATAAAGGGTGTGGGAGAAAACACACACCCCTCTCATCAGCAGCACCATTAACAATCATGAGCAAAGATGAAAACAACGCTTGGTTTATTCGGCAAATGAAAGCACATAACTAGATGCTGTCCCTGGAGTCCATTTCCAATTTTAATAATACATCAAGGAGCATAGCCACTACCAAATGCTACTACGTTGATAGGCAAAGCATACCAAACTACTTAGATCCCCTGCATTGGGAGACAACTCCCAGAGCTAAGAATTTTGTAAATGCATAAAGGTACACAACATGATAGCTATTAACTAAATTAAAAGAGTCATTACAAGAAAGAAATGTCTGGAATCGCTTGCCAGTATAGGACTAGCAACTAAAAATGTTCTCAGAAAGAAAATGTACGTTTTGCACAATTCCCCCCCAATCTTGTCTCTTTCCGTCTTCATTGTGAAAAGCATGCAGCATGATTTCGCCTCAAATTATGTACATGAATAATAAAATACCTTCTAATTAAAAACTGTTGTTAAATATGCAGAAATCTAATGATAATGAGATTGTGCAATACCTTGGAGTAAAGCATATTATAAATTACTTAGAAGTGCAAGTCGGCCTGACCCAAACATTGCATTTTCAGGATTATGGGGCGGGTGGGTGGAGTGGGAGGGGGTCAGTAAACCCTTGTCTGGGTCCGTCTCAGACTGTTTAGATACGTACAAGCACATATGTCTACAAACGTTTGTGTGTGGAAGTGTGTACGTGCATGTGCGTGTGTTAATATATAAGTCTGGCTGTTATGGGGGGGGGAGAATATATACATGTATGCAAATGAACAGACGTTCATAAGTTTTTTATATCTTTGATCCATACAGCATAAACATAGTAGGTTTTTAAAAAGTTCCAATTAATTATATGTTGCTCAAGTTTAAATTCTGTTTTTTGGCGAGAATACCAGCAAGCTGCTGGCTGTGGCTTTTCTAACTTTAAATCTGTTAACCAGTTTTGAATTATGATTATGATTTCTGTTCATGTTGAAAACTGCACAACATAAAAAACAAGTTGACGGTCGATTCATTTACACTATCCACTCTCTGATTTACTGTGTGCGTATTTGATTTGATTTCATTGTCATTTGTGATGGCAGCTAAGCAAATAAATCATCACACCGCTCCAGATCTTTGTTATGGCTTGCTTTGTGTTTGATTCACATATCATCAATCATAGCAGTTGTTTTTTTTTGTCTCTCATTGTCCTCTGATTGACTTGTCCTCCGAGCTGTATGTAACAAAGCCTTTATGTTCGGTAAACAAAAATAGAATTCTGCGCACTTATGAGTACAGATTTGAAGAGATTGGCAGCAAATCAGGGGAGTCGAGTTGTCATTTCGGTGGAAGATGAGTGGATCGGACATGAAGCAACGACGACGGGGAGGAAAAAGTGTCCATTTTAAGTTGGACTGTAGTTATTTTGCTGGGGACAGTCATGTCTAATTTCATTTCTCTCCTAAGACAATAAAAACATGTTTTTGTGTAGGATATTTATACAGATTGAAGGAACATCATCCTGAGACTCAAAATGTAATATTATTGTGGTTTCACATGTATATGGACATACGCAAACACTGGGTAGCCATAAGTTTACCAAATTAAGTGGCGTAATTGATTCATATTTACATAGATGAGAGCTGGAAGTCAATTGGCAGCAATAATATTCCTTAGCTTTATAAATTCACTTAACACAAGCGGAATAGGGAAGCATTCACTATGCAACAAAATAAGACTCCAGGTTGATTGAAGGGATTGCACTGCACATTGTCAAACATGATTGCTGCATTCTGGGCAAGCCATCACAGCGAACAACGTGCATATTTCACTTCCAGTCGGTGGGCCCCCACTGCGCTTATTAAAGTTTTAACAGGACTGGGGGCCGTCGCAGGTTCATCAGCAATTCAGCAAATCAGCTGTCATCCCTCCTTGCAGGCCCCAGCGTCCCTGACCTTCCTGGCATCCGGGAGCATGCCGGTGTTTTAGATGACTTTCCACCAAGTCTTTATGGCCAAATAAATAGCAGCATGTGATGCTATCCATCACACATTGTAGTCCTCATTGTTTTTATGTTTTGACCATAAACAAACACTTGATGATGAGGAGAGGGGATAAATCATGGAGACGGTATATGAGAAGCTAGTGAAATCGTCATTTCGATTAACAAGCGGCGCGCCCATGTGTGTAGTCGCCTGTGCCCGTGCAGACAGGCAAAAGCACTTAAAGAAGTTTTCAGCTTTCATTTAAGCGATCTGAAGTTGTTTAGTAAAAAAATAAAGCAGCATAACAGTGGGAAAAGCCAATCAGTTTTACCTTCCTCACATCTGAATGTACCCATTATTGGATTTTTTATACAGTGGCTCACCTCTTTGTTTTCATCAGGGAAATAATGCTCTTAACTTATTCACTGTTGTCCTTTAAATTGTTCGAGTGTCTTGGATGGACTTATCAAATAAGGTAAATACGCCATTGATGTGAAAACCCGACACAACAATACGGTGACGTCAACCAGGCGCAGCCAGAGTCAACCATCAGACTCCGAAGGCCCCTTTGATGCCACAAACGTGCGGAAAACAAAAGCCTCTGCATGTGTATGTACTGCATGTGCACAGATGTACGATGACTGTGTGTGTCTGTGTGTGTGTGAGACCACCAGACAAAGAGAGCAGGAGAGGAATCTGCAGTGGAGCGAAATTGAATGTGTGTGCGCATGCATGAAACTCATTTTGCTCAGTTCTCAGCTTCCATCCTTCATCCCGTAGATGAAGTGAGTGAGAAAGTAACACTTTTTTGGCAAATAAAATCCACTCCATGCAAAGCCAGTATTAATTTGGCTTTTCTGTGGGAATGAAATGTTTTTGTTTTGGAGGGAAATTGCCCTGAGCAGTAATGAATTTCCCCCCTCTGCACCGCGTGGCACCATAATTTAACAGAGCGATAGATCACGGCGGCTGACGATTTGAGTGTGCATATATTCTAATAGAAGTCTGATAAATATTAAATGTGCAACATTTAAAAGAGGCTCATTTCCCAGCCTTTAGTGTGGAGAGCGCAAAATTTTTCATAATAGCTGCTGGCAAACATAAAACAGAGAGCGGAAAAACACACACACACACACACACACACACACACAACAAGCATTATTGAGGCCAATATTTATTCACATTTATTTATCCAAATGAGTCTGTTAGCAAAAGAGATATCACAGAGGCGGAGAGTCGTTAGTTTTGCAAAGCTCATAGCTTGCTGGCATATGACAATACCCACTGTTTCATTTCAAAGCAGCGATCAGCCGTCATCATAAACCCATGGTGATTTCGCCTTCTCCCTTTTGTGTTGATATGTTTACATGGCTACTCTCTTGTTGTCGTTGTGATCAGTTCTTGCTTTGGTATGAAGTTGCAGTCAAAATATGCCAGCGCGCGTCTGCTGGAACAGCTCTCAGTTGTCCACGAGCGCGAGGAGTCTTTTCTTCAAAACATGTCAGATTCTTTTCTTTTTTTGTTATCGCTGTTTAGAAATTAGTTTCAGACCTCAGGATGTATTTGGGATGCTTTGGTGTGTTGGCATATCTCTTTTAATGTCATCTTCGTGGTTAAACACGCTTACAAATCAACAGAGCTACTTCCCGGATGAACGGCTACAGTGTCACAAACAAAAGAATCAAAGCAACTGCAGCAGCTTTTTTTTGTTATTTGTAGTCATTTCGCAGATGATTTTTTTTTTTGGAATGCTGTTGTTGAAGAGTGCAGCACAACCAAAAACTCAGCTGCTTGTTTTCACTACAAACTAGATCCACTGACAGTTCGTGCTAATTGGAGACATGTCTGTATAATTCTTCTTTTTCTAAGTGAACATTAAACTTAATGTTTCATCATCCATATGCACTTATTATTTACACAGCAGTGTCAACGGAACCCCAAGTCATGAGTCAACAAGACACTTGAATTTTTTATTTTTTTTTAAATGTGCAATACCACTTTGAATACTACAACTTTTTCTGCTATTGTTTTATTTTGTTCAAACAAAAAATGCGATTAAAAAAAAAAAATGGGAACCAGCAGGAATTTGATGCATACTGTCTTTCAGTCATGGTCATCAGCAGAGCTAACGACTTTAACCGTCACAGCGTCATAGCTTTTCTTTGTAACTGTTGTGAAAATTACTCAAGTACAATCCTACTCTTGAAAGATATGCTGAAAGGCTGATGGCAAGGTTCACCTCCACGTCAGCGGTTTGAGATGCGTAGAGCTGACTGTTTGAACAGATCAACTGTGCGTGCTCTACCGTTCTAAATTCTCCTGTTCTTGACACTTATTATTAAATAGCTTGGAGGGAGAAAAGATGCTTTACCAGTCTGATATGTGCAAGGTACTGAATTTGTATAATTTGATTTGGATTGCTTGTTAACACTGTGTGCACTGCTGCCCCTGTTCACATAGTGATGTCACATCATTGACTACAGACACATCCTGTTGCCTCTCAATGGCTGCAAGGCTTTAAAACTGGCTAAAAGTAATAATTGAACATGCAGGCAAATATAGATGAGTAGAAAAAAAAGTCTTACATATTCAGATCAAATGCCTTACTGTCATGGTACTGACGTTAATAAATTATTACATTGATTATTGCTTTTAAAAAGATGATGAAATTGTTCATTGTCCCAAAAGCCAATGGCGTTGGACAGCACTGAGGTGCTTAAAAAATGTTTTCTTTTTTTTTTGTTTGCTGTTCTAACAGAATTTTCATGTCATTGCTGAGAGGCTTCTCAGTTGGTTTCAGCTGGTGTTTGCTGGAGGAGGCTGAAAGTAAAGGACTACAACTGCAGTTTTTTGGAATATTTGCGAAGATTTGTGTTATTCGGAAGGGAAAGATTAACTGTTGCACCAAGTAAAGCTCTGGGCGTACAGGGAACTGATAATAAACAATACTATTGTGGGGATACTGGAGAGAAGACCAACTCCCCTATAAGTAACGCCTTTTAATCATTGTAGCTGGTTTAAAAGCAAAATTTTCAAGCTGTTTGTGGTTTTCAGTTACAGCAGCGAACTGTAAATGCATTTTTAAGACTGATCCATGCTTCCTAACTTTTATTGAGACTTTTTCTAATTATAAGTTCACTTGCATAACCCTGGTAATTTTTAAGGGTTGAAAGAGAAATGAAACCAAACAATGCATAAACAGCTGTTTATGCAACACTCACCAAATTGCTTCCTTCAACTTGTTTAATTTATTTATTTTTTTGATAGCACAAATATACCATTTGACTTCAGTTTATTACGATTTCATATGTTTGCATTTACTTTGACTTCAGTCAGACCGTGAACCACAGGCACCACTTTACTGGCGCTTTAGGTATTTTTTTTCTTCCAAGCATTAATCAACTATTACCATCTCTTTGCCACCTTGCTCCCCGTCTTCATTCATTCAATCTTCATTTACGGCAGAAATGGCCCTCCTCCGTGCACACCGTTCTCTCTGTGTCACAGTGAATAGTGCCTAATTCCAGATTATAGAAACCTATGGGTGAGATGATATTTCTTTTGTCTACTCCAAGAATAGAGGCCTGCGAGCTCCTGCAAGTATCATTTAGTCTGTCTATATTACCATGACAAGGAAACGAGCAAGTGGACAGTGCCTTGGCTTATCTGTGAGAGAGTTGCACTTTAAAAGGGCTTTAATGGAACCAATTATTAGGAGGATCTCTTTGCCGTATGCTCCTGGTGCCTCTTGATTGTTCTCATTATAAATGTCCCTCCTTCCCTTGACAGAGTTGGGTTCTGTCGGCCCGTCTTCATCTCTCTCTCTCTCTCTCTCTCTCTCTCTCTCACTCTGTCTATCGCATTGCGATGAGAAGGTCAATAGACTAGTCTTCACAGCTCTTGAACCTTTTTCATATTTCATACTTAATTAGGCTGGGCTGCATGTAAAAATGAAGTTTAGATCCTGGTACATCTTTCTGCTGTCTCTTTACATACACACACACATACACACCCACCCACACACACATACAATTTTCCAACTGCATATCTAATCTTGCTCCAGGGTAAAGGGAACATTTTAATATGCAATTTTACAACCAGTTTGGTTATAAGGCAGCCTGATAACTGGGATCTTCGATCAGTAAAGAGAAGGAGGTTTCAAAAACTTTAGCATATCTATGTCATTATTACAAGGAGAGGCAGGCAGACAAGAGGAGCGTTCCAGAAGAGAACCGGCGACATTTAGTTTATGCTTGAAATCACCAACCCCATCTCCAGAGAATCAGAGATCCAAGTATTAAATACCGATCAGAAGAGTCATGGTTCTGTCAGTAAATGGACATGTGCATGTAAAGGAGGATACAGCATTTCAGCAAAGCTAATGCTAATCCCTCGGAATTATCACTGAGGCCATCGTGTGGTTCCACGTTGCTCCACTTGCCAGGTCTTTGTCTCTGAAGAAGCCGTTTCAGAAAGAAAACTGTTTTCGTCCTATCACAATCCTCGATCACTGGTCCAAGATGCACTAAGCAGCTAACGTCAGGCAATGAGCTGGAGTTTCAATGGCGAGCTGTAATTGCTGCTGGACTTGAAGAAGCGTAAAGAAAGTCTTTAAGCAATTTAGTGAGAATTCAGTTTTCTGTTGGCCTCCCTTTCAATATATGTATCAATTAAGTACCAGGTTAGCCTCAACATATATGATAGACTAGTACATTACCAACTGTACTGTTTCTGAGAGACTGACACTACAAGCAATCACTTCTCTGATATGACACTAAAAAGCCACCACAGATAATAATTTTTCTTGTCTTTTCTTATTTTGTAGCAATTTAACTAGCTAAACTGTTACCAGAGACAGCCAGCATAGAGACAGTAACCTTTCTCTTTTTTGGGCTTTGTTGTCAATTTGTGTTCAATGATTCTGAAAGACTGTAATTTTGAATATTTAGAACTGGGCAAAATTACACTTTGCAAACAGTTTGTAGAATTATCCAGACTCACTTTCAGTTAGTGAGCCAAAGTGACAGGACAAAAGGTTGCTTTACAAAACATTTGCCATTTCAGGCATGTGTGTCTTGTGCCTAATTTATGTGCCTGCTGTTTTAGTGCATTTTAGATCAGCCCTTCCTGGGAATACCCCCCAATGCATGTCTTGTGTGTGTGTGTGTGTGTGTGTGTGTGTGTGTGAAGCTCATTAAAGCTGCAAAAAAAAAAATGTTGCCTCCACCACTCTCTCGTTGACCTAAGTTGCAGTAACTGCCAGTTATGCACTTTCTGAGTTATTCCAGAATTCAGGTACATTAAGCAGGCTCTGCTCCTAAGTTGATACGCCTGGCCCGATAATATGATTCATTTCTGATGGCTTTTTAGAAAACACCATAAAAATACATTCTAGTAATGATTCTGATGTCAACAGAGTGAGCTGATGGTGCGGTTAAATGCATGAATGCATGCTTGTATTATTTTCAGTGTGTGTTGGATCTATGGTGGCAATTATGCTTTCATTTCCACTCAACTGCACTTTGTGTGGTACTAAGCATCAAGCAACTCATTAAGTTGATTTCTGGGCTAAGGAATGGCTGAAGCCTTTTGTGTTTGCATGTGTGTTTTTTCCTGCGCTTTATGGGCTGTAGTTGAATCGGGTCTAGGTGGGCGGGAGGAGAGATTATCACTTTTGTCTATGGATGTGTGTGTAAATCTGTGTCGGAGATCTAATTCAGATGCTGAAAGTCAGACATTCAGACCTGTACAAAGGCTTCTCTCACGTAAATTCCAGAGTAAAGCTTGAGATTAGCCATGCAGTTATGGTGTGCAGATGAGGGGCTCAGTAATTAATCACATAAATAAAGCTCTGCTGTCTTATTGTAACGAGACTACTGCACCTTTGTACACTTATAAGCTGGATTTTTGTTGCACAAGTATCTTGATACACTTGCTTTCTTTGTTCTGTGCTGATTTTTTTCTTTTTTTTTTTTGTAATATTTTGGCCGTCACACACGTGTGTGCTGTATTGTTGTTGCTTCAGCTACTTGGAGGACGTGACCCGTGTGGGTAAGGACAGTGTTTAGGGAGGGGATTTGGGAGGAGGCCAGCCTTCTCATTAGCAGGGCAGATGTGAGGTCGCTCTGACCAGATTGCTAGCCACTTCCTTAAAAAAACATCACGGCCTGGCGTGAGACTTACTGTGGGGCGGGGGAAGCAGGAGCATGAAAATGCTGTGTGTTTCTGACATATTGTGAGTCACTACCAGAGAAGGGGAAAGCCGGCAGGTTAAACCCACCTCAGAGGCCACTGAAGACCGCACTCGCCCACCCTCATCCCCCCCAAACCCCTTCTGCACAACAACATCCTTAAACAAGAATGATGGTCAAACATAACACCAGTGGAAAACTGCAATGAGCTGCTACATTATCCCTTCTGGAGACCTCCTTGGATGATTAGTGATCCAATCTGGAATGGAAAGAGATGGAAAGGCAAGGAGGGAGAGAGAGAAATGGAGTAAAAAAAAAAAAGAAATACAGACATGTACAGACCATTATTTTCATCCCTTTAGAGATGCTTGTTCATGAACATTAGAGCAACACATTAGGTAATTACTAGGCAAAAGCCAAATCATGTCTATTTTCTTGCTGCTGCCTGTTTAATGGTAAAGTAAAGATGGCAGCCAGTTTCAGAAGCGTGCGTGTTGGTAAGAGACCACAATTAGCTTTCAATGATTTACACGCAGTTCACTTTTTAAAGCAATTAATCTTGTTTTGTACCATCTGTTCTGCAATTATTATATTTATGAAATGATATTTAACCTGAGTGTTAGTATTTGATGTGTTTTATTTTAAGTAATTTAGTGACCAATAATTAGTGAGTCATTCTGCACAAAGCTGTTCTGCCTGTAACAACCACTCAAGCAAAGGTTACAGGGGGTTGCTTCTTAAAACTGCTAATGGTTCTGAGTGTGTGACACCAGCTAGAAGCAGGTAGAAGGGTCACGCTGTCAAGCAGGGAGCAAGTGCGCAGAAAAGAGGGGGTCAAGGGCGAATAAATCGCTCGGCCGCTCTTTTTGAGATGACAAACACGTGCTCCTGCCAGAAGGGAACCATTAAAAATAATTTACACAAGCTTTATGTTGGCTGAGCTCTTTTTGATGCAGTTTTTCCCCTGGCAATTATGGCTATGGCGCAGCTCCAGCCATATGGCCAGCCGGGCAGTGGGCCGTGAGTCTCAGGAATACCTGGGTGGTTAATTAAGAGCTGTTGCCAGGGCCATAGGAGGCCAGTCTCAGATCTTCCACACCCCCATAAACACCACTATCATCTCTGCACACACACTCACTTCCTCCTAAAAGCGGACCCTCCACTGTGACCTACTGTTGCCTCCGCTTGCTCCCAAGCAGCATCCACTTGGGACAGGGAGAGGCTACCGGTAATTATTTGAGATAACTTCCCTCATCTGAGGTGGGATATGTGAGAAAGAACAAAATCTTTGTGCTGTGTTCTATAAGTATTTTCTTTTTGTCACATACACAAGTGCACACACACACTCCACATCATAAAGGTCAACATTTCTGTTCTGCTTTTGCGTTAACTTCTTTAGAATGGAGGACAATATGGCCCCATATTTCATAAGTACTCCTTCAGTGTTCAGACATTTACAGTACTTGTCTATCCATCACAGATCGTTTTGAATAAACTACTCTCAGAGGCCTTTCCTCACTTCGACACTCTGAGAAGAAGTCAGAGGACTTGGAGAAGGGCACATCCACACATCAGAGTTTGGTTATTCATTAGACTTAATGAGAACAATATTTAACTGCAACATATAGTATAAATGTCCTTTTTTAAAAAAATGAAGGCACGTACTCACAGATAAAACAGTATGACCAATGTAAACGCTGACGATTTCAGAACAAAATGATTTCTGGCTCCTCATGTCTTTTATCAGCTGTTGACCTTACTGTGTTACCGCGGTTTGTGTTGTCATAACATATATCTTTGACCTTGGCTGAGGTCTTCACAAGCCCGCTGTCTAAACATATTGATATTCATAAAAGCACTATCACTCTATCAATCTGCTAGACAGAGATCTAATACAGTATAATGAAGCAATAATGAGGAATTTTCTCTTGTTAAAATGTCATTTATGTAATGAATAAAAGATGATGGGTTCAGCTGTGTCTGCTTTGTTCTCAATCACTCTTTTTTTCTGCCTTGGCCTGTACACTAACAATGGCATCATTGGCAGACATTGTCCCAATAATCAGCCAAAATTGCTTCATGTTTCCGCCGTATAAACAATCATTAGGATGTTGTTTTGTTCATTCGCTTCACCTCAGCTTTTCATTTGCAAACACTCTCTTCAAGGAAAAAAAACACTGACAGCTTCTAATCTAAATCTGTGATAGTTCAGGGTGCCCTGATTGTGACAGCATGGCAAAGCAAATACATTTGCGACTGTGTCTGCGTGTCAGGAACCCCCTGCTGGCTTGCCATCTCATCTCCATATTCCTTTATAGGAAATGTAAATGGATACATGATTATCTTTACATGGGCCCGAGCAGGGAAGGGGATCCTACCCTTCACTGTGACTAAAGAAGAGAGGGAAATGTTATGGTACACATTATAAATGATTTATGGGCACAGGATATAGCATCTTTTCCTCGATAACCTCTCTTGTGGGTGCTTTACGTGCTCGTTTTTCAACCGAGATTCACCAGGGTCCCAGCGGTGCAATGTTCTCTCTCTGTACCACTCTAAACAATAAACAGCGTTATCTGTCTGCCTTCAGTTTTCAGTCGTTTACACTGACCTGGTACCTTATGGTAATAAATCCCACCGAGTGAATGGCGGCTGATATACTTGATGCTGAATAATTGGTCATTTTGGTTGCAGGCTCCCTTGCTTCACATTATAGTGATAATGAAGTCCTGCTGAATATGGTGATCAGTGTGTGGGTGTGTGAGGCGTCTGCCTGCATCTGTCATCTGTGCGCATGCAAGCTTCTGCACAGTGTGTGTATTGCAGAGGTGTCTCCTGAGTCAGGGATTATTGCTGATAGATTATTTCTTCAGCCCCCCTCGTTATCGCTGGATCAAATAGACGTGTGACCTGTACTTCATCACTCTATTCATCCTCCTCTTAAACTGAGCTCTGGAGACCTGCAGGGGAAGGATTCTGGAATCATATATAGAAAGCTGGGTTGAGACCAGGGAGCCCATGAAACCGCTGCACTGGGACCCTTTTGTGTAATTATCATCCCCAGTTAGAAGTGTGTGTAGTATTTCTTTGCCATCACTATGGATTAAGTTATGCAGAGAAATAAAACTGCACGAAAGGGTGTGTAGTTGATTGAAAAATCACTTTTCATTCACCGTGTGCAATCATCTGGAAACGCAAGAGGTTTTAATGACTTTTTAAAAATATCTTCAGGTCTTTTCCACTGCTTTGGCCTCCACTGTCCAGACTCGTGTTCGCGGCACTGTTATTATGTGATATTGTCGTCACCTGTCCTCATTACTAGTTGAAGGATGGGCCCTTTGATGCTCATTAGCGAGCGTTCCTGTGTCAGCAGACTACAAACGAGTCATAGAAAGAAGCTGCAGTTATGAGAGACTATGATGTCAGCCGACTTGTGTATACCGTGACAGCGGTAAGCCCCCCCCATCCCCACATTGTCAGCGGGCCCTAACGAGGTCATCACTGTCCTTCAGACAAGGGTCACACTTACATTTGACCTCTGTCCCTCCCTGTGCTGTAATGTCAACAACTCCTCCTGTCACCTGTGCTGCGGTGGTTCCCTCCCACCCACCCTTCCCCGTGACGCTCTCCCTCATTGGTGGGTGGCATGCCGAGCTGTCACGCAAGTGGCCAGCGTGTATGGAAATCAAGGTGGGCTCATGTCTTTTAATGAGACAGACGTAGAGCGTCGCTAATGTCCCTGCCTTCGTTAGGCAGGCCCCAGCTGCAGCCTGTCAGCCCCCTTGTTAAACTCAGCCCTGCTGGGACGGCCAGGCAGAGCAAATGCTGCTAACGCTATGTCTACCTGTCTATCAGCTTGGGCAGCTTCTTTCTCCTCCCTTCTCCCCTTGCTGGACCTTACTCTCCGGGGTGGAGAACAGGCTCTGTCTGCCTGATGGAATAGTGCTGTATGACAAGGCAGTAGTTGTTGCTGCTTTTCCCTGAATCCTGGGAGGTGGCTGGATAATGATCCACCAACAGGGCTTTGAGGCACTCTACGGCATTTTGTTTCCTGATTAGAATGCAGCGGCGGCCTTTGTCAACAGCAATGTCAGCCACTGTAAGGACAAAGCTTTGTCACCAGCGGCATAATTAAATCTGTTTCCTGTGAATCCGCCACCTGTGTTGACCAGGCGGTCAGGGATTCAGAGAGCTGTTGTTTTTTTTTTTTAAACCTCTTAGTCCGTGTTTTGTGTTTATTCTCTTGCTCTTCACACCTCTGTATTTGTTACTAATAAAGTTTCACAGGAAGACAGCTGCATAACTAGGAGAGAACAGAATTTTGAAAACAAATTAGGTATAGGAAAAGCTAGGTATAAGTATGTTCCTTTTTACTTTACTGTAAATAAACAACAGATCATTTAATACATTTAAAAATATATTTTTTAAATGGTTGTTATTTAGACATTTGAACTATTTTATTTGGAAAGTTTTTTTAATAATAATAATTATTATTATTAGATGTGCATTGTCAGATTTACACTAGATTTCATGTATCCTCTTTTTGGTTTCAATTATCCTTCAGGTTATAAAAGGCTGCAGTTATCTGTCTTATCAAATACACAGTGACATGTGAGCCAGAGTTAAGCAGACCATTAAAAGCAACAGCAGTCCCTGGGATATGGACTGGTCAAAAATTAATTGGCCCCATGGCTGTTTGAAGACACTTAGAAAATAACTCCATGGAGTGAATCAGGATTCCCCACATAAAATATGTCAATTTTCCTCGCTCAAACCAGTCGAGCAATAATGACCCCATGGTGCTATGGAGTGGTGTGACAACACAAATGACACTACACTGTGTGCTAATGACATGGGATGTAGTCGCTGGGTAAACATGGCAATTAAACAACAGTCTCAGACTGAGCGGGGCACACACAGGACCTTCACAGAGCCCATTGTGTCTTTGTCTTAGTGTGCTCTCCCTGTCTTGCTCTTTTCCACTCTTTCCATCTCTCTCGCTCTCTCTACAAGACATTTGCATGCTGGAGGCATAATTGGCTGGTCTCATGGTGGCAGTGGCAGTATTCCTAGAATGAGGACATCTCAATGCACCTCACATGTCCTCACTGTCACAAGGCTCGCTTCTGAAACCCTTCCTGACACAAACACAGCAACACAGAACGTTCCCACAATGGCAGCCATGTCTGCTTCCACTCAAACTACACCCCGTGACAAGAAGGAGCTGAACTAAGCACACACACACACACACACACACACAACCCCTCCCCCCAAGCCACCCTCCCTTTTCAGTTTCCAAAGTTCAGGATTACCATCAGCATGGAGAAACTCTGTAGAAGAAGTTTCTTTTTTTTTTTTTAACTGAAAAGGCTGCAAGGGAGTTTGGAGGGTGACTGCCTAGCAGTTTCCTGGTCATGTTGTCATGTTGAATTTTGGTACGTGGGCACATTTGAACATGCAGTAAGTTACTGTGTAGGTGCCACATTTTGTATGTATGGTGTATATGTTGTCAGCTAGCATGTGATGCATGCATCCTCATTATTTCACAAAGTAACAACAATAAAGCAAGTTTGTTTGCCCATCAATAATCATACAATGTGATTTACATGTCTTTTATTATTCATGAGTAAGTTATGAAGGAAACACAGGGTATGCAGCGCCATTTACAGGTGAGACCGCAGCGATCGCTGTAGCTAACACTGCTCATTATGTTCATACAAAACTCCTGCCAGAGCATTATTTCATTCACCCCAAGAACAATTAGCGGTGCTAAGCAGTAGTTCAACGAATAGCCTCATAACACAATGTCACATGTCCCATTTCTAAGTCAGCAGGAGTAATGTCTGTTTTTGATTATAGCTTCATTACAAAATCCTCTATTAATTAAGATGATAATTTTTTTAGGCTCATTATTTATTTATTTTTTCCCCCTTTGCATGTTTTTGCTTCATAGCTGTTAAGTTTACGCGCAAGGCCGCTCTGTACAGCAAGAGACTGTTTGTGTGTGGGAGTGTTTGTGTGTAATCGGTCCACACATATGGAGAAATTACACAAAATCTGATAACAATGAATTTTGATCTTGGCTTTACTTCTGAATGTTGATCGAGAAATGAAGTTATTCAGCGACTGAACGGCTGACTGCTATTGCCAGAGGAATAGCACTCACTCCAGGCTTGACATTCTCCATCACGCCACGGCATACTCGTAAACAAACAGCACGACTGAAGCTCTAAATGGGCTCAGTCAAAATGGATGCGAGAGCCCAGTCAAGGCTTAAATCATCTCTCTGTTGAGCTCAAAAGAGCAGCGTCGAAGCCAGAAAATAAAAGAGCCAGGCTGATGGAATCTGGCGCAAACACATTCCCACCTTTCCAGTCTTATTTTCATCTCTCTCCTTCTGCCTGGTTCCCTTGCAGGGGTTTAGTGTACTTTTTGTGTCCCAGTGCGTACAAAGTCTATCAGAATGCATTTGTTTCAGAGACCCTCCATTCACTTTCAAAGGGTTAAACAGACCATTCATGGGCCTGTCAACATTCCCTGGCCCGCCTTGCCGAATAGTCCGCTCGAGTTTTGTTCCTGATCAACACTTGTCTCCTCGGCCTGTTGTTGCTCACGTCGTGTAATATCCATGACAATCGTGTTGGGCTTTTCAGGGGGCTCTGTAGCACACATTGTGTGGGGCCACTTTCAGGCCATAAAGAGCTTTATTTGTGTGGATTTGAAAGAGTCATGTGAAGTGCCCTCGGGCTGGAATCCTCTTCAGCGAGTCACTACTGTCTCAATGGCTGTCACAGTCACAGGCAGCCATCAGTACTGCGCTCACATTTTTACAAAGCAACATCAACGACACCTCTGCAAGACTTCTAAAAGTCCTGTATAATTATGTCCTACAGGCGGAGGTGGTTGGGGGGGCAGGAATTAGGAGGAAAAAAGCGTGATGCATGGTGAGCTAACTGCGACGTCGCACATCGTCAAAGGGACGGAAAATAGTACGTTTTGGCTCCAGAGCTGGTTGGGTGTCACATACACGGGATGCCGTTAGCCCTTCTGACTCCCACCTAACCTACCTGAAGTGTGCAGACACACAAACAACGCAGCAGCCAAAGGAATTGATGGCTGGGGCGTGGGAAGTAAAGGAGGTCTAACGGCATCACCGTTTCCATGGTCCATATGGAAATTCTGTTGCGAACGCGTTAGACAGTCCTGACCCCAGCGACCGTGTATGTGTATGCTGAATGGCAAGCAGTGTACAGAGGGGTGTTGCCCTGACCCTGAGCATATGGGTATCCATTCTGAGGAGAGGTTTTCAAAAACCCAGCCATGCTGCCAGGCAGACCCTGGGGACTTTGATTTGTTAATGAATTGCTTTATTGATTTGCATCTTCCCCTCCTTATTTAGAAGATGCCAACAACAATGCCTGTTTCACCCCCCATCCCGTTTTGTTCCTTATTTTATGCAGAGCAGAGGTTATTACAGGATGCTATTGTATGTGTGACTTAAATCTTCAGGCTTGTCATCTGTTCCCCCCCCCCCACTTCTGTGGCGTCTATTCTTAAGCCAAGCTAATTTGTATTGTGGCAATTTAAGACAACTCTCCAGTGCTCAGTGATGCAAGAGAACAAACCTAATGCCCACTCCCCCACCTTAAAGTCCCTCTCCCCCTTGCCTCACTCCCCCATCTTAGGCAGGCCGTACCCCACGACCAGCCTCCTCTACATCTATTTCCCAGTCCCTCCCTGGCCCTCATTACCATGTGGAGACAATAATGGTTTTGTCAGGACGATACCTGCTTTACAAGTAGCAGATTATTGTGTCCAGCCAGTGTTAACACAACAAGTACAAGCTCTCTGTCTGTGTCCATTCCACCGGCTGTCAGCACTCATCCATAATGGCGGTGTCACACCATGACACATGGTACACAAAGACATGTGACCCTCCAGTTACATGCACAAAGACACGCCGGCTCTATAAGACTTGCACAACATATGGCGACGGCATTATGGTGCTCAGCCACCACTGAGCCAAAAACTTCCTGCCCTTTGTCCAGAAAATGTGTTGCCCCTGGCTGCTAGGCCACACAGTGCCATGGTTGTGCACCAATAACACCATACTTTACCAAAAGTGCCATCTGTATGCCAAATGGGCCCTCTGTCTGGCCCAATAGGTGTGAATTTTACAGGACTAAGAGGATATTAAAGACAGCAGGGTTCTTGTATGTCATTTTTACGCTCATGTGTTTATTTGTTTAGTTAATATAGGTCTTTTTATGTTGTTATACAGTAAGTGTCCATGTCCTTTTACTGTGCAGCAAAACTGTGCAGCTTATCAACACTTTAAACATACAAAAAGGATGAATAAAATGTCAAATAGATGTTTCCGCCGAACCTCACTGACATCTACATGAGAAAATCTGAGTTGATTTTATTTTTTTTATTCTTTAACTCAACACATCTGTGAATAATTGTGAGAAGAATTGTGTTTTACTGCAGTAAAAGCTTTAATCAAGTACCCGTGTCGATGTCTCACAGCTACTACTGACAATGTCTCAGGCAGTACCAGCACTTACACTGTCCTAAAATGACATGAGAGTAAAATGTGGAAGACTTTGACAGCCTTTTATCCATTTTGGAGATGATGTGAGTTATTGGAAATGCAACGCTTTATTTTTTTTCTCTCTCTCTCTACAGAGAAAAATGCTGATATTTTTAGGAAAAAAAAAAAACATCCAATGATGTTGTTTTTAAGGGTGTCAGTATATGAGGTGCTTTTGAAATGGTGCCAGTTCTTAAAGCACACTAATAACATTTCTGACTGATTGATGTGCCTTTCTGTGCTGAAACAATATGTGTCACAGGCAGCAGAGAGGTGAACTTGTTTAACTTGTGAACATAGGCTAACTCTGGAAACTTCCTGTGACTGTATATGTGAGGAGGCAGTAGGTCAGCCAGAGGAACTTCCTGTGCGGTGGATGCCTGCTGTGTGGGTATAAAATGGCGGGCCAGGTCTATTGTCTTGAAAGAGGATGTGCTGTAGTGTTGCTGCATCTCTGGGCAGGGACACACTACATATGACGCACAAAAACTCTCACTAGCTGGAAGTGGGTCGGAGAAAACTGCTCTCGCACACAGCCGGGGCTTGACATGGCCAGAAATGGTGCATGATAACTCGTTATTATCAAGTGGAAATGATGATCTGCAATGGCATCTTTGTTTTAAATGTCTAACGTCTATATGCTGCAAGTGTCAGGTGTATAATGTTTGACTAGAGAAATAGTTTTTATGTGATTTTCCTTGTTTATAAAATGTGGTAAATACTGCCATACAGTATGTACAGTATGTAACCTTGTAAGGGTTCTCTATGTCTGAGGGTTCTCTATGTCTGAGGTTGTTGGGATTTTTGGCACAGAATGTATTTTTAAGAAATGTAAGTATATTATTTAAAGACCAAAATGTCGGTTTTGTATTGAAGTGTACATCTACTGCAAATCATGAAAAGTTTGAATCATCATTGATTTATTTAACTATGAATAAGATTATTTCTTTCCATATCAAATTAAGGTTTAATTTAAATAAAAAAAAAGACTCAATTTATCACTCCGAATATATTATCTCTCCATCCACAACAGTACATGAATGAGTCTGCACATCATAAACTTTGATTTTGGCTAGACTTTAAGTACACTGTAATAGCAGATCAATTAGGATGTTATTTTGAACAACTTTGTTGAGTTAAAAACACACAAAACACTGTTTCAGTGAGATTAACTGTACTTTGCTGATCCACAACTGACTTTCTTTCCTCATAGAATAGAATAGAATAGAATAGAATAGAAATACTTTATTAATCCCAGACATGGGAAATTGACTTGTCCCAGCAGCCTCGCTAGTATTAACATATTTACAACATATACAATGCAATAAATAATTATGACAATGTGCCACATGAAAGTACTACTGGAGCTCATCACAGCACCAGGACTGTGAGTCTCAGTCAGACGGACTTATTGAACAGGGTTATTGCACTGGGCAGGAAAGATTTCCTGTATCTGTCTTTGTGGCAACAAAGCTGAATCAGTCTGTTTGAGAAGGAGCTCCGCTGCCTGTCCAGGAGTGGGTGGAGAGGGTGGTCCGGGTTATCCAGGATAGCTAACAGTTTGTTTAGCATCCTCCTCTCCACCACAGTTTCCATGGTGTCCGGTTTGCAGCCAATCACGGAGCCAGCCTTTCTGATCAGCTTGTTCAGTCTGTTGGTGTTGCTGGCTCCGATGCTGCCTCCCCAGCAGACCACAGCGTAGAACAGTGCACTGGCAACAACAGACTGGTAGAAGATGTCCAACATCTTACTGCACACGCCGAAGGATCTCAGCTTCCTCAGGAAGTAGAGTCTGCTCATCCCCTTCTTGTACACAGCCTCGGTGTTGGTCTTCCAGTTCAGTTTGCTGTCTATGTGCACGCCCAGGTACTTGTAGTCCTCCACCACCTCGATGTCCTCTCCCAGGATGCTCAGGGGCTGTGTGGCCGTCCTCTTCTTCCTGAAGTCGATCACCATCTCCCTGGTCTTGGCCACGTTCAGCAGCAGGTGGTTCCTCCCAGACCACTCCACAAAGTCACTCACCAGTGTTCTGTACTCCTCCTCCCGTCCACCACTGATACACCCGACCACTGCAGAGTCATCAGAGAACTTCTGCAAGTGGGCCGACTCAGAGTTGTACTGAAGGTCTGAGGTGTACAGGGTGAACAGGAATGGAGACAGCACAGTCCCTTGCAGTGCTCCCACGTCACTCACCACCACATCAGACAGAGCAGCGCCAAGACGGACAAACTGCGGCCTGTCTGTCAGGTAGTCAGTAACCCAGGAGACCGTGGGTGAGTCAACCATCATCGTCTGCAGCTTCTCTCTCAGTAAAAGTGGCTGGATGGTGTTGAATGCACTGGATAAATCAAAGAAGGTGATTCTCACTGTGCAGCCAGCACCATGACACAATGATGGAAATTACTGTTGCCCCTTGTCACTCACAAAGCAAAGTGATTCAGGCAGATTTCACACTTGACTCAGAATACAAAGTCTAATGAAGTCCAGTGAAGGTTAAACGGCTATATGGCAAAGAGCTGCAATGCTTATACATTAGCCCTGTTGAAAATCTGTCAAAAGCATACACTAGAGAGTATTCATACAGTCGATGAGCCTGGAAACATTTACCAAATGCACAAAACAATTAGGCAGATGGGTTGAGATGGGAAGAGACAGAGATAAGCTCCCCAACAGAGCTGTATCAAAAAACAGTTGGATTTTTATTTTGCATGCTGTGCACGAAGAAATCTCAATATTTATCCGGTTTGTCTGGCCATGGAACCTGCTGAGGGAGACATTAGTCATTTGTAAGTATTAACATGGGCATCCCCTCTTTTCCTCATCTTTACTCTCTTCCTTTCCTCATCTTCTCCCCCCCTGCACTATCACTCCCTCCCTCTGTGAGTACACTGTCAGTCATGTTGTAGGCTTTTAAATGTCATCCACTTACTGCTGAGAGCAGCCGCCCCAACTTGACAGGTTTATTGGGAGATGTTGTGATGATGGTGATGAGAGAGATGGTGGTGGTGGTGGGGTGGGGCGGGGTGGGGGGGGTGCGGGGGGACATTATTGAGTCAAATCAAATTAGAATAATCAGAGTGATGTGATTAATAGGAGTGCCATTGTGGGGTAATCATGCACAGCGATCATCACTGCGGTGGACTTCAAATTAGTGTGCCCTGCAGTGAGGCTTTGATCTGGCAAGCATCAAATAAAGCCGGGCGTCAGGTTGTCACTTACTTAAAGCGCACCTTCGCCTTGACGTCTTGTCGCCAAACTAAAAATAGAGACGGGAGACAAAACGTGACGAAAGGCGGAGGTACAGTCGACAAATGGTCATGACTGCTCCGTGTGGCGTGTGCTACAGAGAGCCACTCAGGAAGATCTACATTTCAATTTCTTAAGGTGGACTTAAGAGATAAAGACAACACTGGTGTATGAGAAAAGAAGACATCAAAGTGACATTACGCCGAGTGTTTCTTTCTTCAAAGAATATTGCTGTCAAGCCCATTTGTGGCTGAAGTGTTTCTCAGGAAATCAACATTAGTTATCCAGGTTCTTGCTTTGTAACTGTCCTGACTGCTGCAAAATAAATGAATGGGATCAGGAACATGTACAACGCTCTTCTGTCCCACTGACCCTTGCTTGATTTTGTCATTCCTTGTGGAAAATTTAGACAGAAGAGGTTGGACATGTATGAGCATAATCCCTACTACATGTAGGATGACAGGAAAAAAAATCTGATCAATATGGTAGACTAACAAAGACCTCATCCTCATGCCAGAGAAAGACACAGAGGCAAAGAGAAAGAGACATTCAGGAGCTGTCACCAACTGCATAGTTGAGTTTGCAAAACCTCAGGTGTCATGGAGACAGTGTCCCACAACTCAGCCCATCCCTCCACTACAAGAATACTGACATTTTCATTAAAAGGTCACCAATCTTTTCATGTATTCACCTCTGCTCTTAATGTGCATCGAAAAGGTGAGCAAGAAGAATGGGGAGAAGTGAGTGAGGGGAGAAGAGGGCGAAAGACTGGATTTAGACATGGGAGGAGGTGAGGCAGCACTTTGAGCAGTACAAGATCAAAAAAAGGGAAAAGACCAAAGCAATCAGTTCTCAGACCAAGGTCAGAGCCATGAGGTACACATCCCCTGCTCTTATCTCGTACAGATACCGACTTTTGAGTGCTACATGATATTTAAACTTCACTTCCATTACAGCCAAGCCGGTACGCTGTGATATTTTTTCTTTATATAAGTATTTTGATCCTCAAGTTTGCTTAATGTCTGGCCTTAAAGCATGCTGGGAGCACAGCAATTAATTTGATTCTGTCGCTATCTGCGCCAGCACTTGCCATACCATTTTTGCTTACAAGAAGGTTGTTTTAAGTAGTCTGTAATTAAACATGCTTCATGGTGAGCCAAAAAACCTCAGGACTGTGCATTTAAATGGACATTTATATGTAAAGTAATTCAGCATTAGTATGTGAAGAGATCCATTACTGAGCTAATACTTTGAAATGAATGCCAAAATAAAAGAAGGCCTTTTAGTTCTTTAATTTACTATGTCGACCGCATGAAGTTAAAAGATGTCCCCATTTAGCTGTTTAAATGAGGATGTAGAATTTTTTTTTTTCCCTCTGAAAATGGATTAAAATAATTTGGCGAGAATAATCATTTAAATAGCAATAAGGACCTAGAGTGTATCTATTGAGCATAAAATAATTTCAAGTATAAATTAAATAGCTTATTACTGCCTTTCATTTCCTTGAGGGAATCATCTTCAGCGCTTTTTTCTCAGCTCCCTTGGTAGACAGGGTAATTTTCTTTGGAGGCTTTTGGAATAAGTGCTGCGCGGCCGCGTGTTCAGCAGGGGAAGTACATGAAAGTCTCCTGTTTTACACAGTGGATCTTATTCTCCATGCTGTCCATATTTTTGTCTGTCTTGAGAATTGTGCTAAAGCTCCTTAGTCTAACAGTGTTAGAAGAGTAAAACGGCCTTGGTAACTGCAGCTCAACGTGATTCTAAAGAATAAATCTAAGTCTAATCTTCTATGTCTTACCTGTCAGGAATGCTCCACTCCCTGCACCCCTTTAGTGTGAAATTGCTGAGATATGATAATTTCAACACCTGTCAACTGATATATATATATATATATATATATATATATATAAAATATTCTTTTTTTTCCGTGTTTTATGTCTTGATTGGCCAAGGGACTCTGGTCCAGAACCACCCCGAAAATACACTGAATGCGTTTGAGTTGCAGCTCCGGCTTTGGCTCTGTTCCTGCCATCTGGCAAAGCACACCGGCTGCATCAGTATCTATGCGGCCAGACAGGACGCTGAAAACGAAATCACGTCCGACCGCGCGATATTACCACTTTGTAGTTATGTAGATGAAAAACACATCAAACACTGTAAGCATTAATTTGAGTAATTTCAGTGATTAACCATTCACTCCTCTTGCTTCTGAAATCGCTTTCCATGCCATGTCTTTTTTTATATTATGCTTCTCAAAAGGATGTGACACGTCATAAATTGATCGGAGCCCGCCGCCCTGTTGGAGCGGGTGTACTTTGGGCTTTATACAGAGTGCGAGGAGGTATTATGAGGCCGTAACATGTATTTGAATAGTGAAAAATTAAAAGGGCACTATTTCGTGGATTTCGTTTATCGCGGGGCGGTTTTCAGAACGTAACCCCCCGCAATAAAAAAGGGACCATTGTATATATATATATATATACAGTATATATATATGTATATATATATACATATATATATATATATATATATATATATATATATATACTCCAAAATGAGCAAATGTGCAATAGATGGACTTGGGAATGTTTCAATGCCGGAATGCAATAGATGAAGTCAAGAGAGGGGATAGATAGGCTCAATCTCTTGCTGTGTGACGTCAGTGTGGTGGCATGGCACAAAGCTGAGAGCCCGTTTGGCCCTGACAGCTGCGTTTGCCCACAGTAATTCATCCTGCCGACTGGGGCCAAGGCCTCTTTCCTGCTGTCAGCACACCGATCGGCTTTCGTGGATCATCTCTTATCTGCCGAATCTGTCATTGCAGAGGAGGGCTTCTTATTGGGGGGGAGGGGGTGGCGGTGGACTTTAAACTGTGCGGCTATGGTTCACAGGCTCCAAGCCTCTTTTATGGATACTTTGGCCCCTCTCTTACTACTGCTTTGTCTTTTCCGATCCATATCCTGCTCTATTTCTTTCTCGATTGTTCTGTCCTGCTTTCAGCTGTGTGCCATCTCTGTCATTCCATCTTTGTTTGCTAGTGAGAGCTAACCTGAAAAGCTGGGCTGACGGAAGATGGAAGCGGCAGTCTGGAGTAAGGGAGGATTTGTGGAGGAAAGAGGCTTTTGTTTGTTTGGACAGATGCACGGGGCCATCTCCGAACTTCTGTCAGTGATCAAAGGAGCCAATGATGTAGAACAGATTCATGGGCCATGTCTTATCTGCTCCTGCTCCGGCCCTCATCCATCATCCTAAGCTCTCGTCCGTCTCATTCTGATGATGGCACCCTAAACAAGGTGAATTAATCACTGCCGCTCCCATCTACATCCAGGTGGCCTTACAGCCCCCAGATATCTGTATGGGGGCCAAAGAGCATCATCGGGGCTGATTTCTCTGCCCCCCCTAAGGGCAGATAGCCTTAATGGATGAGTTCCTTTTCTGCCAACAGGTCTGAAATTTAAGAGTTGAAGAGTCGGCACGGTGGTTAGCACAGTCGCCTCGTGACAAGAAGGTCCTGGATTATATTCCGCCTTGTTGCTGTGGAGTTCTTCCTGTGCCTGCAAAGGTTTTCTCCACATGCTCGGGTTTCCTATCACATTCCAATAACGATGATTGAAGACTCTAAATTGAGATATGAGTACATGCCCTGCGATGGCCCAGGGGGCACTCCTGTCTGCCAGTGAGTAGTGGGATACCTCACCTCCGGCCCCCCCAGCATTAGTTAAAATGGATAGATGGAGTTAACATAATTTAAGTGCGAAATATGCAACCACATACACCCTCTCAAATGTATAAACATGCATAAAGTATGTAGATATGCTTACACTATGTGTATGTAACCCAGCAGAGTAAGAAAAAAGTGAAGGGCTTGAAATAGAACCCAGTAAAGTGTGGCTTAAAGAGTCATATAAAGTATGTGCTTTATGGCAGAATTCATAATTCCACTTTCCTGTCTGTCACGTTCGCCCCAACGATTGCATATTCAATCACTGCAACCAAAATTAGCAATCCACTATCACCTACAGCTCTAAAAACTGCTCCTAGTGGCCTTTTCAAATTGATATCTTTCAGTATATATGTCCTCTTCTTGCTTCCTTACCTTCAGTAAGCAGCATGCCCCATTATTGATTTCAAATGGAAAGTGAGTCATGGCGCTTGTAGAGGATGAAGGGAAAAACGGCTTAAGTGGTTTCTTTGTGTCAGCAGGTTAAGCAAAGCGTTTCAAGCAGGCTTTTACAGCTGGAGATAGTGCCTTTGTGCTTGAAACAAATATGTGACACCAAAGGGTAATGGCTACACACAAAATTAGGTGTTTGTAAGGAAAGCTGTGTTTGTCGCCATGTTGTACTGTCCTTCAAAAGTTTCAGAGGTGAAAATAGGACTTTAAAGAAAACTTTCATGTTACTTTATACATTTTTAATACCCTGCATTGGCAGTGATTTATATGTCGTCGGTATGTTTGTTGTAAAATAAGTACGCAACAGTGACCTCAGCAAATTACCATTATATTGCTCTCCATGCTCGGCTTCAAGGGGTGGTTATCACAGTCTGGGAAAGAGGTCAGAAGGTCAAGTGCCAAAATGTGCTGTCATGGAATACGGAGTCAAATGATGGAGCATGTGTGCTTGAAGAGCGGAGCAGATGCGGGGTGGGGGGGAATGCCAGACGCGGAACAGCACAAAGTCAAAGTCATTTCTGAGTTGAAATCTTAAGCAAACAGATGTTGACAGGCAGACTACAAGTTCATTCCAAGGTGAGGAGACACAAACACTTGAAGAAGCCATCTTTCTGACAGCTGGACATTCGACAAGGCTGTGTTGCAATGAAACAGGGAGCCAGACTATCAGCGCCTCTCGAGAAACCTAATATTTCTCCTATTCTCCCATATTCATCACTATGGTTGATAACCTTGCTGTTGTCCTTTGCCTTTGAACTGTTAATAAGCCTATTTGTTAAAATGACATTGGCAGGCAGCATGTGCTCGGTTCCCCTATCCCTCAGTATGGAAGTCAGTTATCCCCCACTCAGCTCATCCGGCAGCGTTGAGGCGGATATCACTCTGACTGCTGTGACAGCTCTACTTTAGCATATTCATGACGAGTCTCATTTCTCAGGTGTATTAAAATACCCCTAACCCCTTTCTCATAGGGAGCCTCCACTCACGCTGCAATGGCCAGACACTGTGCATGAAAATCGATGGGGTTGGGGGGTATGTAGAAATAGAAGCATGCATCAGAGGCTGGGTCAAGAACCTAATTTCACAGTGACACTGGGGGTAATTTGGCTCCAGAAATGTTTGTCAATTCCCCGTTCATTTGAGTGGGTAGGTTACGGCGAGGACTCTGATGTGAGTGCAAGGTGACCAACCTGAACGCTTGTATTTATGGCGCACTTTTGTGAATACATTATGCCTGTCACAATGAAATAAGTGACGTACTTACATGCTGCAAGGAGTCGGTCCAAAGGGGTGAGCACCGGCTGAGGGAGAGATAGCAGCAGAGGTAATTAGTACATTCATCTTTTTTATGATATCATTTTTCAGACATATATGATCACAATGTAAATTAGAAATAAGGAGGGACTTGCGGAAAATGGAATTCATCTGGAGTGGGTCAATCGCCCGACAATAGCGGAGCAGGGAGGCCAGGTGTAATTTACGCCTGGTTCTCTCTCTCTCTCTCTCTCTCTCTCTCTCTCCCTCTTTCTCGCCTGCCATGCAGCTGGCAGTGCCTGATACCCTGCTGCTCCCCACAGCTGCCGGGCATCCTCTCCCACAGATAACACTCTCATCTCCAAATGAGATTCATTTAGTGCGCAGGAAAAGAAGGGAGAAGACAAACCTGCTCTCTTCATTTTTGTGCCATCTCTCTCTCTCTCTCTCCCTCTTTCTCTCTCTCTCTCCTTTTCTCTCCCTCGATTTAAGACTAAGCACTTACTGTAATGACATTCTATGGATTATTGATTTTTGATTTGCTTTTTCTGCTCGGCAGATGCCCCCTGTTTTAGCGGAGCCATTACCTCCGTAACGATTCGAAACAAAAAGTTAATTATGTAATTATAAAGCCAATAACTGCCTGCGCTGGTTTACCCTGCTTTAGTCGGTTTAAACATTATCTCTTGTGTGCACATCATAACAGGCGGAATGTGAGGAAAGGAGATTAACGCCTTGGAAAGCAGATGCAGAATTTAATTCTCCAGTCCATGGCTGCCTGCGAAACCATTAAGTAATCACAACATTCTCCCTCGATTAAATTCATGGCTGCCACGTTGCACACAAAGGAAAGGGGAAAGAAGAGGTGCCTGCATTTTTATTGACTGTAACGCCAGTCCCTGCCTGCAGGCACAGATGAATAAAACTGTTAAATAGGGTTCCTCAATCTGTCAGAAAAATGAAAAGTTTGAGCGGGCCAAATAAAATCAGTAAAATAAAAAAGGAAGGAGGTATGTTGCGATGTGTAAGGCCAGATAAAGCTCATTCTGACTGTATGGAATAAATGGGGAGCAAAAAAAAGAAAAAAAAGATGCACCTGATATTTTCCCATTATTTTCAGTCATTTTACTCCACCGCAAATGATTTTCGTCCCCAGCAGCTACAGATAAGGTTGACGGAGAGAGGACGTGGACTGGATTGGACTTGGTTTAAATGGATTAAACACACATACACAGGCACACTAACGGACAGCACGGGTGTGCTTCCACACATACATATGCAGTACTGCCAGGAAACACATATTGATAACCTAAAATGCGCACAGAGAGCATGACTAATTGTTTGAGGATGTGTAAGAAATTAACACGGCCTTGAAATGATATTTATTTAATGTTACGCGCAGAAACTGCTCAAAATAGCCCTACAGGAATAGAGGTCAAAGGGGCAGTCTCCTCCTATAAATGAGCACTTAAGGGCAGAGAGAGGGCCCTGCTCTTATTAATTGGGTAATTCATTAGTTTGGTTAAGTCATTAAGTATGATGGGTAAAACGAGAGCCTATAACCTGAGGACCCAGCAGGGCCCCAGCTACAGGCGAGGAGCTATACTGTGGCTAATGTGAGATAACAACATCAAATGAGTTGTGAACAACTATAGAAGCACGAGTCAGAGTGGCTGCACTCTGAAGAAAAACAGCGCATCTACAAATAAACACAAATGACCTTTCTTATGATATGGGTTTAAACGTGTTGAGAATTATGGTCAGGCAGTTTGCGGTAGGTGTGTCCAGAGCTCATATTGGCAAGTATTAATCCCACATGGAAGTTCAGGTATGTGTTGTTGGCTGTGCTGTTGAATGGGGAGGTTTTGTGTCAAATGGCAGTTCCTAATGTCATATTTAGATAAGCTTTACTTCAAAGTGCCTGTCGCCATCTATCACGCTCTTTGGATTATCAGGCTGTAAGGGGCTCTAGGTGGGGTCTGAGTCTGATTGTTGTGCAGACTAGATTTTCGTACATGTGTTGTATAGAATTATGACAATTTACTCCTGTGTCATTAAAGGTACTTCTTTGGATGTTAAAACATTATCCAGGAATCCAATAGAGGCTGCTGCATACACACATACGCCTACTGTATGTTTTTATAGATTGGAATCTCCTCTGAACCACACAATTAGCACCCTTTTAAACCGATACAGAGCTCTGTAAATGTGCCAGCCTGTTGCTGTACTCCAATACTGTCCATCACCTTCTTCCCAGGGACCCCCAGACGTACCCCAGGGGCCTGGGGCCTGCACTGCTCCTGTCCCTCTCTGTTCAGCACAAATTCCAGGACCAGGTTGGGGAAAGGCAGCAGCATTTTTTTTTTTTTTTTTGTGTACAGTGGACAGCTGAAACATTCCAGATAAGAGCTGAATTTAAACTGAGCACAAAGACAGCAAGCTAAGGATTCCTCTTTGTCAATCCTTGCCTATTGACGAGCTTCTCAATCAGGCCAAACGGTTTGTTTCTACAAGCGTCCACACAATATCAAAATAGCACTGGCAGAGAATAACAGGCATGCTGTCTGGTTCCTGTTCAGACCTGTTAAGCCTTTTCAAAAAGTTCTGTGTTACACTAGACGCAGAATAACCGAGTGGGATGATAGATTTGAATACAGAAGTTAAAATACAAAAACACTTGTTAATAGTCTTCAATAAAGAAGCATAAGATGGCAAAAGAATAAATGTTGGTCTGCACATATTTCAGCTAAATGAATCACGGCAGTAACAAAATGTATCCATTCATAAAAGAATGGAAAAATATACTGACATTGTCCTCTGATAATATTATTAATATGAAGAGAATTGCAGCTCCAGTGGCGTCATGCTGTGTTTCCAGCTTTATAGAGCTGTATGATGACCAGAACAGACGCTCAATCTTTCAGCAGCTCCCACATTCCTCTCGGACCCCTGTGGCTTGGTTCAAACACCCCCACCTGACCCACATCTCTGTTGGGGACCCTTGAAACACTTGGTCCCATCGCTCCATGTGACAGGAATGTGTTCAGTCAAAAACAGAGGACACTTCCTGACCCGTGTGCAAAAATAATTAGCCAACTATTCACTACAAATCAAATTAATCCAACTGTGTATGGATGAAGTGGAAACGGGCACCGAGGAACAATATTTCCTTATATTTCCGCCAAAAAGAACCTATCTGTAATGCACACACACCAAGCATGTGACATGAAGAATTCACTCTCCCTGAAAAAAATGCCCAATTCCTTTTTGAATCCTTTTTGAACCAGGTCAAAGCCCCCCCACCCACAAGCCACAGCAGAAAGGATGGGAAAACTAATGACTACAATAGACTGTTTGCATTTTTCTTGAGCCCTGAAGAACACAAAGAACAAGGCCTGTGACAAGCTCCATTATTTGGTTGCTCTGCCAGTAAGGAGACAGCTCCTGCGGGAGAGATGAAAGTGGGTGGGGGCGAGGGACAGGGAGCACTGAAGAATGGGGAGTGTGTGGGTGGGGGCGATGGGTGTCTGGAGTGTCAAGAGGGCCATGGAGATGGCAGGTGATGAGGACGGTCCCACCCTTACTGCCATAACCCATGTCGCGTGGAGCTACGGGCCCATCAGTACAAAGACAAATTATCGCAGGGGGAATTTAACAGACAGGAAGAATCTGTCACCTAGTGGAACCCTCCCTCTTAGGGACTTCACACAGCCATTATGAGCTTCTTTAAGGATGGAAAATTCACTGAAAGGCCAGTATCCAACAATCCCAGCACCGTGATGGATGAGGAGGAGGAGTTGTGGGTCACATTTTAGAGAGGAGTTGTTTTGCTTTCACACTGTTTGAAACACACTTTTAAGACCTTTAACTTTCTACTTTAGCATTTTACGATGCCAAATGTCAGTCAGACAGAATGAACTTAAACTGATTTAACTGCTATGCTTTGACATGTATTTTTGGTGATGCCCTTGAACAGTGAATTATTTTAACTAGTTTCTGTTAGCTCTTCTTTTTTAGCCCCTGTTGCTGTTAGCTCTTCTTTTTCAGAGCTGGTGAAACAACCTCTTGGTCCAACAGCAATACATGGAGCTGTCTGCCCTCTCCCTGCTTCCGGCACTGGCACAGATCCTTGCAAACTTGGGTTATTCCCAGCAAGCACATGAATTAATAAAAAAGAAAAAGACCACTCAATAGAGTATTATGTGTACTTAAGAGAGTTAGATTTATAAATTAAGGCTTTGTGTTTAATTGGCAACTCCCCATGAGAGTTAACAGTGTGTTGAATGTGCACTTCATGGATAAACATAGCATTAAGCCTCGAGATACACAGGCAACAGTTGTTGGGAAATGCAGGCAAACACATGATGTCGGGCATTGTAAAGAAAGGAGGTTCACTGCCAATTATAATTAATGTCTCATTTATACTGGATATTAAAGTGCTTACTACGGTGCTTATACCTTCACAGCAGAAGAAAATGTGACTACAAGAGGCCTTTAAAGTCCCGCAAGAATTTCCACGCCTCTGTCCAAACGCATCATCGCTAATGTCAGGAACAAAGTCGGTCAAAGCACAAAAGAAAACAAACACTTGAACCGTGTTCAACGCCGTTTCACCTGAAAGACTTTTAATATGAGTCAACAGGGGATTTTGTGTGTGTGTGTGTATGTGTGTGTGTAAGGACGAGATAGACAAATTAAAGTAATGTCAACTTGTGTGCAGGCTAAACTCATTCATTATAGTTGCCTCACATACCGGTGGTGCGAAGAAAGAAATCACATTAACCATCAAAACATACCTCCCCCCCCCCCGCTTCCTCACTGTGTCTATATCATTCATGAGATCATGTGTAATCATGCTCAATATTTTATAAAAGGTTGTATTACAAGAACTTATTCTCATTCAGAGTGTACGCATGTATCCAAACATCTCTCATAATAATAGGAACAATAGGGCTTTAAGTTGTTCGTGGAAAGAAGCCACATCCATTGTACTCAAAGATATCATTCCAATGAACCATTATGACATCGCCTTTTAAATTTGTCTTGGCCAGCACAAAAGACCAGTGGCCCTTTAACAAATGTGAATAGGATTATTCTATTCCTTCAACTTCAACCCTAGAGCCTTTCTCCTGTCTTTCACACAGGGGCAAGAACTTGGATGGGTCCTGCTTTCCCCCTGCTGAACACCACATTTTAAACACACAGTCACAATTGGTTGGATTAACCCACTCCCTGCGCCCCTCCGCCACACAGTGCAAGCCAATGGACTCAACAACCCCTACCATGCTGGTAACCAGTAGAGGCGTATGCTAACTGGATCATGTTCTGTGAGAAGAAAAAAACGAAAAAAGGACAAGTGTCCCTAACTTTTCTCATGTCACTTTCTCTCACAGCCCCCAGTGTGGATGGGTATAGGCCTCATTTTAAAGAGACTCCTTTGAACTGGATTCATGGCCATTTGCATAAGCAGATTTGGGAAGGAGAATGGAGGGGTATTGCAGATGGTCATTAATATGCCAGCTAATTCAGCACATTGTAAGCTCATTGATGCTTCACTAAAGGGCAGTTATCCCATTGCCATTGTTTAGGGCCAAACCAGTCTCAGCAGTTGTTACAAATTAAATACTTAATTGATTTAAAATCTGCAATAAAGTGCACAATGAGTTGAGATATGGAAATGGCAACAGAACAATGCAGAGAGAGTTTTTAGCACTTACTTTAATGTTGCTCTAATAAATGAATGGCCTTGCAAACATCTGGCTCTAAATTTGTCAAAATCACCCCACAAACAGATGCGTTGTCCTGCTTATTTTTTCAGTGCCACAAGCCCAAGTGCACATCAGGAGCATTTTTCAACACGTTTGTAAAATAAAGCGCATCAATCAGTACTGTCAATGCTGATGCTCAGCCAAAACACCTTTCAGAGACAATGCTGTGCCACTGACTTGTGCAGGACTGTCGGGCTTGTTATGACTCAGCCATGCTAATGTGAATGACACAATTTTTGCACTCGGGCACCAATTATTGGCTGCAACAAAGCCAGACCAAAAATAAACACTGCAGTATTGCATACATATATACAACAATGAGGCATAATCCCACGGACATGCCGGACAATATTAGCTTTTCAATTACTCCTTAGAGACTTTGAGTAGCACGTTATTGAAAGGCAAAGAAGTGTCCCCACTACCCAACAGACCACTACACACAGACTCCTCTAGCAAAGCACTTGATATGTGAAATTTTAAATACAGCACCCCAGAATATACATGTCATTTATCCAGCTCAGCTTCTCACTACAACCAAAAATCTGAATAAATTTATATTTTACAACAACCAAAGTGAATTGCGGGGCAACTGTGGTCATGAAGCTAAAGGCAATGGTTATGTTAATGAAGGAAATAATGATGGCAGCAATAAAGTTGACAGCACTGATAATGAAAGTGGTGGAAAAAAAGGAGGAAGCGGTGCTGTGTATCTTCTTGAGATGCCCAACCTATTGTGAGACCCTGACCCGCTCTTCAGCATTTGCCATTGTCAGCAAGTTCTTCGAGAGGTTTGTATGCTGAGGGGCCCTCTGAGTATTCTTTTCCCCCCACTCTCTTCAATCTCCTACCCCTGATAGGGCCACATCAAAGCTGGAAGAGCTCTGCTTTGTGGGGCCTTGGTCCCTTGACTCTCAACATGTGGTTTTGTGGCTCTGGACATCGGCACCTTTTAACCCATTCTGTCGAGATTAGGCATTGCCTTCAATTGGGCATTAGTGAAACTATAGTAACCAATAAGAAGCTTGTTGCTGAATGAAAACTATGTATCTTGTCACAGTGGAGCTGTCGGAACATCACGGTCCCAGACAAGGTCCTCGGCAGGATTTTGGCTGCCTAGGCCCCTTCTTTTCATGCTGACATCAACACACACACACACACACACACATTATTGCAGCACAGGCACTGTAATGGTAATTTAGATTCAACACAAAGGGGGGGAAACACAGACCACAAGTATTAATTATCTCAGTTTTTTTTTTCTCCTATGTCTGCCTACAACAGTGAGCGAGAAAACTGGATCAAAAATGAATAAGCAACAAGAGGTTACAAATGAGAAGGGGAAATTTGTTAAACACAATGACCGGCTCAGAGTTTGGAGGCCTGGGAAATAAACAGGAACTAATAGAGTGGGTCTCTGCAATGTTAGCTGGCAAAGGTTCTGTCCTGGGGAGAGAGGAAGGGCAGGCAGAGGGCCAGGAAATGTCGTCGGCCCCTAGCTTCATTAAGAGGTGCAAACACAGCTCCACGGTGCCCAGACCTAGGACTCCTTCCGTCAAATTACGGTCTTAGCTTGTGTTTTACATGAGCGGAAGGCTCCAGACATCACACACTTGATGGACCAAAGCCCGGGGAACAACTGTCACTTACTAGCTGCTTCCTCCAGGTTCCTGTTGGGGGGAAATATTCACACATATGTAGCTTCCACTGTTTCAATACCAGTCCACAACTTGGATCAGTGAGTTTACTCCAGTCAAAACATGTATTCGTTGAAAAACATGAGTGCATTTACTGGTGGCTTAATCCTGTCTGTGCTATCAGATGAGCATCTATGCAGAAAAAAAAATGAATACAGTGACAGTTTGTCCGTGTGCACAGGATGTGATGCCTAGCTGAATGCAAACTAGATAGTGACTTTGCAACGCCATGCTAATACTGTCAAATATACTCATCACAGCACTGACACTTGGCCATTTTCTTTAGCCTTTTTGTTTTGTTATAAACCCCCAGCTACAGCGTCGGTCTGATGCTGCTCACTCGACACTCACTGGCTCATGAATCACTGGCTCAGACGGAGCAGAGATAATCAGCATGAGGGTGGATTGATTTTTGGCTGGGTGTGGACAGTGAGCGAGGGACAGTGGGCCTCCAGACAGAAGCTTGGCTGGACTTTATGAAGACTGGAGCCTTCTGTGAGGTTGCCTGCCCCACCACATGGAGTGCTCCAACAGTGACCCTGCTCAAACTGGCAACTGCCAACCGTCTGCTTCCGTCTGCTTGGCATATTTGACCATTTAGTGGATGCTTGTGAAGATCAAATGGGTTAAGATCACCCCCTCTTAGTGAGCGGGGAAAAAAGAACATCAAAAAGGTGTAAATTTCACTTCCCACTTTTGATTAAGTCAAGCATGAAAAGAAATGTAATACTCTCAAGTGGCAAGGGTTTACACTATTGATGCTGTTACTTCTGCTTCAGGAGGCCCAATCAGCCAACGGGGAGCTGAGTAAACTCGTCCTGAGTTTTAGGAGAGGCCAGATGGAGGGCTTTTGCTGTGCCTGAAAAGACAGCTTAAGAGCTCGCCTCCTCAATTCCACTCAATACTGACTGTGTGAAATCCTGGCCCTGGCTCACCCCCCCACAACCCACCCGCCTTTTCCAAAGCTGGTGGCTACCACCATATGGGCTTGTTTAAAAACTCCCACAGGCTGGTACAAAGCACAACAACACAGTTTTCATATCAAGAGACCCCCCCCCACCCCCAAACACACACACAAACACACCCCCAACTCCTTCCCTTCTGATTCCAATTGCTGTCACGGGTTCTGCTCTGATTAATAGTTGGTGTTGGCCGTCTGTTTTGGCAGATCATTTTGTGCGATGATTAATATGAATTTGCCAGCTCAATCCAAAATTCACATGTCGCACAAATGAAAGTGGATAAGTGGATGCTTGTCTTTTCAATTGTTAAAAAAAGAACACTGCTATACACTAAATCAATATCAGTGGGTTGACATCCGAATGTAACATTGCACCTCCTTGCTGGGTTTTGTTGCAACAACCTTATACAAAGCAAAAGTGAAGTAGTGCAGTGCCCCTGGTAGTATGTGGTGGACACCAGAATTGAGTGGCTTTTGTAAAGACTTAATAGAATCTTTAACCGTTTCAACAATCATCTCCCATGGAGTTGCATTAAGTAGATATTGTAAAGGGAAAATGACCTAAATAGCTCAACATCAACCTCATTAGGCATGCAGGCCGGGCCTGGGCCATTTCATGGTGAAGCTATTGTCAAGGCTCACCCCAGGTAAGCATTAAATTGCAAATGATACCCTGAAAGGCAGGGAGGAGAGGGCAGAGTGAGAGAGTGAGTGAATATAGCAAACACAGAGAAAATGGTTCTCAGGACAACAGAATGAAAAGGCAGTTGGAGGAGCTGCTCTGACCGTAAAAAATCTAATACATCACAGCTTTTGGCCAGCAAATTCCACTCGTCTCCTAAGTGTCTTATTTGTAAGCAACGCTGAGCGCAGGCCTGTGTGGAGACAGAGAAAATAGAGAAAGAGAAAAAGAGGGAATCTAATGACAATTACTTGTGCCCGTCAACAGCTCCTCTCCGTCCCAGCTTTAGACGGGAAAATTAGACGAGTTGGAAAAGTAAGGCAAGAGAAAGGCCCTGTGGAGGTGAAAACAGTTTAGCCTGAGTGTGAATAAGAAGTCTCCATAGCCTCTTTCTACAGATGCAAACTTTTTTCCCGCAGTGCACATCTCACAGCTAATCAATAACCCAAAGGGCTGTGCAGAACAGTCTCCCTAATGAACCCTTGAATAATGTTAATAAAAAGAAGCACATTGTGACGGCAAAATGCTTTTGTGATCCACAATAAAAGATGCTCAGAAATGGGTGGTACATTTTCTAGTGGAAATGCTGTCTGTCACTGTTTCTGGTGAGAAATTGTACCGCTGCATATTCCTTGTCACTGGTGGCATAAGTGAAAGGACCCCCGAGGACAGTGCTAGGCACCACTTGTCTTGTGGAGTGGAGTAAATTAAAGCAGGGATTAAGGCAGGCGAAATTGTGGATGACAAGCAAGGCGGTGGCAGCCACATCAAGTGCTCTTTAGGCCCATATGTCTTCATGAAGAGCAGCAGTAGGGGCCAGCAATGAGCCCGCAGCACAGCAGTTTATTCAGGCTGAAACAGATTAATGCTCCTCCTTGCTCTCCCTCTTCTCTTCGGCAGCACCCGTTTCTGCAACGCCACAGATGAATCATGAGCTGCTAAACAACTAAGTGTAAAAACTAAGTGTAAGTATACTATGATGAGTTACAATCTCTAAGAAAAAAAATCATGTCTATTTTATCAACTTTCCCTCAAAGATGATTTACTTTTGTTTTTTGTTGTTGCTTCCATATCCTAACTGTATCCTAAAATAAACAATAAACCTCCGCAAATTTATTACACAAAAGCTGAGAATGCTAAAAGAAAATTTTGACACTAATTCATCTTTAGTCGCCATAGAGAAAACAGTCTCTGACCTTAATCTACTAGCAGGAGCATAGCATTTCATTCTTGGCTTAAGGGCTAAAAAGAGGTGTTTGTGTGTGTGTGTGTGTGTGTGTGTGTGTGTGTGTGTGTGTGTGTCTGTGTTTGTTTGTGCATTTGACATGGAATTACTATGCAGTTACAATATGATGACACACAGTAATCATCCAAGTTTCACCAGAATGACCGTGAGGCCTCGTCAGATGCATTAATTAGCGAGCTTCTCCAGTTGCAGCTTGGCTGTTGTTAACATTTGGAAAAGGCTCTGCAGCCAGTGCACCCCCACGGATAAATATCCTCTGGCCACTTGATGAAAATATCACAAACAACTGCAACCACATATGACAGAGAACGCGATGATGCCAGTCAGGCAGGAGTTCATAGTAGTGTTCATGCTGGGAAATCTAGAGGCACTGAAAATGTGCATGTGCATTCACCTAAACGTAGGCTGTGAGATCACACACGTGTTTAGTTTTAAAACCCACAGTGTCATTTGCACAGTGGGCTATGTCAGACATGCAGGATGCGGCAATGGAGATACTTTGTGTTGTGGAAACATTAAAAATGTGCTTTGGGGATTCTGTTATTTTCTAATACATAAATGTCCTTGTTTACATCTCGTCTTAATGATTCTTATTGGATTAACCCCCCGCCCCCCACTCATTTTGTATGCAGGCTCGGTGTTAAATCTATGAAAGAGCTCTGTGGGAAGCAGCCAGTGGGTGCTCTAATGAAAGTCACACTGCTGCCCTACAGAGAGGTCAAGCTTTTACACCTGGCCATAACCACATGGGGCCACACTGCATGCGTGGCCTTGGAAATGACTGTCAGATAAGAAAATGCATAATTTACATGCAGCGATCACACTAACAGCAAGAAGGAAAATGATACAGGATTAGTAAACCACATAGAATAGTTTTGCACACTGACTTTTCAGTCGTTAATGCTTTACTTTCATTTTCAGCAGAATATACTTTTTTTTTTTTATTTCGATTTTTCATGGGAAAAAGACACAGCTGTGTAATTTTTACACATGCTTATATTTCTTAAGAACTTAAAAATTAGACTACCCCAATGGGGGATCATATGGTTTCGTGCTGTCTAATCTTGAAGAAAATACATACATATTTGCACACAGAATGCACATTTGTGCTTTTATGCACTTGTGTGATAGTGAGCAAGGTTGGTGGTAAAATGTGTAGATGTGTGTATTGCCACCATCACACCAGAGGATGGCAGAGTGGTTGATGGGAGTTGGCTTCCCTGAGCTTGGATCCTGACTGGTGACTGCTCTGGATTCAGGGGAGGGCTTAAACAGAGGGCTTTGGGCCCCCATTAAGCACTACAAAGCCTGCTTATTTTCACAATTCCACACCTCTGTTTAAATCATTCTGCATTTTATGAATCGGAACTGTTGAGACAGATTAATCAGTCCAAGTGGCACGGCCTCATATTTCAAAGGTATCTCAAAACATGCTCAGAGATTGTAAGTGACAGTTTAGACGCTAATTCTGAGAACCTAATATAAATCATTTTATGCAGCTAGGACAACCGTGCAAAAGAAATGGACAGGTATAGTGTCAATCACTGTTTCCTTTAAATATTACAGCAGAGGATAAAGACCACAAAGACAAGTTCACTGGCTTCCTGGAGCCTCCCGACAATGCAAAGATCTTAGGCTGCTAAATTGTATTTCCAGTAGCATGCAACTGTCCATCTGGCTGCCGTGTCCAGGGCTCTGGCCCCTACAAGCAGCCCGTGCAGTTAGAGTCCACGCATGGTCTGATCCTCTTGGCAGCCAATGATGTAGCACGCTAATGAAGAGGTAATGAGCCAGCAGATCCCCGCGATCTGCATGGGGGCCACAGTGCAAAAGTTTACGTTCCCAGGACATGGAGGGAGAGCATGCAGAACAAGCTGCAGGATGAAAGCTGGGCCTGAGTTGGCCGCATAGATCTACAGCCACAGAGGGGATTACAGACACCTACTTCCAGCTTAGGCTGGAGTTTTTGAAGTTTGGGCATAGGAGGGGTGGAATCCCTTTGGCAGAGTCCTGTTTGATTCTGGTGGGAGTCCGTCTCTAATCCCCCTTCCCGTTCTCACCTTCTGCCTGATCCACTGCAGCCTCTCATCCCCGTGGTCCGGGATCATTATCCACCTTGGCCAAGGGGGCTCCCCCTCATTAATTTCCTTAAGCAGATTACAGAGTGTGCGTTTGTTGTTGTTGTTTGAGCCATCTGATTTGCCTAAGCCCTTTGTTTTTTCATCTGGTTTACACTTTAATGCCCCCCAAATGAGTTTCAATGACGAGGAGGGGAACAACCTGAACCACTGGCAATGCTGCGCGGAACTTAAGAGAAGCGAGGCTAGCCCGAGGGGTAGGATGAAGTAGCGGAATATCTTACTTCCCTCCACTTCAGATTTAGATGTTCAGAAGGAGGAGACAAGCGTTTGTTTAACCTCAACTTATCTGCTCACAGTGGAGCTAAAGACTAAATAGAGGAGTGGATCATCTGCGTTGACCGTTAACTCCATCAGCAACTTCAGCGGACCAAATAACTCCATCAGTAACTGCTGCAGACCACAAAAGGGAAAATCTTCTGAGCCAAAACAAACCTGGCTGCTTCCCTAAGGCCAAACATCCCTGAAAATGAACTTCGGATTGAGGATTGTGGTCAGTTGGCAGACCATGCAAACTCCCAACTGAATTCGAGGCTGTTTGTGTCGTCCAACGCTGGGGGGAATTAGTTTGCAATGACCGCTTGGTCGCTCCATCTTCTCTGCGTGACATCTCATTAGTAAGATGAACGCAGCCTGACCTGGGTCCAGCACTGCTTGGCAGTCCGGTATGCTCTCCCGTCTGACACACCTCTCACACATCATTATCAGCTATTAGCCACAGTGAGCTGAACATTACATAATTAATCCATCGTTTCATTAGAAAGGAAGGTACGAGGACTACCTCATTAAAAGGGGAAATTGCTGTGGACACACAGCAGCTACTTCTGTCAAAGGTATTCTCAAAATTCTTACAGACCCTGATTAGATTTATATTTTATACAAAAAAACCTAAGAAAATCTCATGACCGAAAGACAAACCGTGGCCATATTGTTTGTTTACAGCATGGACAAAGGGTAAACACAGACAAATAATTCACCGACTATCACACACACACACACACACACACACACACACACACACACACACACACACACGCAGTCCAGAATCGAAAGGCTTCCCAACCTAGAGCAAACAATTCCATACAATTAATCTGACAAAGCCAAATGTAATTGATTGATAAGCCAGAGATGGGCCAACTTTAACCTTCGCTGGTTGCATTTGTCTGGGAGCACAGTGCAGATGTCATCAGTCCCATCAACAGCCCAGACTTTATCTGGCCCTGCATCGAAACACAGTCCTTTTGGAGCATGGCCAGCGCCACCCAGAGAGGCTGAGCATTGAAAAGGCAAAGCTAATGGGACGCGCTGGTAGCCCTCATCTCCATTTAGATCTAACAGGCCAGGCCCGTGTGATCTTTAAGGTCACAGCGGACTTTACGTCTGTCCTCTTTTCAAAAAACACACTCGAGGGTCAGATAACAGTAATTTTATAACTTTGATGCTATAACTACTCAAAAGGTAAATTCAACCAGACCGTAAGTGTACTTATATAGATTAAAAATGATCTCAATTCCTTCAAGAATAAAAGTGTCAGGGGATATTTATTTTAATAAAGTAACATTTTATTGAATAAAATATCACTACAGTTGTTATTTATTATCTCCTTTGAAACGTTGTTTAAAGTGTCTAATTTTCAGTCCCAATTTCCTTTGACTAAAAACTTTAGCACACTTATTTTTTTATTTCTCATTATTTGCAATATGAAATATCTGTATACTGTGCAATATCCATTAATGTGCAATAACCCATACTTCCTTGAACTGTGTATATACTGTATTTTTGACATATCTGCACTTATCTTATTTATTTTAATTTTATTCTATTCTATGTTGTATATATGTATATATACTATATTTTTACACACATTTGCACTGAAGGAGTTGCTTTTCATCTCGTACATGTAATAAAAGATGTATAATGACAATAAAAGACATTCTATTCTATTTTATTCTATTCTATTCTGTTGCCTATTTAGACTGTTGGATTTCCAGTCAAAGAGAAGTGCATGTCTTGCAAATCGACACATTTCTCTACATTTTTTTAAGGTCAGTTGTGTTTTTGTGTAATTAACACGGTATATAATTCTTACTCCTAACACCATGTCGGTGAAGTGGTTGTTACTGGAAATCCTGACTAAGAAAGGCAAAATACTGCATGTCGGTTGAATAAACATAGCCTTGTTTAACAACGATGTCCGCAGCGCAGCAATGAGCTGCACCTGGAAAATGTGGTTTGCTCCCGACCTGCAATCACAGAATGAACTGCTGTCTGTATCTTTTCATTGTAAGGTCAAACAAGCACGCTGAATCACACAGAGGCTGTGCTCTAAACAGCAAGAAAACCTACGCATTTGCCTTGGTTTAGACTAGGACATCTAAGACACAACAACATGGGAATAAACTATTATTTTTGCAGGGACAAGCAAAGTGTTTGTTTATGGCTGCCACTTGCCATAATTGACTGTCTGGTAACTATGGTGACCACATCCTCACTTTAAGCAGTCTTGTTTGTTGAATTCTAGTTATTTTATTTTTTTTTTTTTAAAGTCAAATGCACTGTTGTCCTTTAGCTAAAAACCCAGACAAAACTTTGTTAAGACAGTATACACTGAGAAAAGTTTTATTTTTGTCTCATCATGACCAAGTGACCTGACAATGACACGTATCTTCACTGCATGAATTGTGCACGGCTATGTATGCTGTTTATTTAAAGAAATGTGTTCAAAATAATGTTTAGCGATATACTGTATCTAATTACGATCTCAGAATTTCATCGTGTCTTTTAAGACTTTAAGGTGTTTGTGATTGATAGCCAAATTGACTCCCACGGTTCAAAATGGTATTTTTACCACAGCATTTACAGCCATTGTGTAGTGTCATTTACAGACATTGAAAGAACTTTGTAACATGTTCATTTCTTCACATGTTCACATTCATTTGTAAAATGAATGTTTTTTTTTCCCCCCAATTTTTAACTACAGTTATTGGCACAGGTGCCGTTTAAAGAGGACTGGTAGACGGCGAACAACAGTGCTCATCATAGACATTATAAAATGCTTCATAATGAATGTATGTTTCAGGATTTATTTCTTACTTTAGATTTTCTGCCTACTGCTTTTGGGGCCTCAACGCTACAGGTTGCAAGCAACAAGTTTGGCAAAGCGGACGGCTAAGTCAGGAAGAGATCCACATCCAATGCTAGATTGGTAGGAGAGGCACAGGCAGAAGTTGGAGACAGAAAGGGAGGGTTGGGTCCACAACCGCACTGCACACCACATCACACCACACCACACCACAGAGAAAACCTTCAGGCGGTGGCACTGACTCCCCAATGGCCTCACCCCACTGATCCCGCAAATTTGGTAAACTTCATGGAAATTTAATAAGTGCCGCTGCTTTGTGTTCACCCACAGAGCCAAGGCCCGGTGCTCGGAGGCATATGTGTGATGGTTTACCCGCAGACACTCACCAGAGTGTTTCCGAAAGCAGACAGAGGAAAGTCCCTCTTAGTGCTGCGAGTGCTATGAGCCAGGGAAGGAGCTATGACCCTAGGGGTAGTGCTGCTTCAGCCAATATAGGCTCTGTACATCCTGAGGGGGAATAATATGTGGGGTTGGCCCAGGCTGGTTTCATTTTCCCTCCCCTCTCTCTTCTCTCTCTTTCCACCCCTTCAAAGACCCTGCTCAGCTGCTCCTGCCAGGCTACAGAGCTCTTTGAGTTAAAAGGACAGCGATTCTCATTTGAAATCACTGCCTTTGCTTCCTCATCTTTCCTTTCTTCAAGGGGTTGGCTTCTGCTGGCTGCACCACACTGAGCAATGCTCTGCCATGACAACTAAATAGGCCCCCTAATACCACTTCATAAAGCTAAGGAGTATCCTCCAGGCAAGGAGATGTAAATTAAAGACATAAATGTTGCCTTCATGAAAAGCACAAAATGTGAGCCCAGCACTAAAATGACAGGGGTGGTTTAACAATGGATCTAAATGATACTTTAGGCAGGCATAATTTATAGGCAGATTCTTTAGTGAAAAATAAATGGATTTCTTGGTTACATGGACCATGAACAGAAAACAAGCTTCTCCATGCATGTGCCACGGTTGTGTTTCATTCAACAAGTGTCACCAACAGAGGTATCATTTCTTACATTGGAGAGAAACAGTGAGTTGCTCCAACTGAAACAGACATTTTAGGACTTCTGACCAGTGCTGTGGGATGCTATTCAAGAGATTCTCCAAGGTCCTAAGCACATTGGGGTAAATTGTGGTAAAACACATAAGAAAATTGCTAAACACCCATGAAAACACCAGACTCATTTAGTAATGCAAATTTCAGATAGCAAGAATATTGTATTTTTCTTATAAAAGCTCTCTGTTCTACTGTTTTGTCCAAAACAGCCACAAAAAAAAGAAACCTCTTGTGAATCCTGGATGAGCTGATATATAGTTTCATGTGCAGCAGGTAAACAGAGAGAACATCTTTCAATTCTGGCTGTCATCGTACGGCTGTGTCCATCACAGTCTGATAAACAGTTTTTGTCAGGCTCATAAACAGTTCAGCTGTCCCCTTGACAATTTACCTTGTTATCGTTCATTTTCTAAAAAAGAGGGATCCCACAAAGATGACAGATGCGGAGGAGCAGAAAAGAACAACATGAAAAGGGATTTCTTTGAGCTTCTCCAAACATGCTGAGAAAGAAAAAGATGCTCTTATTTAGTCTCAAGCCCCTAACACTTGACAGACAAGAATGAACGGCTGCAGTTGCCTATTATGGAGAGATGACAAGAGATGAAGAAGAGTGAAGGAGCAGTCGAGGAGATAAGAGCTCTCTTTGACTTGCTGTCCTTCTGTCTCCTTCTTCCTCCTCCCTGCCTGTCTGCTGGCATCAGAAGGATGATGTGACAGAGCTGCTAAGCAGATATACCTTACCATCATTTACGTGCCAGTCATAAATGATGGGTGTGTCAATCCACCTGGAACCGAACACTTCCTCCATTCATTTTTCCCACATTACTCTCTCTTCCTCTTTTAGCATGTCACAGGGGTCTTGTGCTGTGATTGTGGGGTAAAATAGGAGGGCAGACAGACACAAAGTGGAAGGATGCTGGGCATCTCCGAGGGGATGTTTGGCTTTGTAATTCCACCCTTGAAATTCGTGATTACAAACGGGACAACTTTTTTTAATTTTCTCTTTTGTCTGGATTCAGCAGGCTGACAGTCTGTCCCGGCAGCCGAGCCTTTTAATCAATCACACAGATAATCAAATGTCACTGGCTATCTGCTCCATGTAATTACTTTTGCAATTAAAAATCAATCTCCAGTCACCCCGTCTAATTAGAGGGATGGGCAGATCTTCATCTAGATTGATTTTATAATACATATTGACTTCAAATACCATAACATTGCCGTATTCCCTCATTTTCATGCCACAGAGCATCACAACAAAAAAAAAAAAAAAAAAAAAGCCGAGCTTCATGAGGAGGTTGTACTATCAGCAAAAAAGGTCCCCAGACTAGGAAGGGTTCACCTTGCTCGCTTGCCTGTAATGACACCGCTCAGCTTTCCTGCTCCCACTGGATTAGGAGGGAATAATCAGAGGGAAAATAATAGGACAGTGTAAATGACAAGTTACAGCCAGGTCAAATAATTTATTCTGGACACTCAGCTTTTAATGTAAACACTAAGAATAACAGTAACAGTAACACATAGACTGATGTAGGAGCATACAATACATTTTATTTGAGGGTTTTCAGAGGCGTCTGCTTGTGCCATACATCATGACATCCAGGCAGATGTCTATGGCAGATGCAAACAAATAAAATTCCTTTGGAAACAATGTGTGTGCGATTCCCTCTCTGCTTTTAGCAGATTTGTTCCCAAGGAAACAGACAGAAGTGTCCATCTGCAAGACATCATAATGGCCTGTGTGCCTACCACTGGGGACAGGCCTGTGACAGTGTGCACATGCCTGTACCCTGCAACGCGAATTTCTGTGTCTCGCCCCTCGTTGCCATTAGGGGGACTCCTAGTGCTGACAGGTCCGGTAATGAAGTGTTCCTAGACATGCGCATACAAGGGTGCGTGCACATGCTCGGAAGCGCATATGAGTCAATGTACACAAAAACACATGCGCGCCCAGTTACGTCAGGTACAGCCTCGGGGAAAGTGCCACTCACACATGCAAGCCAATGAATGAAGCCTACAGGGATGCGTGAAGCTCAAGGACCAGCTGCTTTTGCTTTAAGAACCACAAACAGCGAAGACGCTGGAAAAGCCTTGTAATACAAATATGTACACTACAAAGTCCTTAACTATATTGAAGTCTCTTTTAGCTGATTGGAGCTACTTCTTCTGAGTGATTAGGCTTGGAAAAATAGATGGCTTCCTGCTGTATGATGTTCATAAGTGATTAATTCTGTCCATCAGACAAGTGATGAGGAGTGTCCTCCTTCCCCTTGGCTGATGATAATAGAGAGCTCTGAGTCTGTAGTCCTAATCCAATCTGGTGCAGTGATTAAAGAAGAGATCAACACCTCTCTTAACCCTGGAGGAAGGGAACGAGAGATGTGAGGGTAAAAAGAGGGAAGGCATGAGTCAAGCTAACATCACATAGTCTTGTGGCGCTGTACCTTTCTATCACCCACTGAAGAGTAAACAAAGGCTTGTATCTTGCAAGCCTCTTCTGGCCCCTTGGGATGCAGAGGGTGTGATTGGCTTGCTGTAGCCTGATGTTACCTGGGCCTGTTTTCCAGTGAGACCAGTAATAAGGGCAGCACTTATCGTGCGTCGCCCCCAGCCAGGGCCCCTCCACCACCGCCGCTTTACCAAAGTAAGAGAAAGAAGGGAGAGAATGGCCCACCACAGTTGAGAAGTAATTAATCACCGTGGAGTGGGAGCTGTCAAATCCCCAGGTCTTTTGAACTGATAATGCTGCCCACCACAATTTAGCCTGATGGAGATGAGATTTTCTTTTTCACCTCTGGCAAGAAAGAGACAAATAAAGTGGAAAGGAGAAGTGAGGGATGGCGGCTGTGTGTGTGTATGTGTGTGGGAGGGTGGGCAGTAAATATATATTCTTTTTGAACAACAGCGGCGGTGGTGTACTTAATGATTGTCTTGCTCCTCTTAAACCTGACGTCCTTATCAAGTCCAAGTGTCCCGATCAATATGTTTCCTCTCTGGCATTCCTGAAATAGCTCATGCATCAACTTTCCTCCCCCTTTCTCCCACTGTAACAGCACTGTTTGATATTATAGCCCGATCACACAGGCCTTTGTGTCAGTCATACACGTGATTGGGTCAATATTATGTTCTGATATAGAAGTTGGGCTTATTGTTATGCACTTTTAACCTCAGTATTTGTGCATCTGGGTCTGATTTGTAAGTTTCAAACATTGACGAGACTAATGCCTTACACAAGAGCCCGTATTGTGTAAAAGTAAAACAAAACAAAACAAAACAAACAAAAAAAAAAAACAAAGCAAAATATGAGTTTGGACAATGTTAGGATACAAAATATATTTTAAAAACATAAAATGTACAAGACTGACTAATGTGATCTTATAAAATGCAATATAGCAGCAGCCTAATAAAGGAATTTTACCACCAAAGTGTATTGATATTTGATGTGCATTACTTGTTTGCTTTGGCTATAACGCCAATATTCCAATGGTCAAAGTTCTCTCTAAGTGCCAGAGTTCAGGACCTCTGGAGGTGTATTTTGCGACGCTGGATGGAAGCACTAAGCACCAGTGTTTGGCAGAGGCTGTATGGGGCTGTGGAACTGCCTCACAGCCGGGATGTGGAATGTTTTCTTAACGCTCATTTGAAAAAACAGTTCTGAGCAGGTTTATGAGCGTATTCAATGTCAGGAACAAATAAGCGTGATGACTCTCCACAGTCCACTCTCGATAAGCAAAGTGAGGCGGCCACAAATGGAGGGAGGAGCTGCCGTAATTCGAAGACAAAGATGAAAGAGAAACAGCCACCCCTAACCAGTCTGGGTCCTTATCGGGATGGCTGGGTCCTGTGTCAGATCATGACTATTATAAGTGGTCCATGTTGTGTGAAAGGTTCAAAGTCCTCACCACCACTATTTTTCTCTTTATCTTCTCTCACCTATGCTCCTGGCAGTAGATAATGCACACAAATTTCAGCTGGTCTTTATAGTCGAGTGAATACAATCAGGAAACATGCAATGGCATCAAACAAGGGCATTAAGTAATACCAAACATTTCCCCACTTAAATCAACATTTATATTGTAAAATACAATGCAAAACCCTGAATTTGTTATATTTGTTTTGTCAAAATGTTGCAGAAGTCTGAAATAAAAAGAATACATGTCAGGTCACTATTTTTTAGATCAATATTGGATATGTATATGTGAGTATTCAAATACTGTTTCCATGTCTGAACATGGTGCTGAATGTATCAGCCTCAGACCGACTTAGGCTACTACACAAATGTAAAAAATGGGGAAAAAAAGAGTAAAATTCATATTGTGTTTATATTTGTTGCTAATACAATGTCTCCTATCCATTCAGAGTTGCAGGGCTAATGGAGCATAAGCCGAATCTGTCAGGCATCTTAAGCTAAATTAGCATGTCACCATGATGGCCTTACTAATACTGATGAGTTTTTTTTACCTTTTGTCCTGACTTCAGACTCTTTAGAGGTAGAAAACCCGCCATTGGAGAACAGGTTTCCTTTTTATTGCTGTGACATATAGTCAATACTCAATATAGTTCTTGACACCCAGAGGCACAATAGCAGTCACTTGTGTATAAAGAGTGTCAGCGAGTTATTTTGACCCCCTACTGTAATCATGACCTTTCCAATAACACGACTCCCCCATAGGGTCTAATTCCCTAAAGGCTCTTCGTACTAAGGGCTAAACTGCATTACTCCCAGCATTCACAGCTCAGCAGCTTCCAAACAAAGCTACTGTTGACACACACTGAAAACACACATCCATATGTGTACAGGTGGACAAGGACAATACTGTAAATGCCTGATGAGAAAGCACGCATCAGAACACGCACAGAAATAGACGCGCGTATACGTGCATGAACAAGATTTGCATATTATACGCTAAAGGGAACATAATACATAAACAGTGATACCTTGCATAAATGAAAGGGAAAATGATATGGCATGCATTTCATTCTTTTGTAAGATTGCATCCTGAGGTCATTGACTAAATAATTAGGCGATTGAAGTGACAGATTAAAGGCAGATTGGAAGTGACTGTGAAAGCAGGATAATGTTTCTCTAATCAGCTTGGTCGGAAAAATGCAGATTGTGAAATTTTCCAGCCACTTCCTTAGAAAAATGCATTTCACTTCTGATTAGGGCTGATTAGTGCGTTGGTGCAGGTGGAGGAGGGAGGGGGGTTAGAGCCTTATGCTCCTGGGTTCCTGGGGCCAAAGAGACGGAGAGAGTGTACAGAGGTGTGTCGCTGTGCCAGCGGATTGGCAGCATAGAGAGGAAAGCCCGAGACTGGAAATTACCATTCATAGAGGTTGTAGACATGTTTAGAAGGAGGTAAGCATCTGAAAAGAAGAGACAATCACATCAGAGGAAATACGGGCTCACTCTCAATCCTGTCCTATTGGGCAGGAAATGGTAATGGGATATCAGCTATTCAGTCTATTTGAACTGGTGGATTATTTACTCACTAGATCACTGCAAATGTGCCATAGCTGCACTGGCTAAAAAAGTTAGCAATTGAACTCTTCCCCATTGAAGAATGGGAATAGTTTCGAAGAAACAGCATTAGAGATGGTGAAATGCAGAACAGATGTAAAGTACAAAATACACAACAGGATCAAAGCTAAGCAGCTCAAGACAGATATGCCGGCAAATGATGATGAATGGGTCTCTGAAGATTTGTAAGCTGCTCACAAATGTAGCAAACTGCAAAGGTAAAGGTGAGGAGGGGGGGGACAGAAAGAAAGAGAGAGAGAGAGAGAGAGAGAGAGAGAGAGAGAGAGAGAGGAGAGCAGCACACCAGGGAGCAAAAACAGTGTCTGAACTCATTGGGATGATCCTTAGCAGAAGGCCCCCGCGATTAAGATCCTACAACAGGGATCAGAGTTGGGACAATGTGTAATTGATTTCCCCAAAGGCTGCGAGAGCACCCTGAGTGATCCGTGGGATACCCTCAACTGTGGAAGTTTGCTTTTCTCCCAGGCTCACAGCCCCAATTGCATGACATCACCACCTAGCACACATTTTTACTTTTATCTCTGAAAGATATATTATCCATGTGTTGAGCTCTGCTTGCGGAGATCAAAGGCAGCGCTGTGTTCAGGCACCATATTAAAGTGAAACATGATTTTGCTACAGAGAAATAATCTGTTTATTTCAAGATAGATTCAGTTACATACCTAACTTGCACAGCAACGCTACAATTCAACCTGACTTTGGAACTTTTCCACTGTCATGCTATTGTCTGTTTTAGGTGATGAAATCAAGAAAGGGAGACAGCATATGTTTGTCATAATGTGCAATGACTTATGGTAACATTTGTATTAATAGCTAAAGTTGGATTTATTATTTTTCTTCGGCTCCAGCCTCCGCACACAAATTCTGACGCACACCCTCACATATGGGCAACTGCAGACAATCTCATCCCCTTTAATCTGCCGACGTGCCGCCCTGGATCATCATTGGCTGGTGTGGCGTATCACGCACAGAGGGAAACCAGACAGAGGGACACATGTTTGTGCAGTTCTAAATGGGGTGTGACCACGGTGCACCTCGGCAGCAGCGGCTGGGCAAGGGCTGTTATGTAGGGCTGATGGCAGGGGGGGCGCTGTGATAATGTGAAGTGAACTGGCTTGATAAATCACTGTGTTGTTACCTTGGCTTTAGTATCTGTTTATGTCTCTACAAATTGAAACCCCACTGGCACAAGGTTGAGGCAGACCTGCACTCTGGGCCCCCCAACGATTAGTTCAAGGTGGGGAGAGTTTAGATGCCTGGTCCCTATTGGCTATCTACAACTCGCTGTTTTGTCTCTCTCAGCTGAGGCAAAGAGCCATGGACATGTGTAAGCAATAAAGCCAAAGGTCTGTCTTCCACTACTGCCTAAGTCAAAGGAATGCAGAACCAAACTATAAAATAATAATGGGCACTGGGGCAGCAAAGAGCCAAGGTTGGGCAATGAGCGGTGGAGAGGGGGGCATCAGAAAGACACATCTAAACGGGGAGCTCGAGGGGGGTTTGGGGGGGTGGGTGATACATTTGGGTGGGGTCCTGAAACAGAGCCCCTCTTGTGACCCCAGGACAGAGGCAGAGCATAGTAAAAGACCTAGGCTGGCACCACATCAAATGGCTCACAGATGAAGGGCAAAGGTAAGTTTGACCTGGGCACTAAGCTGGTGCCAAGCCTCTTAAAGCCAGAGAGAAGCACTAACAGCAAGAGCTAGAAATATGAGGGTGAGAAGGAAGGAAGGGAGTAAGTGAGATTCAGAGCAAGGAATATCATTCACTACTCCCTCTTCCTTTGTGATAATCAAAGGGATGATAAAAAAAGCAAGTTGTGTAGACAGTAAACACAGATGCATAGAAGTCATAAAAGATAACATTGAGTACCTTGTGTAGATTTGTTACACGTGGGGCATTCTTCATTTAAAGCTAATAAACCAACATCCCCAAAGCCTGCTTAAAGCAGGTTTTTGTAATCACAGGAAATAAACAACAATCGGGACAACGAGACAGACAAATGGAGTCCTGAGGCATTTATCTGCTTTAAACATTTTCCCTTAGAAGCCGCAAACTTATCACGAGATTGTCAACATGGTGACACCATTCTTTCAAATGAAACGCTAAAGTGCTGAAGTGTCATTGTTCATGAAATCTTAGGCTTGATCAAAAGGTTTGCTACATTAGCTTCAGTGTATAGCTCGACGAATAAGCAGAAATCATCACGAGTGCTCACATCACAGGGATACAAGCACAGCAACAGCTTCCAACCAGAGGGGCTATGGCAAAGCAAGGCAAATAACACCGGGGGGGACACATACAAGATGAAACACAGGGAAGAGAGAAAAAGTGTACCAGCGAAACTTGACGACATGGGCATATTTTACGATGCAACAGGACAGGAAATATCTACTGTGGGGGTCTAGCATTCCTGCAGCCCATTAAGGGGATGTCTCAAAGTTAATAGTGACCCCATGTTGCCTGGTCAACAAATGTTGATGGATGAGGACAAACGGTTGAGGGTCAGGGCACAGTTGCTTTTGCCGGAAGAGACCATCTGTATTCACCCCGGCCTGGAAGAGCCACTTTTGAAGCTTTTGAAGCCTTTTTCCTCAACCTAAATAGAAAAATCATCATGTTAAGGTCAGGACTGCATCAAGCAGAATGTATACTACAACTACTACTAAGAAGAATAAGAATGATAGTTAATGTACATACTAACCACATCTTGGAAATTGCTTTTCACCCGACAAGTCTTCAAAGGTGAGTCTGTAATACACAACTGTTTTCACTCATCTCAAATTCTGCTCAGCTGTGGAAAAATCTTTACTTTGATTTAGTAAATATCTGTGCATGTGTATTGGGGCGAGTGTCAAAGGTATGTGAGCAGATATCAAAGCTTCCTCTTGGATCATCCATCCTTGGCAACTTGATTGTCTGTTCCATCTCAAGAGTGAAGCAGACTTGCAGTGCTGAAATAAAAATGCAAACCATCAAGCAACGGTGCCTGAGCGAGGGGGGATGTTTTGTGTTGAGAGAGGATGAGAGTATCAGACTTCAGATGCAATGACGACATAAAACATACAGTACATCAATGCAAGGGATGCATTCCTTAATAAACCATTTTACTGTTGATGAAATTTTGTTTAATTTACGTATTCTATATTTTCAATGAATTTAAAGCCTTAAAACTATCGAAATAAACTCACTTGAATAAAATCATAGGTCTAATTAGGTTCAGCAGATATAATAAGACCCAGCAAGGATCTGTTTTTTGTAATATTCATTTTACTCCTTCTCACTTCTCTCCATTCACTGCTTTTCCCCCTTTCTGTGGCTGGAGCTCACCGAATCTTTCAGGCTGTTTGTCTATAACATTTTGGGGTGGATGCTTTTATTTTGTGTGTTTTTAGTTCTGTTTCCTGTGTTGTGTTTGTGTTTCCTTTTCTTGAACTAATTGGTGCACACCTGAACTTAATCGAATCACTGTCCGTATTTAAGTTCGGGTTCCTCAGGCTCCCGTTGCCAGAGCATTGTTTTTTAGTCGTTTCCTCTGTGTTTCACCGTGGACTTACTCTATAGCATGTTTGCCATAACCCCTCTGGTTGAAAGCTGCTACAGTGTTTGTATCCCTGTGATGTGAGCACCCGTGGTGATTTCTGCTTATCCGAGCTATACACTGAAGCAAATGTACAAAACCCTTTGATCAAGCGTAAGATTTCATGAACAATGAGGCCACGCACTCAGATCAGCACTTTAGCATTTCATTTGAAAGAATGGTGTCACCATTTTGACATTCTTGTGACTTTTTACTAGTGATCCTTGGTTATTCCTTGTGGATCTTGTTTTTTGTTTGTATTGGAAGTAGTTTATCCTATTTTATCTAGTATTTTTAGTTTGTTAATCTAGTAAGTATTTTTCCTCTTTCCTAGTGATTTTTAGTTTATAGTTCTAGCCATAAAACCCCTTATGATGAATAAAACATTTGGTGTCAAGTCTCCCTTGCCCGGACGCGGGTCACCAGGGCCCCCTCCTGGAGCCAGGCCTGGGGGTGGGGCACGCTGGCGAGCGCCTGGTGGCTGGGCCTTTGCCCATGGGGTCCGGCCGGGCATAGCCCGAAGGAATGACATGGGACCTTCTTCCAGTGGGCTCACCACCTGCAGGAGGGGCCAAAGGGGTCGGGTGCTGTGTGAGTTGGGTGGCAGCCGAAGGCGGAGACCTGGCGGTCCGATCCCCGGCTGCAGAAGCTAGCTCTAGGGACGTGGAATGTCACCTCTCTGATGGGGAAGGAACCTGAGCTGGTGCGTGAGGTCGAGAAGTTCCGACTAGATATAGTCAGCCTCACCTCAACGCATAGCAAGGGCTCTGGAACCAGCCTTCTCGAGAGAGGTTGGACTCTCTTCTACTCTGGAGTTGCCGACGGGGAGAGGCGGCGGGCAGGGGTGGCGATTCTTGTCGCCCCCCGGCTTAGTGCCTGTATGTTGGAGTTTACCCCGGTGGGCGAGAGGGTAGCCTCCCTCCGCCTTCGGGTGGGGGGACGGATCCTGACTGTCGTTTGTGCCTACGGCCCCAACAGCAGTTCAGCGTATCCACCCTTTTTGGAGTCCCTAGAGGGAGTACTAGAGAGTGCTCCTTCTGGGGGTTCCCTCGTCCTCCTGGGTGACTTCAATGCTCACGTCGGCAGTGACAGTGAGACCTGGAGGGGCGTGATTGGGAGGAATGGCCCCCCTGATCTGAACCCGAGTGGTGTTCTGTTGTTGGACTTCTGTGCTCGGCACAGATTGTCCATAACGAACACCATGTTCAGACATAAGGGTGTCCATATGTGCACTTGGCACCAGGACACCCTGGGCCGCAGTTCGATGATCGACTTTGTAGTCGTGTCCTCGGACTTGTGGCCGCATGTTCTGGACACTCGGGTGAAGAGAGGGGCGGAGCTGTCAACTGATCACCACCTGGTGGTGAGTTGGCTTCGTTGGTGGGGGAGGATGCCGGACAGGCCCGGCAGGCCCAAACGTATGGTGAGGGTCTGCTGGGAACGCCTGGCAGAATCTCCTGTCAGGCGGAGCTTCAACTCCCGGCGGTGAGGGATGCCGTCAAGCTGAAGAAGGAGTCGTACTGGGCCTTTTTGGCCTGTGGGACTCCCGAGGCAGCAGACGGGTACCGGCGAGCCAAGCGGGGTGCAGCTGCGGCGGTCGCCGAGGCAAAGATCCGGGCGTGGGAGGAGTTCGGGGAGGCCATGGAGAACGACTTCCGGACGGCTTCGAAAAGGTTCTGGACCACCATCCGGCGCCTGAGGAGGGGGAAGCAGTGCATTGTCAACACTGTGTACGGTGGGGATGGTGTGCTGCTGACCTCAACTCGGGACGTTGTGGATCGGTGGAAGGAATACTTTGAAGACCTTCTCAATCCCACCAACACGCTTTCCAGTGAGGAAGCAGGGCCTGGGGAATCGGAGGCGGGTTCTCTTATCTCCGGGGTCGAGGTAGCCGAGGTTGTTGAGAAACTCCTCGGTGGCAGGGCCCCGGGGGTGGATGAGATCCGTCCGGAGTTCCTTCGGGCTCTGGACGTTGTAGGGCTGTCGTGGTTGACACGACTCTGCAACGTTGCGTGGACATCGGGGGAGGTACCACTGGATTGGCAGACCGGGGTGGTGGTCCCTCTTTTTAAGAAGGGGGACCGGAGGGTGTGCTCCAACTATAGGGGGATCACACTCCTCAGCCTACCTGGCAAGGTCTATTCAGGGGTACTGGAGAGGAGGGTCCGTCGGATAGTCGAACCTCGGATTCAGGAGGAGTAGTGCGGTTTTCGTCCTGGACGTGGAACTGTGGACCAGCTCTACACCCTCAGCAGGGTCCTTGAGGGTGCGTGGGAGTTTGCCCAACCAGTCTACATGTGTTTTGTGGATCTGGAGAAGGCATTCGACCGCGTGCCTCGGGGAATCCTGTGGGGGGTTCTCCGGGAGTATGGGGTGTCGGGCCCCCTGATACGGGCCGTCCGCTCCCTGTATGACCGGTGTCAGAGTTTGGTCCGCATCGCCGGTAGTAAGTCGAACTCGTTTCCGGTGGGGGTTGGACTCCGCCAGGGCTGCCCTTTGTCACCGATTCTGTTCATAACTTTTATGGACAGAATTTCTAGGCGCAGCCATGGTGTTGAGGGGGTCCGGTTTGGTGGCCTCAGGATCGGGTCTCTGCTTTTTGCAGATGATGTGGTCCTGTTGGCTTCATCAGTCCGTGACCTCCAGCTCTCGCTGGATCGGTTCGCAACCGAGTGCGAAGTGGCCGGGATGAAAATCAGCTCCTCCAAGTCTGAGGCCATGGTTCTCAGCCGCAAAAAGGTGGAGTGCCTTCTCCGGGTCGGGGAGGAGATCCTCCCCCAAGTGGAGGAGTTCAAGTACCTTGGGGTCTTGTTCACGAGTGGGGGAAGAATGGAGCGGGAGATCGACAGGCGGATCGGTGCGGCGTCTGCAGTAATGCGGACTCTGCACCGGTCCATTGTGGTGAAGAGAGAGCTGAGCCGAAAGGCGAAGCTCTCGATTTACCGGTCGATCTTCGTTCCTACCCTCACCTATGGTCATGAACTCTGGGTAGTGACCGAAAGAATGAGATCGCGGGTACAAGCGGCCGAAATGAGTTTCCTCCGCAGGGTGGCTGGGCTCTCCCTTAGAGATAGGGTGAGAAGCTCTGCCATCCGGGAGGAGCTCGGAGTAGAGCCGCTGCTCCTCCGCATTGAGAGGAGTCAGATGAGGTGGCTCGGGCACCTAGTTAGGATGCCTCCCGGACGCCTCCCTGGTGAGGTGTTCAGGGCACATCCTTCTGGTAGGAGGCCCTCAGGAAGACCCAGGACACGCTGGAGGGACTATGTCTCTCGGCTGGCCTGGGAACGTCTTGGGATCCCCCCGGAAGAGCTGGTCGAAGTAGCTGGGGAGAGGGAAGTCTGGGCTTCCCTGCTTAGGCTGCTGCCCCCGCGACCCGATCCCGGATAAGCGGAAGAAGATGGATGGATGGATGGGTTCTAGCCATTTATTTTCTGTATTTTTCTTCTAGTTTATGTAGTGATTTTTAGTTTGTCGTTCTAGTCATTTTTGTCATTTACTGCAACTGTTGCAACTTCTGCTTCCGCTTGCGGGTCCAGACTCTGTTTCTCTAAAAGTTTGCCTGGTTTTAATATAACCTACTAAAGTAATCAACGGCAGCAAAAAATTGTTTTAAAAGCTAAATGCATGTTACAGGAGTGTTTCACTTGGCTTTAACAGTGGTAAAAATGCACTCTAAGTTTTTTTGTTTAATATCTACATGAAATGGGTTTCTAAAATTGTTATAGATTAGTCATCGGTGGCACTGGTTGTTTGCATGGGCTAAACTGTGCCATCTGCTTTGAGAGCTGGGGCAAACCCCAACCACAGGACACCGACTGAAGCACTTAATTCCAACCATGGGGCGCAAAGCTACTCTGAGTCACAGCTGCGAGAATATAATATGGAACCATTTTTGGTGTCACACAGTGACACAAACAATTTTTTTCTTTTGGGAGTATGCCAGTGAGCATAGGCTAGAATAATGCCCGTATGGCTTTCCCACAAAGACAACAATTGATATTTCAAAGCCTGCTGAAAAAGAAGCTGGCTCCGAGTTAATAACTATATAGGATGGCAAATGAGAAAACGGCTCAATTTATGTCCACATGCTGGTATGGAGAAGATCACTCATCTGGTCCCATGGGTATTAGATGTTTTCAGTTGTAGTTTCATGGACAAATAACAAAGATCCAACATCAGATAAAGGCATTTGGCTCTTCGGAACAGAGTGGGAAGCCCAGTGCAGTACGAGAGGCTGTCCTTCAGTAATGGAACCATTCTCTACACTTGGCACTTACATGAAAGCGGCTTCTACTCCACTGAAGTATTCACACATATATAGACACAAAGGCAGACATCCACGCACACAAACCTACACGCACGTGCACACACACACACAAAACGTAGGAAGTATGCCTGTCACGGACGTCCAGGGAAGGGAGGCAGCGAAAACAACTTACTGTCAACAGGAATAAAAAAACAATGTTTGAAACCAGGTCCGCATGAGAGTGTGAGACAAAGGCGCTCACTCCACTCCGAACGCACCGGTCTGCAGAGGGAAAGCATGTACACGAGATGCAGACATACAGTATGAATACTGTCACTGTCCTCCTCAAGGTACGAAAAAGTGACTGAATTTGCGGGAAAAGCATCTTCCGCGCTGGCAGACCCTGACAGGCTGGTGGGGCTTGGTCATGAGTGGGCTACAGGTACACACAAAAGTAACAGCAGTTGAGGACAAACGAACTTTATTCACCAAATGAGCAGGCGCTGTCAAATAGAGGCGTTTACAAGCTGCTAATGAGTTATTTTGCTGAAAGGCACAAACTTTGCTAAAGAGATACACACTGGGGAGCAAGGCAGTCATGGCCAGATTATCCTCAGGCCTGTGGGGCACTTTTCCAGAAGAGAACATAAAAGAGCTTATTAATAGCCCTCAGATTTACATTTACTAAGTGGATGTTTATGTTGGAACTTGCTGCTTATGTGTGAACATTCAGCAAGTGTAAACAGTGCCATTCAGGTCCCGTTTCCTTTACATCATTGATATTGTTTCGACTCACAAAATAGGCAGCCTGAGTTTAAAAAATAGTTATTCATGCATTATCTTTAAAGCAGTTCCAGGGTTCTGTCCACCCATGGCAGCAATCAAGGGGCTTCACTGTGCACTTCCTCTGCTGCCTTTTCACGTTACGCTACCTTCAGTATAAACAGCCAGAAAGGGAAAAAAACAGAAGCGGTGCTTTGTTGGCGGATCAGCCTGTAGGATGACGTATTTGTTCACGAAAGCTTTATTTGTACCACTAGAGGAGACTACAGATAATGTTTAAGAAATAGAGTCAAGGCTGCTTTAACTAAAAACAGAAATTGTGTGTCCTTTTAATTTAACAGTACGTCAGACAAGGATTTCCTTGTAATGTGTAAATTTACGGCATTTTCAAGTACAGGCAAACCTACTTGCCGAGTGAAGATCTCCAAGAAAAAATACATTTCGCTATAAAAAAAATAAAACAAGAGTCCCCTTATCAACCACATGTTCGTGAGAGACATGCAAGAAGAGTGCATAACCCCCACTTGTCTTTTATTGGACAAATATAAAATTAACAACAGTCAGGAATTGTAATGGTGAGCCAGACTGCTTCCATCAGAAATTTCCAGTGTGAGGTCAGCTGTACGCTTATACAGTAAAACTTTACAGGGCCGCTTAAAGAAGTGCTGTCACTTTACAAGGAAACACACTTTTCTTATTAATCATCACACTAATAACCTCATGTCTTTTAATGGGCTTCAGGTTCAATGCATGTCCATATTTAAGGTAAAAGGAAGGCAAAGCCTAAACTAATGGTTACTAACATAAATAAAAAAAAGAAGGCTGGTAAAGGACATTTCCCTAAATAGAGACATGACTTCATTTTTAGATTATTTATAACGGCTAAGGGAGTACTGATAGGGTAAATCTGACGGAAGTCTTACAATATTTAAAATAAAGAATGTTTGAGGAAAAATTCTGCACTGAGATGTTTGATAATTTGTGTTATAAAAACAATTTATGGGGATATTTTGTTGAAAAGCCTTTTCTGTGATAATGTCTACATTTTGTTTTAGCATTACACTGTCATAATAAATGATCCATTTAACATTCAAACATGTGCACACGGGGACTGGAGGTGTTAATGGAGTGGATGACAAAAGCATCGTGTTCAGGATTCCAGGCTGGAGTGGTCTCCAAGTGTTTGGGGACAGTGCAGCTTTGTTCTGCCAGAACTTCAAAGGGTCAACTTAGGTTATTTGAACAATGACTCCCGTCTATATATAGAGGAAGTGACCGACAAAGAGGGACTGACTTGTGTGAGGCTGGCATCGGAATGCAAGTGACTGCAATGCCAGCTCCGCCCAGGTAATGAGAGATGTGCAAATATCTCTTCCCTGAGAGTCCAGGGTCAGTGCCTGCATTCTGAAAGTGGATTCTGCAAAGCAAGGGTCCAACCAAAACAAGGCAGGATTGCTTTTACCTGCTTAGGACCCATCCGTCCACCCTCGTCAGCAGGGTTTGATCCTAAAACTTGTAAGACCTCTTCCAGATAAAGTCACAAAGAGATAAAGCTCAAATGTCAGAGATTAGGCTAAGTTTGTTTTCACTCATTTAAGCAAGGGTGGGGATAGTCCCTGGTTCTGACACCCCCACCCCCCAGCCTGGGCACAATGCCATTAGTGATGTTTTGTTGACAGCAGGCAACGGTAAATGAGTCCCCGCTTTAATCAGCGGCATGCCGGGCTAGTGTCAGAGTTCCCCCGTGTCTCCCAGGTGAAAGATGAGCAGGGAGAGAGGTGTTGTCTCTACGTTAATTAAAACTGCTCCCCTCATGTGAGGACTCAGTTCTGCAACTGCCAGCCCGCCTCCTGAAAGCGTGGCTGAACCCTTGGTATAAATACTCGCCATTAGCCAGGCGAGCAGCAAGAGGGGACAGGCAGCAAAGGGGTGTGATTAATCAGACTAAGATCATGTTCGAACCACTTAAAAGCTAAAGGGTGAGTGAGAGGGGGGTGTCCATTTATCTGCAGGGAGAATAGATTTTATTTTGTTTACATGGACATGACATGAATAAGACTTACTGTAAGTGAGTAAATAACTTTCTTCTCCTCTCTTTTTTAATGAAAGTGACACAGGGAAGTATCCCCTGATTGACATATATGTTGTTTGGTATAGATTTAAGTCACTTCAAGTTATAGTAGTCAAAATGACTACTATATAAAATGCTCCCTGAAGGCAAAAAAAATAAATAAATAAAAAAACTTTTGACCAGAATGCTTAAAATTCTAATCAGTTCCTCGTGTCATTAATATTGGCTAGTGTACAAAAAAAAAATTGAATTCACAGCGATGACACATGCTACTGATTAAGTAATATCCATCATATCCAGGGGATTTATAAATGCCTCTTTTGATTTCATGAGGGTTTAAATTTCCAATTCTTTTCCAAATTTCAACACAATGTTAGACTGAATTACAATATTCACTCTTCTTGTCTTTTTTGCAGTAATATTTTCACCAGAGAAGTATAGTGCAGTACATTTCTTTGGGGCAGAAGACAGTGTCCTAAGAGCTTTTGTATTTACTCAGAAATCCCATCCTTCAATGCAGCTTCCTGTTCCCTTGAAGTGAGACATCCTTTCCTGGGGTATCAACTATGAACCAGACACAGAAATGCAGATGCTGCTTTAGCCCCGCCATGAGCACTTACAATAACACCTACATGTTGATCAGTGGTCTGTCATCTCAGCCAGGAGCACCAGGCAGGAGGCCTGCTTGTACCCTCGATCTGGCCCCGAGTGGATGAGACAAAGAGCGCCTGGCAGGAGATAGGGGTGGGTGGAGCGATGGAGGGAGTCATTCCAAACACTATGAAACCTCCTGGTCTCTGATGCAAATGAGATGGAGGGGAGAAAAAGACAAAATAACACGCAGGAAAAGATGGACATGGTGGGGGAGGAATCTGGCCTCCTAAAGCAGCACTTCTGCTGTGGAAATCACAGCAGAAGTGAGTGTCAATCAAGAGGTCTGTGCTAACAATGTTAGTCCACAACAGGTAGGTCTTTGCTCTACCCAGCCCCCCGTCAAAAGCATCGCCCAAACTCCCAACTTTTCATGGGACTAGTGACAGCTCGCCATCCTGTAATTTGCCAATTTTCACGCATGTCAAAAAGCCAGACCATGTGAATAATGGGCACAAAGTGGGGATTGGTCAAAAGAGATGCAAGGCATCTGCAACATGGTGGAGAATAATGGAGATGACGGGGGGAAACAGCGGGGCAAAATAGATTTGAGTGAAGGCTGCTTTCACTGAAGCAGTATTTCCTTCATATACGACATTTAACTTCTCTTATATTGGCATGTGTTTTGAATGTACAGGATCAGATTGTGGTGATGTTTAAAGGTTTAAAGATTTGAGCGTGGTTAAGTCTTCTCTGATACAGACCACATGTCTCAGACTCGTCTTGAAAAACTCTGTGACGGCACAGGAAAGTGGGAATGGGGTTTGGGGGGGGGGGTGATTATCCATAGTTGAGGCATTAATCTTCAGATTTATCACCACCTTGCTGGCATAATCTGTGTTTCAATCCAGAATCTTATTAAGTATTTTCCCCCAGTGTTTTGCTATTGAAGCAAAAATACTCGTCAAAAATAATGCCTGTGTGTGGTTCAGTCACAAAAGCCACACTCTGGGCACTTCTGTAAGACACACAGCAAGAGAAAAAAAACAGCAGCGATAAATTAATCTTGTAAATCAGTGCAGGAAAAAGTATCTTGCATGGCGTTTCTTCCTGAAAGCAATTCTGCCAACACCATGAAACCTACATAAATCTCTATCAGGAAGCCATCCACCCAATGTGCCCCTTCGCTGGTGAAAAGCATATAACAGTCTAAGGAACCAGAACCACATTTTCTGGATTGTTGGCAGCAAATGTCCCATAATGTTTTTGGTTGGGTAAGTTTCTAAACGTTAGTTTTATTGCTGAGTCTGAAAGGTGGTGGTGGGTGTGGGAGGGGGGGTGACAATTGTCTTATGTATGTCAAAATGAACAGATGTGGTGCTCTGAAACGTCAGCCCACACAAACATGTGCCGACAACCAACATAAACACACTGCCAATGACCTTTGTGCCTCAACACAAAAATAACAAGTCAGCACTTGTAAGCTCCTTTCAAAATGAAGTCATGTCTTACAAAGTTTCAAAAATTATAAGTTGCCATTGCAGTATGTCATTTGCCAGCATAGCGGCTCAGTCTGCCCTTTACACTTGTTTAACAATACGTCTCCAAAACACAATCCCGATGACGGATTAGCAGCTAACATGGGGCGCTTTCAGCTGCAGCTCTTCAAACCATCCATGAAAGTAAAAATGAGAAACAATTCTGTTAAACATTTTACATTAAAAAGGCAATTTACCACTCTATTATAGCTCCAAAGGGTGGACCTCTAAATGTCAAACAAAGTAATCTTGCCTTGTACAGTCCACTGAGTTTCCCCGTCACTGGCCCGTGGTCTGTTTAGCGCTATTTACCTTTCCAAGTGTGCGTTACGGGGCTGAGAGGACGAAACTTGCACCGCCTGTGGCTTTTAAAAGGTGTGTCATTTACTCTTGGGTAAGGACATCACATGGCCACTAAACATGACTGTTCACTGAGCAAAAGTGAAAGGAAAAGTATTGAGTGGACGTAAAGTGGTCCGGGGGTCTCTCTGGGATTTAGCACTCCAGTTGTTGCAGAGGCTATGCTATAACAGTTAACAATACACCCCAGGTTCACGTTGTATTCAGAAACCATATTGTGATACATGTCGATTATTTATTACATAGGGAAGTAATACAGTATGTGGGATTGGCATATATTTTACTATGTGCAGTCAGTTTCTATTTTATTTTCTCTCTGGTTAGAAGCTGATGGCAAATGAGGGTGAAAACAAGTTTATAGAAGAGAATGAGGTTTATAAAATACGCAACAGGAGGGTCAAATAAAAAAAAAAAAAAACAGGCAAACTCCAACAGAGTTTCACATCATTTTTGATGTGAAATTTCTGCCAGAACCAACTGTGCACACATTTCTGCCAGAACCAACTGTGCACACATTTAGAAAAGATACCAGGAAACTGGAAAAGGACGTTCAGAACCAGAATGTGGCGCTCCTTATCTCATATCCCCTGGTCAAAACCTCTATTAGAAACAGAAACTGCAGCTTAAACACTGTCAGAAATGATCATTCTACACTCGAACGGCAGCCCCTTGCAGCAACATAGCCCCTCTCTCTTGTAAAGTTTAAGGATGTACAGTATTCCAGCTGAGTCTGTGATTTCTTTGCTCTCTTTCTCTCTCTCTCTTTTTCTCTCTCTCAGGTCTGGGCTAAACACAGTTCAGGATGGCGAGGCAGTCCAACACTGTCATACCAGGGAAAGAAATGCAGAGTTACTGGATATTTCCCAGGGACCCGGGGTGGAGAATCAGTTTCCATTTCACCGTGACCTTTCTCTGGTCCCAACGGTGGTCAGCTCCACCACTACCTCCTTCCTGTCACATCCCTACTGAGTAACCTCTACTCCACTGCTGCCTCTCCTTTCTTTCATTTGTCAGCCTATCCATTTGACATTTTTTACTCAGCCAGGACAGAATATCACCCACTACCCCCGACTAAGATCATATTCCCATAACTCATCTATCTTCTCATCAGCTGTTTACACTGATTCAAGTGTTCGCATTGCACCACTGCAAATGTACAACTAAAAGACAAATGATGAATGAATAAAAAAAGTTTTAAGTAACTCCATGTTGAATTGAGGGCCACCAACTGTGCCAAAATAGCTTAAAAAGTTAGGACTGCAGATAATTTTCCTTTCAGGATGGGAGTCATCCCTTTCCAAAACCCGAGCTATTCTTAGCGTCTGTTAGTATTGTTTTCAACCACCAAACATTGCTCTCATACTTAAACGTGTATGATGGCTCCCTCATGGCAACAAAGACAGGAAGCTGTTTGTCACCCTTTCAACCACACCAATCCAGACACACTGTGGACACACCCTTCAAAGTGAATCAAACAATTCATATTCACCTTTTCCACTTTTTTTTGTTTTTTTAAGCATAATGTCACATCCCATGAGATGCATGCCATGGATACACCATTGAGCGCATGTGGTTGGCAAAAACGATGCACTCATTAAAACATTCTTTTTTTGATGGAATTTCCATTCCTAAAATATTCATCATAGAAAAAAGTGTGACCTTTCTTCTGAAGGTCATATGAAAATGTGTCCAAACACCAAGTTGAAAACAAAGCTACAACAATGCTTTGTTCAAGTCTTATGTCACATGAAAAAGTAGATCGTTGTGGTGATAAACTCCATATTGACAATCAAGCTCAGATATCCTTCAGTGTTCCCAGTAATTAAGTAATTGAGTAATTAAAAAGGAAACAAAACAGGCTATTGTGGGTCCTATTGTAATCTATATACATTTATTGTTTCTAATATGGTAATGACAAATGTCATTTATAGGTAATCTGATCTGGTGTCACTTTTTTCTGGAGAGAGTTAGGACAAGTGTGGTTAATTGCAAATTCCTGCGGATTTATTGAGAGTTGTTGTCATTTGAATGGCTCACATTTCTCTGAAGCAGGTGCAATTTTCTTTTTTCTTTTTAAATAAGTGACACTTTTGTGTGCTTTGGATTCCTTTATTCATTTAATAAAATCCCAAAAATCTTTTGTCTTCGTTCATTATTATAAAGCATTGATATTAGTATAAAACTTTGAAATGTGTGATTAACAGTAATTGGGTCAAAATGATTAGATACCGTAACCCCATAGCTTACTTATGTATACAAATTACAGGCTATCAAAGGCACAGAAAACCTGTAGAGGGGTGAGTGTAAAGTGAAAATAATTTCATTATAAATGCTGTCAGGAAAGTCTCTGATGTTGGGGGGGGGCGGGTGTTGAATCCCCGCTTCTGGCACTGCGCTAATCATTTTCACTCCCGGTCACATTTACACAATCACTTATTCCGCTCTTTGTGTGTCAGACTAGAGTTAAAAAAAAAAAAAAAAAGACAGCAAACACTTGGACAGTTGTAGACTCACCTGTGACATCATCCTGCAGACACGCCTGTCTTGCTCCCCAGCAGGAACAAATCTTGGTTACAGAAAATAGAAAGCCTAATCGCCCCCACGTTTGTGCTCCTTGTGCATTGATAAATGAAGCCATTGTTCTATGATTATCATAGTTATTCATAGCTCCTCTGCTATGGGGATGCGGCATTTGTTGCATTACATAGGAGCAGACACTGCAGGGCCCACCGCGTGTTTCCTTGTCACTGCCTATTACAGGCCAGCCAATGACATTTATAAATACTCTGTAATCCGCCGTGCTATATGCGTCATGTTATTAAATTACCATTATTTTGGTGGCAACAAGTCTCAGCTGTTGATTAATTGAACACTCCTCCTGTTGAGGTGAATCATGCCTGTTTTATGAATGCTGATTTTACGCCACACATTAATCAAAGACAAATTAGAATAAATTACTTTTTGATGCTCAGCATTTGTAGAAGTGGATAAGTTCTGTAATAATAAATGAAGTGGCCAGGAAGCATTGCTGCTATTTTACTTTTTTGTGTGTTCGTGTGCTCCTGCATGTGTTCAGACATGGGACAAACAGCAGACCATGCTCTGGTAAGCATCAGGGCACAACATTTGGTTGTTTCTTAGTCCTGCTTCAGGAAGAATGAGCTCTGACTTGCGTTACTCTCTTTTGTAACCTCAAACATACAGGTATAACCCAGCCTGTTGAACTAGCTGCATTATTCTTATAAACATGGTGCTGAGATGAATGTGTTTTCATCCTGCCATTAAGAGATTTACGAAGGTCCACTAACTTTTGACTGTATCAGTTAAGGTGGAGTTCACGCCAAGCAATATTTTTTTTCTTCTTTTTGACATCTTTCTGAGGAAAAAAAGGTTCATTCTCACTCAGTAAAAGTCATGTCTTGTCACTGCTAATTTCCCTTTAAAGGCAGTTTTTGATCCTGAACAAAGAGCTCCTTCCTAGGATTAAAAATAAGATGCATATTACTTCTCTGTTTCTGGTTCACACCCACTTTAGTGAATGAACTAGCCAAGGTGTAGGGAGTGCAGGTATACCTGCTGCACCAAGTTCCACATTGTTCACAGCTACTTCATCAATGCACAAAAGTACCGCCTCTCTTTTCTCAGAACTTTTAGAATTCCCATTCTTATGATGACCACCTCAACAGTCACAGTAGAGCTAAAATCCATAAAACCGTAATCAGTCTCATCCTGTCACCAATGCAAGTAGTGATATGTGGTGAGGGAGAGTTCAGTTGGATTTAGTTTGTCAGTTCACAAGCTGTGGCCTCCGGCCCACATCTCCTCTTCTGTAAATTCAAACAATCTCTAGCTATTTCAGCTCCGGGAAGGCTGACGTGGATCTGAGGAGAAACTCTGCCTGCCACTGAACCCCCGAGGGAGCGGGCCACCGGTAGCCTTAAACACCTCTTCCTCGCTCCTGCCTCAGCTCTCTTCTATTCACTCTCTCTCTCCCCAAACTTTGACAGAAGGTATGTATTTTAGGAGAGACCCCTGGTGATTTGATGGACACGAGAGCCCTGTTTGAAATGGAAACCTCCACGTTCTGCCCTGCCAGGGAGCGCCAGGAATATTCCAATAGAGATGACAATAGGAAATGGAACAAGTGGGGGGAGGAAAAGCCATCTTTATAAAAGTTTTCCTTTCAAAAAGATTCATAAATATAGGAATGACACATTCTATTCACGATACAATGCTCATGCCTCAGCTGAATATCAGCTGACCACCATAGGGGTATATCTTTTTTCTTTCCCGATATCAACTCTCCTGTTTGCGTATACTGACAAAACATGTCGCCTCTGATAATCAAAGTACACGATACAATTCATGAAAATAGATAAGAGCTACACACAATCTTCATCGTGAGCTGTATTCACCAATGCTTCCATTATTCACCTTTTATTTCTCACAACAATGTCATGTATGCAGCATGTATGTCTGTTCGTGTGGCTGTCGGCACTTCCGGGTGTGCAAAGATGATGGTGCTTTTTTTCCACCCTTCCCTTAAACTCACCTGGACCAATAGAAAGAGCAAAGGAATCATTTTCTGTGCCCGCTGCTCATTCAGATGGGCTGCCATCTGTAAACAAGTGCCGCACTTATCCATGTTGCAGTCAGATAAGAGGGGAAGGAGACCTCCAGAGTGATGGATCACGAAGGGGCTCCCAGTCCGCTCTCCGTTCCAAGCGCCACCCTGCCACCTTAGGATAATAAACAGTCACGGAGCACATGGGCCAGATAAGAGCCATCACTCAAGTTGGCCGCGCTGATAAGACACAGACGCTCTCTGTCACCCTCTGTGACATTTGTTTTTCATTCCGCCTTCATTCCGGAGAAGTTAACCTGTTTCATCTCATCAATGGGGGCTGCACTCAGGACACCCACCCCCCCTTTCCGTGGAGTGGTGCCACCTTCTGACACTGATGGCTGTGAGGTGATGCCGCATGGATGAAGGATAACCTGAGGCTCGTTTCATTCACAACTGGGGATCCAGACCTCAAGCACACTCCGTGTAAAGCAGATTTAGTGTCTATAGTAATAATATTTATATTATTTTGAGAAGGAAACAACCAGAAATTGTGGTTATTGTCCTTTCCCGACCAGCTGTAAAACCAAGTTAGACAAGAATCAGCCTGAAATCCCCATGAGAAAAAGAAAATACACGCTAAGATTATGCTGTAAATGTTGCTTTGAAGACTAATATTTCTGACAGCGTGCCTCGAATTACAGTTCGTTTGTACTCTGGCACGATTAATTCCCTAAAATGCAGAGGCCAATCAGTGCACATGTGCAGCTGTTGTAAATCTGCCTACTGTAACGCTGCCTGGACCAAGGTCACCTGCAAGTCACAGATTTCAGAAGGTAGAACACAGCTACTTTACAGCTATTCCAATTGTTCTAAGTTGGAGTTATGTGCACTGTATCGCCACTAACGAAGGGTGTAAATTCTCACTTTACGACTGGACCTATAGGTGCTGGTGGAGTTGTAAAACGCACACTTGTTTTGTGTTTCCTTTTTTATTTTCATTTGTCACTCCAGTTCTGGGGTTCAGACTGTGCACACACTGTTTCCATTAGCCAGGGCTGCTCCTCTCGGAGGCCTCCGTCTGCGGTAATGGGCTCGGGCCGTGAGAGAGACGCATCCCGTCTGTGGGTCACGGATGACATTTAACAGACAGGGCTCAACTTTCTGTGATCAGAAGCGTAGTAAGTACAGGGCTAATCTAGGGCTCTTACAAATCGCTCACTGTCATCCTCTAGCTGTCAGAGGTGGACAGCAGCCTTGAGCTGAGGGATAAAAATCACCTGCAGTAACTCCCCAAGTGATATTTCTACAAAACTTTGGATCTGTGTGATGCATCTCATACGTTAAAATGACTTTGATATGCTTAGTAATTTAATTGAGAATCACTGGCTTATGCTGGGATAAAAAAAGAAATTAACACATGCATAGCAACACACACATTCATTTCCTCATATACACGTATAAGATCATGAAAAATCTTTACTATGCAAATCCCTGATTCTTCCCTGTCTGGGATGGTGACATTTGACAGTAAAGAGATGCCAATGTGCCATGCAGCAGCGCTGGATTGTGAGAGATCGACAAATCAAGCAATTAAAGAGTAGGTGATTATGTCATCATTTTCTCACATTGGCCCAGGCTCACTCCGTCTCCTCCCCATGTCCTCGTATTTCTTTTTAACACTCTTTTCTCTCAGAGTGGGGATGGGGGGTGGGAGTGAAGGGAGAGCGAGGTAGATAATCGCTACCACCGTACATGCGTATCCCTCAGAAGCACTCTAGTCAGGGATCCTGCTCTTCTTCTTCAACACCCCCCCCCCAAAAAAAACATTTTCATATCAATAATCAAGCAATTTTTTCCTACATGCTAATCCATCAAAGCGGGCTGAGGCTAATCTGCGGGCGTGGGCTGCCTCTTTCTTTTAAGGTGTGCCTGATTTGCTGGCAGACATTTGTCCCGCCGTATGTGGCACACAAAGCTCCTGCCCTGTCAGCACTGATTGATCAGAGGCTGTCTGTAGAGGAGGAACGCGGCACACCGCTATCAATGATGCTCTACATCTGCGGCTGAAAAGAATCTTCATCTCTTTCAACAACACACTCAATTCCTTGGAGATAATGAGTGCTGTGCTGTTAACAGCTCCTGAGGTTCTGTTTTTTTGTCATGTGTATATAGGCAAAGTGCTTACCTTTTAGATAGATGGAATAGACAGTTAAAAAAAAAAAAACAGAGCTCCTGCTAGGAAGATTATCATAATGTCTACAAATGCTGACAGGGTTGAATTTCACTGACTCTTTCTCAGATTAGTGGGGCCTTTAAAAAAGGGGTGCATTTGTGGAACAATGGGATTGCGTGTTTGATTTTAATTTTCTGATAGTCGTTCGCAGCATGTAAGCGATACATGTGGATTTTTTTTTTTTTTCAGTGCACTGCATTGGTGGGATTTAAGGGTGCTTTTAGAAGCATGTGAAGGCATAGCAGGCACCTCTTAAGAGCCAGGGCGATCCTGCAGGAGGGAGAGTGAGAGATAAAATGCAGAGGCCTCATTAGTAGCACATTTATCATCTCCTGTCTGTGATTTAAAAGAAGACTGGGTCAAATCACTTTAAATACCTCAGGGGAAATCAACATTTGTCATTGCAAAGCAAACCTGCCTCTCTTCTGGCATTAATTTATTCGGGGAAAGCATCCCCATTCGCCGCTGCACTGATTTTAATTTCATCCTTGCAAAAACCTTGGCTGAGTGTCTATTTCAATTCATTGCTTTAACACACAATTGTCCCTTTTAATTCGTGGAGATAAGACTCACCACCAGCAAGGCTAAGGCCTACCTGCTGGCACAAGGCAGGTGATGCAAATGGCCTTTAGTGGAACACTAAAGCCGGTTAAACAACACAAATTAGTATTCTGATGTCTACAATTAAAAAGGAATGCCACAGGAAAAAAAAAGTACATGTGGAGAACAAGAAAAACATTATTTATTATAAATGTGTTATTAATGCCAAACGTGCCATGGTCAACGAGGTCAAGATAGGTGTTGAAATATGGATGTCACCCTCAAAGAGCCCGCCAATGCAGCAAATGGACCCTGTGGAAGCAATACCTCACAGAAGATTTATGTGTTTAGCATTTCTGTGAGTGTTATTTGAGGACAGTGCAGCGGTTCAGAAATGTCTCTTCTCATTTGGCCCAATTCTGCTAATCGATTTGCAAACATGAAATATGCAGTGATGAAAAGTTGTCAGGCCCTTTTGTTTCAAGTTTTGTGTTCTCGCTTCATCCGTGCAAAGCAGCTGTTCTACAAAAGTGATAGACAGTGCGTAAGTGCTGCCGACGAGATGTGATGCAAAAGCGAGAGATGCATTGTGGGAGCAGCGGCAAAGTCGGCGGGATGGAGGCAGAAATTGCCAAATGCTGGGTCCTCAAAGAATCCCGGGATAGCATAAAGCCGAAACCAGAATTAACGCACAGCTATTTTATGCCAGTTCAGACAGAATAGTCTGCCATATGTAAATAAAAGTTCAATAATGAATGCACTTCCAGTGCTTTTATTTGTTTTAAACCTCAACAGTCACACACACACATCGGCGCCACATGCAAGACATAAATTAGACAGCATTTTAAAAGAAATATTCAAAGAGCAGCCTGCCGCCGGAATATCAGTTATTATTTTTGATGTTGCAATTTCTGACACTTTGATGCAATCAGTGAGTAGCCCCGGCATTCAGCCCTCTCCTGGGAGAGAGCTGTCAGGAGTGAGGAGCCGGTGGGTAGATAATTATGGGAGATCAAACCTCGCTAGTTAGTAGGCAGGAACGGGAGGCAAATGCCAAAAACCAGCCAATGTTTCGCAAACGCTTGTTCAAGGATATCCTAATTGCTATAAGTGGTTCCTTCAGGACTGGCACTTCAAACACTGGCTGCTGCATGATGTCATCTCCCCCAGCTCCCCTCCACATTAACAATGGGCAAATTAAGGAAGAGGGCACAGTGAAACATACCGGAGGACAATGTCCCTGTGACATGTGACACACACAGTCGGCTGACAGGGGCACGCACCGCACAGGTTCGTGTACACGCTTGCGTGAGGAACAACAACAGAAACAAACGAAGTCTTACTTTCCTTTGTTGTCAGCAGTTGTTCTTTTTTTTAACTTTGCTCATTGACATCAATGCAAATGTAATATAATATAATTAATACAGAGTGTGGGCTACTTTATATGCACAACACAACAAGCGCACCCACACTACTTTGAGTTGTACTATCTCAAAACTGATATGCTCTGACATCCAACTATGTGCTTCATAATTCAAAGTGAGAATGCGGCCCTATCTGTCAGTACTGTTTCCAACCTACCTCTCCGAATCCCCTCTTACCTTTACAGTTCAAAGGGAAGGAGAGGGGAAGGTGAGCACAATTAGCTGAAATCAGTCAGAACAAATAGTCCGACATGATTGTTCCGCGCTAAGGCATCCGAGTCCATTTGCCGTTCGCGCAATGACCCTGTTACCCTGACCGCTGTACCCCTGCAACATGCATAAAAACCCACCGCTTCTAATCAGTCTCTCATACTTACCGTTGACCAGTGTCTCATCCAGAACTGAAAGTAACTTGAAAAAGAATCCCAGACCTGTTTCTGTCTGCCTCAGCAGCATCAAAGGAAAACCCAACCCTCGGCAATCAAAAAGAAGGATTTCATGTTTCAAAAACAATTCACATTTTCAAAGGGGGACCACAGCTGACATACAAACGCGGTAAACCTATTGAGTCTTCAGCGAGCTCATTCTTTTTTTTCTCTCCCTGTTGTGAATGCGAATCTTGAGGGTCACTGATCATCTCATTAAATTCAGCCCCAAAGAAAGCGATCCTTTTCACACAGCTCAGGAATTCAGACGCAAAACACCCCCGCCTCTTCTTCTTCTGGCGCACACAAATATACCCTCACCATCAAACATCGCCAAATGACTGCTCTTTGCAGACAAAAAAGACAGCAATAAAATGATAAAGTCTATTTTGTTCAAAAAGGGCAAAAAGGGGGTCATTTTCTGCATAGAGTGCTGAACTGTTAGCATAACAAAGCACTGGCTGGTGAGCTAATAGCTCTTCATCTCTGACAAGGGGCTCACTAGCTTTTCACTGTTGTGTTCAATATAAAGTGGTCTGAAACATCACCTTACTTCTGCTCCCGACCTCTGCCCTTGAAGACAGGAAATTCTGACAATAAGCTCAGAGTCTGAAAACATCTGTTATGTTTGCAATGTTGAGATCAATACCAATAAATGCTACTTCCACCAATCAATGTGGATTCTGTACAACTAATTATACCTGTCTTCTGCTTTCAACCAAGTGCACTTTCTCATATAGGACTGTTAAACTGCAGATGTGTGACATGAATATGTTAAATATACCAACAAAAATACAAAGAAAGACAAAAAAAAAATCACTTATGTCCTATGAGAAATATGGGGTATGTCTAACATCATTAATGATATAACTTTGACTGTAGGCTCCAGTAAAAACTTTACTGATTTGCAAATATTCTTTGTTATACTCACACATGGCAGCAAAAGACAGATTGGAGGGATTGATTCATAATTTGGAACAGCCATGACAACTTACACCAGGCAGGCAGGGCTACCTTGTGTGCCTCAGCTCAAGAGTGACTTGGCTTCGTTTAATTGTCTCTCTAATTGGTAATGTCTAAAGGGGGTCTTCTCTTTATTTTTGGACAGAGCAACATGTCATCACGCAAGGCAAATTACTCTGACAGACAGGCTGGAACAGAGGAGATGCAAATGACAGCAAAAGAGGAAAAAGTGAGAGCAGAGAGCAGAGGGGTGGGGGAGCGATCATTATCGTCATTATTATTTTATTCATTGTGGGGAAAAGACATGTTTAGAAAAGCAAGTTTCAGGTGGCTAAACATCCAAATTGCTCCCCTCCCAACGGCCCCTCGGTCCCCTCCATCGTCTCGAGTCTGGCTGGTTATGTGAAGGGATGAGGTCATGCTGCACTCATCCAGGCAGTGTTGAGAGGCCTCATTCCCGGCTCCTCAACCCCAAATGCTTTCCTTTTTATCCGTGAGGCCTGCCTTTGATGTGCTCGTAACATGGAGAACGCGGGGCTATCAGCTAGCTGTCAACTCGGTAACTATCCTGCATCGCTCCCAGGGGCAGCGGAGGCAACTGAGCCAACACAGCCATCCGTGGTCCAGCGGCTCTGCCGCTGACTGACCAAATTAATTCCCTGGAACGCTGGTTTGTCTTACCACAGTTTGGTCAATGACTTCATTCAAGCAGGATGAGGTCACTAGAGACTTTGTAATAAAGGGGCTACACTTTGCAGTAAAAACAGCACGCCTGTGTGTGGCTCTTCCAAAAAAAAAAGAAAAGAAAAAAGAGTAGGAAGGAGGGACACATCCAAGTGTCTTTGGCTCTGGAGTGGCACTCCTTGAGCAAGAGGCGAGCAACGCTCACTTCCTGTTGCTCCTGTCTCAACTCCTACTAATCATCCCCTAATTATAGAAGAAATAATAATTGCCAGGTCAATGAATTATTAGCACACACAGTAGCTACAACATGAACAATGTCTCTATTGGTAGACGGTCCTTTAATGTGACTTTCCTAAATAAGTGTCTTAAATAAAATAATAAAATGGTTGTTTCATGTTTCCCCTGACTCTGACCACCTTCTATTCCGTTTGAAAACATTCTAAGTTTTTATAGAGAATAACATGTCAGTGTGATGAATGAATGTTCAATAAAACCAGTGATAATGACAGAGGTTGTCCTTCGCTCTCCTTGAGTCATAACTGATGTGGCAAAGCCATTTTTGAGACTGAGTCTCATATAACCATGCTTCTTATGAGGAAAGGGTCTTTAAATAAGTCAAATAAAATTGATGTCGTTCACTTTTTTTAAGTCTCGGTGATAATCTGCAGAATTCCGCTACAACAAATGGCATGGGGAAACAAGTTACGAGGGCGAGTAACTCACTCTTGCGCTTATGGGCTTGTAAAAAATGACAAATTCTTGAAATGTGCCATAAATTTTGGGTAGCTGCGTTCGCTATCCCCAGGATGACAGCTGCCGTCACCTCCGCGAACATCGAGTCACTTCATATAATCAGGAGTCACAAATCACAAAAGCCCTCTCATTCTCTGAGGACTGGAAGTTTGGACCCCCTTTTTTTGGTCCACTTATCCCAGCAGACGGGAATACATTGACGGTAGCATGCGACCCGCCTCTTCATCCGTTTCCATGTGTGGAATGGAGTGTGAATGGGGGGGAGGGGGCAGGGCGAGAATGAAATGGTGAGCCGGGAATGACGCACAACATTGCGAGCTCATAAAAATGACCGTCAGGTGACCTCTGAAGCACGGGGGAACAGACGGGGCCTTTACAACCATCACCAGATTTAATAGCCAATAATGACTGAAATAAGTAAGCGCTTATACCTTTACAGACCTGTATGTTAGCAGCAACAGTGGAGCTAAGGGTGCCGACAGTGAGAGAAAGACAGAGAGAGACAGACAGAAAGAGCTAGAGAGAGAAAGAGCTCCAGCCACTGAACTGACAGGGGGCATGTTTCAACCGAAGGGAAAATGACAGATGCTCAGGGAGAGCCCATCAATATGTGTGTCTATTTAACCGGAGCCAACTGGCTTGTCCGTTTTCCCGTCCTGATGAATGTACAACAGGAAGAGATGGGGAGAAAAAATGAACAGCACAGAGAAGACAGAAGTGATGCATGGGGGGTTGGGACATGTGTGGCCAACATGACAGGTGCACTTTAGAATAACTTTAATTAACCATAGTAAATCATTAAAATATTTTGCATCATGCCTGTCCATATACTATCAAATACATACATTCACAGTCATGTGATCAGCAGATGGCAGATTTCAAACTTTCTGAACAGGCAAATACTTTCTGTGACTTGTGACTTCAACAGTAAACTATTCATGAACTGATGCATCTAGACAATATTACATTTACTGCAGCTTACTAAGAGTTTATGTGAAGCTGCAGTATATGAATGTCATTATTGTAGGAAAGTAAAAAGAGAATTTGCAGACTCCATTTCAGAGACTCCCCTCTCTCCCTCGTATTCTGATGCCGAGTCTAAGTTATAGCGCATGAGCATCCTTTCAAGCAAGATCATAACACCAATTCATTAACTGCTGGCAGCAAACTAATTCTGATTTTCAATAAACTCTCTAAACCTGATGCGGCGCTTATGAAGGTGGGGGGGGGGGGGCATTTCACAGGCTGGCACATGTTCAAGCAACATATGCTCATATAATCTCTTAAAAAGCATGAGCCAAGTCCAAATTTAATTATGTAATAGCACAAAGAAAATCAGAGTGCCGACACAGCAGAGCTCTGACACACAATGATCTGCCACTCCACTCCCAGTCTGCTTGTTGGTTTCATTGCTCTCACCAGTCCCAGTGTCTACTCACTGGTCTACAAATGGCTCTGGGAAGGACAATTTCTCTTTTTTTTACTAAGCTCTAAATGAGATATATACTAATTTTGACATGGCTCCTGGCTTTTCATGGTCTCTCAGCTGTTATATGTTAGCTGACTTTTTTTTTTTTAACTCAGTTTAAAGTTTTTTAAATTGATTTTCTCTTTGTTCAAAAGTACATACAGCAACATGACTCAGTTACAGCAACAGTAACTGTGATGGCGGAGGCTGCTGTGGTGGGTGGGGGGGGTTAGGCAGCGTTCATGGTTGCCTGATCCCAACGCTTCCTTTGGCAGCAGTGCCCGACTTGCAAAGCACTGAGCTGAGGCTGCTGCTCTCTGTAGAATACAGATAAACTCTAACCAATGAACAGTGTCAGGCCTTTGACGGATATGATACTGTCCCAAACATTGCTGAGGAAGAGTAAAAAATATATATCCACCAGTGTAGGGATTCCAGTGAAGACTATATCCAAGATACCGGGTCACCTTTTTTTTCTTTTTTATTTTTTTTCCTTGTAACAATATCAACAAATCCTGGGACAAAACTGCATATCTTAAGCACCTTACTGGCGACTTTTAGTGTGCACAGTCGGAGCTTGGCACGCAGACGATAACATTCCCCCTGCACAATGGTCTAATCTTCATGGCACAGGTAGCACTGGGATTGTCTTGGATGTGCACTCTGCCATCGCCCGGGTTCGTCCCTGCATTAGAGCCCTGCGCATTCCTTTGTGCTTTTTAACCAATGAATTAAAGAGGATTTCAACAGGGGAATACTTATCATGAAAAATTTACCCCCCCCCGACACACACACACACACACACACACACACATAGACACACTTTACTAAGAGATAAAAAAATCAGACTAAATAAGTTGGAGAGAGTTCTACAAACTCATGCAGCAATCACAGAGAGCTGCTTAAGATAACGATGCCTGATTTAGACATTTTCTTACACAAAGAGTGAGGAAACAGGAACCTTTAAGCTATATGGGACAGGCTGCATTTTGAACTGCTGCCATTGCCATGTAAAGTAGTGTACGATTTGCATTTGCAGGAGACAATCAGATTCCACGTGTTGTGAGTAAATGAATGAAATTGTTGGTGAGTATTGTTTGTAGATTATATATTCAGGTCACTTTCCCCAAGAAATCTTTTAATTTTTTAATCCAGGCAGATGTTTGTTTTCAGAAAGTTTCTGAAGTGCATCCCCAGATGAACACTGAAAGCATTCTTAAGTAGCTAAGTTGCCCTTATACAAAATACCTCAAAGCGTCTCAGATAATACATGTGGATTGAAATGCAATCTGCCTCTCACGTCTTCCCAAGATAAGTACAGCCATTGACAAGACCTGGCTTCCTCCTCTTATCTCACAAACACTCTATACCAGAAACTTGGTGCGTAAATAAGTCTTTTGAGATTGTGATGTAAATATATCCGATTAATCACAACAAGGAAAACCGAAAAGAGCTCATGGTCTTGCCCCTTTAAAACATTATTTTAAAAAATGTTTCTTTGCTTGCAGTTGCAATTGGGTGGGGTGGAGGGGGGCATATATATTTCATGCATATTTCATGCATTTTCCACAAGTCTCAGCTTTCAGTCTTGTGCACATTAAAATGACACATTTCAGTCTGTGCTAATCTATTGTGATATTTCCCACTTTCAAATTTTATTAACATTAAATCAAAGACAACATTACAAAAAGTAGAGACAAAAGTGCAACTGGATAATCTATGCAAAACCTCTCAGGCCATTTTCATTCCTGATGGATTTAGTGACATACCCCTGCTTACCCCTCAGCACTAAAATATTTAATTTCACTGAGTATATCCCCAGGACATGATGGGAAACCATCAGGTCTGTGTTCAAGTTTAATTACTGATTTAAAGTGAGTCTCAGCCCTCGAGCTTCATCTGCGTCTCTGCTCCAAGAGTAAATGTGGGAGACAGAGAAGCATCTGTGGGAGCGTATCTGCAAAGCTGCACTTTCAGCACTGCCTCTCATCAAAATATTGCATCTGCGTGCAGGTTTTGATGAAATCTAACAACGACAGTAGTGCCGAACACAAGACTGCCAACCATCAGCAACAAACCACGCTCATTCGTATTCGCTGAAATACCCCTCCGCTCCACAGCGCGGCGCTCTTTTCTCGTCCCGCTGTGGACAGAGCGAAGGCAGACTGAGACGAGTCACATTCTAGCGCCTATCATCTGCACCCCCCCTCCTCACTTTTCACACTATCGAAAGCCTGTGTGTGAGTTTGATTAAGAGCCGCGTCTCCATGCTCTCATCATTGTGGATTCCTCTGAATCCATAGCAACCCTTCCATCACAGGCACCACTTCATCTACATTTCTTACACTGCATTTGAGTAATATTTCAGGTGGGAGAATATATTTTCTTTCCTCATAGGTTTACTCGGACTCCAATGGGCTTGAAAAGTTGCTGTTGCACACCAGGGAGGTATTTTCACCTAATGAAACCCAAGATCAATAGATCTGCTCTCTCTTCTCATATATAGTGTATGTACACAAGGGAAATAAAGTATTATTTTCATCCTCAAATGTATAATGGATATCATTCTTTATTTAATACTTAGTTCAATTCCACATTTGCCACAGCGAGAAAATATTTCCTCTGATGATGTCCCTATATTACAGAAAAGAGGATAGAAAAGTGGAAAGATTAATTCCAAAGGTTTGAGGGGAAAAATTGGGCTTTACGTACCTGAGAAATGACAATAGACTTCACCGTCTGGATCATAATTAAAAAGCTTACAGATATTTACATATTAATCAGCTCTACCTACAGGAAATCGACATTTTTTTTTTAATCAAGAGCTAAGGTTTTAAAAGAGAAAGAAAAGCAGAAAAAGAGCAGATAAGTGTAAAGCGGTAGGGAGATGAGGAGAAAGGAGATGAGAGGAGAGCAGTCACTTCAGGTGCAGCCCTTATCAACAGAGAGAGCGAGAGAGAGAGAGAGAGAGGACCTTTCTTATGTAATCTGCGATTTCATTCAGCCTCCGTATCAGATGATTGTCTGGGAGAAGAAAAAGCCATTTTGAGAGGAACGGGCTGCGTGAAAAGGATCGTCTCCCCGGCAGCTCACCCTTCCATGTCGAACCAGCTGCATGGCACCGAAGGTCAGCAGAATTATTGGAGGAGGGGGTGGCTCTGCCACCGAAGACAATGATATGGCCTTAACCCTCATTTAGAGGTACCATTTCCCCACCTGACCCCCCTGCTAAAGTGTTATTTTTCCATGTTATGAAATGTGATAGCTCTCTGGTGAAACAAGAGTCTCCAGTTAGGGACGTAATACTTTGTTGTGTAGCAACATCGAGATAGGCTCAGACTCCACTCTAAATACGCCGTCACTGTGGCACTCAGTGCTCCATGTGTACGCAGACAGTTCAATCATGGTATAACACCATTCATTTAGCCGCTTGGCTAACAACAAGCAATGGTGCAGGCTGCATCACAGAGCCGCGAGATTGCACCGTTAGGAGGGATGATGACAGTGTCTTAGCGAATTTCACCCAGACGTGTCATTTCCCAGCAAGGTTCCGCACAGGGCGGCGTGAAGTGTCACAATATATTGTTTTTGGTGCCCGCTCTCCTTCCCTCACCCTAACAGGCCTTTAAAGAGGCCTTTAAGTGCCGGTGAAAATATCAGCATTTAATGCAGCCATTAATAATTGACAAGGACTAGAATGTAGAAGTGATTAAAGAGGCTATTTCTGCATGGGTTGAAGATTATATTTGACTTACTTGTCCGGCAATTACAAAGTCAACTTTTACATACGGCGTGACATTAATATGTAAGGTGGAAAAAAATCAAAAATGGCTAATGCTTCATTAATTTCATATTATACATTTCATTAATGGAAAAGATGGGAGCGAGGCACTGAATAATTCCTTTTGATAGCAAACCAGGTGCAATATCATATGTAAATCAAATGTCAAGGAGATAAAGCATCTGATTGCATCACAGAAAAGGCATGTGATTAACAGACAGACATGAATTTCAAAAAAATAAATAAATATTTGCAGATGCTGAAACAGGTTTGGTGATTTATGCAGGAGTAATGTTGACTGCTGTTTGTGGTACAGCGAGAGAGAGAGCCTCTATTAGTGGAGTCTCTCAGCAGCTCCATCTAGGGGAGCAGGAGGCGCCTCTATCGCTGATATCTGTAGATATAAACAAATATGTGTGATTTCCTGCATCTCCAATAAATCACTTGCATATATGGAACTAATCAGCTCTTTAACATAACTCAAGAGTGCATTCAGGGTCAAGTCTGACACACGGGCGCGGTCTTGGATAATGGTGCTCAGAGGGGCCAAAGCACAAGCTGGTGCCAGGGGGAGGTCAGAGGTACAAGCAGATTAAGGAGGAGAGGTGTTCAGGTTGTCACGTCATGGCCTCCAGCCTAGGCAGCATTCAAAGCGTTTCTCCCGGCATGTCGCCTCTCATTATTGAGATGCAGCCTCTGGCAGCCACTGATAAACCAGTTATTAGTCATGTACGTTTAGAATTTAGCCAAGCCGCAGATGGTTTTGAAACAAATCATCCACCCTCAATTTGAATGTCTTCCCCCTTTTCTCAACTCTTTTTTCATTTAAAATCTTTAAAAATAAGATATAATTTTAGTTGTGTAACTGTATAAAAAGACTATCATTCATGTAGAATCACCAACAAAATGCAAGGCAAGCAGCTCTGGTGCATAAGCATAGGAATGCACTCACATGTTGCAACACAAACACAGATCAGGCTTTGCAAAGAGATAATTAGCAAGCGCAGCTGACTCCTTGAATTGTCCTCCATCCCCCCCCCCCATTTCTCTGCTAATAGGGGCGTGAGTCTCACTTATTAGATGTGATTATCCACCCAGAGCTGTATGTAGATTAGCTTTATTACATCCCTCAACCAACTTCTCTGCTATTTAGACAGAAAATGTAATTCGATGATGTAACTTAGATAAAAATCTGCATTTACAGGGCAAAGTCCCAGTCCAGCACTGGTTATGACAGGTTGGTTGATTAAACTATCACACTGACAAGCCCAGCAGCCACACAAGAGGACAGACAAAGTACAAAGGCCCTCTTATTACAGAAAATCCCTCAGAATCGCCAACGGTGGGGATATGGTAATGATGTGGTACCTTTTCATCAGGTCTACAGCAGACACATCACCTCCACTCACACATACAGGACACACACTCTCTTGAACACTGGTATGCTGATTGTTTAGCCCCATTACACACATAAAGCAAACACAATCATACCCTCAGACATTTTGGATGGACTCTATTTAGCCTCGTTATTGCTATATGGACACACACACACAAACATACACGTCATTGTATTTCTAAATTTTGAGGACTTTCAAAGGCATAATGTTTTACCCAGCCTCTTACCCTAACCCTAACTTCCTAACTTACCCCCTAACTCTAACCTAAACCCAAGTCTAACCCTTAAACTTAGTCTTAACTTTCAGACAGGTCTTTGGAGGTTTGAGGACCAGCCAAAATGTCAAAAATGTCCTCACTTTGCTAGTAGAATGAGTATTTTGGTATTCAGTATGTAGCAAGTACAAGAACACTCACCCACACACACCCACACACAGTTATCTCTCCAATTCCCTTATCCAGCTGAATATGATGACTGGCTTTTGGAGTGACCTCCAGGCAGAGGACAAGACCTTGTTCTGTGGCACCCCCACCCACCACCCCACCACTTCCCTTCTCTCTTTTTCCCCTCCCACCCACAGAATGAATTGAAAAGACTGGTGACCTTGCTGTGGGTCTGTGAGGGAAATGAGCTACATCTTGTCACAGGCTGAACAGGCTATTCGAAACCCAGTTTGTTGGCTTTGAAAAGTCCAGTGATCCTAGCGCTGATAAGAGGTGGGGGTGCAAAGGGGGAGCTTTTATTCTTAAAATTAAAAGGCAGGCCTGATGGAAATACTGTATGTCAGTGTTGGTTTTAAGCATATCATTGGAGGATGCCTATCAGGCAACAACTTCTGCAGGGACAGAGAGACAGGCCAGGCGGTAGCTGGGACTCTACACTCAGCCACTAGCAAGCTGTAGGCGAGGCACACAAACAACCGGCGAAGCTTCTCAACAGCCCGTATCCCAATAACTAGGAATATGTTAATGATTTTCAGGAATAAAATTAACTTTAAAGGTTTTTTACCAACGTGCCATCTCTGGGACAGGATTTAAAATTCATTATCTCCACAGTTATCCAAATCCGTGATATGGTCGAGACAGACACGCGGCACACAAAGTCTGGAGACTAGCGCAAATGAGCAAACTCATCCATTTCTCCAGTGAGATGCCGCTTGTGTGCAAATAAATCTCCAAACAAAAGCTGGCATCTCCCATGGTCTGTGCAAATGTTTGTCTAATGTAAACCACCATATAGGAGCGTCTAATTAAGGGTGTCAGGCTGCATTTGGCGGAGAAATCTCAGCCAACTGTCAGCCAATTCCGGATCACTCCCCATCAGTGGAAAGACGAAGGGGGGGAAAAAGATCTGCAACTGGGAGTCAGGCAGGGGGGGCAATTAAAGGTGAACGTAGAGCCACTAGTTGCTGAAAAAGTCTATGCTAGCAATGCGTGTTAGACCTCTACACTGCCTGTTCCTTTGCTTTGCATTGGCATCCAATGGCACTTTTACAATTAGGAAAAGCAGATCCCGAGTGCATGGCTTCAGTGCATAGATGACATGGAAAATAAGAGCACGCTGGGTGGGCACGAAACTGTTTTTAGGGAGCAGTTGCATGGGGAGGCTTGGATGGATGGAATGCCACGGTAGGTGAAACCAAATGAAAGGTCATGATAACCCGGCATGAGCCGGGTGTCATCCTCATTAAAAGCCTGAGCCATACAGAGAGGAGGAGATGCTCTCAACTACAAAAACTTTGAAGGCCCCCACCAGTCAGTTCTCTCAGAAGGCCCCTGAAAACACGCGGTAACATGTGTTTAACACGCACAGCAGCAGAAAGTACGACTTGAAAGGGTGCAGTAAATGCACGGGCACGAAAGGTAAAGATGGAAAAAAAGGTAGAAATCACAGGCCAGGGTGTTTCGAAACTATCTCCCTTACTGTTGATGATTAGTGGGAGAAAACTGTGAGGGGAACGCGGTCTTATTTTCCCCTACTTAAAGCCATGATTTCCTTTGCGTAAACAACAACAATAGCGGGCAGGTTCTTCTATAGCAGCCACACAATGAGCTCTAGGGTTCCTCATAACATCTCATTATAGTTAATGAGCGCTCTGTGTTTACAATGTGTAGCTCTATAGAGCTAGCAGTGTTTACCCATCCCCTCCTCTCAATGGAGATCACTCAGCACACCCCAAAACAAAGAAGGATTTGTTTAGCCATGGGCTATGTGCCCCCCCCCCGGATCACAGGGCTCAATCTAGCAGGCACAGGCTGTTAGTGCTATCTCCCAAATTCATCACCAGCCTCCACGCAATCCTCAAATATATGTTGGGTAACACAATTAAAGATAATTATGTTAATCTAGACATTAAACACTATATGTCTGGCACTGGCGTAGATATACACCCCCACAGGGCCAGGCACCAATGGTATCTCTAAGGTAATAACGTCAATATATCTCTATTTTGCTTTTTGCATCCATCAAGCTATATGAAAGCAGTCAGGATCTGTGCATCATCCTTTTAAACGATCAGCATTATACTCTGTGAGCCTTGGCAGAGATTACATTTTTGTTTCCTGAAGACCGCTTATTTGCTCCACTTCCACCTACCTCCAGTATTAAAAAAGTAAGAAAACGTCAGAGGGGGGAGAAAATTGAAAATTACAAATCTTTCCGGAACATCAAATCTTAATTATTACACACACACACATACACACACGTATGTTTATCCAGTAATTAAGAAAACTATTTTCAACAAGTAAGATCTGAGTGTAACGACACAGCCGAGTTCTGCATGGTAGACCCTTCTCTTAATCAGTGCATTAGGAAAGCATGGCAATTCAGAGGCTGATTGAGTCCTGTGTTGAATGTGCGCTAATCTCTGATTAACATCTGCGTGTGATCTTGTGGAAGTATGGTGCCAGTGAGCTCTGTGTGCACACAGGGCATGAAATATCCAGGCGTGTAATAACATTTTATTTACAAAGGGCCCACTGGGCACAATACATGCCAGAACTGCCAAACAGAGTCCAATAAATTCACTTGAATGCATTATATTATTCTGGCAATCCAGCTGGGGGAAGGAAAAGGGAATGGCTTTAGTCACACTTATTTATTAGAAGCAGAGACATGATTGATACCTGTAAGGCAAACCTAATCCAACACCCGCCAGCCGTGGCAGATAACAGCAGGGTACCTCGGGGGCAAGGGACGATCACGACCGTCCGTTCGTATCAGCCCATCAGATCTTCCCAGTTCATCTGCGACGAGAACCGCATTGTCCCCCCACACCCCCAAGAAAAAAATAGAAGACGGCATGTATTTTCGGCAAGGAATGCGAGGCGCGCCGACCACAGTGCACATCCACGCCTCTTAAATCAACAGCGCATTTAGCTGGGAGTCCGCCAGGCCAAATCAATAAAACACACTATTCCAGCGTGCAGAAGGGGGGGAAATATAAACATGTGCCAACTATTAAATCATTAGCATGTGGTGCTACAGCAGTATATGAAACTGTATATGTGCAAACATTGGAAATATGCGAGCGACTGTATCTTGGATTGACAGTCAAGCCCAACATACAGTCGAAACAAGAGGTCCAGAGGCTTACAAACAGAGTCACAAAATCAGACAATATATGAAAATATATGGCTCAGTTCATATTCATAGTTGCTATAAACTGACAGCTGATATCCAGGGTGAAAATATTACCTGTGGACTGATCTATCAGAGCTCAACATGATCACAATATCCATCTTATGGCCTAAATATCTTCACAATACCGGAATAGCAATATTGGTTATGATGATTCCTTTTTCATGAAGCATTTGCTTATTTTCACTTCAAAAATAGAGTAACATGTCTATCACAGTTAGAAAAAAAAAAACGACAGAACATCAATTTTGTTTATGCTGCAAAAATCGGCTCAACTGATTATTTTAATGGCTATTCGTAAAGCTATGTTTGTTTATTTATTATTTATTTATTTCATTTATATAGCGCCTTTTACAATAAAATTGTCTTTACGGAGGCAGAAATCCAGAGCCTGAACCGCCAGGTAAGCACAGTGGCAAGGAAAAACTCCCTTTTATCAGGAAGAAACCTTGAGCAGGACCCGGCTTACAAGGAGGAACCATCCTGCTGAAATTCGGTTGGGTAAAGGAGGAGAAGTAGAGGGAGACAGTACAGAGAGAATAAAAGAAATAGAGAGAGAAAGACAAACAAATACAATCATAGAATCATAGAAATACAAACATAATACAATCATAGAAATACAAACAGCAGACATAATATACATAATACATATATACATAATATAGGTTTTAATAAAAAAAGGGAACAGCATAGGTAGGTGCTTGACAGTGGACACTGGGTTTGTAAGAGGCCAAGATACCTGCAGCATGAAGGTCTGGAGATTGGAGACCTGCAGAAAGATACAGAGAGAGAAAGGAGAAGGTGGTTTTAAATATTAACTTTTTAATTTTGTTTAGATTTCTAGCTCATATATCAACAATGAGCAAATATAAACAGACCGTTCAACCAGCAAAAGCTGAGAAATTTTAGGTGTTTTATGCTGTCTTCCCCTCTTTTAAGGACTCATATAATGAAAAAGTCCATAAGAGCATAAAAAACACACACTAGAGCCCTCGTTTCCCCTTTCCACCACACGAAGAAAGGGGGGGAGGAAACAAGCTACCGGCATCACTTTCAACGAGGGCTGCGCCTTTCAAACTGCTTTGGTGTCCTACAAAATTACCATATGAGAAGCTATTTACAACCCGACAAAATTTCCGTGTGTTTCCACAAGAGTTCAGTCCATTCTTGTGATGGAACAAAATGAAAAGCCTGCCTTACTTGTTGCGCGCAATTAAGCGCCTGCGAAAAGACAGTTGGGGCAGTTTAACATTTCATAGGGCTGTAATTATTCTTTAACTGTTAGAAAGTGTTGTCCCCCAGGAGCCAATTACTTGAAAAGTGCTCATCACACACAAGATACGTATATACAAACAAATCCTTCAAGCACAAAGTAAATGTTTAAACATTAAAAGGGATGAGTGCTGGAACCCATAGCATGTTTTGGTTGGAGCTAATTACTAATAAGAGCAGCAACCTCGTTTGTGTTAGATAATCACAACACCAACTTGCATCCCCAGCACAGAGGGCACCTGGCTGTGGCCTCGTGCTCCATGAATACAAGTGAGCACAGATGAGAAGGTAAATGGACATAGTTCTCACTAGCATGTGTAGAAATCATTTAATTACACAATTCTGAGCATATGAAGGTCATTTGTTTTCTTGAGATACTTAAGATGGATATTTTTATTTATTTATTTTTTACATTTAATCTCAACTTTCAGACAATTAATGTAAAAATCCTGAAAGTTTTGAAGTTTGATTCTTGAATTTATACGTTTAGGTCTAAGTTAGTGTTTTTTAGGTCAAAGGTCAAAGTCATGATTCTCCACTCAGAATTTGGTTGTGATCTGACCAGATCCTACTCTAAAACATCAGGCGAGACTGTCCGCCAACAGCAGAGGATAACGCCAGACCACCACTCGAGGAAAGATCTGGCACGGAAGGGAAGGGGGAGTGGGCTTAAATGGCTGAGAGAAGAGGGGGAGACAATTAGACAGAGGTAGTAGACAAGAGAGTAATTAGGTCAGGTTGGGTGAGCAGAGGGAGAGCACCATGGGAGGAACCCACGCAGACAACTGCGGAGACGCGAGGTAACCCGAACACTGAACTAAACACAAAACAACCAAGCCCTAACAAGGCAAAGGTCAGTGTCAACTTCCATCCAACAATGATTCTGAATTTTTTTGTGGTCAAAGGTCATATGGTCTTGTGCCCGATTTGCGGGACCCCCAGTTTGTTACAGAATAGGCCTTCACGTTTTTCTGACAAATCTTCGTTTCTAGACACGTCACTCAACTCTCCTCACTGTATCTCGCTCGGTTTCATTTTTAAGGAATTTGTCTGAAAGCAAACAGAAGTGCACTCAGATCAGTTTCTGTCACTTTATTAAAAACTCTTTCAGAAGCTGAACTGGGCCAGACACTACTATGGGTAAATTGGATTATTTAGTTTTAACTAAAGAGAAAACTCGAGAGTCAATGTTAAGTGACTTAGATGGAAAATAATTTTCCGATTCAACAATCATATTAGCCTCCACTTACACTTTACATCTGCTTGGCCGGTTGTTTTTTCATCTAATCAATCTCTTTCACCCTTGTTCTTTAATGTCCTACTACGTTTGACCATCTCTAAATACCTGCTAATGCCTGAGAAACATCAAGCTCTCAGTGATAGCATCCTAAATGTAATTTATTTCTCATGCATGCAAGCACTTGAGTTAGGCGATTGAGGCTACTCAGGAGTGGCAGACTATATAAGATAAATATTGATTGACGGGAGGGTTTGTTAGCTACAGTGAAGAGGCAGCCACAAAAAGGAGATGGGCGGGAGAAACGAGTCGTCTCGTGCCAGCTAGTAGTCCCGTTCCAAATGAAGAATAGGCCGTCTTGACCTGGCTCAGCCACAAACAAACATTTTACAGGAATTTGATTCCTTCAGATCTCAACCCAAACAGGTGGCTTTTTCTCCCCGCCTATACAGCGGCAGCGTTTTCATCTTTAGCGTCGATTTTGGTTTTGAAATTCTGCACACATGCGTATCATTCCTGCGAATGGAGAGGAGATTAGCAACACATGATGGCCATAAAAACAGGGCTCACATAATCAATTTCATGAAACAAAATTAGATTTATCCCATTGATTAGACTATGAGAAAAAAAAAAAAAAAAACACAATATTCATCTGGATATGTGTGTCTGTGGGATGGGGGGGTGTCACTTGAAATATCTTTTTGTAAGAAATAATCAATGAAATAGACTTCACAATAAATTAGGAAGTCAGGAAAAAAAGATTTATACACACCGAAAAGCCTTCGAAATATTCGTGGACTGCACCGAATGCCAAAATAAATAAATAAATAAAATTATCAGAATTTGAGAATTTGAGAAGGTGAGAATTCTTAATGCTTATTAAGGATTACTGTTGCACAGTCCTCTGAGTTTCTCTCCCTTTCCTTCTTTTTTCTGTCCACCCACAGAGATACACACACACGAACACAGACACTGCTTGTCATGTTTTATCGTCCTTGACTTCATATTGTAGCAGCATCTCCAGAGTCCCAGGCGGAACCTTGAAAACCTGTTTAGCCAAATTAACATTGGAGCTCCCGTTGCAAACCCTTTGTAATGCAATATACGTGTTGGATTGCTCTGAAAAACATTACGGCATGTATGGCATAAATATTCTCATGTTCCCTGAGTGCAAGAGCATGTGTGGGTCATATCAACACCGTCCATCCAAAACACAACCAAGGTATATTATGTGTGTTCATGTCGATGTGCGCTTTTTTTTTCTTTTTTTTTTTTTGTAATGTGTTTTAGTGACCGAGGCTCGTTGTGGTAGCCTTTGTGTGTCACCGGCTGTCAGGTTCAACCCCAACCCTCAATTACCACAAACACACTCGCCTACGCAGCCGCTGCAGAGGAAATTTCCAGCAGTGTAAACAACCTCGTGTTGTCGATGCGTGAGACTGACGGAGAGAGAAACAAAGCTGTCTGAAATCCCATTCGGGCTCAGAGGCGGGCCATATGGAAAGTTACCAAATAGTGCTAATACTGTTAATAGGATGTTCCACTCTAAATAGGAGTCCATGTTAATACCCAGATTTTCATTCATGCTGGAAATTGTAGTTTTAAATTACAGTTTAATGCTTCAGATTTTAAATAAAAAAAAAGCCCCTCGAAAAATCTCCACAGCAACACAAAAATTACCACAGCCTCTGAACAGAGCCTCAGCCTCCCATTGTCAGCCAATTACTATGCAATCTCTTTCTTATGACTGAATAGCTCACTGTTAGCAAATAATGAAAAGGCAATTATGGCAAAGCTGTGTTCATATTACCCTCTTCATTTTATGCAGGCTGTAATTATTGTCAATCCTAGAGGCTTACTCTACCATGTAAGAGGCAGCAGGGAAGAAAATGGAGTGGGCTGATGCATGGCAAATTGGAAATGTCACAGCTACCTTTTTATCAGCACCAGTAGACTCCTTTGTGCATGCGTGAACCTCGTGCGCACGTATACACAACCGCCACAAACATACATGATCCCACCTGGGTGTCCATTAGCATGCACATTCGCCGCACATATTTATTTCCCATCATCAACATGAATCACTAATTTACTGCTAGGAGAAAAAGGGAGGGGGGGAAGGTGCGCTCAGCACACGCAAACCGATGTGTGTTTAGCAGAATCTTCACCTCGAGCTGTTATCTGAGCTCAAGTACCATTGCTCGCGGGTGAAGAAATAAATAAAAAAAATTGTAGATGTGGGTGTGGGGGAAAAACACACTGAAACACGCACACATGCACGCGCACACACACACACAATCCTTTTGTTGTTCCCCCCGTTTTTTCCCACTGAAAACAATGATTCCCTGAAGACTCCTGGTTTTCTTTTCCTGCCAGTGTCTGTCTAACAGCAAAGTGGTGGATATATTCCTTTTGCCTTGGCCCTCATTAGCTGTCTCCATGCTGTTCAGTAATAGGGAGTGGCACATAAATGATTCCCTTTATAGAGTTTGATGTGCCACAGTGAGAGGACCACAGCCCCCGTATGGACAGCACCTCCCCACCCATCCTCCCATCATCCCCTTCTTTCCCTTAGCCCCCAGCCAGCTCCTGCACCCCCGCCCCGCCCCCCACAGATGGAGTGCACATGGGGTGGGGTAAGGCAGGACCATGTATGTGTGTGTATATGTGTGTGTGTATGTGAGACACGCATGACAAAAAACCTCCACCCATGTCGGCGCTAATTCTAATGGGCAGTACTGACCCTTGAAATAAAACATTTCATCAATTTTTCCCTAAGTGCCACTAACAGAGGTGCGTAATTAGGCTGAGACATCAATAGAGGTCCATAGCGGGCAAGGCCGTGGCGTGCGTGGCACAGCGAGTGGATACGCAGGCGGGAGGTGCAGTGAGGAAGGCGCTTTTGTCAATACTCTTGCGCGCATCCCTGACAAATCAAAGTGAATAAACAATGCCCTGATTCTGCCGCACGTTGACAGGTGAGAAGCAGGTCTGCTAACATGATTCTGACGGCAGACTTTTCAAGGTCAGCTTTTAAGCTTTTTAACTGCACTGTTTCCTGGCTTTGCACCAAATCCATCTTGACATTCATATACCTGGCAAGCACATTCATAATATATTTTATTTTTGAAAGTTATTTTCCCCTTTCCCTTTTCTCTCTCTCCCCCCATCCCACAGAAGCAGGTGCTGCTCCTTTTGTGTTTAACAAGATTCTTGAAAGTGTGCATCAGGGAAAAGTGCATCTCTTAAAGCAAGGCGTTGCACTAGACGAGGCTGTCTTCCGAACGTGCTTTTCAAATGGATACTGAAGCCTGTCACAGTCATATTACTTTACCTCTAACATAATAGCATCGTCTGGTGCACTTCAACACAAAAGGCAGCTGGGGAAACATCACAACAGGATCAGGGAGAAGAAAAGCCCTCTTTAAACTTTCAAAACTCCTTAAGTTCTCAGAGCACACAGGCTTCAGTGTGCCATTGGCTTACGGTGGGGTTGCTTGCCTGCTGCTAAGAAGAAGGGTAAGAGGGAGGCGGGAAAAACAATGTAGTCATTATAGCTCACTTGAGTGTCATTTTGGCAGGCGGCATTATATTGCTGCTTGACTTGTGATGTGTAACTAAAATCACTCCCCTGTTGTCTTGTGGCCTAGTGGCTGTTAGGAAGCGCAAAGAGACATGCAAACAAAACCAAAAAAAAAAAAAAAAATGCCAATTTAACTTCTCGACACCGCTCTCCGCATCTTGAGGGCTGGGAAAGCAAAAGTGTTTCCATTCGTACCAAACGGATAAGATAACTGATCACGGTGGCAGAGAGCAGCGATCAGTGGCAGATGTTTTTGGTGAGGCGGGGCTGATGTTTTTAAGACTCAATCCTCACCCGAAACACTGCCACAAACGGCAACGAGACCTGCAATACCAGCAGAAGGTTTGCAGGGAATGGGATATTGAGCTTGCGATTGCCTTTGTGTGCATGCGTAGTGTTGGTATCAAGACTCCAAGATTTGATGCCGCGATTGTCACAGGCCCTTGAATCCAGGGGTTCCTGTGTTCCACAATTCACTTTGATGTGTCTCTCTGGCAACCGCAATAAAAGTGAAAAGTCTCTTGCACACACCTTGTGAGGCCTGGTGTTCACTTGTCCGCCGCCTCTTCCCCAGAATATTGAGCTGCATGTAAGCCAAGCAAGAAGCAGGAAGGTAAGTTTCTCCCCAACACAGGAAAAATCTAAAGCTATCTTCAAGTAAATATTCCATCTGGAAGGCCAAAGACAAGATACATTTTTATTCCCTAATGCGGGGGAGAAGAACTATGTGTGGCACCTGTGGAGGCTTGAGTGGAAAGTCCTCTTCTATCACTCTCCATCCCTGAGTTATCGTCTCTGATTAACTGCCAAGACCCAGAGACACCCGCCTGTTTCAAGTCATTTGAGGCGTTCAAAATGAAATTATGGAGCATCTGAAGATATTAGTGTTAAAGAGCAAGTAGCCCATGGCTACAGTAATCCCCTGTTAATCCTGACCTAATGAGACCGAGAACGAGAGCAGGGGAAAAACAGGGTTAAACGGTATTAGTGGGACTTACCAGAGTGGCGCAAAGCTTCTGTCTAATGTTGCGCGATTTAAAGCAAAATAATGTACCACTGTGAATATTGAGGCACTTTGAATCTCCAGACAAAACGAACGTGAATGATGGGAAAACAAATGTAGACTTTAGGATTAAAAGAACTCGTGTCATTGATCATAATCCAGCATAAGAAATTAACTTCACCTGAGTTGTGTTGCATAATTCATAGCCACCAAAGGGAAACCAGAGAGCGCCCTTGTGTCTCACGACACTACACGTTCGGGACAAGATGGCGACATCAAATAGTTCACCGATTTAGCATCAGAACCATCTCTGACAGCTGTAGGCTAACAGAAATTCCATTTATCCACTCACCCTGGCGAACCCAGTCTAATTTTGGAGTGAGGCAACAGTTATTACAGGGGAAAGAAATCGCTGCCTCCATTTTGTCTTTGGCGATGATCCTTTACAGTGAAAACACACTGGCTGCTGCATTGCTCTGAAGGAGCACATTTATTCCCGCATTAGTGATCCGTATTTAAAATAAACACATGCTTCGTTTAAGGCGCTCGAATTAATGAACCAAACCAACCAGTTCCAGGGGTGCTCTAATGTACTCAGTAAGTCAGTAATAAGGTGCCGTGGTGAGCCTGCGGGGAAGCCAACCTCATCCAAAGATAACACAGCACTCAGCACCTGGATCAGCAGGGGCACTTCCTCCTCACCCCTCTGATGTTTAATAGACACTAATCAGATGTGTGCCTGGAGAATGAGAGGGATACTGGGAAGAGAGAAAGAGACCCATACGGTCAGTTTGATGAAGTTGCATTTAAAGGATGCTTTTGTAGGATTTTACAATCCAATGATTGTGATGCATAAATCATGCTTGCAGATTGTCAACATTCCATCAGGTGATATTGCAAAGGTGATTTGGTGCTCTGTTATGTCCACAATATTCTGTCTGGTTTGATGGAACATGACAAGTATTATTTAAACACACCAGACAGGAAGTCGCTGCAGATGTAGATGTAAAGACCCCTTTTTAATAAGTCAAAAGGCATTTTCTTTAATAATCAATAATTTACGATGCACGACACGTGTATCACAGTCTTGCTTGAGAATTGTGGAATTTATGTCACCTTGAGTGATGTAAAACCAAAGATTTTACATTATTTCTTATTGGTATTTGCTGAGATACCATGGAAATGGCATCAATTGATTAGAAGGTTGAAGAACATACGTATGTATGTATTAGTGATTAGAAGGTTGAAGAACATACGTATGTATGTATTAGTGAGTAGTGGAGACACAAAAGAACTCACGGAGCTTTTAACTCTAAGTCATCTTCCACTTTCAAAGAGTCATAAATTAATCACCCGGCAGTAAAAATGTCCAAACAGGAAGTTGCTGTATGTGTATGTGTCTGTGTGTGTGTGTGTGTGTGTGTGTGTGTGTGTGTGTGTGTGAGAGAGAGAGAGAGAGAGAGAGAGAGTGTAGAGTGAAGGTGTACATATAAAAGCTGTCTGATCCTTGACTGGTAATTAAGCTTATAGCTTTACACACTTGCATGCACACACCCACAGATTCAGAGTTAATAGGTCGTACATAAACCCATGGTTAAAAAAGGTCACACAATTTGTCTCACACACACACACACACAACAAGGGAGAGAGAAGGTATGGGCCTATTTCTTTAGCTGTCAGATTAGAGAGTCCTTAATTTGTGTGATGCACTGGAGTTTCGCTGGCTAATGAGATTGGGCTAATTGCTATCGTTACTGTAATCTCCTGAGGCGCGGGACAACACATTTAAACATATACCCACTGATTACACTTAAAACCTGCCAGTAATGCTAAAGGTCATTAGCGGCTGTGTTCATTTCCAAAGACGTGCAATCTAATGGGGAGGGAGGCACATAAAACACAGTGAAAGTTCAAAGGGGTTAAAACATCCATTTGCTAATTTCAGGATGCACGTCGCCAAAAGAATACATGCTGTAATTACACAGGATGAAAAAAAAAAAATAGAACATGCTTAAGATTCTCAACCGGAGATCTCACGATGCAAACCATTTTCCTAAATTACAGCAAATGTTGTTGCACTGAACTATTAATTTGGCCAATTCGGCCCATGCATACACCAGAGTGAAAAATCTTAAACTCAGTTGTTCTATAAAAGGTCACATGCACTTTTATAGCTAATTAGCCTGGCATTGTAGCTGCTGTTTTTAACACAACTGTGTCTTTGTTATTAGGAAGAGGAGAACAAATAAGCCCTACCACCTATATGCAGATGATAAGTCAGTATAGTTGTGCAGGAAATCTGTCCTATCCATCCTATTATTTAGTGCAATGTTTATGTAAACTTTCCATCTTTGTTATACTTAATATTTGTCCTTGAAGTGCAGGAGACTTAACTGAACCTACTCTGTTTACTTCAGAGAGGAGTGACTGCTCCTCAGAGTGAAACGAGAACAGTAGCTAATGTTAGCACTAATGTTAGCATTTGTATTAGCATTAGCCACGGAGATGGATGGGGCCTCTGGCAGCCAAGCCTCGTCTGTCCACAGCTTGAGACAGGTGGGCTCTTGAGCTCAGGTTTGGGTTACTCAAACGGGCCACAATGTGCGTCACACGCTCACAAACACACATATTAATGTGCACTATAAATACACATGCTGAAGTGCAGAATTGCTCATTCATTCTGGACTCTTTTAATGCTGCATAATATTTTTTTGAATTGACACTGTCATCACCAATAATAGTGGCAGCAGGAGGTTTCCTACGCTGAATTATGATTTTGCACGTGTTACCAGGTCTTTGTGACACTAAAATATGTAGGGGGAAGTTTGTTTAAGCACTCCGAGGGAACCTAAGCCCTGCCACCTGTTTGCCAGAACCAGAGGCTTTATTGAATATTCTTATAAAATCAAAGCACTTCCTGGCTGCCTGTGGCACGGCTTCTGCAGACTCTCCTATTTTTAGGTTCTGACCTAAAGCAGCAGCCCTTTCTTTTAACCTCACAACTGCAGACCCAGATGTTGCACGGTACAATAAAAACACGGAGCTGTAGATGTTCAGCGATGCAGACTCTGACTGAGGCGAGGGGGGATGAATCCCTGAATTTAAATCCATAAATTAATGAAACCCTGCATGATTTACCTACCTGTTCCTTACTGTAAAAATCTGTCACCACTTTCCATAATTATAATCTGCTTTGTATTAAATAATATGACTGAAACTGTATTTCTAATGTGTGTGTCCTTTTGGATAAAGTTGCTGACTTTTTTTATTACATAAAGCAAATTCGCATGTCATGTTTAATAGCGTTTTAAACAGCATTTAACACCAACTTTATTTTGTGTTGAATAGTACAATTTAAAAGAGACACATCAGTAAAAAGGTAATTATTCTATGACACAAGCAGGGACACAAAACCCTGAGAGAAAAAAAAGGTATCCAGGGCAACGTTCATAATTATTTATTCAAATTTGAAGACAATGTTTTTTTATGTCCAATTGGCCACAAAATAATTTTTTAAAATAAAACATAAATCTTACAGTATTCATATTATCTATAGAGAAACAATCATCATAATATTCACTTCACTTTTATGAGACTTTCTTCCCACAGGACATAAAAATTGTCAGTGTTGGAGCTTTTAAAACTCAACACGTGATGAGTGAAAGTGAAAGCGACATGGAGAAATCACGACATGAAACACCGGGTAAAGAGGGCCATTGTAAAAGCCAGTCTTGTTAGCCCTGTGTCACACCAGCATCTATATATCATCTCCAGGTCTGTTACCTGACCCCAATGTGTCACAGACCCTGCACTGTCCCCTCGAACACGAGCCCTTCTTCAGTAACCTCTGGGCCCTGTGCACCCCGGTCTCCCCCAGCTCCCAGTGAGTGTCATGCAGTACTTTACAACCTCTGAAAGGGAACTAAAGACCGCTGAGGATTGAGATGAATTACGGCCAGGGGGAGCTCCTTTAACGAAAGGTGTCCAAATTTATAGCTTTGCCAGCTTTCTTAACTTCATGGTTGAAGATAAAACGGGCTTTGGACTTGAAGGTGTGTGCGCGCGTGTGTGTGTGTGTGTGTGTGTGTGTGTGTGTGTGTGTGTGTGTGTGTGCGTGTGTGTGAGTGGATGGGGCAGAGGGGAGGGGGTTTCTTCTCAAACCTAATGAGTTGAATTTTATGAAACAGAATGGCTAACGGTATTCTCACCCCTGGCAGGAAAAGCAGCAGCCAAATACAAATAAAGTTTATTGCAAATAACATACATTAAGGACTTATGGAGACAAAGGCCATGAGTGCTTGTACCAAATGAGCCAAAAGATGTATTTTTTTCTTTTTATTTAAAGAGATTGTATAAACCTTTGTTATCAAAGTAAGCCAGAAAAGGCCCTTTCATGTGCTGCAGGGACCTAGAATGAATACATCTATATAAAGCCAATCATTTGTCCACCCAGACTAAGATCAAACTACTATTGACCTATAAACACCTGAAAGATAAAACAGTGAGTACTAATGAGAGACCTTCCTCACTGTTAGTTACAAGGAGGCTCATTTTGGCACGAGTGGGGCGGTCGGGACAAGACAGCTATCTTCATAAACATCATAATGGCTGATGCATGGGGTCTGGCTGCAGCCTTACTCCTATAAGTGAATTGTATATCAGCCTCTAAAGCTGGCACTTTAATCCTATTTGCATTCATATGGCCATAGCTGGATGCTGAAAACCTTTATCCTTTGACTTGCCTATTTGTATGCCCCTGTGACTGCAGCAACTTTATGCATGATACCACGATATCATGATCTGGATGTCCCTCCCATCTTCCAGTCCTCCTTCACCCAGCCATTCATTGGCTGGAGATGCACTGGGAGAATTTATTGGAGAATGGTACAATTGAGCAGACATCGACAGGTAAAGCAGTCTAATGCGGGCACATACGAACGCATAGGTTTCATCTGAACATACTAAAAGATGGGGGAAAGCTGGGGGAAGAGAGAGAGAGAATTAAATACCCTTAGTGGTTCCCTGGTGGAGAGAGCCACGGGCTTAGCTCCACACCAGCTGATTTGTGAATCTCTGCTCCTTAAACAGCTCTGCGCCTCTGCGCACACGTTGTGCCGGCACAGGGGGAGCGACGCTTTCACCCATTTGCACATTAATAAACCACCAGAAACATTTATTAAATGCTGGGAGAATAGGCGGTATTTACATGTGGAAACTCCCGGGGACATTGAAGTGTTTGGCAGGGGCCACACCGTGGGCCTCGGTGGTCTTGCAAATCCTCAGTTCCGCATGGGGAATGATAATGTCCAATTACCGCAGCTGCCAATAGCACTGGTCGTGATGGAGAGTAACACACTCTTAACCCTGTTAGCATTATTGATGCAACCAGCAAACCTCAAATAAGGACTCTATTAGAGAAACCACAGAAGGAATGCGTTTCATATTTTCCACAACAACATTAATATTAATTATAATATTTTGAGATGTCGAATCTTCTGGACCGTTTTCCAGTTCTTGAGTCTTCCCTCTGTAACACATTATTTGTGTTTATCAATATTAATGTAAAAAGGCAAGCACCCTGCATAATCTGCAATATAATGCCCCCCACCTTATCAATTCATAGCACAGGCCAGCTAAACTGTCAGAAAAATCTGAAGTCACACTTAACTGAGCCCAATACCTGCTATTAAGATGGCTCGACATAACAGGACGCCTGCCAATAATTGTACATAAAGATATGGAAAAGCCACAGTCCTGCCATAAATATTTCATGAATTTCAACACAAAGAGCACGCTAAAAGGATCAAAGAGGGAAAACGGGAGAGAGACTCAACGTCGGGCATCCAAACAATATGCAAGAATCCCGACAGTATAGGTCACATGCAAAAAGACCGGGGTCACACTGAAATTGTCCATCAGTCAGACAAGCAGAACTGATTTGGATGCTAAATAATGGTTTAGATATTCAAAAATTCCATATATATGCGAAAGGCTTCAGTGCACCATGGATCCGGCCTATCAGAGGGGTGCTCTGCCACCACACTCCCTCATGCGGACCCATGATACACCTCCAAGCCTACTGCTGACACACACGCTTGCAGATATGCGCAGATGCAGATCCAGTACTTGTACCTGTGCTCAGACTGTCAGACTAAACACTGATTGTATACAAATATAAGTCCGCTATAAATATAAAATTAAGTCTAACATCACAGTTACTATCCATACAGCCAGGCGTATGTCATTTAAAAACCTGTTAATGTTAAAAGCAAGTAGAAAGTACATTTTTACATGTCTGCATGAACCCTGCCACACCCAGCTGGGCAAACAAGATAGTGTGTCTCAGAGAAGGTACACATGTGTCAATTAATTCAAAATGTGAACGAGAGAGGAAACCAAGTGTATATTTTCACTTCTGTTCCTTCAAGGCTTCATGTCCATGTGGACGCTATCTGTTTAAATTAGGAAAGGAAAGAGTTGAGCCGAAAGCATAAAACAACAACAATCTAATGGAAAGACGCCGCCACTGGAGTGTCTGCAGTTTGTGTTGTGCGAGGCAGCACAATCGTCGGACAATTTGAACAGGAAAAAAAAAAAAAAAAACACACACACACACACACACACACACAGCCTTGTGCCACATTTAGAATGTGATCTTATTACTCAAAGGATCTTGGTGTTGTGATTGTCATATGCCACTTGCCATTGAAATGTTTTTTTTTTTTTTTTTTTTAACTGCCGCATGTCTCATCTCATTGAATGTCAAACATTTCCTATTGAAGAAGCCAAATCCATCTGATGATTTTTCCACCCCACTCAAATGGAAATGGTGCATCTGACAAAACAGTGGCATTAACATAATAAAGGAATTCAACTTACAAAAACCTCAACATCTGCTGGCTTGGTGAGAGTATTGGATAACATATCTTTGGATCCAATTGATGGATCTGATGGCGCTTAGACAGCCATTCATATCATAATGTCTCAGGAGAGGCCAATAATAGGAACAACATGAGATTAATCTCAACACTCTCGACTCAGACGAGACAAAATATGCGTCAGTCCATAGATCTAAAAAAACACGTTATTAGCGAATTTTTTTGAAGGTTTTTGGCAGTTTGCTGTATTAATGGCAGCCAGAACCATGGCATGTAATGCAAAAATGTAAAGGGAAAAAAGTTAGCACAGAAGGTGCTACAGGAGGACAGATGCGATGATGCACGGAAATTTGCATTTAGATATTTATGAATGAATTTTGACATTGAGCTAACTTTAATTCGGAGCATTGGATGTTTGGAAAGGAAAAGTTTTACATTTATTTTTAAGGTGCAGCTCTAATTAACACAGGTTATAGTTTCACAATTTTAGTTTTAGTCAGATTGAAGCAAAAAAAAAAAAAAGCTCGAAAAACGAGATTACCCTTTCCATTTTCACCTGAATTTCTTACTTGCAGCAAGTTTTTGTCCCTCTGTAGTACAGATTTTGTGCCTCTGCTCTCGCTCGTGATCTCGTTTCTGCGCTGCGGAGTAGCTCGGTGACATTTTGACAGTAGAAGAAAATCAAAGTGAATAACAGATGTGATTAAAATGTCCATACCGTGAATTAGTCCACGGTTTGCATGATTTCCTGCATCTGATGGACGCTTTATTCCTTGTGTGCTGACCTCCAAGACAGGGGTTTAATAATTAATAAAACGTGTTTGAATTAAAAAAGACACTGCTCTGCATTTTTAATGTAAATGTATTTCTGCATGCAATTAAAAATGAATGATCAGAGGACTGCGAACCCGGCGAGGCCCCCACGGTCCCTGCTCAGCTGATTTGCCATGGGGACAACAGTCAGACCAGAGTGTGTGTGTGTGTGTGTGTGTGTGTATGTGTGCGTGGGGGGGGGGTGGAGGAGTGTCATTGTTGCCTCTGGAGGTGTAAACCACTACAGGCCTCACTTTAAAGTTGAAAAAAAAGCTTTTTGAAAAAAAAAAAAAACATGGGAATCTGGTGATTAACGCGCAAGGCTGAAGGTTTAAATCAGAGAGATGGCCCAGTGTTTGACTGCATGATCTACTCCCCAGCAGCTCCACTGATGGAAGAACATTACTGATGGGAAACTAAAATGAGATTGCTGAGCGAGGGGGGAGGAATTAGGGCTGACCTGAATGGGTCTGGGGGTAACATGGAGGCTATCACATTAACCTGACAGGGGCTCCTTTAATAGGGTCCAGGGCTTAAATTGATATATCAATTTCCCTCCATGCGACTTCAAAGACCAGAGCTCATTCTCACTGCCTGTGTCCCCCCGCCCCCCATCAATCTTTGGACTGCTGTGGGCATCATCACCTCAAGCCTGAGACAAGCTGGGATAAAGATCAGCTCTGAGGGCTCCGGCCAATCATCGGCTCTCTCTCGGCTGTCCTCCAGAGTTCAGAAAAGCAATTGAACCTTTAAGTTCCAGCTCGACTTTGTGTACTTGTGCGTGGTTGCGTGCTGGCTGGTACCTTTTCAAAGAAACACAAAGCAACACAGTAAAATGGTTTCAGCATGGAGGTCAATCAAACGCAGTACCACCACTCCGCTTCGGTACAACAGAATGATTGTAATTATAATCATGACTGACAAACATTTCTCCATCTGCGCCTGCTAACGTCACGATAATTACCCTTGTCACATTAAACTGTGTAATTTGGCAACACAAACCATGGCATTTACCTCTGCTGACAGCAACGATGATAAGGATTTAGTGAAAGAATCACGTAGCACCTTCCAGTTCATCTCCGCTGTTTGTATAGAACCCCCCCCCCCCCAAACCAACAACAGACGAAAGCAACTCCTTTCTTTTCACTAAACTCTCTGTTCTCGGGAATCATATCAAAAAGCCTGTCTCATAGTGCAAGCCCTCCAGGGTTCTGATGTCACTTCCAGTGTAACACTTGGCTGATGACTGACATATGCTTCACATGCACGCTGCAAGAAAAAAAAAAAAGTACACAGTGCACAGAGCCCTTTTTGTTTTTCGACAACACTTCCGACTTTACGCTAACTTGTTTTGTCAAAACAATTCCCACAGAAATTAAATGACACATTACTAAAGTCAAACCTGAAACCTAGATCTGCCACAACAAACCTAATCCAGTTTGAGCAGCCGCTGTGTTGTGGTGTCCTTGTAATGTGTGTGTGTGTGTGTGTGTGTGTGTGTGTGTGTGTTTCTCTTGTAACGCAGCTTAGGTTTCAGGAAGTTTCAGGTCAGTCATCACAGATAGGTGGGTGGGGGGGTGGCAGCAGAGCAAAAACAAAGGCTCTGATAGCGCTGATAATGGGATATGTCAGATGGACTTTCGTTGAGCACAGATAAAAAAATAAAAAATAGATGCGATTGATTTGAGCAGGTGGAGGTAGCTAAATAAACATTTGATAGCTTCTTCATTTATCACACTCAGTAGGAGTAAACAAGGTCACCCCCCAAAAAACGTACTAATTTGAGGTATTATAGAGTTCAAAAGGGGAGCTCTGCATTTGAAAGAGCGGAATGAAGTGCAATTAGATCTGATGGGGAAAAGTCCGTATTTTGTCACAGAGCTCCTTTCAGCGTTCACCTTGCGATGAGAAGCATCATTTAGGCAAAGAACAAAAGATGGCAAATATTTTGGGTAGGAGAAAAAGGGAGGGGGTGTATAGTGAGTTGCAAGAGTGAAAGTGAGTGAGGTGGCGTGCCAAAAAGAGCCCATTGGTGTGGGCTACAGTTTGCAGTGCGTTACAGCTGAGATCTGTGAATACAGATCAGGAGAGATGTGAGGGAATTTTACAGCAGGTATTGTCTGTCACTCACTCCGTCTGTCTGTGTGATCATTGCCTCCGCAGCGGCTGTTTCATCTCACACACATGCACGCACGCACGCACACACACACACACACACACACACACACACACACACAAGAATATACTCCTCCCCCAGTGCTATTAAAGGGGACCTGGTGCTGGGGTGTGCCCTTGCCAAAAAGTGACAGGTGCTCCAATAGGAAATCTAAAAATCAAAGGCCCATTATTCCCATTATATGTTCTGATACGGAGCTTATGTCTGGCTTTCTGTATGTTACTGATATTTGGATTTCACTTAGAGTGCAGCAATAAATGCAATGTGGGATTCAATGCGGCAGTAAAAAATTGTCTTCATTTTGTGTGCAAATTATTGTCAGTTTTGTTTGTTTGTTTTTTATGCAGCTTCTCACAACTGGGAGACACAGTTTGCCAAACATGTCTGGGTAGCCCACAGCCCTGTGACACCTGCTGTGAGATATGCCTGCAGTGCACTACATAGAGATCAACAGCAAAACACACCTTTAACATCCAGCTGCAGACTTAAAAAGAACACGTTTCTGATTAAGATTACCTGTTTCGATACTGTGGTTTGGCTTAAAATGTCTGTGGCGTTCAAATTGCTCAAGTGTGGTTCTTTTCTTGAACATTAATTAGTGTTACAATCCTTTCCCCGGTGCCCATCCGCCTCTCCTCTGCCTCCTATTTTTGACTCTGGTCTTGAAATAAATTGTTATGCCGATATTTGGTTGCAGCAGTAGCCAGAAATCCAGAAAAATGGAGCGAGTTGACGACTTGGCATCATGCAAAATACGGACACATTAACATGGTCAAAAGCGGATTAAGTCAAAATACTTAATTAATCATTGCTCCAGTCTTCTATAAAAACGACATGCTAGAAGAAAAACAAATAAGGGTGGAGGAGGACGAATACTCGCAATCATTATGGACACGGGCATTGAGCTAGAACAAGTGTTTGTTTTTACATGGGAGTGTCACCGCTGGTTCCGGGAATTGGGCATAGAGAAAATGCAACCAAAAGCTGCCTCGACTCTCCCGTGGTAGTGCTGTGTGAATGCCTGCAGTCTCAATCAACTAAGTGTAGCAAGCAGCTGTTGTGTGGCGGATGAAGTGTGTCGTTAATTCTGTAAATATAGCTTTCCTTGTGTGCCTGAGAATCAACCGCTGAGGCCACATTGAGACCAGATGAGCGAAAGGCTTTGCCAACGTCTGATAAAACCGGGCAAAGCTGCAAAAAAATGACAGAGCTGGGTGGAAATTTAAATGTTCCCTCTGAGGGGACCTCGTTTTATTCCTTCTTCGGGAGACCCAGCAACAAGGGCACCAATCTTACAATGATGTTTGGAGATGTAACGGAAAAGCGAGGCCACATTTTTAAACAAATATAAGTTATTGTTGTCTGCCCTTTTACTGGTTGTAACTTATTTTAACCAAACGACAATGGGAAAAAAAAGAAGCTGTGCTCGTTCAGGAGCAGCGCAGCGTTCAAAGTGATGGTTTAGCGCTTGTATTGTTTCGTAAAGTTGAGGCAAAGAGGTAACAGCATTCTGCCTCTTCTTTCAAGAGCTATCAATAATCTTTTTTTCTGACACATTATTTGCAGGGCTGGAGGAAAATAGGGAGCAGCACGGTGAGTGGTTCACCACAAAGACTTCTGGGAGCTGGCAGGAGCAGTGTGTGTAGGCGATGCAGCCGCCCTGGGACCCTGCCAGGATGTCTTTTTGAACAAGCTGCTGGAGCGTTGACCAAGCTGCACACAGTCTCTAGAAAAAAAAAAAAAAAAACAACACACAACGGCAATTAGATGACATGACGGTCACGAGGATGGCGACCTTTTTCTTTCTCTTTTTTTTTTTTTAGTTTAAGTTTGAATTCAGGGTCGTATCACAGTTGCTTAGCACCATTTTGTGTGGTTAAGTGGTTCCAGTTAAATGTTTCTGAATATATAGATTCTTTTTTTAACCTTTCTCTATTCTCTGTTTCATTTTCCTTCATTACTGCTTCTTTTTCCATGATGACCATCTTGCTGTTGTGGAGAGTTTTACACTTCCCAGTCCCTCTAAATTCAGCACAGCTAAAGCTTTGGGGGAAATTAAATAACCTCAGGATTGAGCTACTTTAGGAAGCCCAATTAACATATTTGCCTCTAGAGGAAAATATTGCCTAAAGTTGAATGGACGGTAATTTTACGCATGGATTTTTTTTCTCTCTCTTTTTTTTTAACACCATTCTAATTCTCAGAGCTTTGAATAATCTGTAGAATTGGTTTTAGAGGAGCTTCAGCGTTTTTGCACTGTAGCTGAGCTGGTTTGACAGGGAAGTTAAGACAAATAACAAAGTCGATCAAAGAGTTGAGTGTTTGATGAGTTAATTAAACATGACTCACTCTTCCAATTCGTAAGTCATCTGTTTCGCGTTTAGAATGATAAATTGTGTCTGTGGTGGCCTTTCATGGTACATTGTATTTTGACAGTAGCTACGACTGACCACCATAAATTTGGACAACTTTCTAGCCCGATGGCATCTTCATGAGAATCTCTTGCCATGACTGACTAATCCAAGTTATCCATTTTGATTTGAGCCATATATTACACTCCTACAATAATCATCCAAATCCAGGGTTAGAATCTTTTAATTACCTCCTCTGTGTTGCCACTTTTTTCCACCCTTCTCTACACTCACATAAAACCAGGGGTCAAATTCAGGTTCCTCTTTTGGTCATCTTTGTCCAGCTCTTGGTTTAAATCCCAGCGTGTGCAGAGATCAAAATCCTCAAAAGTTGGGATAACCATTATTACTCATTAGCGTAAAACCTGATGCACGCTCTCAAGCCCTAACAATTGCTGAAACCTCGAAACGGTCCTCCCCTTCAGTGAGGGAGTCTGACCAGATGATGAAGCGTTTCCAGAGTCCAGCTTGTGTGGCTTAGCTTGAACCCCATTCGCATTGTCACCTCTAGTCCCAAACCAAAAGGAACTGTTTAAAATGTCTCCGATGGCTGGGCTGACATCCGTGGCTACAGATCATTAAGGCTCTGCAGTCTCCCTCTTTCCAGTCTCAAACACACCATTGCAGTCATTAAAGGCAACGTGTAATTAAAGTTGGAATAAACAAAGGCTTTTCCCCAGGTCTTTTTTTTTTCCTTCACACTAGTTCTTTCTCTCTCCATTTCTCTTTTTCTCCCTGGGACTCAGGAAAATTGTTGACATGCAAGAGACTAAATTCTCATTGGCTACTGTGGTGGTGGCAGGCATGGACGAAGGCCCTCGGCCTAATTAGAAAACTAAATACTCTGAGTAATGCCGAGCCCTTGGGAACACAACTGCCATATCTCTTACACATGTGATGTAGGAGGACCGGGAATGCCACTGGGGTGTCTTGCTGAAATATCCTGTGCAATTCTCCTTTGCACAGCTGTCCACACAGGCTCATGCACTTAAGACAGGCTCACTTTCATAGTTAAAATAGAAATTTGTGTCCTAAGTGCTGCAGCACAGCTAATGCTAAATATTTAATTCCCCTAGGTGCTAATTATGGTTGAGTGCTGGCAACACAGATTCCCTTTTTTCACTCCACATAACAACTGTAAAAGCAATTTAAGCATTTTTTCAATTAATTAAACACACAGTCTTCTAGTAACCTCTTGTCATTTTGCCCTCCAGGACCATAGCTAATTTGTGTAGAATAGAAAAGGGAAAGGCGAAGGAATGGGGGTTGGTTCTGTTTTCATCACGGCAAAATGCTGCTACAAAGGAAATAAATGGGAAGACACTTTATTTTCATAAGGAATTTAAAAAGATCACACGCTATCATCATTTGAAGGGGGAAAAAAAGTTGTATTCTCAGTGTAGTTTTGAATGTTCTGAACCTACATATTAGATGATTGTAACCATGAGCAACCAGCCTTCATTATGTTATCAAAGCTGTGTGAGATAGTCTGGCTATGGAACTAATCCCTGATGTATTTTTAGTCACAATTGACTGATGAAGTGAAATTACTACATCAGTGATAAAACGAGCCACTCTGAAAAGCCTTTATAAGATCATGCGGCAGCCAAATGAGCACTTTAAGCTACTGCAAGTCTAAATGAATTTGTACAACAGTGGTGAAGTGGCATAGCAATATGGCGAGAATCACAAGTGCAGACATTCAGATAAGGATACATAATGGGTCTATAATATGCTGAAATGATGGTTTATGCTTTATAGTTACTATATGTGTTACTTAGCATAGATTCATGTTATATGTACTGTGTGTGTGTGTGTGTGTGTGTGTACATGTCATTAGGAGGGGTGATGGCACACCCACCCTCCTATAAAGGCCCCTGTCATTGCAAGAGATCAGAAGCAGTCTGTGAAATCCAACTAATAGTCATTACAGGATCCAAGGGTCTGCACACACTACCTTCTTGCCAAGAAGGCTCCCTCACACTTCATATTTGCATTGTGTTATCTTATCACATTCTCCCAGACAGGGGACAGATCACACTCCAGATGACTGACAGCTGCATTGCTAATATGAGTAAATAGGGCTGAGAAACCTGCCAGAGGACAGACAGAAAAAAAAATAGAAACAATGATCACAAATTATACAGCAGCACCAGGATAGCATTGTGTTTTCTGGTCTAAAATGAATGTACAAAGCCACAGTAGATTCCCCTCTTCTGTCCAGAGTGAAGAGGAAACGTGAATGAACTCTTAGAACGCCGTGCGCTCAGTCACTTCTGGGCCTGTGCAGTCAGTAAGGCTATTTCTGATCTCAGGATGGCTAAGGTTTCAAAGCCTGTTTAACTGGGCTCCCACAAAGCTGAAAGCACCGACCTTGCTGCCTTTCTCCCTGTCTTTCCCCTGCTACCCTCTCTAAATATTGAGAGGCAGAGCTCAGCTTGAACCCCCCCTTCTGAATCTAGAAAGAAAAAGGGGAGGGAGGCGGCAGAGATGGAAAAGGGGAGGGGGGTAATGGTAGTGATGGTTGTGGTGGTGATGGCGGGGGTGGTGTGTGTGTGTGTGTGTGTGTGCATGTGTGTGTGTATGTGTGTGTGTGTGTGTGGGGAGGGTCTGTCCCCTTCCACATGCACAGCGGTGAGGAAAGACGGGGAAGCGCAGGGTCAGGGCTCCCGGTGCTAAGCTGTGAAAGGCAAACGTTTGGCAGAGTAATTACACGCCGCACTGCTCTGGGAGTGATTAGTGATAGTTGTCTGTTTGAAGCATTTGGAGCTCACAGCCTTTATGGGCCACACTTGCCTCCGCTTCACTTAATGTTTAGATTGCATTTGCATGAGGAAGAGGGCTGCACATGTCAATATAGCCAATAAAGCTCATGCCCGTGGCGTGTGCTGGTGTTTGTGGCGATGTCTGAGGTAGCAGGTAGGACACATACATACAGATCTGTGTGTAGTTAATTTGAAGAAGCATTGTTAAAAAATTGAAATTTTAATATAAAACACTTGTGTCGGTAAAGTCATTAAAAAAAGTCGGAAAAATATTTTCCCACCCAGAGACAATATATGATCCAGCATGATACAACAGTGTTACACCAATGCACATTAATAACATTTGCATGCATTCCTGGCATTGGTAATATCTGATGCAACAAAAATTCAATTTACTCGATTGATCATGTAGATCATATATAGATTAAATACGTGGACAAACTGCTACTTTTTACTCTAAGCTGAATCATCACTACCTGGATATAATTTCTCCACTTGACTCGCCAAAATCCTATTCAGCTTCGGGTCAGGTGACACCGTGGTGCATGGCAATCACCGTGCTCAGGTGGTGCCAGGCTTTGATGTTCTTGCTGTGTTAATATTGGCAGGCAACATTGTCCCAGCTCAGATGCACATGTGCCCACAAGCTGGAAGGTGAATGGCGACACTTCTGCATAAAGTGTCCAGTTGTACGGCAAAGCCCAACAGAGGGCATGGCAGGGGAGTGGGGAGGAGGTGTAAACAAAAGAAACAGCCAGATGCAAGGTAGAAGACAGGAAATGAATTAGGAAATGAACGTCATTAGCATTCAGGATCTTTTGGTATCAGCAGCCATGGAATCCTGTTTTTATTGAGAAACACCTCAAATGATCCACCTGAGGCTTCCGCAACTTCAAAAAAGATACTAACAGTGATTGCTTTCCTTAAAAAGGTTCTGTAAATTAGATACAAAAGATTTAATCCTATTGCTTTCTTTTGGGGGCTTACAAAATACCTTAGCAAATCAGAACAGGGTGTAGCAAAAGGATGATAGCCATCACGTTTCAACACTTTACTGCCCTAATCCCAACACAGGGGCCGACTTTGTCACAGGCCAGAGAGATGTGTGGCCGAGCAAAGGAGAAACAAACACAGGCACGGACCAAAGAGGAAATACCTCGGGGACTTTCTCGGATTGAGGAAGAGGTAAGACAGTACCTGCAGTGCAATCCCTTCCAAATCTGCACCAGGTGTCGGGCATTAAGGGGAGCATCTCCGCTTTGGCTTTCTGCGTCCGACTCAGTCACCCAAGGCACTGTGCGTTAGGATATAACTGATTTCAAGGGAAAAGATGAGGAGAAGGAGGAAGACCTGAGACTCAGGAATAGCACACAGAATAAGTTTTTTTTTTTTGTCCGGGCAAATTTGAATATACACCATGTCTAATAAAAAAGGCTCTAGTGCAGAGGTAATTTCATTATTTTGCCATGATTCTCATCGGTGTTTGACATTTAAATATTCAATTACATATGAAATGAGTCTACTGAGAATACAGAACAAAGGGGAGACAATAAAATATGGCAAGCAGAGCTGAACACTTTGGGCTTTAATGAGTTAAGATAGCTTTAAAATAACATTACACTGTATCCCATCGAGATTTCTAGTTAACTACAAAGACAATTGAACACTGACTGCTGGTAACACAAAGAAGACAAAGAGAGTAGAAGCTCAGCTTGATATAAATATCGCATTCTCAATCACAAAGCTGAGGTCTAAATTGAACCCCTGACACAAAGTGTATTTTAGACAAGTGGGTTCTTTGTATTTGCAATTGTCCTAAAAGGAAAACAGTGAAATAGTTCAGCACCCAACCAGAGGGGGGTGGCGTGGTGCCATGCTGGCATCGTTGTTACCATAGATTATACATGATGCACCACATAAAAGGACCTGATGGTAAGATGTTTAAATGAAGCACGGGAAAGGAAACTCAATGCCTCGACAGTCAGAGATGCCCAATGCGAATGTGTAGTATGCAGAGTGGCAGGAGGGGGAGCGACAAATTTAACTTTCTAATGCCCAAGATGTTTCCCACTCTGTGTTTATGAAACAGAGCTGACAGGGCTCCAAAGGCAAGGGGATATAGCATCAAAGTCTGCCCTGATAAAAACAGGACAAAAAAAAAAAAAAAAAAAATGTAACAATGCTGTAGCGGAATGTACAACTGAATATAATAATCCTCCTCTTCCTCATCCTCACCTCCTCACCCCAGAGCAGTCTCATCTGATTACAGTGCGGCGAACCCCAAATCAACCCCTCAGTCCCGTCTCATGCTGCCGTGAGTGGGAGTCAGAACACAAGGTGTCAAAGTTGCCCACAAGGCAAGATGATGACGCGGAGCAAAATCCCTCATTTGGGGAACAAAAGAATGCGATAAGGGGTTAGCGGAGGTTTGCTTGATGGGGTTGCTGTCCCAACTATGACAACCAAGGCAGTCTACTACATGTCTAATGAAGGCCAGGCGACATATCGTTTACAGGCTCGCTCAGCAAAAGCCCTGCGCATGTCCGTCTCCAGCCATAGAGTTTGCCCTCTACTTAAGGCAACAAGAGTCAGGCTCAGCATTACAAGCCTATTAAAAGATACTTTTAATTATTCCTTCCTCTCCTGGGATCACTTCTTCCATGAACTCCATGTTTCTTTGGCATGTGCACTTAGGAGTGGCACCAACAGCAGCATGTGTTGTTTTCTCCCTCCAATTAAAGGCCGTGTTGACAGATTAAGGCTGCTTCTGGTTTGTGCTCCACTAATGCACTTAAAGGAAGATGATGAACATGTGGGGGAGAGTAAGAGTGGGTGGCGGGGGTCAAAGCCAGAGAGAGAGAGAGAGAGAGAGAGAGAGAGAAAACGAGAGAGAGAGAGAGAAAGAGAGAGAGAGAGAGAGAGAGAGAGAGAGAGAGAGCATGCATATGAACCCTGAGGGATTAATGTGTTTACATTACCTGGGCTGTGATCTATCACCAACCTCGTCAACTTCTATTATGCATCACATACATAAGTGAGCAACAGACCTGGGAGCTCCTGCAACTCACTCATACTATTTCAACTGGATTAAGTTAGTGCAAATATCTCATATATGGCTCCCACACTGTAGTTTTAGCATTCTGGTCGTCATTTGATTTGTATGTTTGTATATTGTATCACTTTACCTTCTCACAAGCATTGCATGAGTGCCTCCTACGCGCCTCGAGAGCCTTAACCAGTATGGGATTTAGATGATTACCATATGGCACCTAGAACCGTTTCAACACAAGCACTCCCAATGATCCATAGGTCTGTTCGGGAAATCGTAGGAAGCATCAAAAATGAATCAAATAATAGAGCCGAACATTAGTGAGGAGGATACTGGAAATATGTGGATTCACTCTTAGGGATGTTCACTGTATGAGGTATCTTGTCCCACCTGTGAAATAACAAGTTGTATGGCGACACGATGAGGCGACACGTGTGCAGCAGGCCTCCTGGAAAAGCTCCAGTCACACTCAGCTTTCATTATATCTAATCAATATTCATTTAGTCACTGAGCCTATTGACTTGTTTCTGAAATAATATTGCAGGTCATTTATCTTGTTATGGGGTAGGGAGAATCATCTCTTTTTCGACCATACCCCATTTAGAAACTGGCGGGATAAGTCACGTCCATGCCCCAGTGATACAACTGTAAAGAAGTATTTTTTGATAAAACAATGGAAAATCAATGGGTGCTTCCTGCGCACCATCTGAAGCAAATCAATCATGATCCACACAGCTGGCAGCGAGACGAGGAGGAGAAATGGAGTGGCGGGTGTGAGAAGGGGTGCAGTCTTTGCCTGATACCTTTCATTTCGGAATCACTTCTCATAATAGGGTCATCATTTCATCACTTAGCCTATCTGCAACCCTGCCACTCAGCCTTGAGGGGGATCATGGGGTGGATGGAGACAAGGTGTGGGGGCGTAGGCAGCGGCTCCCATCAGGAGTAAACCGAACACGCGTGACCACGCTCCATACATCTTCATTCAGGTCAATAAAAGAATAGGAGATTACATGAGATGAAAATAAAAATCTGAAAATAGACTCTTGCTCTCTCATTAAGGCCAAATTAGTTATTTGAGCTTCGAGAATTTTTTGTGAAATAACACATTATACAACATAACAAGAAACAACTGAAAAAATACATCTGTGAATATTGCTGCAACCAAATGACACTGGTAGTGCAATAAAACATTAAAAGTGTGTGTGTGTGTGTGTGTGTGTGTTACATATGTGACAGTCTGCATCTAAAAAAATTCAGAACAATGACTGTACAACTGTGAATTACTATTTTAATACATTTTACAAAAAATAAAAAATAAGACAAGTCTGCATTACATTCATGAATTACTGCTGTGATTCCATAATAATGGCTAATTATAATAGTTATTTATGTCAACTGTTTTAAACATATTAAAACATATGTGTTTCATTATTTAATAGCCACTCTTCACAACAACAGGAAAAAAGCAAGGTCAGAAATAAATTACATCCATTATTTGCGGCGGATCTCCCTAAAGCATTTGGAGCGCAAACTGTTTTGAATTTCAATTGGCTTCCAAGTGGCAAAAGCCCTCAGCTAATACATCAAAGAAAAATTGGTGTCAACTAATCGGTTTAGGACACAGATTTAAAATGGTTAAAAATCCCATGAATACTTCAAGCATTTTTCCTTGTGTGCCACTACGGGCTTGAGAGCACAGCGGCTGACCTTGCGTGCTCCAGAAACGTGTCTGCTACTCGACGTTAACCGACTGTTTAACTCGCCCGATTCATGCAATTAGTCCGCCTCAACGCATAATATTGTGTAATAATATCCCGTATATCCAATTTAGATTACTCCTGCTCCCTCAGGCATTTTAAGTGGCGTGCATCATCTTTCATTCCCTACTTCCATGCCGCGTAAAACCGTTTAGTATGCGTCAAAGCGCGAATTATATTTTCTCGGGAAAATACCAAAAAAAAAAAAAAAAAAAAAACAAAGGGGGGGGGGGGCGTCTCGCATGGGTCACGGTGCAGCACTTTTACGCACCGAAAACGCATTTTGAAAGTGCAGATCCACAAAACTATACTCACCTACACCTCCTCTTGCCATTATCTGCTCCTATTATAGGCACGGACTGAGCGTCCTCCTACCTCGCCGAACAATTTCGGTTAAAAGCGCTGAGGAGCGCAAGCGACACACGCGTCTTTCATGGAACAAATGCACTGTTTAGAGTAAACAATTCCACAAATTAAGCTATTAATAAAAGGGCAGAAGAGACGCTGAAGTGTGGTGACAGGTTTTCCCCTTTTTTTTTTTTTATTTGATGTTTTTATGACGTGTAAGTCTAATTAATGACGCTGTGTCCATGGTTCTGATCGCGTCTTTCACTTGACAACTGTCAGTACACGCGGATCCAGGTGGTTGTCCTCGTTAGGAGAAAAGTTCCGGCAATTAGCTGGTTGTCTGCACTCAACAGGAGGTTCTGCAACCAGTTCTCATCGTATCACTGACATCTGATTTGGTTAAGCAGTGGGATCGCTTTGTGTATTCATCATTCTTTCTTTAATTTCTCTCCCTCTCTCTCTCCCCCCACGTTTTCAAAGTGTGCGTCGGCTCTCACTCCACCAGCGTCGTCACTCTTCTCTCGAGAGAGGTTTTCAGAGCGTGTTAAAAAAAAGAAAAGAAAAGAAAACACGTGACAGTGTGTGCACACACTCTTTAGCAGCGCCTACAGCGATCCCTTTCGGCTTATCTGAGACTTAAACTGCAAAGTCAATCAGGAGAAGAAAAATGGCTGGAAAATATCCCATTTGTTAGATTTGTAAAATAAGAGAAGTACTTGAAAACTCATAGACATATAGAATGTATTAATATAGATCCTTTTGTTGATAATATTGTTTAACACATGGTTTTACAAAATTAAATAGACCTCACACACACACACACACACACACACACATATATACACACACACAAATATACATACTTTGAGAGGTATGTTGTCATCTGAAGATAAAATAGCGTCGATAACAGAAGCATATTAAATTAATCTACCCATATATTTCTGCACTGAAACGTATCTGCTGTGATCAAATGAGATTATAACCACTGGTCCAGGCGGATTTGGTGTAGTTGGCACTAATCTGCTCTGGCTTGAGGGTTTATGACTTCATGAGAGTATCTGCCTGGTTTATTCTAGGCTCTGTTGCAAAAACTATTTACCGCCGCCTGCAGTAAATCTTTCAAACACAAGCGAGACACAGACAAAACATATTGCCACGATTTCAGCAACTACATATCAGAAACTTTTTTAGATACATTTAAAAAAACCTACACAGTTCTTCGAACCACTTTTTTTGTTGCTTTTAATTGTCATATCTTACCAAAACCATACTCGTCGGGGCGTTAGAATAACGACGTGGACAATTGCAGAATCCATTTCAAACTCCCTTTGCGGATTTTAACTCACGGCGCACGAAGATCACCACTCCTTTGATTTAAAACGCGCGTTTAAAAACAGCTTTTTTTACGCGCAGAGAAGGAGTAAAAAGAGAGCAGAGTGGCGTGGCTGTTTCCTGCCGGTATCTAAGCCAATATCCAGGCACATCAGCCGATTTGTTATTGATCAAGTGTGAAAGTGACGGCTTTGAATTAAAAGAGAGAAAGAAAAGAAAAGACTTGTGAGTTGACAGACTCGCGTGATGTCGCCATCCAAAGGGGGGCTGCTGGACTCACTTAAGAAACTTAAGAGCACCGAGCCTTGTTAAAGGAGAAAAAGAGAAAAGGAGAAAGAGAGGGATTGTTAGTTAACGCGAGAGATGGATTGGGTAAAGAGAGAGAGAGAGAGAGAGAGAGAGAGAGAGAGAGAGAGAGAGAGAGAGAGAGAGAGAGAGCATGGATTTGGGCAGGGCTGTGGTTACCCAGCATAAGCTCGCCTTCTTCTGACTACACCCCGAGAGGAGGAGCGTCGTAGGCGTCGGGATCTTCAATTTTTCAACTTAGCATCTTGGCAGGACATTTTCCCAAGCAAAACCCCCGTCCGACGGTTAAAAAAAACTTCTACGCGGCTATGTGAGCGACGGTGCAACTCAGATAAGGGAGCAGCAAAAACGAAAACAAATAACAAAAAAAAAAAAAACCCAGAACCAGACAAAAATATCCGACGGACAACGACTGACCGAAATATTATGCAGAGTAAAGCTTTCTTTATCCAACCACTTTGATTTTTTTTTTTTTTTTTTTTTTTTTTTTGCCCAGATAGTTGTCATTTAGAGAGGAGAAGAGGCAGCGGGTCTGCGCACACGGCTCTATGCGCGCCGACAGCAGCGCTTGAAAAATAGAGAGGGGAGAGTGTGCAAGTTAAGTGGCTTTTACTCTCCGGACTCCAGCATGGCGTATCCTCAGGGCTACTTGTACCAGCCATCCGCTTCTCTAGCCCTGTATTCGTGTCCAGCGTACAGCACCAGCGTCATATCAGGACCCAGGACCGAGGAACTTGGCCGATCCTCTTCGGGATCTGCTTTTGCGCCCTATGCTGGATCTACTGCGTTCACCAGCGCCTCGCCAGGCTACAACTCCCATTTACCGTACAGTGCAGACGCAGCGGCAGCTGCCACATTCACGTCGTATGTGGTGAGTAAACTAAAGGTGATTACTGCAAACTAATATGCTGGTTAAAGATCTGAATTTGTTGTTGTGGGAACACTGGAGTTTGAGTTGTGTGTTGGAAAACAGTCGATTTGAAGGTAAAATTTCGTCACCAAGCCGTGTGTGGGTATAAGGTAATATTCCAGAATATCAGGTCTGTTGGCTAATAAAGTGTTGTGCTATCAGAGTAAAGACAACGCTCCATCGACGCTCATATCTGAAAAGCGCTCTAAGGTGGCAATGAAATGCTTTTCTCCATTAGATGTTCCAGGTGTAAAAACTTTGGATTGAAGCTGGAGGGAAACACTCTCAGGGAATATAATAATAATAATAATAATAATAATAATAATAATAATAATAATAATAATAATAATAATAATAAACCGGGCCTGTCTACAAAAACTGATCGCGAAGCAGGCGACGTCAGGCTCCTGTACTACAATCTCACTTTTTTTTCAATGCAAATTATTTACTCCAGTCTAATTGCAAGTACAGTTGTGTGTGCTGCTGCCATGCAAATCATTTTAAAGCGGCATCTATAACATTTCAAACACCCACTTCTAAGCGATAAAATAATCGGTATATTTTTTAAACATTTAAAACTGAATTTAACCTGTTCGTCCGTGTGTGCTTGGATATGTGCGAGCGTTCTCATGGGGCGTGCGCGCATGTGTTCACATTTGTTCATGTCCTTGCGATTTAATTCGATGACTGAGAGAAAACTTTTGCATATTTTGATCAGTTATGCTTGTTTTTGTTATTTCCAGAGTTCCCCTTATGATCACACTAGCGGTATGGCCGGCTCGATAGGATATCACCCCTACGCGACACCTCTGGGCACCTACCCCTACGGTGACCCAGCATACCGTAAAAACGCAACCCGGGACGCCACAGCCACGCTAAAAGCCTGGCTCAACGAGCACCGCAAGAACCCCTACCCGACCAAGGGAGAAAAGATCATGCTGGCCATCATCACCAAAATGACCCTCACCCAGGTGTCCACCTGGTTCGCCAACGCCAGGAGGAGGTTAAAGAAGGAGAACAAGATGACCTGGACCCCACGGAACCGCAGCGAAGACGAGGAGGAGGACGAAAATATTGATTTGGAGAAAAACGACGACGACGAGCCAAATAAGCCTACAGACAAGGGAGACTCGACAGACACAGAAGCAGGTCGGTGGTGCACGAAAATAAAAGAAAGGAAAAGCATCAATTTTTCATAACAGTCATTTCCACTCAGGGTGCAAAATTGATTGCTGGTTAATGGTGGTATATTATTTATAATGGGACAATTGCTTTAAATAATAATCACCTTGAAGTCCCCTCGTTTGACTTCCCAGGCGGTAAAATTGCTGGTGACGCACAGTGTTTAACAGTCAATTCATCTTTAACAACGTAATAAAAATGCAGCTGGTGAATTGTAAGCGGGGCTAATAATGGTGATGCGATTATTTTTTTTTAATCCGAAAATATAATTAATGATAATTTTAGCATATTGTTATTCACCCAGAAATTTTCAGGCGCAATTTTAATTATTCCCTCACAATTTTAAGTGTTATTCGGAGTTTTAAGTTGCTGATCTTCTTTTTATGAAGACAGTTTATAGTCCACACATTATACACCAGGGAAATGTGGATAAACAGTGATATTATTTTCATATCTTATTTCAGCGGTATTTTACTTGGCTCACAGACCCATGTTACGCTTTGATCAACGGTTTAACGCTTACTTAACAGTAATTATTTTCTCCATTTGTGTTTGTAGATCATAAACTTCTGAACCCAGGGGACATGGGCTGCGACAGATTTAAGGAGGAAAACCACGGAAAAGATACGGACCCTCTCCTCAGCGATTCCGAATTAAAGGAACAGGAAGAACGGACTACAGAACTGCTGCCGGATTCCGCCAAACCCACCACCTCGTCTCCTTCCGCGGTGCCCCGTGGGAACCAGGCTGTTGCGCAACAAGACAAGCTGTCAGATTTGAGTCACGCACAGAGCACGGTGACCAGTAACGTCACCTCCGTTATCCATTCGCCTCCTTCGGCCCCTAAACCCAAACTCTGGTCCCTGGCGGAGATCGCCACGTCCTCAGACAGGTGTAAGAGCAACAGCGACGCGTCACCGTCCTGCCACGGTTTGCCTCAGAGCGCAGTCATGGGCACCAACCCGTCTCCATCGCGGTCCTCCCCTCAGTGCCCGCTCCCCAACAGCACGGTCCTTTCCAGGCCTTTGTATTACACCTCCCCTTTCTACCCCGGCTACACGAACTATGGTGGCAGTTTTGGACACCTTCACAGTAACCACGGCTCAGTAACCACGGGCTCCACGGCACATTTCAATGGATTAAACCAGACTGTGTTAAATAGAGCAGAGGCTTTGGTGAGGGAGAGCCAGAGAGTCAGAGGCCAAACGCAGGTAGATCTTTGTAAAGACTCCCCTTATGAACTAAAGAAAGGTATGTCAAATATTTAATACCTGAATATTTTACACTCACCACGGACTTTTATTTATTTTTGCGGTTGCATTAAAAGAACAATGAAGCCAATTCTGAGAACAGTTATTTTATGAGTAAATGCTTATCTTCATTTTTTTTTTTTTTTTAGTTTCTGAATGATTATTCCTAAAGTGTAACAAAATGGTCTTAATCACTGCAGCCGCCCGAGTCTATTTGTATTAAAGACTAACATGTATATTTAATGTAGCATTTTTGTATTTAAAATGGACAATACACTATCTTTGAAGTAAATTATGGAGGAAAAAAATATTTACGCTTGGCGATTATTTTCTGCCTGACATGTTGTTTCCCGTGATCTGGGGTCACCTCATTCCGTCATTTCCTCAAAATATTGATTGCGCAGTGACAGATGTTTCAGTGCAGACGTACTCTGATAATATCATGGTTGTGACAGAAAAGAGAAGGCCTGTTTTAAAGAAAAAAAAAAAAAGAAAACATAATGCAATATCTAAGAAATAAAAGCTTCCAGAAATTAAGATAGGGTGTTTTTGTGGGAAAATTAATCGTAAACGAAAGAATATTTTCATAATTTTGATTTCTTGGAAGGCAACCAGGCCCAAGTTTATTTTTTTTTTTAACTGGCCACTTTTGCCCCATATAATAACAGCACCGATGCGCAGTCATTTAAACCAATTATCTATCGTGTTTTATGCAAAGAAATCAGGTTGTGAACTCCGGTAATGAGCTCTATTTTATGCCAAATTTAGATCCTCATTACTATTTTCCAAGGCGTGGCAAAGCAGTTAAAAGGGACGCGACCATGCATTTTGAACATACTGTCCTATTATATACCATTAATGATGATTCTCTAATGGCTGGCTGTGAAACATGATGTTTGGACGAGAAAAAAAAGGAGATAATGCTGCAGTGTGTTCGAACACGGGATGAGACTGGGTTTTCCCAGTGTGTAGCAGGTAGACAGTTCTCTAACTCTTCCAACTTCTGCAGGTAGGTGTCACACTTGCTCCTAATTTGAGAAGGGGGGAGGGAGGGTGGATTTCTTTGTTAATCCGTCACGGAAACCCATCCCCGATCAAATGGCCTAGTTACAAAGAAGTGGAGCCAATGGGGCACACACATACAATGATCACAGTTATTATGAGGATTATAGCAACTTTGACAAGTGGATAAAAAAGGCATGAATTACATACGTGACCGATATGCTGGAAAAAAAAATCCCCATGATTGACTGCTAATTAAATAAGGAATTATTATTATTATTATTATTATTATTATTATTATTATTATTATTATTATTATTATTCAAACACGCAGGCCACGAACTTTGGTATCATGGGCATACGGGTTTTAAATATTTTTTTCAGTGAGCTTTGATAATAATAATAATAATAATAATAATAATAATAATAATAATAATAATAATAATAATAATAATAATAATAATAATAATAATGTGACCTCCACTGGAGAAGGCGAGCGCGCTCTTGTTTATGGCTGTCATTAATCTCCATTGTTTATTTTCTCCAATTTGAAACGTCCCTTGAGGTTTCCATAATTCCATCAACCTTAATGTCCTCTGTTCGGGCCTTCTATTTTAATCTGACAGAGTCTGCTGGAGCAATGATTGCAACACATCAGCCAGTTAAATAGCATAATTATGTGTTGCTTTTTTTTTTTTTTTCCTTCCTGAGCTTTTGGGGATTGAACTGTTCGAGGCAAAATCCCCTTTTTGATTGTTAAAGATTTATTAAAGTTTTTTATATTTCTTTATTTCCTCCGAATTGATTGTTGTTTCACGGAGACTGCAGTCTAGAACACCTCTGCGATTTGTGAGACTGTGTGCAAATACTGGCGAGTTTCAGGTTGATGTATGTTGAAGCCCAAATCCGGTTGGTTGATAATGTTATCCCAAAAGATTAAATACAAGCGGCAGTGTTGCGTGTACAAGATTCTGAAACCACACCATATCAGGAACAAATGACAGGCGTGATGAAGCACGTCGGACTTGTTTGTTACTTTGTCATGGCCTTTAAATATTTGACTAAATTTCCAAAATTAAATATAACATGTAGTTTCATGCAGCGTCAGAACATTATTATTATTATTATTATTATTATTATTATTATTATTATTATTATAAGGACAGCAATTTAAACATTAGTTAAAATGCATATTTGAGAGATTAGAGATTGAAGAAATCCGCCAATTAAGCGAAGCTCGCCAGAGGAAAAGGAGTTTGGGAGAATTTGCACCCCTCCATGAGAGGCACAGCAGCCAACAGAGGATATGCTCTCTGCAACTTTATCCAACTTGGTCACAACAGTTCGCCTCCTCTTGAATGGCGTGTCGATTCATTGTTGTCATTGCTACATTGTGAGAATACTAAGTAGGGTGTAAACCCTTTCCCACGTGTTAAAAGAGACGGAAAATAATCACATAGCACATGGAAGTAGAAGGAAAGAAGAGGGAGATAGCTGCATTTTTCACTTAGATTTGGTTGACGATTTTTTCCTCCTGCTGTCTTCACATATTTTCCATTTCTTCACAAATAACGACGCGACTGATACCACTTAAGATAATGTAAATACTCTTCGCTAATTGGCATTTTAACACTTTGCTAAAGATACAAAATTTGCTTTCGTACAAATCTTCAGTTCAGTGATGGCTGAAAACGGTGTTAATTGAAGACAATTGAATAACAAGCGTAAGTAGGCTTTCTTGTTTGTTATCCACACTTTGGGGAGCGACAGGATCTAATTAAGTGAAAGTTAAGCCTAACATCAATGTGGCCCCGTATGATCCCTTTATTATTGTTATGATCTGCCATTGTGCAGCATGAAGTATTAAAGATTTATGGAACGTTTACAACATTTTCATTGCGTAACGCTTCTACTGCGCGCTTTTATTCTAAATATATTTTAACCTTATTAGCCTCTGTCCTCTGCAGATCCGCGCAGGCCGACAAGGAGCCGATTGGCAAGCATTAGAGACACAAGGTGGGAGAAGATTCAGTCCTGAAGAAGCGGCGGACCGAACCAGAGGAGACACCTGCCGGCGCTTTTGTTTGTCATGGGTGCGTGGGTGACATGAAAGCCTGATGATAATCAACACACTTCAAGGATCACTGAGGGATTAATAAACGGCCCGTTAATTTGGGGAAAAACAAAACAAAGGAAAAAAAAAGTACTCAGTTGCGATTAGCTGAACTGAATCTGCCCAGATGATTCACATCACCATCATAAAATCACTTTTGTTGTCAAAATGAAATTAATAAAAATTTAAAATTTAAGGATTATCATCAAATAATAATAAAGTAAAATAGATGTAATCTACTTTGCTTTATGCAATAACAAGGGGCAGCTGTAACTTTCATATTGTAAAGACTTTGTCTCAAGAATGTGGTGAAGCGTTTATTTAGGAATCTCGGAAAGGACCTCATTTAGGCCATTTAACTGTGATCATTTTCTCAAAGAAAATGCAAAGTGGAAGACAACACTTATTTCTCTGGTGAGGCTGCATCGGACAACTTGAGCCCACCGGGTACGTTAGCTGCAGAGCGAATCCTCAACATGCACACACAAATAAAATTATTCATCCCACTTTCCACTCAATGCTGGAAAAATATAGCACAGGTTCCTGATTTTCCATCATTTGGCCCTTTCAACTTTCATGTTAAGTGGAGTTATAAAACGGTTTTGCACACGTTGTAAAGTGCCCCAGTTGAAGTGGCTGAGGGTGATTCACCACTATTTTTCTGCACTTCGCAGGCTGTTTTTCTGTTTCTCTGTGGAGCTCCACTGGGACAGATTACATGTGTAATTTTCAGCCGTGAGATGGTTTAAGTGTCCTCCCAGCCCCCAACATAAATAAAACATTTCCATGAAGAAGGGGAAAAAGGGGGAAAAACACAATCGTAGACTGATGAACTATGAAGTCCTGGGAGGCCGAGGCCTGAAGCAGGAAGCAGTCAAGGAATCAGATTAAGCAAGACTAGGCCTGTTTAAAAATTGTCATAATGTTTTTTATCACACAACATAATACGTGGCCAAGTGGTTAAAATGCTGATCATTTAACTAAAGCATATTTCAGCTCCTATAGCAATCTTAATAACTGGATGACACGACGTAGACACGCAGGCAGCGCTTCTCCGAGAGCACCTTGACTCCCTGAAAGGTGCTGCTCATTGACCAATCTGGTCTGACAGCAGTGTGGCGAGAGCTTCTGACCTGGTGACTGCAAAGGGTCCATGTTCAGTAGCCATGTAAGGGCTCACTGACACCCACGCTGGGGGTTCTGACCAAGCCCTGGAGGAGGTGACGTGCATATGCACTAAAACACACACACACGTACATTTGCACACAGACACACACACATGCATGCAAACACACAGGAATGTATATGCATGGGAGGGACTTCAAATGTGATGCCAGCAGCCCCTCAGGTTTGCACAGCCACAGAGCAGTAAGTGTGTATCCCATTCTGGAAACGAAGATCCCGCCAGTTTCTTCTTCGTGTGTTTTTTCATGTGCAAGTTCAGCATGCCCGCTCATGATGTATAAGTTTCACACGAGACAATGACAACGCAGCATCCCGCAGAGCAATTATCACACTATCATTATGAAAGGTTACTGAAAATAGTGTTGTATTGATTGTTTTCCACAATGCCACACTGGGGTCAGGCGCTCCCGTACATGTAATACATCCATTTGTAAACAGTAATGATAATGTTACAAAGGGCATCAGCGTACACACAACGGGGCCCTCTAATATTACAGTATTAATGACCATGATGAAGATTGATGAACTGTTTTCTTTCTTTGACTTCGGAGGGTCTGACAGGGAGGAGGGGCACTGAGCTGCCTGACTGTTTATTTACATTTGCCCTTTTTAAATGATCCCTTTCTTCTCAACATCTGCTCCACATTACCACACAGATATCTGTCCTAATGACTGGTGTAATGTCTGTGCACACACACATACACACACACAGGCTCCAGCACTCACACGTTCACTTCCTGTAATGTTACTATTATCTGCCATTCATCAGGGGCGCTTTAGCCTCACCGAACCAGGCGGCACAACAAATGGACCTTCTACCGCTGCTGGCCCCTTTTTGTTTACTCTATACACTCACTGTTTTTTCTTCCAGTTTAGTACAGCCTGATGGATGCAAATGGGTACTTACTTAATTTAATAATTTCCAAAGAAGGAGATAAGCAGGGCACTGCTTTTTATTTTTTTTTTAGTTCCCCTTCCTTCTCCAAATTATTTTGAGCCCTGCTCAGTTCAGCCATGGGTGCAGGAAACATTAATGAGGAAGGGCAAGGAGGGAACTCCCCCACTGACGGACCGATTCAAAACTCTGCTCCCAACCAGCATTCGTTCCCAAACAGTAAGAGGAGAATCGCTGCCTGAGCTGTACGTAAGCTGCCGCCGCAATTCCGAGTGAGTGCCTTCCAGCAATTCAGCTCAAATGAAGATATACAGCAGTGGCTGCTCTGGTTGGGATGAGTGCAAGTGGCTGCAGGTTTTAGTCATTTATAACAGACAAATTTGAAGGCAGCAAAATCTAAATAAACAATTCAAAAACAAGTCCATGAGCACATTACACAGATGGCCTTTTGGGTTTAGACACACATTAAATATAATAGTTTCTATTTTCAATTTCTTCCTAAGTCCCAAACACAACCCATTTAAAAAAAAAAATTCAGGCAATGGCTGCATGCCAGCGAAAGTGAGTTGGCTGCTACATCCTGATTAACAGGATGGTTTACAGCCAACTCCAATAGGTAATCTCATCAGAGAGGCTTTAAACAGATAAAGACCACCCCTAACTACCCTCCCCACCACACCACCACTGCCACCCACCAACTGCATCCTTTCCCGCATGCTGCTTCCCATCTAACTTCCGGTGCACGGCTAATACCTGCAGAAGGCTGAAATGGCCAAGCAGCAAATCAGGCTCAAACCCTTCTATTGACCTAAATTTCAATAATGGAGCAATTTCCAGTCTGATGGATGATTTGTTGGTCTTGCGTGGAACGGCCATCTGGAGGGAAGGATATGATCACTGTAGTAGGTATGCTTCACCTGCCAGCTAGGATTTCTCTGTATAGAATTAAGCTAGTAAGGGACTGCGGTGCGTTTGTGCATCTCATTTGAGCCAATAAACCTGGATTAGCTTAACAGAAAAATGTAATATGGCATACAAAAATAATAAAAAGAGAGCCTAATTGAATTTCCCACCATATGGTCACCATTGCTGCATGTTTTTTTTTTTTTTTTTTTGAATCTCAAGTCAAACATGAGGTTATTTTGCTCCCAGAAGAGGAAAATCCCAGGTCGCATCAGGAGACATAACAGCAGTTCATTCAGTTATCAAAAGCTTTGTACTCGGGGCCTCTTTGTTAAAGAATAAAGAGGAGGAATCCAAAACAAATCGGTGAAAGGGCTTTGGCTGTGGTAAAAGCACTCGTCCCAAACACAGCCATGTTTTCTGTGGAACCCAAATTGGTTCACAGTAGCTGCACTTTCAGTATAGAAAGATCTGATTTATTAGCTTGTCCGGGGAAGCATTGTTCAAAAAAAGCAATCAAAAAGCACTTACCTAGCTCCTCTTAAATTACTGCCTTTTTCACTTACTAATTTGTGTAACTCCCATGGAGAGGCTGACAAAGAGTTTGATGAGGCATATAATGATGATTAATGAATTTATTGCCCTGCTACTCATCAAACGGTTGTAGTATATACTTCTCTTTCTTTCTTCCAATGTGTTGCAGGGCCAGAGATGGGATAGTGTTGCCCTGGTCCCCTCCACCTCCCTTTGGCTGTTAACCTCACTGACCTGATGGACATGAGAATGTAGCAGAGCGTCTGTGGGCAGGGAGGGAGCACAATGCACAGTTTAATAAAAGGTTTAACTAGAAATGTGAGTAAAACCTGCTGCAAGATACACACGCTCTCAACTTTCAGGCTCTGATCACTTTTGTGGGAAAAACTGGTGGGTAACCAGATCCAGACATTAGTATCTCCTCTACCTCTCCTCTACCGCCGCCTACGACACAAGCCCTCATAATGACCACTGGCAACAGCAACTCATGAGGGGAAAGAGAGAGGGGATAAAAAGAGGAAGTTCATTTAAACTCTCGGTAATGAGGCAACAAAAACCAACGCGCAGGAAGTGACAGCCATGCTGAAAAATGGAAGCATGTCATTTACACGCCACCTTTTCAGGTCTAAGAAGGCTTGCTCTTGTCGCAAATGATAATTAACGGCCGATGGGTTCGTAAGAGGGCTTGTAAAGCGGTCACTTCTGGGTCCACCCCCCTGAGCTCGCATCGAGCTCTCTGCTCTTATAACTCTGGGGTCACGCATGTCTTCTGTTTAACATTGTCTGGGATGTTTATACATGACTACACCCCGTGATTTCTCGCCACACACTTTACTCCACTGTGCTTGATTAAGTCCTCGCTTGTTCGTTGCTACAACAAAAGAACACATAGTTGCAATCTACCCCCACTCTTTAAACACCACTACCAAAACATATACACACACGCATGCGCGCACATTCACACACGACCCCCTTCCTCACTGTCTACTACTTTGAGATCAGCTCCCTGGATAGGCTGCTTCTGCGTTCACCAATTCATTAGCTTGGTCCCTTAAATACATCAAAGAGTTCCTTGGCTCACACAATAAACCAATAAAAGCAATTATAGTCCCACATCTTCTAGACAATGCTAGTCTCTCGGGTATTAACATTAAATAATGAAAGCGTTTGATGACATAAGTTTTCACAGAAAGCTCACTTTCCGTCTCTTTCTAGTGTGCATTGTCCTCTGGCGCATCTTTAAGTATGCAGTGCAAAATAGCACATGCTGGAGCACAACAACATCAGCCCCAGATTTTGCAGCCGGAAATAGAAGTTGAAGAATTGATTTGAATAGACGTAGCAATCCATCGGCTCTTGCGTGTTAGACATTCAAACTTGCAAGGTAATCTTTTTGAAACATTTATGACCCTCTTTCTGTTAGACCTAGCAGATGGATGGGTTTGGTAACGGCCAATCGGACTCTGATAGCTTCCTCCTGGAGATGAAATTAATGTGTCAAAAGGAGAACACTGGGACTCCTTCATTGCTCCCTGATGTCATTTTCACTTAGTTTTTTTTTTTTTTTTCTCAAAACAAGAGACGGCATCCCGTTCGGGGTAATTGGCATATGCAGATCTTTAAATTTTTCATGAGCGTCTTTCATCTCAAAACAGATAAAAACGAGAAAAACGGTTATTAGACAAAAGATTGAATCAGAAACAAAACTGTCAAAAATGACATTTGACAAATGACATCACAAGCCATTAGCTTTTCAGGGTATGCACGGTATAAATTGCTGCTCTGCATATGACCTAAACTGTAATAGCTGATCACTCCTGCTGAAATGCAAACGTTCGATGTCAAAATGTTCAGAAATTCCCTCAGTCTTCTTGGAAATGTACCGACCCAACAGTTATTGGGTCTACTTACGTATATCACCAATAGGTTATAATCACACTGTCTGTTGAGTATGGGAATTCTCGAATTTTAATGAACGATACTTCAGCTTCTACATCCGCAGGCCTCCATCTCTTGCTATACATGTGATCTAGGTCATGATCAAACGGTATTTGCGAATATTTACAGGTTTATTTTCATCTAACGTGTACCTAGTGGGTGGGGTTTGCTTATGTGATGATTAGAGGTATGTCAGAAAGTATTTTTTTATTCCAAATAAAAACCGTCAATCAACCGTCAATGCAGTAAATACTGCAGAATATAAAATAGAATTTTTTTTTTTTTTTGACATTACATTTTTTTTTTAAATAAAACATAGAGTACTACTCGGAAAATTAGAATATCCTGAAAAAAAATGCATGCATTTCTATAACTTTAAAGGTGAAATGTACATTATTATAATATATATATATATATATATATATATATATATATATAAATTATATAAACAAATATTATGCGAATCAATATATTTCAAGCTTTTATTAATTTTGATTTTGCTGATTAGGACAGCAGCTAATCAGATTTTGCTGATTAGGACAGCAGCTTCAGAAAACCTCAAATTCAAAAACTCAGAAAATTAGGATATTGTTTGAAATCAATAAAAAAAAAGAATTTTAAATACAAAAATGTCAGGGCTCTGAAAGTAAAATCTTCCATCAGTAATGAGTCTATAGAATGTATTGGTTTCACCTTTTATGTTGGATTGCCCGAATAAAAAAACTTTTATACAATATTCTAATTTTCCGAGTAGTACTTACATGTATAGAAATTCTTAAAAAAATATTTCAACCACTCCCACTCCATAATAAGAGAGGACAGCAGCAAGGCCGGTCCTTGACCTGTTGACTGACCAAATGCACCGCCTTCATTAACAGGTCAGCACTCACCCCTGGTGCTATCATTAGTAAATACATGAGTATTCACACTCACATATACAGCAAAAACCCATGTCATTGACTAGGGCGGTTTTACCTCCAAGGCTGTACGGGGCGTGGAGATGATGAAGGGTCACCCAACAAATTACAACTGTTCCACCTGAGGCAGTCAATATCAGCCAAAGCCCTTGATTCATTATCAGAAGTGCACGGATAAAGAAATGCTTAGGAAATATAGAAAAAAAAAAAGATATATGGGCTGGCATAATATCCGTACAGTTAGATAGTCCTATTTTGTCTGCATAATTGCTCTAATGTGGGCTATTAAGCCTTAAGTGGACCTGATTTTACTGTCTGCCCTACATTCAGCACCATTGCTGCCGTGATCAATAGTTATGATTTGTAAGTCACCAGCCATCGATGGCATGATGCGATAGTTAAGCATTTGACCTTGAGAGGAAGAGCTTTTTTCCTTGTTCTTGAGACTGTAATAGGGGACACGGACACTTGAGGACAAAATACGGAGCCTGCAAGACACAGGAAGGCCCGCAAGAGCGCTTCACAGCTCCGTATGCAGGTCAACAAGACGTTGCAATGCTGGACGTTCTTGCCGAACGTTCTGTAAGGTCTAATATAACATTCCAGAGTAAATGATGAGTCTGAATGACATTCTGTGACTTCACACAGCGCGTACAGGCGGGATATGGTGTGCAGTCGTGTGGAAGGGGCCGTGGCCGGGCTACATTCTCTTCCAAAAAGGAGGCCTTTTAAAAGTGCTCTGTCATGTATGGTCATGACATACACTTCAGAGCGGACGCCAAGCCTGAGTGACTTACACATGAGAAGATGACTCTGGGTGCTGATGGATGGATAAGCAGAGCTATCTCGGGCTCTAATCTGGGAATAGTTTAAAGACACCCTAATGTTTTGGCAACAGACAAACATGATATGTGAGTTCCTTGTGAATGAATGAGATTTAACAGAGGGGAACTTGTTTTTTTTGTTCACATTGTGCCTTGTTTGGTGATCCGACAGTGGCATTTGGCAGGATTAGCCCCAAAAATGTAGCATAAATGTTGCTCTGATGTAATAATGCACATACAACACAAGGACCTGTCATTGTTGTGTCATCCTGTCAGAGGAACAAAAACAACCCTGACATGAATTCAGATGGAAAGGCCACAGAAACAATTACTTGAAAAAGAACTGACCACACTTAATGCTTCCATTTTATTCTAACCTTCCTGTAAATAACACTTTTAGTAACTCATCATAGGTTGGAACTACTTTTCAGATAATGGAAGACTGTTGCATTTCCTCAGCAGTGGAAGTGCAGTTCTTAGTGTAGTTTTTTTTTTGTTTTTTTTTTTAATTGTCTGATCTCCGTGCAGGCTCATCCAGTTCAATATTTGCATTTTCAAAGACATTGAAATGTAAAAGCCTTCAAAAATGTACTTTAGTGTGTGACCATGTTCAGACACTAGCCTGCTCACCTTAGGTATTTATTTTTACATAGTATTTGTAGTCTTGGTAGTTCCTTTCCAATCAAACCACTCTACATTTGCCTTTAGCGAAGCCCCGCCCACAAAACAAACACATGACTGGTATGAGTGAATACTCTAATGGTGTAGCTTGCTGGGGCCCTACAGCGATTAAAATATACTTGCATGTGGTCAATAAAAAACATCAGAAGAGACAAAGTCCCACCCTCATTAATGAAAGCAAACCGTGACACTGGTCAGTCAGCTGGTGATAAAGATCTGAGGTCACATCTCGTGAGTGCAGCTGTCTGAATACAAGAATGCATATCTTAATACAACGCACATGTTTAAAGATTCCATTGAGCACAAATGCTGCCGATACGCCACCATCAAAGACTTTTCTAATGTAAGTGTTGATTAAGACACAAGGATCACTTAAAGCTCTGTGATCTTCTTGGCAGCCGTATCCAGTTTAGCATTAATTCTTGTATCAACTTGTCCTGAATCTCATGTTTCCACTGTAGCACGCACTGACCTCGAGCGTTTCATGACCAGCAGCTGGGTTAGTGTTTGACTGAATACCATCTTGGCTGCTGCCTGTGTGGGTGAACGAGATGAACTCGAAAGGAAGCAGGACCAGAGGCACTAAATCCAACACAATGATCAAGTGCGTGTAGCATGAGTAGCAGGAGTACACAGGGCTATTAGATGTGAGTGATATGGTTGAAGTTAACTCCTGTGAACTCTTGTGAACTGCACTGAAAAAAAAAAAAAAAACAACACTTGCGTGTGTGTGTGCTTGTGTGTGTGTTTCTGCAGCCTTACAATTGATATTTACCCCTGTAGCCTACAGAGTTGGACGCCGAGTGCAGCCATTCGTTCTTGCACAGAGCTCAGGCAACACGTGTTGGTGATTCTTTTTTTCCCCCCTCGGTTTTCTTTCCCTGCTTGAGTTTTTCCCTCCCTCGCACTCCTTCTCTTCTGAAACCAGCTATTAAGGCAAACACTGGCTGACACTTGTTTGTGCTTTTATTGTGTCTGGATGTTATGTTTTTTTGAACACATCCATTAGCATATCTCTGGCACCTTCTAATCCACTTCAACCACACAGCATGATGCAGGGCAGAGCTCAGGAAATTGCCACGTGCAAACATTTGCTGCACGAGCACTTTTAGCTCTGTTCTGTCTCCCGCAGGACTCTTTTGGGATGTAAGTGCTCTTTGCGCATTCGATTGTGATGAAATATTTGTGAAATTGTAAAATTATTTTATCTTATTTCATGTTAGCATTCATTAGTAGTGAAGTCCTGTTTAAAACAATATAACAGGAATAATCATACCCATGTCCTCTCGAATTGTTTGCAGTTGTGCGGAAATGACTGTGACTGCCAGGACACATTTCAATTCTCCACATTTTGATATTACACAACCGCACAAAGAAAAACCTCCATTTCTTCAGGCCACCATGTGTACTGTGAACAAAGCAGCGGTGTGCCAAGAATTATACTGTAAAATATGCATGTCCCAATGAAATATGCATATAGCCGTGTGTCATCAGTGACATAGCTCCTACAAAGGCTCCACTGCACACACATGGAACGCAAGTTTCTCTGATTCTATTCCCTTGACTTTAATTGGTGTTGACACAAGAAAAGATTCATCTGGGTGAATAATTAAGCCCAGCACAAATATAATTGCAGTGCGCTTTAACATGTTTCCCTGAACCATCCATTTATTTTTGTTTGACTAACTTGACTTATTGCAAAGAAAAGAAACACATGATATAAGAGGCTCAGTGCGTCAGGCGGCATTGTTTCTGAATTAAATGCCCTGAATATCTTAAGGAGAAAAAAACATTGTTTTGCTGTGGGTGGGGGTCTAATCTACTCAGTCATGGTGGTTTTGAAGAGGGAACGTTTTCAAAGTTTAACAGGGTTGGTTCCAGCATTCCCACCGCCGCTGCCGCAGCAGCGGCAGCAGCAGTAGCAGTCAAACTGCATAGAACGGGCCCCTATTTTCCCTTTTCCTGCCACCAAAGGGAAAAGGAGGTTGCACGGGTGAGCTGTGAATTACACTCTGGAGGAGGCTAAGCGAGCCGGTTTGAACGCTGTCGACACACGAAGGGTCTCTGATGATTAAATGATAGTCTCTGTCACGAGCCTTGTAACCTCTGCATGTGGTATCTGAAAACTTTGTCCTCTAAGCAGAGATTAAAGAGGGAAAAAGGGTGGTTTTCAGATTCATTACAAGAATTAAGCCTGAAGCTAGAGGGCCACCAGATAATATTCTCCTGACTCCAATGATCAACACAAAAGCATGAGAACAACAACAGCTTGACAGCAGTCAAGTACGACAGGACCCAACTGGGAGGAAGGCTGTTTTAGTTAGTTGCCTCTAGCGGCTCAACTCTCGGTCTCAGGTGTCTACTTTTCTACAGGTATGTGTTACCATAATAGATTAGTTAAGAGGCCCTCTTGTTGAAGGTCCTTCCCTCCTGTCTCGTCACACTGACTCCAGTGTGAACCATGTTGCCTAGACAATTTGGCACAGTCTTGTTAGATTGAGCATTGCACAATGGAAACTGTCATGCGGCTTGTAATGTGTAACTGAGCTTGGAGTCTATTTTGCCCAAGAATATTCAGACTCGGCTCAGTTGCATTTCACTAGGAAAGGCCAACAGACATCCAGCGCACACAATTGCTCAAAGGCTCTGGCTTCTTTTAAGCAGCGAGCACAAGTTGAGGCACACGTCTCAGTTGCTTTTCCCAAATGTCCAGGGCAGTTGCACCCTTCTCACAAGTGGCCCCACCCTTGCTGCGACTGGTTTGTCCTCTGGAACTTTCATTATATGAAAAGGATAAAAATACAGCATACTGTGAATTTATGGCTCCTTCAGAGTTGCCATTGAAAACACAACCCTTTTCAGACGTTTGCTCTGAAACCCAAGTAAGAAAACAGAGCAACCACAACATTTATACAGAGTCACCCCAACATAGGGGCATATAGTTGCTGCACTCACACTTGGAGCATGTAGCTATCCAGGCATAGTCACTTCAGACTCTCTGTCAACGCACATGCACATGCACATGCACAAACAAACTTGTATTAATGTGTGCTTATAGTGTGGGGTGGGTAGATATGTGTGTGTGTGCTCTTACTACCAAAGTGAGGATATTTTTAGGAAGTCAGGACATTTTGGCTGGTCCTCACAACTTCAAAGGCCTCTTTGAGGGTTAAGACCAAGTTTAAAGGTTGTGGTTAGAATTGGGTTTAGTTTAGGGTTAAGGTAAGGGTAAGGGGGTAAGTTTGGATGGTTAGGATTAGGGTAAGGGCCTTGGTAATACATTATGCCTATGAAAGTTAGATAGAAGTACAAGGATATAAACTTGTAAACATACACATGTCCATTTGAAGAACAAAAACATTCTCTAATAAATGAAACCATATGTATTTTACATAACACCACACATCAAAATCTTTTATATTATGTCCACTGACTATAAGGATGTTAAAGGATATTCCATTTAATTATTCCTTCCTAGTGTAAACCTGTCCTTGCAATGTTAACCTCAGACAGTGATGACACATCCTTAAATATCCCCTTCTTTTACATGGACACATGACTCAGTGATAATGACAGTATCAAGCATTTTGCCGTCATAATTACGATCATCTAAGCTTCCATTCTTGGGAGTTTATGTCCATCTCCACTTTCTTTCTTTCACTCTACTCACCCTCAGTCTGACAGCTGCTTTTCCTGGGAAAAGTGCTTCTTCTCTCAGACGATAATCTATCGCCGCCACTTCCCCCAGCATTGTGTACATGTAGTTACATGGTGAGTCATTGCTGTAAATCCATCATTAGCTCCATAATGTGTGTGCTGTCTGAGCCTTAAAACTCAAAGTGCCAGCTTTGGTGTGACCCAGGGGCAGCGTGCGGGTTTGACTGATCTGCCAACCTAGCATCACTTGAGCTCTGGAAAGGGTTTTGTTCAGGACAACTGGATTGAGCATTAGTCATGATGAGAGACAGTCTATGTGTCCATCTAACATGTGGTCGAAAACCTGCTTTTTCATGACATATTGGTACTTAGAAGAAGTTGATATCCTAAAACCACAATACTACAAAAGCTATGATGTTATTTAAAAAAGTGGAAAAAAGCCCTTTTGATACACACTATATTTGAAAAAAGTACCCAGCTTATGACACTTCACATCCGTTTTTATGAATACACCTACTGTCTATTTGCTATAATTAAATGGAAAGTAACAAACACACACACATAAATTAGCCGGTAACGCTATTCCTACTACCATAGCTGTTTTGCAGATGATATCAGTTTGACACAGCGACACTATTGGATAATTTTCAATAAATAAATGCGTCCTCTCACATCACTTTTTTTTTATTATTTCAACTTGTTGACTGTGCTGCCACATGTATCTGAAAAGCTGATTTCTTCAGCACACAGCAACACCCAATCACTTTCAGGCATCTTCTCCACTGCCAGCCATTACAGAGGGAGCGTTCACGACAGACTGCCAAAGACAGACACCTCTAAATCAAATGTGGAATTATAATAAAAATGCATGATTCATTACTCCAAAAGCTGAACATACATCTGAAATGAAATTGATGAATGAAACATGTCTCAGCTCAGTCCCCACCTGTCTTTTTCCAATAACAAACCCTCACAATTAAGCTCTAAACTACCATAAATCTTCCATGACACATGTTTAGAGTCCCTCTAGGCAAGCACAGTTTTGCTTTTGATTGCAGTGTGCGGAAGAAAGAAAGTTTTGTTTGTGTCATGGGAAGAAAATATATATGGATATACTTCTCTTTTTTACCAGACATATTTGTGCGTTGACATGCGTCGTAAATGGACATAGACAAGTAGAGATGTAGAGATGTGCACATATGCAGGTGCAATAATAAAAAAAAGACATTTTCAGCCACAGCTGAGCTTCTACCAGCCCATGACAAATCTTCACCTGCGTGTGGGTTCAGTGTTGCACATGCACATGTGGAAGCTCGCCCTGATCCCACAGCTTCTGCGCTATCACCCACCACCTGAGGCCCTGACCGAATGATGACTGACTGACTGATGGGAGATTCTCACCTGACAAAACGCTTAAGTGATTGATCACAGAGGCTCACCTGAGCACCTAAGGGGGGCGGTCTGGCATGCCAGGGATTTTGGGCCCCAAGAGGGCGAACTCGTTCCCAGGTTGATCCACCTGAAACCCTGAGGCAGATTCCCCAGAACATGACCCTGTGCGGTCAAAACCACTGTATATATGTAAGCAACCCTGAAGTTCCAGAACATATCAAGCACCTGGAAGGCATTAAAAATTAATTAAGTCACTAAATCACTTCCACTTCCAACTGTCTTTTCTCTTTATCTTCAAAGATACCCACAGAGGAACTGGGTCTTGGAAATAACCTTGTTTTTTGATACCAACTTGTCTCAGAACTAAAATTTTGCCGCTGAAAATAAATTAGCTGATTTTCCGCCACACACGAGTCGTGGCCAAATTGTTTAGAGTTGTGGACAATTAGCGTAGCATCGATCCTTTTCTTGCCATTTCCTTCTCATTTGTTGTTGTTTTATCTAAGCGCCATAATGAATGCCTGCAAAGGAGCAATTAAGCATGCGTTTCTTGGAAGGAGAAGGCAGACAAACCCCCATCTCGCTCATAGCTATGTCTGGATTGCCTTCTGTGCTGAGATAGAAGTCAACATGTTTAGCGACATCAAAAGAAAACCTGATACCTTAAGTATAAGAAGATTAACACTTGCAGTGATCTTGAGCTTAGGATTCTCCAGGACTTTCAACAGACTGTGCCAGAAGGGACAATTACTGATGAATTGGCACCAACATCTCATAGTTATTTAACAAAATCTGGCACAGTGTATAAGCTCTCGTCCTTAAGACTTCCTTTCAAGTCTGGCCCTGGTATCAGAAGGCTAACAGATTGGGAAGTGTGACGAGAGCAGACAGCAGGGGAATCTGCGGGGACACCAAAAAAGAGGGAGGTAGGGGAGAAAGACAGTGAAAAAACAAAAGATACAAAAAAGCAAACAAAGAAGTAAAATCGTATCGCTCAGTAGACATTTTCCTGACTTTAGAGTTGCATTGTAGACTATCTCAGGGTGGATATATGTGGTGTGTCTAAGCTCACTGTTTTTTTTTTCTTTTCTTTTTTTACTGTGCTCCACAGTGGAATCAATATGACAACTTTAGGAATATGACATTGTGTAAAACTGTTAAAAAAAATAAAAATGCCTACAGCATGACACAAAGCCACAGAGATGCATGCAGAATGGAGTAATTGAAAAATAAAAACACACTCATTTGCAAAAGAGTGTAAATAGGATATTAGATCAACTTTAGTGCGTTTAGGAGTCATTTATAACACTTGTCACACACGGACAGACAGACACACACGAAACACCTGTAAGAAATGTTTCCACAAGCATTCCTCTAATCTGAGCCTTCACACACTCACCGCAGGAGTTCTCAGGGTTTAGATAGCATGCTACTTTTTACACATATATCATTCCCCATTAATCCAAAGTACATAGTCCATGCTTGTACCTACAACGATATTATACGACGAATGTAATCTGGCTGTCACAACAGATACCAGAAGAGGAAGATGCGTGGGGCACTGATTTCTAAGCTCCTTCACACAAGGTGTCTCCCTCCCTGCAGGAAACTCTGAAAGCATCGCTGATGTTTTCATCAAAAAAAAGTTTCGACATTTGAGAACATTTAATGACGTTATTTGGAAGTATTTTGGCCATTTCTGTTGAATGCAGTTATGTTTATAAGACATTATGCACTAATAAATAATAATACTGAAAAATGTAGAGGATTTGCTTCACTCTATACCAAAATGTATTCAATGATGGTTGAGTTGTTACTTAAAAAAATCCTGCCAAATTACAGTTATTATTTATAACAGCAACAGATCCTTAAGTAAAGAGTGATCTAAAAGAGAAAAGCGTTGAAGGCATATTGCTTTAGGAAATATGTTGCAAGAACAAGATGATGCCATATGGATTATCTAAAGAAAATACCATATGGAACACATCTTTTTTTTTTTTTTTTTTTTTTTTTTTAAAGTACCCAAATGAATTTGTTTTAGGTGAAACAGCATTGTTCCAACAATGTGCTGAGCAGATGGTTGACTATGGCTGATAAAAGCTCTTCGGTTAACACTATTTCTCACTTCAATGGAGACATTTACCTTTAGAATAAGTTGGGAAATGCACAAAGTTGAGGTTAAATGTTTTTTTTTTTTTCTTTAAATCTACCAACCTGCCACATGAACATCCCATGACTTTCCGCGTCGGCACGAAAAGTTCAACATAAGCCGCTGTCGCAAATTTGTTGCACATGTGCATCTTTTGGTCGAGACCTTGTTGCTCTGCTTGGAGAATGTAAATCATCTGTCAGCTCACGTAAGAAGTTGATTCACCTCCAGATGTTCGTGCTCGGAAAGCATCAACATGACTGCATCACAGACAAGTATGATTTCAGAGTGAATTCTTCCTATTTAACTTCTCTCTCGCAGACTGTCGGCTCTAATAACGCCAAATAAATGCCACGGCACGTTCCACATTGCATGAAAAGTGCGACCCGGAATTTTTCAGGAACGTTGCGAGTGATTTGACGCAGATCAACAAGACATGGTAAAGATAACAGGTGACAAGACGTGAGGCGCCAGTTCATTGTTGGATCCATGAGCTGCCGTGGGATACTGTGACAGACAATGTTGGATTGTGACATGTCTCTCTGGTGCACAGGGAGGAACAGAAAAAAGCGAGTGATTTGGTGTTACTTTGGAGAAAGTCCCTCCAGTCATGGTTCCCTCTCATTCCCTCACCCTCTCTGGAACGGCTCTGACAGATAGACAGAGCAGACGTGACCTGAAACAAACGGCTGTTTGATCATCTCCATACCGCTTTCATTCTGTCACAAAGATCTGTGAAAAAAAAAGACACGTAATAGTAGAAAGATTTCAGTGTTATTAAAATGAAAATAAGCTCACTGGTGCCAATGCATTATAGATCAATGAGCCTGACAAAATCTATTTTGTAAGTAACCTGATGAGCCAAGGGAAGAAGGAGAAACTGTGAGAAGTCTCCAGAAGGGTGCAATATAGGACATAGACTCAGTGTCAAAGTGTGTGTGTGTGTGTGCACAGTTATTCATGTGTGTGATTTCTTTTGTTTTTATTGTGAATCTATGTATATTGGGAATAGAAATATAAACACACTAGCATGGGCACACACACACACACACACACAAACACACAGTGACAGCGGGGGGGCGGGGGGGGGAGAGAGAGAGTTATCCTAACACCTCATAAAGTCAGAGAGTGCCCACACCCAAACATACTTAAAACAATCAGAGAGTTTGGCAGCGGCAGACTGGGCCAGTCATTACTCTGGACCCAGTGACAGCTAGCCCTGCTCACCTCATCTGTCTGCCCTCCATAAAGACCTGCCTTATGGGCAAGATTCAGAGGCCCCTGGAACCTCCGTCTCACACCCTTGCAGCGACATTGGCCCCAAGTGACTTTACTTTGACAATTTCAACACAGTGTTGATACTCAGAGCTGTGGACAAACACAGCTTTCAAAGGTAAGTTTTTTGACTTGAAAACTTTTGACACACGCGTAACAGCGTGAAAACATTTGCACACGCGTGTGTATTAATGTTTAACATAAAAAGTGGTCTGTCAAAAGTGTGATATGCTTATGTTCATAAAATATTTACAAAAGGCTGTGAAAGCATTGCTCTGAATGAGCCAGCAGCCATTACAGCTGGTATCAATATAAAAATAAAGATAATATATAAACTCCCATAGAGTATAATGTAACTAATCACTCATTATTCACTGACGGACAAATTTAATTGCTGAATTACTACTGATTAAAAGCTGTAACAAGGAGACACAAATCTTTATATTTTTCCTTTAACCATGTGGGTACAAGATTCCAACATATGCTAACCTAAGCCTCTCCTACTCACTCACTGCTGCATGCAGCCGCAGTCGACTTAGGCAGGATTTACGCAGCCCAGTCACAGCGTCTCCATTAATTGCTGAAAGTGACACCATGCACGGTTATTACACGATTACGACATGACAGCTCTCGTTTTTCACCATTAAGCAGCAGGCGGGCAGGCCTGCGCTCAGCTGCAGCCGGGTGTCAGCGCACAGGAGTGAGTCGGCAGGAAGACAGGTTGCGTAGCGCAGGCTCTGGCCACAGCATGGGGTGCTCAGCTTGTCTTAAACGTCGGCGCAGCAAAACCAATGAGGTTGGAAATTATATACCGTCATGATAAAAATCACAAATAAGTGTGCTCAGTCGACACAGGTAGGACTTTGATCACCCGCACCAGTAACACTCCAGTGACACCGACCCAACTCTTCTGCAGTTTGTTACAGTCTGAGGGAAAGTAGCTGCAGCATATGCGAAAATATTGTAGACATTTATTAGAAATAGTATAAGGCACCAGAGGACTTTAACTTCATGGCTACTAGCCCCATAACCACTATAAATGATGTCAGAGGGCAACAGTCTCCCACAGGTCATGATGGGAGAGCTGTGAGGGATGAGGGATATATTATCTGGCGTAACTTTTTCTCTCGGACTTGGCAACACATAACTAGTGCCCTGGAGAGGCTGCAGCTGATCCAGCATAATCGCCAATAATGTCCCTCACATTCACACTTTCCTTGCCAAAATAAATGAACACTGTCATTTAATGGTGTCATTATATCTTCACCTTTAACTACAATTACGAGAGAAAATAGAACTGGCTTGCAGTTCCGTTAATTGCCCACTTGAAGCAAAGACGTCAAGGCCGTATGGATTTTCTGCCAGCGGAGTCGTGTGCGGCTGTCCCTTCCCTGATGCGAAGAGAGCCGGGGGTGAGGTAAGGGGGATGCTAGAGAGGATGTGAATAATGCATTACAAGGTATGAGGCTGGTAAGAAGCAGTTCTGTGGGGAATTTAAAGGCATTTGTGTTTGTCACACAAATCAGGAAGTCTCGGTGCACTCTGAGGCAAATCCAGCCCGACGGACGACAGGGGAGGATGACACCCACTTCTTCTTCAGAAGTTGTGTGAGCGTATGTGCGTGCATGAGTGCATATGTGTGTGTGTATGTGTGACTGAATGGAACAGAAAATAAACAAAGAGAGATATCAAGACTTCTAAAGAGCAATGTCAGGGTTTTTAAGAGAGGTCAAATACAACTGAAATGCTTGCAAATTAAATCGTCCAGCCGTTGCAGAATAGATGAGATATACCAGCAAGCACAATAAACAAACTGATCATTATTCCTTATTGACTTTTTTTTAACTGATTTGGATTAGCAATAGTAAAATGGCTGTAATATTACCATACCTCAAATGTAAATTCTTGAAATTTCACGACTCATTTGGCAGAAATAATTATGAACACAGCAATATTGTAATCTCACCTTAACCCCTTTTGACTTCTGTAAGTTTCAGAAACCCACCCACATTTATTTTTCTTTTTTGCTGTCAGGAAGTGATACCTGTGATTCATTTCCATGCAGCTCTTCTCATGCATGTGACATGTATAAGCCTCATGCTAAGGTCAGGCACACTAGAGATAAAAGCCGCTGACCTCTGCTCAGACAGAACTTTTCATCCTACGCGGCATGCCGCACTGCTCTGTGACGTGTCTGTCAGTAGAGCAGTGCGTGTGTGTGCGTGCATGCATGTGTGTGAGAAACTGTGAGAATGCATACCTCTAAGGCACAAGTCTTTATAAGATAATTTGTGCACGTGTATCTATGTAAGGGTCAACTATGACTTGGCATGTAAGCCACTAAGGTGTGTCCATGGCTGTCTGGGGATAAAAGTTGGGTACTAAAGATTTTCACCCCCCCTGGTTTGGGAAGGGATGGCATACCAAAGCTCTGGGAAAAGACAACTGCGTATACGTGTGCGAGGCAGTCGTACTGCCACTGATGAAGAGGGAGTAGAGGTGCTGACAGACAGAAGGCAGATTACGCCACATAGGAGAACGGAACCTTTTTTTACTCCTCCCTGAATGACTGTGACCTTTCTCCGATTCAAAGAACTTATAAAGGTAACCACAATAGAGCTTTCATTCAGGGCTAAATATTTGCTCATGGTTGAAAAACCTTTAGTAGCCTGAGACTATGACCTCTATCTTCCTTCAGGCATGAAATAGTTTAAAAAGTGACTAAAATTGGTCCCAAATCGCTGCTTTGAGCAACAGGACTCGAAGATTTCTAGCTGAAATCGGAGCAAATCGAACAAAGGAGAAAAAAGAAAAAAAATGAGAGTAAATGCTTTACATATACACATATTTGGTTTGATATTTTGGTTGCAGCTGTAACTCAGCCACACTAGCCGAATTAGTCAAAGCAAAGTCAGGAAACTGCAACTGCCAAATGCAAGAAGGGTAGCAGTTTCAAGTAGCTTCTTGCCTTGCGAATGACAGGTGATTGCATGCCACTTAAGGTATTGGTACAAGGGCTGGGCTGCCAAGCTGTGGCTGGCAGACACATACCAGATGTTCGCTTAAAAGCCTGCATCAGAAGTTAAGTGGTCACAGAAAAGGAGACAGGCAGAGCCGACGTTATTAGGCAGCATAGTTTCTCTCGTCAGCAGGTGGGAGGTGAGATCTGGTGTGAGGAGCAGGTGCTGCGCAGGGCCAGAGATCAGAGCTGAGCCTTAAGCTGTGATAAGCCCAATGCCACTTAAATTACACCCCCAGCACCGCTTTGACCCCGAGTGCTTGTATGTGTGCTAGAAAGAGAAAGTGAGAGAATTGAGGGTCTAAGTGTGAGAAACAAAAGCTGAGACATGTGGGTGCCAGTGCATGCAAATGTGTGCGGGGCATGTGGGTTCTCTTTTTCCTGTTCACAGAGAAGGTTAGGAGAGTCTACTTACCGTGTATACATTATCAAGAAAACACTTACAGCTAAATAAAGTTCACAAGCACATGTCTGCCTGTTTATAGTTTATAGCACCTTCTTCAAATCCGCACCATCACTTCAAACATTGAAGTTGCTTTGCAACTGTCAATGTGGACAAAAAGGAAAGAAAACAATGCTTCCAGTATCAAGATGCAGATTCGAACATGTTAACATTTGGAAAAGACATAAATGGATGCCTGGATATGATGGCTAGTTTTAAAGACATAGATGGATGCCTGAATATGATGGCTGTTTTTTTTTTTTTGTGATTAGTTGCCATCCATGAAATTTTGACACCGGAGGCACTCCAAGCAAACTGGAATCATAAACAAACAAACAAAAAAATGGTAAAGCAGGCTGGGGATGAAAGTGGACAGAAAGTGGAAGCACAGGGAGCTCCAAGCATGAGGCAAGGTGAAGTATCGATCAGCCATTGACAAACACAATAGAAATTTTAGATGTGATGTGAGAGGCCAGCATCCATAATTTATCAGCAAGTCAAATGTGAGTGAAGTGGGATGTGGACAGGAGGGAGCACTGAGTATTGATTAGTGGGAGGAAGAAAAAGTGCACAGTGCAAAGGGGGACTCCAAAGAGAAGAGAAGAGAAGGGCAAGCGGATGAAGGAGATGCAAGATGGAGATGGCTGAGCGGAGAGTTGGGGTGGGGGTGGAGGTGGAACGGGTGGGTGTACAGCACTGGAAAGCCATTAAGGATGGTAGTGTTACCAGACACTGGCAGCGACCGAGTGTGCATAAAGGCTGGAGGAAAGGGAAACAGTAAGGAGAGAGTCACCCCCAACACACACACACACACACACACACACACACACATTCCTTTTCCTTCTGTACCCTCTTCTCCCCACCTCCCCCAATCAATATGAGCATGTCAAAACATAAAATGCATGCTTTTGCTCTTAAGTAAAAGGTGTCTCAGATTTTTAAAAGCATTGATTCAGGGACGGGTCGATGGAAATCAGGGCATATTTTCCAGTGCAAAGAGAGGTAATAACACTCTGCTGATAATAGCACAACAGAGGTTACTTGGCTGTGTCTGCCAGCAGTGCACTGGTCAGATTACTCCTTTCCACCAGGAAAGGTCCCACATTAAGGGGCAGGTCAAGGATTTGAAGTGTCACAACACAAACTGGTTCTGAGATTTGTCTGTGGGGAGAGCACTAGAGGAAAAATGAGTTGATGGCATTGGACTTTTACTGGAGCACCTGTCAAAAACATTTTACACATTAAAGTGATGAGCATCTGAGGAACTTCTCACAGTTCAGTCTGAAGGGAATGTGCCCTATTGTGTGCATAGAGACAGAAACAGTTCTGCATTTAAATTACGTGCTATTCAAAACTATGACTATAAGATTGTTTCACTAAAATCGCTCACATGAATTTGATCGTAAAGCTTGAATTCGAAATGATTTTCTGAAGAGCCTGGGAAATCAGACGCAGAGGGGAAAATGAGACCGAGGCAAAAGCTGGGTGGGTTACGCAGTTTTGGAAAGTTTTTCTGCCCTAATGTGGGCACCAAATGAGGCAGAGGCAACATCTTTGGCAGTGCTGGGGACATAGCACCGCCCATGGAGAGCTAAACCCAAGCAGTTAAAACAGACCAGGCATGAGAGAGAGAGAGGGCAAAAAAAGCCCAAAATGAGAGACGGAAAAAACAAAATCATGTTCCATAATCAGAAACAAAAGTTGGACCCACCACACGAAGGACACTGCCTGTGTGTATTCATCTGTCTCTTATTGCTGTGCCAGTTAGCGAGGCAGCCGCAAAATGGGGATTTAGAGACAACACAGCGGCAATTAGCCTTATCCCTGGGCGTGGCTATGGTCTGAAGACACTCATATACGTCTTCCAACACACAGGCGCGTAATGAATGGCATGATATTGCTGACACAATAAAATAAACAACATCTGGCTGAACTTAGACAACTCCCTTCCCTCGTTTTTGACCCCGTGCTCTTTCTTTTGTTGGTCACAAGACTAAACTTTAATCGACAGCAACTGCAGGCTGCAAGCAAAGCCGAGACACACACGTCTCAAATTAAAACCCCATAGATTATCTCATGTTCAGGCTCAATTACTGATTTTTTTTAAAGATAGATAGTTACATTTTACTTTTATGATTAACTGACGGAGTAAAAAGCTGCACATTGAAATTGAGTTGAAACAATCGCTTGATATATTGTGTCAGTGTACATTGTCACCCACCTCATAATAGTGTTACGTGGCTGAATCAAAAACAACTTTTCAATCTTTCAAATTGTTGCAAAGGTGACCTCTCATCTGAAAGGCTTTTTCACATCAGAATGAAAAACAATTTGAGGCAAGTCAGAGACAGAAGCTGTATTTGGTACTCACAGTACTTAAGGTTCTGCTAAGTCCCAAAAAACTGCCAGGAATCTTACTACAAAGCAGAAATTTCAATCATAGAATGAGCATTAGCTTGTTCTCGCTTGATAACTAACAATCAATCCGCAGGGTTACGGTGGTTGGAGCGGGCTAACAGTGACCCGATGTCCTTCTAGATACCCAACAATCTCTTTAACCACCAGGCCACACTGACACCCAAAACAACATGGTTTTCTTTTCAGAAAGGTGTACACTTAGACGAGCGACATTACCTAATTTGGAGCACGGCTCAACCAAAACTTTAAGTCAGCAAGCTCAGATCGGAGCGTTTCTTGTACGTGTGTTGTGGAAAGTGCAGGTAATTCCACACAGATTGCATGTGATCTGTTTTCAGGCTAGTGCAGGAGTATGTGGGGAATGGAACCTGGTAGGATGATAATCTGGTCACCTGATCCAAGCTCAGCAGAGGCCCTGACAGCCGTGCTGTGCCGCCGTGTGTCATACGATGAGGGGGCGAAATGGCAGGTGACTGACTCACCCCCTCTTAACGGACAGACGACTGCACCACCAGGAAGTTGAGGACGGAGATTGAGGAAAGATAGAAGTGGGGGCAGGCAGATGGTGTTAAAAATGAAAAGGAGTACCTTTAAATTTACTCATTTCCATTTTCTGATAAAAGTGATGGTGGATTCTAAAAGTAAGAAAGAGAAAACAAGTTCTTTTCACCTCAAAACTAACCAGTTTCCATGGGATCTCCATATTTTAGTGCATTCAACTATGAAAGTGACTATGTGGCATGTGAAAAAGTGCACATTTGCACTTCCCAAAAATGTCCTCACTTTGCTAGCAGAATGCAAATTTTGGTACTCAGTATGTAGCAAGTATAAGAAAACACACACACACACACACCAAATCTATTTTTAAAGAAGACTTGTACAAAGTTCTCAAAGAAGGGCTAATGAAAGTTGTCAATGCAAAGCACAGGAAGTAACACATCTATATTACTATCTAACACTACAGTCACACCAGATAATTGCCCAAAATAGATGAAATACAGAGAAGTGCACTCTCATAAATGCACGTTATGCAGATGATTCAATCACAGGTCCAACAGATGTTTGAAGCCTACCCTCTTTCATTAAAAGCCGACCCTAAAATCAAAGATTATTCTTGGAACTAGGGTATGAAAAACATGTTAGCTCAATTAAGAAAATTAAATTGTATACATTAGAGAGCGGGTTGTTTAACCAGCATTGCGCATTTTGTCAGCAAGCCCGGGGCATAATAAAATCAAAGAATCAAAGCATAATTGAAATGCACTTGCGAATGCAATTGCATTGATGGGCTAATGTCTGCACCTCCTCCCAGTCCTCTTTAAATCCAATGAAACTGAAGCGTACTAGGCATCTGTCCTGCTTCTTGACACAATCAGCTGGTCCTCGCACACACAAGAGGGGCAGAGAAGCAAGTAATCAATTTAGATCGACATCAAGATGATGCCTCTCTCACAGGTCCCTTCTGTCCTACACACAGACAAGTGCGCGATTAAAGAAATCGAGATTAATTAAAGAGGTGAGGAAAACGAGTCATCATAGGCCCTCCTTGTCATCATATATGTGGCTTGAAAGATACATAGCATTAATGAACCTATGTCATCTACATCATGTGGTCAGAAAAAAATACACACAAGCCGGTGTCTGTTTGGACAAATTAACTCCTGACTTTATCAGTCTACACTATTTTCTGCCATCAGACACCAACAGACTGTACAAAAATCAATTTCATACCTTAATTTCCAGCACTTCAACCTTCAAGACTCATTAGCTCTGTACGTCACAGCCTGGGCAGCAGACCTGTGCTTGTATCCCTAAAACACTGTGTGGATTGTAAACCAGATGAATAAACATGGTAAATCATTAATGATTAGATTTAAAAAAAAGGCAGATCATATTGTTATTATGTTCTAGTCAAGGCTTCACTTTGAAGCCAGCATCCCTCAGTACTAAGCAGAATGCATTAGTGTAGATTATAGTGGAACAGCAGGCAAAAATATTACCATCTCGCAAGTTGGAAATCGTGTATATGAAAATAAACAAGTTTCTCCCTTAACACTTTTATTTTATTTAGTAGTTGCTGATGAAAACATTGTACTTGAATTGCAAACACTAAACAGCTACATCTTTTTTTGAGCCTGGGCTATGTTTCACAAACAAGCTTTGCCAGATATATGTAAGCAAGTAAAAATAGAAGGTGCGGTCGGACTACAGATGGAGACAAAAGAAATGTGTTTGCTGTTTTTTTATGCCGTTAGTGTGTTTGCAGTGCTCTCAGGTAATTCTCTAGAGGAGCCACTAGGGGATCTTCCAACTCCCTTTTCAGCACACACAGATGCAGAGAAGTGTGTGGCATGCACACACACACACACACACACACACACACTTGCACTTGCAGAGAGAAAAAGGGAAACAAATGTGATGTTGCTCAACAGGGGAGGACATCCAACTGGGAATGCACTTTATTATTTTACTGTTATTATGGCCTTTGTCTCTTTTTCATCAGCCATCAACACATGCTTCGCACTGTTGATACAGCCAGCGAGTCAGTATGAAGTTGTAGAACAAACTCATATAGCGAAGTGACTGCTCTGTGCCCCCAAAGTACAGAATATGCCTCCATTATTCATTACACATCCAAGATATTTAAGCTCTTTGTAAAAGTTAAGTTTTGGTGCCATGCCGTGTCATTTTGTGGAGTGCGATTGGGGGGCAGGGTTTAGTCATGCCTGTATTAGTGGGAGGACTTCTGAAGTGTGTTACAACTGCTCGCTGCGATCAGGCCCTGCGATGATACCAAACTCGAATAGGCCAGACATTAAAGGGGATAAGTCCTACCACAGGAACGGTACATTCACTAAATAAGATCAAATAAATCTCTTGTGAGTGACAATATATAGAGTCCAGCATTAGGATGCAGCCAAGGTGCCATGCTGATTTTAGTTTTTGTGCATTTTGGGCAGAACAGCAGCATGAAAATGTTTTACTTGAGACCTGTGTACATCCGTCGACAAGAATTCCAGGACAAGTGTTATCTTTAGATGTAAGAAAAGGCAGTGTTTTCCTCTCTTAGAGCAGGAGAACATGGTTTTATTCTAAGATAAATACCACCCATCTGTGCGGTGCTGTACAGCAGCCAGGTGTGTGTGTGTGTGTGTGTGTGTGTGTGTGTGTGTGTGTGTGTGCCAAAATCGGAGCCCTTCAAGAGACACTCAGGTCTGTGTGTATATTTTCAGTCTGATTGAAGTAAAACACAGCCTTTAATGTGTCATTTCAAGTGAACACCAGGCCCAAATGAAAACACACACACCTACAAGCCCCACTTAATTGAAGGCTACAGGTTTTCACATAGCAGACAGTTTCTTCTTCTTCTTCTTCTTCTTCTCCTTTTTTTCCAAGGGGAGAAGGGAGCACTTTTTGAAAATCAATATTCTTAACTTGTTTTCCTGCAAATTAAAGCTGCCATTCTTAGACTGGTGTCACCGGGGACCAGTACCAAGAGACAAAGAGAGGGATGGGAAATGGCAGTAAAGATTTAGATTTCAAGTAAAGAAAAAAAGGAAAAAAAATGAAATGTAATCCTGCATTACTTTAAAATGACTGAAAGGAAGAAAGAAAGAGGCTGACATACAGTACACACCAAAAGGGAGCCTGGATGCTATTTCTGTTTGTTGACAGAATAGGGAAGAATATTCAATGTGAAGAATAAAAATACCATGTTAAGATCATAATTTCAAATTCTCCTCATACATTTCTCCTTCAGATAAAAACCCTGATAACCTTGTGTTGACATACTTTCCTTTTCCAGAAGAAAAATTTCATTGGTACGAGCTCCTGCTTCACTTTCCGTCTCAGTAACATGCAATTGCCTGCAGTCTACATAACATTCAATTTATGCACAACGCCGTACTCTTGCGCCGCTTGTATCCGTGCACTGTTTTTCAGCATAAAAGCAGGTCGTTTTCAGGAAGCTTTGTAGAGCCTAAGAACCTCAGTTAGGTTTATCAATATTTGATGGATGAACTCTGATAAGGGCTGTCCCCCCCCTCCCCGCCATGCCCCTGTTCTGGCGTGCTGGCGTGCTGTCTTTAAATGTTGGCTCAAAGCGCTACAGATAGACAAGACTTTGTTTTCTCAGTAACAGATGACACAGTTTTGAGAGGACTCCACCACCGTCATGGCAGATGCACTCCTGACCTGTCATCGCTGAGGAAAATGGAGGCGTCACATGATCTGGAAGGGACAATGGACTGCAGCAGGACCCATACCGCCCTGGAGATGACAGTCTCCTCTTCATCCAGCTACAAAAAACACTTCCATCTCCGTGTCAAACAGAGCAGGCAGGAGGCTTCATGCCAAGTGCAGATCTTCAAAACTGTTTCGCGTAAACAGCCGGCCAGCCCTTTTAGACTAAAGGCAGAAGAGGAAATCACAAAAGACAGACCTCTACCTTCCCATTTCTTCACAGATCGTTCCCACCTAAAAAAAATAAATAAATAAAATCTGGCTTGTGTGTTGCTGTCACCTTGGCATGTAGCAATCACATCCTCCATCCTCATTTGGGCTCTTCTTCCAGGACTCCTGAGCTGTCCAGGGAGGTGCCTTTACTGAGGGATTTCTTTTTTATTGACTTCCTGGGTAAATTGATTTTAATAGCGAACACTTGGGGGCCTTTTCTCACACCCCCCCAACACAACACACACACACTCACACACACAGCAACAGCAGCAGCAGTGACACCCTGCCATATTTCTCCACTCTGGATGTCTGTGCTATTTTCCAGGGGTATTGGAATAAGAACTGGCGAATCCCTTTCAAGGTCCCAAGGAGATAATCGCCTGTCATTTCTCATTTGCATAACATTATTTAAAATTTAATGTAATGGCATTAAGCTATAGAAGACCCTTCCTTTTCTGTGAGCTCACATCTGTTTGCAGTGTGTGCATGCATGTCCGTGCATGTCCGGTGCATTTTTATGTGCATGTGTGTATACGGAGACACACAAACAACACTACTCATCCCGGGCAGGTTAATATGAAGCCACCTTTTCCTCTCTACTCTTTCTCGCTTTCTTCCTGTCTTTCTTCCTGTGACTCCCCACCACTCCCCAACAAAGCCATCGTGGTGCATTCCAGGGTACGGGGCCGCGGCATAACCCAGAGGACCTGGGGGGCCAGATACCATTCCATTTGTCGGATCAGTACGTGCCCTACTTAGCGGGATGCAATGGGACTCAATTAGGCTGGAACGAATATGAGCTGATAAATTAATTAATGAAAACAATGAAATGAAATGCGATGAGTTTGCTCATTTGTTCAGGACTGACAAGATCAAACAGCTTTACGACAAGAATGAGCTTTGATTAAGAAAAAGATGGATCAGCAAAATAAGGAAAAGGACATCAGCTCTGATAATAATAATTACATTCTTTATTATTATTATTATTATTATTATTATTATTATTATTATTATTATTGTTAGTAGTTGTTGTTGTTGTTGTTAATATACATAAAATCCTAGAAATATGGACATATAACTCATGTGTTAAAAACTAACAAGCGTCACCACAGGCAATAACACAAAGCCCAAATTCATATATACATCTTTATTCTCCATGGTGGAGCATCTTCCACACATTAAAAATAAATTAATTCAGAGTCAATTTAGGGAATGTTTGGCGATGCAGGGCAGGAATACCATCTGAGCTCCGGGAATTGCAGATTGCTCCCCCACTCTCCAAGGCATTCTCTTTGTCTATCTATTTGGTGAGTTTAAAAATACAATGATGAATGCATATTTCTTCCAGATGAATAACTTGAAGGGGTTGGCAGCAGATGAATCAGGGAGCAGTTGTGTTTGGTAGAGAGACTAGCCAGGTCAGAACACTCCACAGTCTGAAGGCTGGACTTCCTCTGCACAGAGAGGAAAAACACAGGAGATAATCTGGACAACAGTCTGCCACATGGGGCTGGAGATGGTTAAATTCACATCAAAGTATATGGTGGGATCTTTGCACACAATTGCCAATCAGCCTGAAAATGGAACTGCGCTTGAAGGAGAAAAAAAAAATCACATTTCCTCACAAGTAGTAGTAAACAACTACATAACGTTGTAATGCTCAATCTATCTGGGCGCCAAGTATGAAAGCTTTTTATGGCTCAGAAGGGTATGGACGTGAAGATATGCATTTCAGGCCTTTATCCCCAGGAGGGATCCCTCCTGGCAGGGACACTAAGTGCATCCCTCCCAACTATTGTCCCCTAAAATCCAGCAATAGAGGAAGGCCCTCCTCTTCTTCCATGTCTTCTGCTTCGGAGCTTTGATAACAGAATAGTTGAGGGTGTCTCGTCTTAAAATGCCCCAGAACCTGATCCTATATAGAGAAAAGGAAAAGAAAGAAGAATAGGAAGCGGAAAAATCAAAACGCAATGAACAAAATGAAGAAGAAAAGTGTACAGTAACAGGCTCTGACAATGAGCCAGTGGAACACACACACACACACACACACACACACGATATTCAGGTCTCTCATAGCACTCAAATACACACAGAATATGAGTGTTAATAATAGTGTTAGTACTGCTAATCATAACAATAACATCAATAATTTTTAAATTCACATCTGGTACATTTTTTTAGCTCATCATCTGGTGTCAAAGTTTTCTCAATATGGTCATTCTATTTACTTTGCTTATAGTAGCTTTTTAAAGCATTAGCATTAGCCTGTGTAGATTCTCACTCATCCAGGTCATGGTTATCCAAAGTAGATCTCTCTGTGTCAACTGGACTGAAAGGTTTCCTTGAAAACGTTTCGCCCTCTCTCCAGAGAGCTTCTTCAGTTCTAAGTTTGCTGGGGCAGAGCTTGAAAATAGCCCTGTGGACCATTGGCATGTTAATGGCCCGGGTGGTCACCTGAGAGTCCTTGGCAGGGTGGTTGGCAGGGTCGTTCATCTAGTTTCGGTTGGGGTGCTTCCCCTTTGTCTGTTGGGTCACATGTTAATGAGTCTCCAGGTCTGGTCAAACAGCGTGAATGTTTGGAATGCTGACGAAAGCATTAGCATTAGCATGTTGATATAACTGCTTACAGGAAACTACAGTGACAAACAAACCACAACCACCAAAGAAGTGGAGGGGATTGTGTTTTTCAGTCTTGGTAAGTGACTGTTCTTTACAGCAAGGACACAACTTCTTTGAAATAGAGGCTGACGGCAGCACAACAACGTGTATCGATTGAGGAGTGTAAAAAAAAAAAGAGTGCTTTAATGTTCAGATAATTAGCATTGCTTATGGTTCCGAGTTTCCTTTGCCTGGACAGGGGTCATCGGGGCCCCTTCTGGAGCCAGGCCTGGGGGCGGGACACGATGGCGAGCGCTTGGTGGCCGGGTCTTTGCCCATGGGGTCCGGCTGGGCACAGTCCGAAGAGGCAACATGGGACCCCCTTCCCGTGGGCTCACTACCTGCAGGAGGGGCCAAAGCAGTCAGGTGCAGTGTGTGTCAGGTGGCAGCTGAAGGCAAGGACCTTGGCGGTCCGATCCCCAGCTGCAGAAGCTAGCTCTAGGGGCGTGGAATGTCACCTCTCTGATGGGGAAGGAGCCTGAACTGGTGCTCGAGGTTGAGAAGTTCCGACATAATATAGTCGGCCTCATCTCAACACATAGCAAGGGCTCTGGAACCAGCCTTCTCGAGAGGGGTTGGACTCTCTTCCAGTCTGGAGTTGCCAATGGTGAGAGGCGACAGGCAGGCGTGGCAATTCTTGTTGCCCCCCGGCTCGGTGCCTGTACATTGGACTTTACCCCAGTGAACGAGAGGGTAGCCTCCCTCCACCTTTGGGTGGGGGGACGGATTCTGACTGTTGTTTGTGCCTAAACAGCATTTCAGTGTATCCACCCTTTTTGGAGTCCTTAGAGGGAGTACTGGAGAGTGCTCCTTCCCGGGGTTCCCTCATCCCCCTGGGTGACTTCAGTGCTCACGTTGACCTGGAGGGGCGTGATCAGTAAGAACGGCCCCCCAATCTGAACCCGAGTGGTGTTCTGTTGTTGGATTTCTGTGCTCATCACAGATTGTCCATAACGAACACCATGTTCAGGTATAAAGGTGTCCATATGTGGATTTGGCACCAGGACACCTTAGGCCGCAGTTCAATGATCGACTTTGTGGTCATGTCATCGGACATGTCCTGGACACCTGGGTGAAGAGAGGGGCAGAGCTGTCAACTGATCACTACCTGGTGGTGAGTTGGCTCCAATGGTGGGGGAGGATGCCGGACAGACCCGACAGACCAAAACACATTGTGAGGGTCTGCTGGGAACTCCTGGCAGACTCTCCTGTCAGAAGGAGCTTCAACTCCCACCTCTGGGAGAGCTTCGACCATGTACCGGGGGAGGTGGGGGACATTGAGTCCGAGTGGACCATGTTCCGTGCCTCCATTGTTGAGGCGGCCAACCGGTGTTATGGTTCGCTATGTAGAGGACCCAAACGCAGACACGAGGCAGACTCTCAGAAGAAAGGCAACCCTTTATTGGGTGTACACGGGAAACAGAAGACGGTCCGACGGAAGGAAAAAAACAGTGTTCATACCAGTTTGTATGAACTCGGGGGCAGATTCTCTTATCTCGGCTGAGGTTGCCGAGGTGGTCAAAAAACTCCTCGGTGGCAGGGCTGAGGGCAGAGGTGGATGAGATCCACCCGGAGTTCCTTAGGACTCTGGATATTGTAGGGCTGTCATGGTTGACATGACTCTGCAACATCGCGTAGACACTGGGGGAGCCGAAAGGTGAGGCTCTCAATTTACTGGTCGATCTTCGTTCCTACCCTTACCTATGGTCATGAGCTTTGGGTACTGACCGAAAGAACAAGATCGCAGGCCCATCGGCCGAAATGACTTTCCTTCGCAGGGTGGCTGGCCTCTCCCTTAGAGATAGGGTGAGAAGCTCTGCCATCCGGGAGGAGCTCGGAGTAGAGCCGCTACTCCTCCGCGTTGAGAGGAGGTGGCTCGGGCATCTAGTCAGGATGCCTCCCGGACACCTCCCTGGTGAGGTGTTCAGGGCACGTCCCTCTGGTAGGAGGCCCCCGGGAAGACCCAGGACATGCTGGAGAGACTATGTATCTCGGCTGGCCTGGGAACGCCTTGGGATCCCCTTGGAGGAGCTGGACGAAGTAGCTGGTGAGAGGGAGGTCTGGACTTCCCTGCTTAGGCTGCTGCCCCCGCGACCCGACCCCGGATAAGCGGAAGAAGATGGATGGATGGATGAAACACTGAGTAAAGTGTCACCACTGAGTCACGGAAGGAGTCAGAGAGAGACAGAGAAAGATAAAAAAAGAGAGAATGACCAAAAGAGGGAGAGAGAGAATGCCAACTTGCAAGACATCTAATAAAAACAAAAGCGGCAACATCCAGGTTGCATATTAGGTAGTTTATGAGGTAGTTTGAATCATAAAACTGTGGTAGGATTTGTTTTTTTTTTAAACTAGTAGGTGGTCATTACTGATAAGGTTACTGATAATATACATGCAGTCATATGACTTGGGAGTGAGAAAGGCTGAGATGTAGTGAGCATGGATGTTAAAATATCCAGACCTTGTCTCTGCAATAATGAACTTTCAGGTACCTTATAAAACAAGCTATTTTTCCTCCTCTCTGAAGTCTCTGCTTAGTGCTTGATGTTATTGCGGAATTCAGGAATAGCACTGGAATTCTTTGGCTTATTAAATAAATGAAACCGTGAAAACCACGATTAACAATTGCTTTGTATCAGCTAAACATGTGTTATCTAATGAAAAATACATTGCATTGATTACTAGCTGATAATATGATGTATAATGCTCCTCTTGTTTAAATGTATTTAAAGTTGTCAGAAACACTCCTGTTCACTTAATATCTCAGTTGTGTTTGTTTGTATCCATGTCTGTACGTTACCGCAAATACACTTTGATAGAAAAGCAGCTTTATTATAGACACTCACCACGATGTTATCAAATCAAAAGACCGCGTCTGAAATGCTGACAAAATTCATTATTCATCTGCAGAAGTTCTATAAGGCTTCACAGGCATGTTGTCTTTTTTTTTTTTTTTTTTTTTTTTTTTTTTGTGCGTGAGTATAATGCTTTAGGGGATAAGAGATTGCTTATGGCTTCTGAGGAAAACAGGAGATGTGGAAATAAAGAGGGTTTTTGTAAACAATGGCTGATTGTAGGTTTTTGGTGGTTGAAAGAGGGAGTCACAGTGCAGATACTTTGTTCTTCTTGCCGCATTTCCATCCCTATTATGTCGTCCAGGCATTGTGACAGAGCACCACGGCTCATCTCATATGCAGTTATCCAGCTAACTAACAGCCTTCCCCCTGCTGCTCCTCCGGCCTTTGATAAGAACAGAGGGAAATTAAAATCATGAACCTGAATTATAAATCCAATGACAAGATAGGCTCCGAAGGCTCCGTCTGTGTATCGTCTTCCTCTGCTATTTCTCCTTTTTCTCACTTTTACTCTTATTCTTCATTTCTTGTTCTTTACTTTTTTTTAAATACTTTTTCTCCAGCAAAAGCTTCAGTTCCCAGCTCTAGATGATTCCGCTGTTAGCATATTCCATCAGAGCAAGGGAGAAACTGAGGGAAGACAGGGGAAAAGTTTCAAATGAAGATAACATACAGTTTGATAAAACTGACAAGGGACTCAATTAAGGCTCCCTGTCAAAGTAAGAGTGATATTTTATTAAGTGGCATCGTGCCATTCGATGGTTACATCAAGCGACACATCTATAGACGAGAGGGCTGCACCAACCGGGTAAGAGGGACACATGTTGCCACTTTCTGGAAACATCAGTCAAAACTTGCTTCATCAAATCTGATAAAAAATTAAGAAGCCTCGATATTAGGATGCTCATTTACTTTTTCATGCTCCACCCATCGTGTTTTGGTTGATAAATCTTGCTGCCCTCCTTTCTATGCCCCCCGCCCACACACACACAGACACACACTCAAAGACTTCTGGTGTGAGATTTGTAATGTTCACATCAGAACACATAGTGACCGCCATCAGAAGAAGACAACAGCCAAAGGCGTGCGTCGCATATGCTGCAAAATTGGATCTTCAAGTGTGTCGGTTTTGTAGCAGCATCTCCAGTTTGAGGGAGGATTTCCATAAGGTTTTCAGTCATTCAGTCAGAGAAAAACGCACCATGATCACTATATGTTGTATCTTGTATCTCATACACTATATGTTGATTAAAAATCATCTGACCATTTAGATGGAATAATTTAATAACTTCATGAAAGTTGTATTCTTTCAACAATTGCCTAGTCATAATTCATATATTTTCCATACTTCATACCCATTAAGACAGCTGCTTACACCTGAACGTGAACCCTGACAGATTGCAGCCATTCTAGGACTGGGTTGCCCATTCCTGGTCTAATTAATCTTTATGTTTGACATGTTGTTATACACAAGTTTGGTTTTTGTGCTAACTTCTCCATAGTTCCTCTGTGTGTGAGTGTGTTCTTGTACTTGCTACATACCAGAATATTCATTCTACAAGCAAAGGACATTTTTTGAGTTGATCCTCACAACATACAGTAAGACTTGGTTTCAAGATTGGGATCAGAGAACGGTTTAGGTTAGGGTTAGAGTAAGGATTAGGGTCAGGGGATTAGTTGTGATGATTAGGGTTAGGGTAAGGGGCTGGGCAATACACTATACCTACAGAAGTCCTCACAAAGACAGAAGTACAAAGGTGTGTGTGTGTGTGTCCAGTCTTACGTACCTGACAAAGCTTACCGCTGACCATACATAGTCTGTTTCATCTAGAACAAAAGCTCAGTTGGAGAACACAAAAGGCCAGGTTCAAAAGCATTGCAGGTGTTAGGAGCGCAGACCTAGATGCATGAAACAATCAGTGTCAGCTTGTCCACAGCTACGAGTGATGTGATGCTTCTACTGTACAACAATGCCCAACAAGCAGAATTCTGTTCACACAAGACCAGATAAAAGTTTTGGGTAGTTCAAATAGAGTGTTGATGGTTAATTCAAAAAGAATGTTTCTGTTGCGACATTGATTAATATGTCGCTCCAAAATGACTGATCATTTAGCCATGTGATGTGCGACTAAATCCCCAGGCCCTGTGCTGCACTGCAGAGAGGGTAGGTTAAGGTCTGTTTATGTTTGTCATTTACAGTTATAATTGTCACCATAAAACAAAAAAATAGTACATTTATTGTTTCATTTTGACAACAAAATCCATGCTTTAAAAAGCCACAGTGAAAAATCATATATTCCACCTAGTGTTTGTGTGTCTGTGTGTGTGTGTGTGTGTGTGTGTGTGTGTGTGTGTGTATGAGTGAGTGAGAAATGTTTCAGGTAGTGTTTTGTCTTCCACTCATACCTGCAGGCTGTTCTTCTCTGATAAGATCCGAGTGCGTTATATGCCCAGAGGCACTGTGTCCATGTTGACCTGGTTTCAGTCTCCTCGCCATCATGGCTGTTGAAAACTAGAAAGAACTTGAAGAACCAGGGCCGTGTGAGTCATACTGAGTCTATTAGGCTCCAAGATGGAACATCACAATAGACAGTTATATTTACTTATATGTTTGTTGACTGGGTCAGGAGGCTCTCTCGCAGCACCCAATTACAACGCTCTTCGGTTCTTCTGCAGGAGCTGCCCATTTACTCAGGTGACCATGACTAATTTGGTTTTTTTTTTCCACTTGTGTGTCCCAAACTATGCTATGTTTCTTGAGCCTGTTATACAGTAAATTAAACAACTTGTTTTAGTCTTTTAATAACATTAACTGTCGGCTGGGAAATGTTGTTATTATGTCTTTTGACATCGATCGTAGATGCCACCTAGTGGATGTCCCACAATTCCGCATGCTCCGGACTCGTCAGCCATGATTTTAGCCTACTAATGGCACCATAGATACCCTGACTTGTCACACCAGAATAAATGGTGCCATGCTTGTTTTTCTTAAAGGTACAGATGGCTCGGTTACAGCACATTAAGCGTCCCGGTAAGGACAAAGCTACAGGGAAAAAAAATCCGGATGTCCTCGAGGAACTCAGCCATCATTAGGACGAATAAAGTATTCCTGAAATATCACTTAAGAATTTGAATGAAGAATATTATTCTGGATCCAGAACTTGAAAAAAAAACAAAACAAATAAAATGAATAAATAAATAAATGAACGCACAGCCTTGAGTGAGCCCCGTGGAAATCCAGCAGGTCCACACTTACATGGTAACTGCAGAGCGAAGCACAAAAGTATTAAATGCTCATGAAATTGTCTTTTAGAAATTAGACTTTGCTGCTTTTGATTGTCAGTCATGACACAACCTTTGCATTGTGGATAGAAAAAAGTTAAAAATACCCAAAAATTTTAGACTGGGGAATTTCTTTATAGTTGTTGATACTGAACATGATAGATTTGAGCAAGTCACAACATTTTTGTTGATGCCAGTTGAGGTTGCAAGTGCCCTGAAGTCAAAGAGAAAACACATTGAACCAGAAAACCCTAAAAAATGTAGATAGTTATACTGTAGCAGCCTGACGATTGGTTGAAAAAGCGACCTTGTCATTTTGCAGACGGAGACATGATAATGAGACGAACAAGAAGGAAAGTGACAAGACTGTGATACAGGCAAGCAACCCTACTCCAACAGCTCATTTGATTCACTCCCTCCAGTGGTTTGAGCCATTTTGATTTTGCCCTCCTGTAGTGTACTTAGACTCCTTTTCTCCTTAAAATCCAAGTCTGATACTACATTGTTCTTCACCTAAGTTATGTATGACAAATGCCTGGGGCCGAATCACCATCAAAGCAGCACAATGAAGGAACATGGCGCTTCCAAGCTTCTTAGCGTTGACAGATGTCACATTTGAAGTGAGCGAGGAGATGAAAGTGGCAGGGATGTGACGGGTGGCATGAGGACAGCTTCTCCGCCGTGACCTGCCATCATCAGCGCTGCTGTGGTGTAATGAAGGGAGACTGGAGGGGCCTGGAAGCGTCAAGATACCGTCTGGGGTATCTGTCTCCATGCACATTGGGGACTAAGTTTTAAATGTCATACCCACTTTCCTTGCAAGGCAGGCAGCACCCATCCTGGCAGCGCAGCAGCCAGACACCACACCTCTTCTACCCAATTGGGATAGAAGTGTCTCCCTTGGTTACACTTGCTGCTCTGCCAGTGGATTCGTCAGGGTATAGAGAGAATAGCTAATCTAAGGGAACCAGCAGCCCAAAATCAAAGGGCTACTGGCTTCTCTCTTCCTTGTGTGCAGCTGCACTCACCTGGGTGCTATCCCCGGTGTGACAGAGCAAGCACAAGAGGACTTGGTAAACAAGCAGGAGCAATGCAACATTCAGAAAGAGGCAGCTACTGCAGGGAAACCAAAACAAACTCTTAACTCTGGGAGATTCACAGAACGTTTTCCCCCTGCTTTCCCTACTGTTCCCCATGTCTTTATTGTGGCTTGATATGTCACCACCGTCTATATCCCCTACTTACTCAGGACTTCAAGTGGCTGTCTCTATTTTGCTGGGCCATAAATTATTCAGTACCATGTGTCTTCTTAGTATCTCTGCTTTCCATTGGGATGCTATCTTATCCCCCCTTCTGAAACAGGGTTGCTGCTTTGAGATAGAGTTTGCAAAAGGTAACACAGGAACTTCAGCACCGACAACCACTTTCCTAGTAGGAGCTCTTGTCAAGTACATATATTTGTTCCAGCACAAGAAAAATATGAAAAAGAAAAACAAGGGGAAAAAAAGTTATATCTGAATACAACATGGAAACCAACAAGCTCCACTGCTGCTACTACAACAGGCTAGTAGCGATGCTAAAAATAAGAACAGTATGGTGTATTGGGGAATTGTTTCCCAAGTGTGTGTGTGTGTGTGTGTGTGTGTGTGTGTGTGTGTGTGTGTAGTGATACTGGCCCACTGTTTAAATACATGCCATATGAGACTGCATAGCATTACTGTCCAGACACTGAAGAGGTGACCTGATCCCAATTAATCACACAATCCCAGGGAGAACTGTCACGTCCCATCTCCATCAGCCACACCATCCTGTTCTGTTTCCTTCTCTTTTCTTGTCATCTCTTTTCCTCTCCCTTTCTTCCTCAAACACACACGCTCCCAGACACACATCCGACAGACAGACCCCTGCCGTCTCCCTCCTTTTGTTCAAACGCAGGGTCTAAAACTGACAGGTCAGCTGGCATGAGCCAGTTAGTCCCCACCTGTCCCCCTAGCTTCTTTCCCAAAAGGCAAAATGCCAGAGAATCAGAGAAGAAGCACTTCAATCTTTAAAATCTGCCACACCAGAATGTAACGTTAGGGGTTTTATCCCCTAAAGAGATTTTTTTCCAAGACATTTCTGCATTGCTTCACTGGTATCAGAGAAGTATTGTAGAGTATTGAGATGTATTTTAATGATCTATCAAGCTGGGTTATCTACGAGTACAGATTTAAGATCTGCATATAAGATGCAGATTTCATTAATGAATTATACATGTGTTGATATGATGTGTTGATAAAAGCAGGTTAAATGTTCCAAATGCAGTTCTTGAGAAAACATGCCACTTAGAAGCCTCAACTGGCACCTTTGTTGGTGGGGTATTCAATGAATCTACCCAGAACTAAACAAGAATATTTTAATCTGCATCAAGAACAAGTGTGGTAACAAACATGATAGTGTCATTTGGATAAACTGCTGTAAACACGACAGAATACATTAACCATATTTGCCTTAACCACATTTGCCCTTATTTGTGCCATTGCTTTATTTGTGCCATTGCTTTATGCTTTATGTTGCTGTATTTGTATGAGGGATTTCATGCTCTAACTCACTAAAAAGAATAAGCGACAAAGAAAAGTGGATATGGGGGCTACAGTTTGAGTCCCGTGTAACCCGCAGCTCAAAGTTTAATGGGGCTGGAAGAGTCATGTTGTAGCTTTGTCTTGATTCATCCTGATATTATATTTGCCTATTCCCTTTGAAAAATGGAAAACTGGCTTTTTGTGAAATCAAAAGAAGTCAGGGGACTATGAATCACATGTTGTTAAAGTTCTTTTTGCGTCATCCATCTGTTCTCAGACTCCTGGTGCCAGCGTATTTGTGCTGCTATGTTTACTGAGCTGTAATATCAAAACAATAGTGGCTCATGTTTAAATGGTTGCAGATGCAGATGGCTCTTTAAGTTCAACGTCCGTCTAGCCTATGTGCTATTCCAACTTCTGGAACATTATTTTGGTCTTATTTATTATATGTTAACAAGTCTGTATGTTAACAATTTTTTGTTGACCTATTGGTTGGGGTATATAACACTGGAAGCAGTGGTCTTTAAAGATATCCAGTGTTTCTGTGGGTTTAGTTAATTTATATAAAGTTTATAATGGCAGCATTTACAATGCTTTTGAAGTTAAATAAATTTGAACTTGACCTTGAATCAAAGAGTAAGTTGCAATAATTAAATTATTGTGAGTCTCACCGTAGGAAGTAATTGAGCTGATTGGGGCCATTGTTGGGGGCCACAGAGGAAAAGTGAGAAAAAAGTGCTGAAAATGGGGAGAAGGCCTGTGTCTTGGGAGTTAGTTTTAGAGAAAAGAGGATGAGAGGGTGGGTCTCTATTCCCACAAAACAATAAACTACCCTCCCCTTACATCGTCTTGGATACATTCCCAATCCTGCCTCGACTGGATCTGTATTTTCTCAGATTTCAGTGGGGAAAAAAATGGAAAATTGGACAAAAATGGAACAGTGGGATATGCATTACCAATGATAATGAGGCCCCTTGCGGCTCCCTCCATTTTAAACCTTCTTAATCATCAGGTGAGTGAGAACTGTTATATCAGGAATCCACAAAGGATACCAGAGAGTGCAGGTGTGTGTGTAACAATCACTACACATCTTTGATAACTACTGCAAGAGAAACTTTGGAAAAGAAATCCTTTTTGTCTGGATGGTACTTTTACACTTTTGCAAAAAAAAAAAAAAGCACCAAATATAAAAGCAAACCTAATGCATCATTTTAGTTTATTTGAAAGAAAAGTGGGATTGTGAGGCTGTTTCCGTATTGGTTGTTTTTTTTTTTTTTTTTTTTTTAACTTCTTGCAACTTTGTTGCACACAGGTAAAACAGAGTAATGGTGATTTGTTTTTAACAAGAAAGAAGGGAATGTACTATGTCCTTTCGACTTTTAATGTGGTCAATTCACGACAGAATTTTAAGTTGCCGGAGAGAGGACACCAATCAATGATGAGAAACTGTCGATTAATCTGTAAATGGCAATTAAATATTAAGGAGCTTTTGATCAGCCTATATTTGAGTGTAATTAATTTAGATGGAAACCCAGTTTATCTGTTAAAATGTGAAATTGAACTGACTATAATAGTCACAAACGGGTTAAATATGAAAGTTTAGGTAAGCTTTTAAAGATGATGAACAATATTTGGACTTTCATTTCCATCTATAAAATATGAATCCTGCATGGTCCAGCTACTCTGACGTATCTGCTGTCGACCCAGACCAGGTAATTATGAGCTACAAAGCTCAGTGACCTTGTCAAGATCCCCGGCCGCCCCCCTCAGACAGCCCCAAAAAAAGAAGAGGAGGGGGCACATTCTGTGGCTGTCTGGTCACGAACACACACACACACACACACACACACACACACACACACACACACACACACACACGTGCACATATGCATAACCACACCTGGTCGACGGCTGTTTACCTGCCAGGTTAAAGGCCTGAAGTCAGTGACAGATGGAGATTTAACAAGAAAAGCAGGGGCAGGAGAAGGGAATGAATATGCAGAAAGACTGCAATGTGAGGGGTTGGAACAGAAACTGAAACAAGAGTGACAGTACAAAGTAGAGGGAGGGGGTTTGGAGTTGGGGGGGTCACAGAGTTATGAGAGGGTTAAATGCCACAAATGCCATGTCTCAAGGCCTCATAAAGACAAGCTCTGCATTGCTCCGGAGGTCAAGGCATACACAGATGCACCTGTGTATAGTAGCTGAGGCCTGTTTGAGTGGATGGAGCCGGTAAGCGATGCGACGTTTAGCCTCTTTAGCCTGTTTGAGACAACTGGCTGTACCAAAATAAATGGTGTACCCTTCTTAAAGGGGATTAGAATGAAATAGTTGCTTTGTTTTGTGTCTGCAATGTATGCCAATAAAAGAGGGTTTAGTGTGTCATTCAAGTTCATGCTTGTTGCCTTTTCTAGTCACATGAAAAAACAAAAAGTATGTATAGCAAATCCCATTCTCTCTTGATTATCTTCTTTTGCTGCTGGCCTCTGCTTCTGCTATCCATTTACATCAACTATTCAAAGCTTTGGTCTGGGGAAAGAAGGGCCACCGGCAGGGAATATAGGTTAGTTTGTATCTGATTGAAGTACATGCTCTCTGAAGTCCCAAGTGCATTATCTGGATTCTCTAATCCAGATAATATAATAATAATATTCACTTGTAAAGGTATTTTCATCGGGCAGTATTCGATGGACTAAAACATGAACATGATGATACTGTTATAACATGTTAAAGTATATGCAGTAAAGGCCCAGAATCTAGTTTAAGAAAAAAAAGAAAAAAATTATATATATATATATATATATATAAAACCTTTACAATAAATAATTCTGTGTTGGAATCTTCCTGCTGAGTGACGAAAAAGCCAAGTGGCAGGTTGAAGATGCCAGCGGCCAACCAGCATGCACCAAAGTATTTCCAGCCAGCCAGTTAGAACCCCAGATGGTTGGCCAAACTGTGGTCAATGGAGTCAGCAGGAGGCAGCATTACAGTCATCCATGGTTATCAATGCTACCGTGATCCCCATGGTAACCCACAGATCTGGAGTCACTGGTTGAGCCAAGTCTTCAACAGAGAGGGACAATGTGCCACATTCTCTCCAGGCCAGACAGCAGAACATGTCACCTGCCATGTAAAACCAAGCCAGACAGTGTGACGGAAAAGTCATTGGGTCTGAGTCTTTAATGATTTTCAATTTTTAGCAACTTTTTCACGTGAATCACTGGTATTCGTCAAACTAAAGAGTCATAGGCAGCCCTCAGCCAATTACAGGAAGGCATTAGCATTTGGTTGGAGTGCATGCTATATGAGACAACCAATTAAAATCACTTATGGCAAGGATAATATCCTGTGATTTAGTCCTGAACAAAACGGCTTTGGGGGATTATCCCCAATGTAACCTGATCTCATTCTCTCACCCACTCAGACACACACACACACACACACACACACACACGCAGATTTGACAGATGACAAGACAACTGGAGCTGGGGCTACACTGATGTACATGCCACTGTCATTCCCAGACAGGCCGCGATGAAGCACAAATCCACCATCTAATAGGCAGACCAAAGTATTTGGAAACACATTTTTTTCTTATTTAAGCTACTTGCTTTGCTATTTACCTTGACCATTCCAGTTCATTTTGTCATTGGCATATTATGTCACATGTAAGGTTGTACCCACCTTGTGTCTGTATCTCTCCATTCAAAGCAGAGATGAGATGCATGTAACTTCACTCAGATGGAAAATAATTACTGTAAAATTGTAGAGAAAGATCAAATGTGGTTTCTGTAAATCCAATCTATTCTTTATTCTAATGCAGGGTGATGCTTTTATTCCAATTTATAGAAGTAGGTGTTTCAAGTAACTTTGAACTTCCTGCACAATTACAGTGAAGGCTGATAAAATGACGTCTTCTGCCTTTTCAGCTCACCGCTGTGTCCAGTTCTGATTGTCTGACTACTGAAAATAAACCTCATCATCATTTATCCACACCAGCCAAGGCTGAGCTCAGTGAGCTAATGGCTATTGCTGTACAAGCCGTGATTGACATAGTCAATCTGCTTGCCCTTCAGACACTTGTGGCTCCAATGTTCTGCCAAACCTCCGTCTAACTGCTCCATGAGCATTTTAAGAAAACCACAGAAACGCAACCTAAAACCACAAATGGGCATTTCGACATGGGCTAAGTTTAAACTGGCACGTTGAACTGTACTTTCCTGCACCCCAGGACCACTGAAACTGACCTCGACATGCAGAGGGATTGTTTAAGGGATGTGTTTGCTCACGTGCTCCACACGAGCGGAGACTGCCAGACCATTAAGAGTGAGAACGCGAAGCGTTGTCGGGTTGTTGTGGTGGCCTTTGTGGTCGGATTGGTCTTCGCATTTCCTTGATGTTGAGTCACCACAACAGCATCTTTCCAAGGGTCAAGACAGGAAAAGAAGTCTGGTTGAATAAATATGAGGGGGGAGGGGAAGAAGTCATTCTGGTAAAATAACCATGTTTGAGGTCAATATGAATCAAAAGGGCCTGGCTGAAGCGATTGGAAAGATAATTTAGATCCAAATTATTTCAAAGAACAAGTTCAGTGGCTTTATGTCAGGAGATACAAATCAGTGGCTTTATGTCAGGAGATACAAACCAAACAATAATATAGTGGAAAAAAAGAAGCTGACCCGGTCTTAAATTTATCTTTCTCTTTTATAATTATAAAGAGCATTCCTGGCAGTCATTGAAATTCAATTAAATTTATAATTCAGATATAAAAAAAGGTCTGATATAAAAATCTCTCCCTCTGCCAAAGCGTATGACACAGGCACTCTCTAAGGACATTAGTCCAGCAATTTGAGACCCTGCCCTCACAAATCACTGTACAAAGCACAACAGGGAACAAAGCAAAACTGACCTTTTAAATGATTTACCACCCCGTTATTATATATATATATATATATATATATATATATATATATATATATATTTTTTTTTTTACCCCCATTGATCACAACAACTGGTTTGGCAGTGCAGAGCTGGCAGGGGCAAATTCCACCTCTGATTCCAGTTGAGAGCTGCTGGGTTGAGGGGCCAAGCTGGCCGGTGCCCATCTCGAGAGGGCCAAGTGTTTGCTTTACTCAGGCTCAATGCACACTGGTGATTACTGCGATAGGGCAGCGGCGGTTATGGTGGTGTGGTTATAAATATAAGCCCTAGTCTGATCCCTCTTGTTCATAAACAGAGGTTGGAGCTGCTGTGTGAACTGAGCACAAAGATTTGCGGGCCTCTAAGGGACGTGCCTCAGGTTTGTCTGGCCAGCTGCTGGTGTCTCATTGCTGGTGTCGCATTGGCTGCCCAACTGAGGACATTTGGGCAGCCAGTAGAGGGGAGTGAACAGCATTTCAGAGAAATGAAGCCATTGGCTGGCACTGGAAGAGATGGTGGCAGAGATTTAAGAGCTGGAACATGAGGGCACAAAGAGATTACAGGGCATTGCTTCAAATCGACTGGGAGATTTTGCTTCAATGCTTAAAAGCTTGACTGTTCGGTGCAAAATTCAGAAGGGTATAGTAGCACTAGAAAATAGATAGTTCTAAAACAAAATATCTACACATGTATCTTCACACTGTAAAGCTGTACTGTAAAGCTTGATCACGATACGGTGAAAACAGGCACGTGAAGCCACAGCTTTACTGTTGGAATAGTCCTGAATACCAAACATACATCTGCTACACTTGATCTAATTAGTGTTGGGGTGGGGGTAGGTCCTGTGGACTACCTCTGCCATGTTGCCCACTAATCCATGAGTGGATCAGCTCACCACCAGTAACCCCTTTGCTCTCTCAACTCCTGCCCACAAGTGGTCATATGGCTTGCTAAGACTGCTCCATGCCCAATCCTATATTAACATTAGCATCAAGGGTTAAGCCGCTAATGCTGCCAGCTGTGCACGGCTGCCCACTCCCCCAACACACACACACACACACACACACACAGGCAAATCCCTTTAGAACAATGAAATGGCAAAGAGGCAGGACAGTTGGGATGGGGTTTGGGTGGATTGGCATCCCTGGGGGGTATATGTGACTGTGGTGCCCTCTTGTGCCAACTTGTTATTAAGAAGAGTGGTAGCATATCTAAAATGCAATATTTTTTATAAATTAATAGTGTAATATATTATAAAACTCTTTAAGTATCAATACTAAAATGAAGTGAATGTGGACGTGACAGTCAAATTTAAAAGTCCTAAATTGCTCTTATATTATAAGTCACATTTAAGATGAAATATTTAATATCGTTTGCTATGTTCATAACCAGCATTTACACCGCTATACTTTCAGTGGTTATGCCCAACTGGAAACAAAACCCTTGACAGTTCTGGTGCCTTGCCTTACTAAACCATGTCATGACAGCTGACTAGTGTAGTAGCACCCAGATGAGAAGGCCATGGCTGAGCTGGCGACACTGCTTTTTCAGTTAAGCTGATAATTGCCCTTATTGATGTATAAAAGATATCCCACAGAGTCTTGTGAAACACCATTAGCAGGCAGAAGCTGAATTGTTCATGAGCTGCCTCCAAATGAGGAAGAAGGGCAGAAAAAAAAAAATAAAACTCTGAAGATTAATAAGACTTCCCCTAGAGTGTGATAATAACATGATTTATGTGTGTGCATGTGTGTGTGTGTGTGTGTGTGTGTGTGTGGGATTGTGTGTGGGCTTGTGTGAGGATGTGTATTTTCAGCTCAGTCTCTGAAGATTTTTTCATTACTAACAGACATTCAGGGGGAACCAAATCTATTTTAAAATCTTAAATCGAAGGGAAAAATGTAATGTCATTTAGCGTTTAGGGAAGGGTGATGGTCATTATCATAATGTCCCCTCGCTTTTCGACCAAGGCCGCTGAAGCTTGTGTCTCCACGGCTCCACAAATCCTAGTTCAAGAGGCCAGGGCTTCAGATGCTCCAGTAGAGTTGATCTTTGCCAATATATGCTCTTGATGACCATTAGAGAGTCCAAACTCAGCTAACAGTGACACAAAGAAGAATTAATACAGTACAATTATCACAAAATCCAGAAGGGACATAAATTCAGACCAAAGTGCAGCAAGCAGAAAGGGGTGCTTAGTGAAACTTTATGAACTAAATCTTCACCATGTACTGTAACGTTAACATTTTAAAAAGGAAGCTTGACACACCATTATCCTAACTGCATAGCGCGGAAAGAACCAAGCTTAATTACCAACTTGCATGTCAAGAAGAGTTCTACTCCTTACTATACACTGTATATTACATCAAATTTGAGTAGCGATACTTTTTCGACTTCACAATTCCAAGCATGAGCTTGGAAAAAAAAAAGGAGTTGAAAGAACCCATTACAAATATTCATGGGCTCGACTGCAAAAGGATATATGTGAAATATTAAACAGAGCATTGCACGCCCAATCTAAGGACTCCTGAAATCTCTGTGTATGCATTAAAATCCAAACCTTCTAATTATTCAGAAAGGGAAGCCAGGGGAAAATTCTGACAGGGCTTATCAATGTGAAATGACATCTTGTTAAGTTAGGAATTCTCTTTGTGCTAGCAAGGTTTCTCTAGTTAATCTGGCACCTTTTCTTGATCTGCACTGAGGTAATTGGAATGCACCATGAAAATGCCTGCTGCATTAAGCCAACAAAGAAGAAAGGGGAGGAAATAGTTGCCACAACAGGCACTTGCTTTCCAATCAATACTCCAGCTCACTGTAGAAAGGTAGGTTTGCGCTTTTTTTTTTAATGAGTACATGGAAGCTGAATGGCTTGGGCTGCAGGAACATGGCAGATTACAGCTCCAATTACATAAAATTTCACTCCAACATCCGCTAGAGTTAAATCATTTTAATACTTGTTGTGAAATAGGGTGCTTTTTGCTGGCTTCTAATGACAAAAACTATTTTGCAGAAAAATGCAGCAGATTTTAAAAAAATGTGGCAGCATAAAAGACACAGTTTGTACATGTGAATATGCAAATCCAACTGCTAAACTGCTTGTGTGCATGCACTTCTATTTAGAGTGCGAGCAAACGTATGTTTGCTCGCTGCCACAGCAGCCTGGCATAAAGCAGAAGGAGGGGGTGAGAGATCGGGTCAGGGGCAGTGGCGACCTCGCCGTCTCCGCAGCACAGTGACACACTTTGGGCAAAGGCAAACAAACAGTCTTGGCCTGCGGGCAAGCAGGGCTCAGCAGGGTGGCATGGCCAGGTCAGGGGTATAGCCTGGAACAGGACAGGAAGGAATGGCAGGCCTTTGATAGATGCTGCTCATTATTTTCAACCCAGAAAAAACACTACAAGTACAAACTAGAAAAGCTCTCAGAGAGCGCAGACCTCTGCCAAGCAGCTTATTTCCCCACATGTTGTGACTTAAACCTGTGGTATAGTATATATGTATAGGCAGTAATGATACAAGGTTACGTAACATAGTAGGTTGCTTTATGATCAAAGACTCTTGGCATTTTTACTTGGCCAGAATAGGGACCCTCACCGAAATGTAATAATCTGTTCCTTTACCCATTATTATCCTGAAAATTCCATTAAAATCCATTCATAACTTTTTGAGTTGTTTTAGAAAATGTCTGACAGGCATAAATGCTGGCTGTCACATAACCCCCTTCGCAGAGGTAAAGATACCATGACACCTGGGGTGAGAGGTCAGGAGAGGGCTTTTATATCACAGGCACTTTTGTTGAATAAGCTATGAATATAGGCGCCAACTAACAAACAAGTTTTTAGTATTTGACGCATAAAGAACGTTTGTGGACAAAGGCTCTAATTAGATTCAGATTCTCTCTTCTTGGAAGATGAGTGATATTTAAAACTCTACTCACAATGCCATAGCAGATGATTCCATCACTAAATATTAATCTTACCCACTGTTTTTTTTTTTTTTTTAATAAACAATATACAACCTACATAATTCTCTCATGTTATTTTGTATAGTTTAAAGAAACAGTAAAGGAAAGTGTGTGAACTCTCAGAACTACCTGTATTTACCACTGAAAGTGAATTCTTTATGAGAGTGCAGATTTCAAAGAGTTCGGGATCAAAAATGGCTTAATAAGGTACCGTCTGTTTTACCAGATCTGAACTTTCATGTCATGTATTTGCCTGAGTTTCTTCATTTTTAGCAATGGACCAAAAGGGGCGGGGGGAAGTAAAAAAAAAGAAAATACAAAACCTGACACTAAAGGCAAATGTGTAGTCACATCGTCATTCTCTCTTCCTTTAATTTGTTACTCTGTAAACCTTGCAGCTGAGGGTGTCCCAGTAGTGATGCTTGATTTTCCTTTTTTACACCACATCAACATCTGATGTGTTAATGCATCCTTTTGCTTTCATTAATTAATGATCGCATGTTATTCATATAAGAAATGGAAGCAAGGTTGCTGTGACACACATAATTGCTTATTGCTTATGTATTTAATACTGAAATCCTACATTTTGATTTTTTTTTTTTTTTTTCATATTTTTCACGTTACGGTTAAATCACAAGCAACTCAAAAATATAACCTTTAAATTGTAATATTAGATTAAGAAAAACTATAAATAAATAAATAACAATAAAGTTTTCTCATTTGAACATACAGTAGAACAAACTTTGCCACACTGCATCATCTTTTAATTTTCTTAAAAAAAAAAAAAAAAAAAAAACTGCGTGTGATTTTAAATACAGTCAATGTGTTGTCATCGCAGTTTCTGGTAATATTTCGACTTCAACCATCTGATAAACCTAGTAATTCTAATACATCTGCAGAACAATACATTATTTAACAAAAATACTTGGCATGCTGTGCCACATGTGAATGACAAGTCCATGTCAAAGATGTTAAAAAAATTCTGTACTTCCAAACACGTCAGAACAGGTCTTTCTTTCAGCGTTCCTACACAAACTAAACATCACCTGATGGAGAAACCCACTGCTGACATGGAATACAGAATATGGAGGGAACACGCTTCAACTCTTAGTGACACACACTAACTTTAATCTTTTGGGGTCTCCTGAGAGAACAGTCTCCCATGGAGGAACCTAACAAGTCGCTCTTGTGTCACTGGCTGCCAGGTCTGTGGCGCTCTGCAGTCTTTGGCCTCCTCTCCAGAGAATAGCAGCAGCTCGCTGGAATATCATAAGAATGTAATGACACCAGTGCAGCAGAATGCAGAGTGCCTTCTGTATACATGGAGACCATACTGTAGCATTCCATCCAACAAAACCACTAAGGGAACTCAAAACGAGGTGGCTGGAAGGAGGTATGCGGTGACTGTAAAAGTCTTAACTGAAGTTTTGCAAATGTACGTCTGCTGCCTCCAGAACCCGCAATGTGAAGCAGTCATTCCAAAACAAACAAAGCACAACACGCATGTGTCAGCAACAGGCTGTAAAGTTTATTTTATTATTATTATTTTATTTTATTTTTTTTTTTTTCTGAACATAAACCACAATCTACTTGACTCAAAATGCACAAGCTAATGACAGGGTAGGAGTGTAATGTGTGCAGAACATGACTGAATGCTACAGTACAGCCTCCCTCGACAGCAGGAGGGCTGGTTGTATGGGCAGTTAGCGTTAAATGTTAATAATGGGCTTATATTCAGAGTAAAGAACAGGGGGTTAAATCACAATAATGGCAGATCTGCCTGTACTACATCTGTAATAACACCGTCTGCAGTGTATGATGTGATAATGGTGAAATTACTAGCCTCTGCACCACTTACTGAGCAGTCAGACGAGCACTTTCAGAGACAAGTAATGCACAGGCAGTGACACATAACAGAGAGACAGAAACACACACACGCATTTGGATCTCTCGCAGACATACATATGTTGGCTAAAGAAAATTAAATTCAGCGTTCCTTGGTGTGATATAATGAAAAAAACTTGAAATGATATCAGGGAGCGAGGTTAGCGTTGCTTGAAAATAAAATAGAAAAATGAGGGAAATTTACATGATGCCTTTTGTAGTTTTGGGACAGCGCAGAATTCATTCTAAATCACTGAAGTGGTGTTTCCATTCATGGATGATCAGACACGGTCTTCATCTATTAAGCTGTGTTTACTGAGACGATGAAACAACATCATCAATCATTCTTAAAGACTGATGCTCCGATGGGGAGAATTAGAATGCATTACTGATGTCACGCATCATCAAGTTAAACATCTCATTTCCACTCTGCGTGTGCGCAGTATCTGCTTCGCGTCTCAGAGCCTGATCTCTGCTCGCTCTGCCGAGTGTTTGTGTGCCTGCATGTGTCTCTGCCTGGTTACGGATAAGTGATCTTTTGGTTGACCTCCCTGGGGCGAGGTATTCATCACTGTCCCAGTAGTTTTTGACCAGGCACAGCTATAGGCCCTCCAGCCTTCACCGGTCCCCCAACACCTCCCAGGAGTCCCTCGATGTTAAAGGGGTCGCACCTGCACCGAACATACACAGATACAAATCACTGTGACCCTAACACTCCTCTAATGCCCTCATTAAGTGATTAGCCCTATAGGCGGGACTAAACTAAAATTGCTCAGTTCCAAAATCCCATCTTTTCTCCCTGGGGGAAATTGCAGAGTCAGATGGGGGCAATGCATAAGAGACAATAGTGTGAATTTCTGATTTCTTGCCATGAAGTGATGGCTTTATTTTGTATTGTTTTAGGGCGTGCACAATCGAATGCCAGCTGCCGCACATTGAATTACTTTTCTTTGAGTACATTTCTAATTTATGTGACAGGAATGAGCAACTGCAGCATTTTGCAGTTCCTTCGTGTGAATCATAACGGCAGATTACTTCAATGCTGAGACACTAGTGGAGCATGACAGCATAACAAACAGCTCGGTGGCCTGTGTGAAGAAAGTAGAACTTCTGTGCTCGGAGGATGTCCCATTCAGTAATTATTTCCACCACTTCCTACTTTAATTTCACCACCAAGACAATGTTTTATGTTTTGCTGCATCTTATTTTGACCTTTGTTTTATCAGCTGGTAAACAGGATGTTTAAACAGTGTTTTTTCAGCACTCGTGACAAGTCTATCCATTCACACTCACTTTCATGCTCTGGTGGTACAGACCAACTCGTAGGATTTATGCTATAGCTTTAAAAGAATGACAACATCTGATATCCAGTTGTTATATTCCAATATATCATAATGGTGTTCGATAATAGCCATAGGTTTTAAATATGATGAACAATTCATTTTTACCCTGAATGGGCAAGGGGCTAAATAATAATTGTAGCAACTGATTTCCAAAAGCCGACGCACAGTGTATTTATGGATGTTTACTGCTCAAGAGCATGTGTGGTTGGACACTATATCTGCTGACATTTATTATATCCTCTGTGTCCCACTAACAACAATTTGAAGCCCACCACAGGCACCTCTCCAGCAATATTAAAGTCGGGCTTGGTGTAATAATTAACTATGAAATATTTATGGCCATAACTTCTTCTGAGATCTGTGAGCAAGCCTTTAAGACACACTGGTTGAAGAGAAAAACTGCATGTGCCTGCGAGCTTGAGAACCTGAATCACCGATGAATAATTGACACCAACATAATTAGGTTGGTGCTCCATTGTGTTAGCATGTTTCCCACACATCCTGCAACCATGTTCTGCTATAGAGAAAAAATGTCAAACACAAGCACAGGAAGCGGGCTAAAAATGTATAATTGAAAAGCATTAGAAAAAGGCCTCAAATGCTCATTTTTTGCATTGCTAATAAGTAGAGGGATGGAATGATTTTGAAACGTGAATTTTATTTTAGCCTACTTTGTAATAATTTGTGCTTTTTTAAAATCAATGTCACAATTTAGGGTAGCTGCAAGGCAAAAGTAAACATTTACCAGCATCTGCAAAAGTTTAAACTTAGAAGAGCAGATACATTTCCTCATCACTCCCTCTTCACTCCCTCATCACTCCCTTGTCACGCCATCATTCTCTCTTCACTCCCTCTTCACTCCCTCATCACTCCCTTGTCACTCTATCACTCTCTCTTCACTCCCTTGTCACTCCCTCATCACTCCCTCTTCACTCCCTCGTCACTCCTTTGTCACTCCATCACTCTCTCTTCACTCCCTCGTCACTCCCTTGTCACTCCCTAGTCACTCCCTCATCACCCCCTCTTCACTTCCTCTTCACTCCCTCGTCACTCCCACTTCACTCTCTCTTCACTCCCTCGAAACTCCCTCGTCACTCCCTTGTCACTCCCTCTTTACTCCTTAATCACTCCCTCACCACTCCCTCGTCACTCCATCGTCACTCCCACTTCACCCACTTTTCACTCCCTCGTTACTCCCTCTTCAATCCCTCATCACTCTCTCATCACTCCCTCTTTACTCCCTCTTCACTCCCTCATCACCCCTCTTCACTCCCTTGTCACTCCCTCATCACTCCCTAGTCACTCCATCTTCTATTCCTCATCAGTGAAGAGAGTATTCATTCTGAGGGCGTGGGGTTCGAGTGTGGAGTAGAATAGTAAAGTGTAAAAAGAATATAGAGTAAGTGTGTAAAAATGCTTTACTGACAGTATGACAGAAAACCAGTAAAGTGTACTGTAGATGAAAAAACACCTTTCAACTTTTGTCCACAACCTGCGCTTGAGCCAAGAATCTTCCACATGCCAGTCCTTGCACCCTAGGTTGAGCTGTCACTACTGGACGTTCACCATTGTTAACCTTTGGGGAAAAAGCTTTTTCCTCGCAAGGAAAAAGCTGGGTTCATACTTGCTACCAGATGCAACCCAGGCTTTAACCAAGAACCCACAACTTGTCAGCCCAGTGCCGTCCAGATTGAGCTACCACTGCCCTTCGCTCAGCAATGTCTGCAACAAGGCCTTTAATAATCATATCTATACATTTGGGGAAAACACTATTACTTTTACAATGATAAAGTAGGGAGACCTGCCACAACCTAGGCTTGAGCCCACACCTAGACTGGACAGTCTGAACCAGGCCCTGGACTCAAACCCTGCTCTCCTGCACAAATGCCATCAACCATACCAACGAGTTATCCAGCTGGACACACGGAGCTACACAGTTCTTCGTATAGTATATCGTCTTATGCTACGTGTGAATAGAGCTTCCGGAGTGGTTGAGTGCAAAAGCAATCATCCCAGGTTTCAAATCCACAACTTTGATCCCAACACTGCACTACAGTCACAGTGTCTTGCTGCTCTGCCACTAATCTCACAGCAGAAAAGTGGCTTGTTGCTATATATATATATATATATATATATATATATATATATAGATATACATATATATATATATATATATTTTTTTTTATATACATATATATATACATATATATATTATAAATTCCCTTCTCTCCCTCCGCGGGTGGTTCCTCCTCCATTCTAAGCTCCAGTCCTCTACCAGAGGCCTGGGAGCTTGAGGGTTCTGTGCAGTATCTTTGCTGTTCCTAGCACGGCACTTTTCTGGACTGAGATGTCTGAGTTTGTTCCAGGGATCTGCTGTAGCCACTCCTCCAGTTTGGGGGTCACTGCCCCGAGTGCTCCAATCACCATGGGCACTACTGTCACCTTCACTTTCCAAGCCTTCTCCAGCTCCTCTCTGAGCCCTTGGTATTTCTCAAATTTCTCGTGTTCCTTCCGCCTGATGTTGCTGTCACTTGGTATTGCCACATCCACCACAATGGCTTTCTTCTGCCCTTTACCAACCACCACGATATCTGGTTGGTTTGCCATCACCATCCTGTCTGTCTGTATCTGGAGGTCCCACAGGATCTTCGCTTGGTCATTCTCCACCACCTTTGGAGGGGTGTCCCATTTTGACCTTGGGGTTTCCAGCCCATACTCTGCACAGATGTTTCTGTACACTATGCCAGCCACTTGGTTATGGCATTCCATGTATGCTTTCCCTGCCAGCATCTTACACCCTGCAGTTATGTGTTGGATTGTCTCAGGTGCCTCTTTGCACAGCCTACTTTGGGTCTTGTCTGGTGTTGTATATCACAGGCCTCTATCGCTCTGGTGCTCAGGGGCCTGCTCCTGTGCAGCCAGGATGAGTCTTGCTCTGTGTGCTGTCCCACAGCCAGGCCAGCCCTCTCCTAGCCATTGGTAGGACTTCTTGAGATCAGCCACTTCAGTTATGTTCGATTGGTACATCCCGTGTAGGGGCTTGTCCTCCCATGATGGTCCTTCCTCCAGCACCTCCTCACCTTGCAGTTGTCTGAGACATTCACTGAGCACGTCATCCGTTGGGGCCTTGTTCTTGATGTACTCATGGAGCTTGGCTGTTTGGAGTCTGGATAATTGGCTATCTCACACTCACTAGTCCTCAGCCTATATATATATATATATATATATATATATATAATATATATATATATATATATATATATATATATATATATATATATATAACATCTATATATTGTGTGTGTGTGTGTGTGTGTGTGTGTGTGTACCGACACTGCACACTGCCGCTTTATGAAGCTAATGTGGTTTGCTAGTCAGATTTTGGACTGATTGAAACTGGAGGCAGACAATTTAGGATAAATGTGTAGTAATAATTATCAAGATTATAAATATACCCTCATTGCAGGGAGAAAACACTGCACAAAAAATTGATTAATATCCATTACATCTTAATATTTCAAAGACAGAACTTTAATCACCATGACTACAGTACCTGAAACACAACACCCATTTCTTTAATTAGAACAGGAACTGCCTGTTCGTGCAAGATACACTCATTTATTAAAAAAAAAAAATCACAAATTCATTACTGGAAGCCACCAAATCCATAGCTGTCTTAGTACTGCCTGTTGAAACCAGCCTTCATCATGCCATGGAATAAAATAATCCCTCTCATCTGCTCAGACTTGTTAACAAAGCCGTCAGCTTGCTTTTACAGCCCAACATGCCTTGGTGTCGACGTGAAGGAGCGGAGAAGGGGACGTCAACATCACTGCCCCCCGATAACTGCGTGTGTGCACATGCAAGCACGCTGACACATGACTCTGTTCCCTTCTTGCTCTCTTGCGTTGACTAAATGTCAGCTCTCCTGACATACGGCCTTGTTTGCGGCCAATCATTACCTCACAGCTAATTAATCCTGACTCAATCAATGTGCGCTATTTAAATATCATGCTTTGTGTGTGTGGAGTAGTCAGAGGGGAAGACCGGCAGGTTGGATGATGAGGGATGATACTCAGTGAAATGCCTCTTCTAATCATCAGGACCATATCCCTGTGGTAGAACAGGTATTGTATAACCTACAATACCAAGATCTATTTAGTCCTTAGTCAACCTAAATGTCTCTGGACTGTAGAGAGACAGGATCCCAAGCTCACAATGGAACTTGGAAACTTCTCGTGACGAGGCAACAGTGCTATCTGACACGAAGTGCCAAATCTGATTAGAAACACTTTGGTATTTTATTTTCAGTTAAACTGAATAGGAAGATGACAGCAATGGGAGAAAAATCAACCAGCTTCCACAGAGTAAAAGGGAAAGACGTCGATAAGTTGAAGTGACTGGGGAGAGGTTTTTTTATTCCTGTTTTGATAAATGTCAAACAGATGGAGCAAAGGCTCTGTCCCCATTCTTGCCAGTAGACCATGTGATGCTGACTTCGCTACTTTGGCATGCACACTAAAGACAGGCTCTGTCTAATAGTTGCTGTTTTTATAGGCTCCCATGTGAAGTACACCAATCCACCAGAGGTCTTGGCATACATCTTATATCAAACGGCTAAAGCCTGGAGATTTAAGGAAGAAAACATGTTTGTTGTCTCCATTCCTCTGTTCATTAGCAGCGCTCGAGGAATTGTCCCCAGGTAGCCCCTTTCTGCTTGTTTCCTGGAGTGACTTTAAAGAAGTTCTGCCAATGGCATGTTTAAAAGATCATTTGTAGACACTCAACACAAACAAACCAGCTTCATTTAAAATGTTAGGGCACAGTTTATTTGTGGCACTTGTTTGCATTTTAGTCAACACGGCAGCGTAAACATGTTAGAAATATATGAGCATTTGTATTAATGAGGGATTTTTCCAAGGATAATTAAAAGTAATTACGTAGTTAACAAGCATTAATGAGAGAGGGGTAATCTGTCGCCTCTTTTCAAATGACACTGAAGCAAGAAAGAAAAAAATAATAAAAAATACTGACCCACATATTCAAAGCATATTTGATCAAACTGTTTTCAGAACTGAAAGTTGTTTTTTTTATTACTGTTGTTGATGTTTACTCCTACAAAATCTTTTACGTCAGATTTGTGCTGGATACTAGATGAACTAACTTGATCTAATGTCTGTGAACTGTGGGAGAAGCCTGAGGACCCTGAGAGAACAGCAGAGATGAGGACACCATGCATACTTCACAAAGAACAGCCCCTTGCCCCCCAGGGGATTTAAACCTGAGGTGAGACAGCATTGCAAACTGCACCACCACAAGAGCCTTTATTTGAAGCCTTTACTGGAATATCTATGTATCAAATTTAACTGTTGATGGAAATCAAGAAAGGCTGCAATAATCTTCATCTTTAGAACAGAATAACTTGTGCTATTTAGGCTGTGTAATAGCTTCGGGCTGATGCTTTTATTTTGTGCACAGTTAGTTCTGTTTCCTGTGTTGTGTTGTTGCTGTGTGATTATGGCACACCTGATACCAATCCAATCAGTGTCTGTATTTAAGGCCAGGTCCCTCAGCTTACTGTTGCCAGAATATTGTTTCCAGCCATTCTCTCTGAGCTTCCCTGTCATTTATCCTCTTGTGTATTTCATGTTTGGGTGGTTTTGCTCCTAGTTAATCTAGCGTTTTTTGTTTGTTGTCCTTAGAAGGTTTTCCTAGTTAATCTAGCAACTTTGTTTCTTCTGAAAACTCTGTCCTAGTTTACCTAGTGATTCTTAGTTTGTTTGTTCTCGTAACTCCTAGTCGTCATTACCTACTATATTATCTCCCCTCACAGACTACAGGTCACACTTGATGACACATGAGACAACTGTTTTTAAAACTGTCTGCATAGCTGTTAATGTGTCACAAAGTGTTTTTATTTTTTTTTGTCTAGGCAGGTTTACTGAGATCAAAGGCAGCAACTTACACCACCAATGAGCATCAGACTGTTGTAATTATTTGTTATGTAATGTGAGAGAAGAAGAAGAAGGAGAAAAGGTTTGCACATCTCTGGGGAACAGGTTACAGAGGTGGCTGATTAGACAAACTCATCATTACATCTCTGTGCGGGCACGCTCCCCAAATGAACAATCAGAAAAAGCTACACCCACATGCAGCCATTTGCACATGTGCACTTCAGCGCACTGGAACATTCTGCTGGGGCTGCACAGGTGGCGCCTCGAATGAAGTGTACAGTCTACATCAAAAGGACACCCCTGACATCTCCGATCGCTCGCAAATGATGATGCACAGAGATCTTTTGCCACTACAAAGGCAGAACAAAAGAACTAACATGAAAGAGAAGTCAATAAACATAAGACGTTTAATAAAACATGTTTTTTTCTCCTTGAATTCACTACAAAGGTTTTCACTGTTTTTTGTCTCACACAACACTACAAAAAGAAAAAGCAAGACGTGTTGAGTCACCTGACTGTCATTTTCTGTCAGAATACTCCAGAATTTGGTAAAAGGATGTGTGTGTGTGCACGCCTGCAAATGAGCTCTCATTGAACCTGGGACATTAGTTTCCCAATTTGTTTACTCTGAGAGTTAGTTTGGTCCATATACAAGTCCCAAATACAAGGACATGCTGCGCCGAGGCAACAACTCGTACCAAAGAGGATCAGCATCAAAGTATTCTGCACTCCGGCGCTGGAAGAAAGAAAAAAAAAGAAAAAGAAAAATATTGGCTGGAAACACATACAGCAGCCCAGCACAGAGGCGACCAAGTTGGAGCAGTGGCTTACAGATGTTCACTGTCCCACAGCAGTTGTTGAAGCTGCAGTGAAGAGTCAGCCCAGAAGGACGGAGAGTCGAGGCACAGCAGCGCAGAAACAGAATGGAACATGAGGTCACACTCAAAGCTTCGGCGCCCATAGCGACTCCAACTGAGGGCCCTGCCAAGAGCCTGTGAGCAAACATCAAGTCAACTCAAGATGGGGGGCAGGGGCGGGCAGGGGGTGGGGGTTGGATGACTAATCTAAATTTCATCATTTTTAGACAGCAAGCTGTTTATACAGTGATCCTTTCCTCTTTTCTGCAATGTATAAATGACCACAGATCATAACAAAAGTAGCCTTATTTTCCTTGAATGCCACTAAAATCCACTAGTACTAACGTCAAAAATTAGTACAAAAATATCTACAGCACGGCAAAGATTTCTGAAAGTTTCAGGAACATTTTTAAGTACACCAGAAGATATATGGAAGCATTGTGTGCTAGCGAATCGGCATTTTTGAGTGAACTGTCCCTTTAAGGTTTGATCGATGGCAGAATTGCTCCTAGAGAAAATGGCATAAGTGGAAGCTTGTTTCCCCTTACTGCTTTTCCAGGTGGTCTGTTCAGTGGTGAAAATTGTGGCAATCACGGGCCCATTTTTTCCCCCCTTCTCTCTGATGTGGGCGCTGAAAAAGCCTGGCAACTGAAAACACCTTTTAAGAAATGTTCTTTTTCTTTTAATATGGCTCTTAACTTGCGTTATAGTGTCCAAGTGCTCCCATGCTGATTTGGGGCCTCAGAAGACCAGCCTCGCCTGTGTGAAGTACCCCCGAAGACAAACTTTCATGAAACTATCAACTGTTTCCTCTGCGTTTCAACATTCTGTGTACTATTTCACATGAGTGATGCAATATATTTCAAAAGAAGTCCGATTGATAAAGCAAGTTTTGATGTGAAAATGACTGAATCTATTCGTTTTTCCACTTGATTCAACCATTTACCAGGCCTCCTTTATTTTTATTGTTTGTGTGCATGTGTATCAGTGAAAGGGTGAGTATTTCTGTTCAAGAGTGCGCGTGCGGTAGCGTTACATGAATATTTTCCTTTTCGTCTGGCCGATGCAGCCTCCCCCTGTATTGTGAGTTGTGTAGCTGGGTTGGCGCGGGGGCGGAGGGGGGGCGTAGAAGGGGCGTACACTCTAATGGGCTACCAAGGGACTCGATGTCAATCTCCAGAGACACATGGACTACATACATCCCAGCCGTTGTCAAAACGCACACTTCCTCAGATATTCCTTTTCAAATCTATTAACACCAAACTGAAATCCACAGCCAATTAGGCTAAGCAGGCCGACTTTATAGGGGCTCGTCAACATGAGACATGACATGAGGAACTATGGAAACGCTGAGTGTGTTTGCATATGACTATAAGGTGTATATATGTATATACAGTATGCGTATATATGATGTGACAGTGCATCGGAAAAAAATCTAATATCTGCTGATATCACAAAGACTATTAAAGAATAAATGTAAGTTCAAAAATACCGTGTTCGCATATTTTCACTTTTTGAATATGGTTTAAAGTTGTTGGGGTCTTTTTTTTTTTTTATTAGTTTTGGCTATTAGTGCCCTTTTGTGTATGTGGGGGAGATAGCAAATATGCTGTATTTGTAGAAAATAAACTATACTGTGTGTAACTGCAGATGTACATTTTTTTCTTCATGCTCCTACAGTACGTGCATGTTTTTCTACGTGCCTGCATGTGTGTAAGGTTTTTATCTGTGTGTTTGTGTGTGTGTATGTATGCTTTACCTGCCTCACTGAAAGCTGTGTAGCTCCTGCCTTTAATCAAGAGCAGCACAATGGTGAGGCTAAAGCCGCCTTATCTCTACACAATCAGATTATAGAGGATTGCTGCTCTGCTAAGCACCACAAAGTAAAGCGCCCTCTTAGCCCCTCCTAGATCAAGATGATTTGATTAATAATTTGTGATCATATTATCCTTTAAGAAGTATAAATTGTTTTATTCTATTTATTTATTTTCCATTTGTCTCTGTGTTTCATCCATAGTTCCCAAGGCTAAACGGAGATTGAAAGATTATCCTCCTCACCTGCACGCACACTCTCTTATCATCTATTCATTTCTGCCTCCTTTTGCTTATTGGAGATGTAGTGTTAGTTTTGCCAATGTCCAGAGGGGGGCGCCATGACTGCTGCACTTAGTTAAAGCCTCCCTCCACATTTAATCTCATCAAAACAAACATGCCGGCAGTTGTCAGCTTTTCCGGTAGCTAGAAGCTGGGAGGGTGGCTGCTATAGAAACGGGTCAGGCTAATCATGCATAAAATTACATTTTGACATTTTAGGCTACAGGGACCAGACCTTTGAATATCAGGTTATCCTCGAAGCACTTAAGTGATTAACAAATGAAAATGCAGCTCTGAAACTTAATTAGATATTATGTTTTATCCTTGCCTACAGGGTGGGTTTTCAAGGTTGCATGTTGTGAGTGAGGAGGCAGAGGAGGTATTGTAGTTACAAAAGGAAACATCTACTGGAAGTGATATCAAGTCTCTTTTACATAACCGGAATGCATGAGCATAGCATTTTAAAACTGGGCAATTTCACCGTGATTTGTTGTTTTTGTTCCAAAATCCTCAATATACAGAATGACAACATAGGTTACAATTATTCTTATAATTAAAATGCAGCATACTGATTTATCTTTAGCTTCACTTTCTTTGTTTGCTCCTCTAAAATATTTACAATTCCTCTCCCTGGTGGCTCAGTTAAGGAAACTAAACATTTTATTTGAAAAGCTGCTTTGGGCAGTGAGAAGCCTTCCTCATTTTCTCTGTGTTTATCTCTCCTTCCTTTTGCCCAAGAGTACACTTTTCACATTAGAAGAGGTGTAAACAGCTGAAGGTTATCATTGTTCTGCAGAATCAAGATTCAGTCACAAAGATACTCCAGGATTATATCACCCCCTGGTCTGTGAAAAATAGCTTTTTTATTTATTTGTTTTTTAACATACCACATGTGTGCACTTTTCAGGGTGTTACCTGCCATTTTGTCAGTGTTGTCTACTACTATGTCATACAGTTGCTTCAAAGTGCATGTATTAATTTTAATGTGATGCTTATGTCTGCTAAAAAAAGGCAAAAGAAAGATACATGTATTTATTGTCAAATACACATCTTTTTTTTAGGAACTCAATATTTCAGTCTAACGTCATTTAAACCACTTAAAATCAGCATGGGGGAAGAAATGCTGTTAAACATAGTAAACCATTGTGTAGGCTCCCGATGTTTTCTCACAAACCCAACACATAAAATGATATTTTCCTTGCTAGGATGCAAGTATTATTGCTAACTACTTCCCGATTCTCGTGCTTTTTATTTATGTCACTACCATTTTGAGGTCATATCTGGAACATGATTAGTTACTCTCCCACTTTACTAATTTATGGGCCAACTCACAACAACGGATTGATCTACAGTGTGTGTGTCCCTGTAAACTGTAGATCAACGCCGTTTGATCGTCCCGATTCCTCGTCTTTCTAATGCTGCTAGACTTTGATATAGTCAGTCCTTTTCTGGTTTTTGGCATCTTTCAAATATCACGCCACCAAATCAGTTAGTTGCTGAATAGGACATTGTGTACCACATCGGAAGTATTCTTGGGATGAAGTCTTCAGAATGCACGGCATTGTACTGATGCTTGAATCATTGCACCCTTAATTTCAAAGATATTCCGTGGCGTTGAAGTACTCACAAACATGGGGTGTCAGTAACAGCATGGAAGGGCAATGGGCCAGCAGATATCTAGAAAGAGAGCACCATAATTTAATCTCTAATTACTAGTTTTGACTGATGTGTGATAAAAGTGACGTCAACATAGAAGCTTTCAGCTCTTTTATGCGCTGCTCCCAGCTGAACGCCGGCAAAGATAACGATGGAGACCCGGCTCCTCCACAGACATCCCGGGCCATATTTGCGTTTGTGCCTCTGTTTCATGGAACAGCATGAGCTGTCAGTCAGACGGGATAGTCAGACAGTGGGAGGAACATGGGGGTTGAAGATGTGGGCGGGTGGACGTGGGATGACTGGGCCTCAGCTGTCAGCTCCGTGCACTTACATATGGCTCAGTGTCCTGGTAGCACTGTGTTAAATGACAAGAGTCCTGCCTCTCCATCATCACAGACAGAAACACCTTTACAGACACCTCTGTACACACACATACACAAACACACGTGTGCACACACAACCAAGCCGACACACACTATACACGCGTGCAAGCACACACAAAACAATGCACAAAGGCAGACAGGCATACTCATCTCCTGCATTTTGCATAGGTGACACTTTTCATTATTCAAAGCGTCTTTCTGGGGATATGGTGTGCACATCAAGAGGCGACATGCACTCTCTCTAAACAGGTACATCTTAATTATGCATGCTCTGACTACAGACACTACATTTTGGTATGCATATAAATTTGTGCGCATAGGTCTCTATTTCTGTTTTTTGTGCCATCTTTCCACTTTGAAACTACTTATTTGTAGTAATCAGGAATTTTTGCCAGTGTTGACCTGAAGATGTGCTCTGTACGTCTTTATTGGTCTACGATAACTTGATACAAAATTACATGTGAGCAAGTCAGAGAGATTTTAAATCAATGACCCAAGGTACCGAGTGTAAAAACAACTCGGAGAGCTGCTTGGGTTAGCAAAGCAAAGCCATCTGCCGAAGAAGAGATGAGATGCGGCTTGTCATATCGAGGCTCCCACCTGACCTACCATTCAACGGAGCCTTCTTCCACCACTCAGCAAAACATATTTGTATTGCTGTTGTGTGCTTTGTCTGTTTATCTGCTTGACAGGATTTCAAACTTGAAAGTTTCTCCCCGAAGAAGCATCTTTCATACTGCATTACAGCGCTGCGGAGCACGCGATCAGACGTTCGTTTAGGCAATTACGGCAGATTACCATAACCATTAATGCTTCAGAGCGAACGTTCCTTTGGAGGAAGCCTCCTCTTTGAGTACTGACACAACAGTACATTAGAAAAGTGAGCATTATGTTAACCAACAACACTGGTAGCCCAGAGGTGCAGCAGGACAGGCATTTTCAACCTGATTGGGTTTTTGTCTTGGAGAAAAGGAATGAATTATTTATTTCTCAACTTGAATATTTCTTAGAATATACACGAAATGTGTTTGCATACCTTGGTGTGTGTATGGCTTTGTGTGTGTGTGAGAGAGTTGGTGGGGGTGAAAAAGCTAAGTCAAGATAAATAGTTCAAAACATTCTATCTTTCGCTTGATGCAGAAAAACAACAAGCTCCGGGGTCAAAGTGCAGCGTTCCCAAAAGTGAAATTCCAGCAATTATTCACGGGAGATCCACAGCAGGTGCTCAGGGCAACATGTCCGCACCCTTGAGTGGGCAGAGGAGACTGACAGCCCCATTATAAAACGGCCCGTGTGACAGATAAATATTTCAGACACAAATAAATAAAGGATGCCCGGCATTTTCCCTCTGAATGACTTTTCACAGCTGAATGCCCATGGCCGCCTGCCCTGGGATCCCGCGTCCCTCCCTCGCTATCACCCCACCACCCCCAGGCTCTTCGCAACACCCCAAAAACTGGCTGCCACCACGATGGCTTGATGTAGACGTAGGTCCCCACCTGTGTACACGACTGCGGACCTCTTTCATCCATGTGCTCGTCCCCTGGGCCAACTGCCCCTGGCAGCAGCACACAGGTAAAAGCGCTGCTCCTCCATTTCTGGGGACAAAGAAGCAATTAATCTGCGTGTCTGAGACAGAGTGTCTGGAGGGGCCTTCCTTTTATGTTTGCGGATCTCTTTCTTCCAACCTAACTCAGAGAGTCAGGGTCCATTGTGCATGTTAAACTGAAATGACTTATTTCTGTATTTTTTTTTTTCTCCTTTTCGGCTAATTTCACCTATGAAGTGATTACAAAAAGAGGGGACGGTTCTCAAGGGATATGTTTTGAGAAAATAATGGATTTCGTTTAATAGTATAATAAGTGTGCTAAACGGCTGTGGCTGTAATAGCCATGGCTAAGTAGCTCCTCTACTCTCTGCAATAGTTTTGTATGGATTACCTCGCCTCATTTTATTAGGCTGGAGTGTCATCCCAGAGGAATAGTGTAATTATTCAATTAGAATATTATGGGATGCTCTAATCTAAGAAAAAAAACAGATAGAAATATAGAATTGATGTATTTGTTGGTGAAAAGATAAAAAGGTTGAAATACAAAAAGATGGAGAAGGACAAGAGAATAAGAAAGCAAGAAATGCAGCATCTCAGATGGAGCTGCTCCGTCTTCCTAGGTGTTCTCAGAAATACAGGAGACAGGTTTGAGATGGGAGAACAAGTGAAGGAGGTGCTCAACCTCAGATCAGCTCCCTTAAATAAAAAGAGTATTTGAAGACAAATTTGAAGCCAAGTTCGACAGTTGAAAATCCTGCCATGAATAGCTTTTCCAACAATAGAAGCAACAATTCTGGATGGAGAAAGCATGTAAATACCAGCACTGACAAGCATTGTATTTTAGGGATCAGAACAGTTCTGCGTCTGGCTCGAATATGAACACACTGACAGCTTTTCCTGTGTTGGACTCCAAATGTTTCTACTGTGTACGGTGGTTTGGATACCAGGTTTTGCTTTGATGTCCTGCTGGGAGGCTCAGAGAAAGCAACTCTTCTACCAGTGGGACTATTACACCAGACAAGTGGAAATCTTGAGAAGACAAAGGTCTTTCTGACTTTGTCTGTCTTTCCTCCTTTCACTTTCCTCCGCTCCATCTTTCCCAATATTTCTCTTTCGCAGCCTCCCTGAGAAAAACCACACTGAGCAGTGTTAGCATTGAGATAAAAAGAATGCTAAAATATTAATGGAGGTGTGCTTTGTTCTGCCGAGCGCAGAGACGTAGAGACGGAGTTTCTCTGACTGGTGGAAACCAGGTTTGATTCATTAGCTGGGGTGTCTGTGCGGGGAGGTCCACAGAGGGCTGCCATATCCACTGAGAATGGTGGCTAGGCCAACACCCCCCCTCCACCTTCTCCCTCCAAACTAGCATACTCAAGTACTCCTGCTTTCTTCCATCTTTCAGCTCCTTCCTTCTCATTCCCTCCATCATTTTCCCAACTTCCTTCTGTTGGCCAATTTCGTGCAAAAATATTGCAAACCCTGCGTTGTGCATTCTTCGCTCCTATAATTGTTCTTCCTCTTGTGAGTGTATACCATAAGAAGAAATAGAAAAAAGTATCTCACACAACTCCGCTAGTTCTGGCGGCAAACAAGTCAGAGACCTAAGAACTCTTATCTGCTGACTTTACCCTCAGTGACTGGCTTTACAAGGTTAAGTTATGTATTTACATGCTTTTTTTTAATTACACTAGGCTGTATTTTGGAAGTCTGCACTAGAGGGAGAGTTGTTTGTTTCTCTTTCACTTATCTTTCCTCTTTCCTTCTTATCTTTCCTCCTTCCCAGATGATCAAACCATAGTGAGTGGACACAGTCCCTCCACAAACTGGAAGGGGAAAACTGAGTGGAACAAAAAGAAAGATGAAAATTTCACACCCTCCTCCTTCATCTTTTTTTTTTTTTAACAGACCCTTAAAAAGATGATCTGCTTCCCATCTGAAAAGGAAACGGCTCATTGGGATAGCCAGTGAACAAGATGGGGGATTTCTGGGATTTGTTTCATCTTCTTTTTTATGTTCTCAATGAAAAAAGAAATCAATAGAAAAACACAAGGAAAAGAAGGAAGATAACACTGAGTTCAGTTAAAGTTAAGTTTTCACACATCCCAATACTTGTTGGAGAAAAACACAACACTTGTGACTTTGTTTTAGGATTAAAACTTATCTCAGCTTTCTGTGTAGGAACGTTTCTTTGTAGCACACGCCAAAAAAAAAACGGTGCAAACACGATCGTCCTCTCGATTGACAAGTAGGGATACGTAACAGATGTGCATAATGTGTGCTGTGGTTTATGACATCTACTGTGGTTTGGAGCAGCGTGGCGCTGTTCTTGCTAGCCGTGATCCAGTGGGAAGGTGGGAAATACGGGGACACTTGTTCTTTGTGTAAACAAGCCTCAACAACGTGTACCTGGTGCAAATGAGGGTTTACGCTACGTAGCAGCAAACTCAAACAAATGAGTTATTTCACTGACTGAGCCATAGATTGAAACAGACAAACATCATTCATGTCATTCATGCCCTGTGATTGGTTACAAATACGTTTTTTTTTTAAATTTTATTTTATTTTCACTGTTTGCTCTGTGGTTGACTTTTATGAACTTTTATTTCAGATGTTAGACATTAATGCAATTCATGAAATAGGATAGAATTTTTTGCCAGCATTTGTCTGTCTGTTTAACTTTGAAGGGTCAAAGGTCAGCAGCAGACAGAAGATTTTTCTACATGCAGGTCAGTCATATTCTGAAAGCATTGGAATTTGATTTGCAGCTTTATTCTTTGATTTTTATGTGATGTTTGCAAAATGAAACAAGAGAACAAGAACGCAGCTCTGCATGTGTGTGATAGGCGCAACAGTTTTGTTGTTATTCTCCTCAAGACAGCTGTTAAATATGTCTTTTTAATATAATGATTTAATGAATACATTCATATCAAAGGAAGAAGTACAGGAATTCCGAGAGGCGTAATTACAGATCTCATGAGGAAGAAGCATTTCCAAAGCTGTTATTAAAGTGACTTTATTGTTGTTAAAAATGTAAATTCATGTTTTGACTGTTAATAAGAGCTTACTTACTTACTTACTCTAAACAGTCTACAACTTGCATGCATCCTCAGCTACATACAAATCAAATTTGCAGGTAAATGAAGCTGTTCCATGCAGGATTTCGCTAATCTGAATTTGTGTTGGTTTTTTTTGTTTTGTTTTGTTTTGTTTTTTTTACATTTTCAAATACTGTAATTTATCATAAAATAGAAAAGGCCGTAATGGACAGGTGGACCAATAAAAATAAAAATACAGCCTATATTGTGTCCTTTCCTCCATGTTGTGATGATTTGCATAATCTTCCGGTTACTACTAGACAAACTACAGACTTATAAATATTTTAGTTACTAGCAGTGACGCTTAAGAAGGTATACTAACCTGGTGCCTTTGCTAGGAAGGTACCTTAAGTATGGCTTATGGCTTATTGCACCCTCACTATTAGGGTGGAAATGTTGGCATTTGAAGACGAACGTTGGGTCAATTTAAGCATTAAGTTCAGTATCAGTAGCAGTAATTTAAGGCCGGTAGTGCTGACCATGTGTAGATTGGCCAATCTCTAGATCAACCTAGGAAATCATTGTTTTTTCACCCCTCATCCCCAAATGTGATGAGTGAAAGCACCACTGTCAAGTTTGACTGCATGTTTTAAAATTCAGTCATGATATGAAATACATACTTCTATTTCAAAACGTGCACAGCCACCATGACCGTACCGCGCACATTAGATTCTCTCCTTTTGTCACACACAAGCACCAGTGCAAGCAAGCAAGCAAGCACAAAGATGAGCCATGACAAGCTCAAAATCCTTTTATTACCTCTCATTATGGAGGGGATGCAGAAGTGGCCCACAAAGAGCTCCCATCTCTCTGTATATAAACCCTTAAACCCTGCTCTCACAGCTAATGAAAGGCCAGTGCAATCTGTAAGCAACCCTGCTCCCATATGGGCCAGACTGCCATGGGCCTCGTTTGCCTTTGTCCTGTGGCTCTCTGAGGGCCAAGCCCCGCACGCCCCAGCCTAGCTCCAGGCATTTATTAAATATGCACCTTCCAGTTGCTGTGAAGAAAGATCCCAACCAGTTAATCTCATCACAGACTGGGGACCCTCCACATATGTAAATCTACATCTGTTCCCCTTCAAAGAGAGAGATTCTGCGGGATTATCCCGCATACAGACCGAGACACACACAAACACGCATGCACGCAGACACACTGAAATACCTATTTTGCCACACATGGCCACTGCCAATCAAGAGGTCTGCCCTCTGCTTCATTCACATGCCTGTCATCGACAGACTCCGAAATCACCCTCATTCTTGACAGGCAATAGCCAAGAAATTGTTCTTTGTGTTACTGGTTTGTATTTTCCTTTGGGCGAGTGACAAAACATACAATACCTTTCCCTCGCCTAAAGGCTGTGGCTGGCATCCAGGTCTGGGGTTGGGCCAGGACACATAAATAGTTGCACAACAAGCCCAGGAAGCTGGCACCATGCCGAGAGAAACATCCTATAGCGCCTTGGGATGACATTATACATCCTTGCAACAGAGGATTAGCTTGCTTCCTGGCTGTTGGGAGGTGGTTTGCCATTAGACAGACTCTTTGACAGACAGCTTCATCAAATATCATGGACGGGCAGATGACAATAAAAGGAGCTAAATGTCAGGCTTTGCTGTAAATGTGCCACCGCTCGCCACAAAAAATGGTTCCAGCTCAGGCTGGAGTGAAGAATGAGAATGAGAGAAATATGACGACTCTAATATTCGCCACCACTGGGGAAATAAACTACAGGTTTAATTTGCTGGTATGCTCTTTCAAGCTCTCCAATAAAACACAACTCTATATTTATTAAAAGTACACAAAAAAATCCATAAATTAATCGCAAGCACAGTACAGTATATTATAGATGCAATTCCAAATGCTCTTTACATATACGGTGTTTTCTGTGTGTTTATGTGAGCATAGAGTGTAAATTTAACATAGAGTAGCACAGTGGCCAGAAACTTTTTTTATGTGGTTATATGGGCATGTTCTGCCCATGCCCACCTGGGTTCTCTCTGGTTACTACTCTGGTTACTACTCTGGTTACCTGGGTTCTCTCTGGTTACTACTACAACTTCCTCCTTCAGTCCAAAGATGTGCTTTTGTTAGACACACGGATTGGCAACTCTAAAATGATCATAGGACCGAATGCGAGATTGAATTGGCTGTTTCTGTGTTGCCCTAGGAGAGGCTAATGTACAACTGAGGTATATTGTGCTATACAGTTAGATTTAGATGAATAATAAAACCACACACAATACTATACCCAAAGTAAACACACTGATACAATCCACATAACGTTGTTGAAAGAGCTAAGATATATAAAAACAATACAATAACTAAACTAAACTAAAAACAGACTGTCTCTAAATAAATATTGAGAAAGTTTTATGATTTTGCACAAATCACTTGGTTTATCTTCATCTAAATTTGAACAACGTGTACGTTGTGTAATCATATTTCTCAAAAAGCTTCACAGACAAAGAAAAAAAAAAACATCGACACGAATAGTTGTAAAAACGTGTCTGATAGATCCAATTTACATGTTTAATTAAACCATCAGCATAATACAACAGAGGCTCAAAATGTAAAGCCGCCGAGTCAACAGGCCTTGTAATAACACTTCCCTCAGGTCAGATGGCCCTGGAAGAAATGGAAAGGAGGAGAAAATGGATAAGGAGGAGGAGGAGAGGATGCCGAGAGAGTGTCGGGAGGTGGCTGTAGTCAGTCAGTAATACACTGAAAGAGAAAGTGCAAAGCTTTTCATTAACACCCTGTGAAAGGCACATTCACACTCCAGCCCACTAATTAAGTCAGGCCTCACTCACCAGGGAGTAACGGGAGAGTGGGGCGAGAGAGGAGCAGGGTTGGGAAAAGAGAGCAAAAAAAAATGAGGAGACTGGAAAAATGAGAGGAGGAAAAACAACAAAAAGGGGAGAAGGAAAAGAGAAGCACACACACATACACACACGGCCAAGGAGCCAAAGGAGGAGGGAGGTGTACAGATAAAATCTGCCCCTAATCAGGTTGATTTTTAAGTCAGTCATTGCCAGTCCACTGCAGGCCTCATTAACTTGCCTCTGGCTGGCATCATTGTTCAGGCAGTGTTTGAAATCCACCAAAGGAATGCAGATTTGCTTTAATCCGGGCCCATCAAAGGTAACACTGATGCTGCAGTGACGTTGTGCCTCTGGATTAGGCACTACGGGGGGGAGGGGGGGGGGACAGCGAAAGAGAAAGAGAAAGAGAATGAAAAAGAGAGAAAGAGACGAGAGGAGGTTGAAGGAACCAGAGCCATCGACCCGTCCTCAGCATTTAACCATTTTGAATTCAGTAGGTTGACAGGTCTCAAAAGCCTTACCGGTACTGAAGATGACACTTTCAGGTAGCATTTGAATAATCTAGATGGTCTAAGTTACATAATTATTCCATGACAATTTGGGCACATATGTCAGAGCAATGGCAACCGGCATTTCGGAATGGAAGCTTACAGACACGCAGATAAGCACCACACTGTCCCTGAATTTGCTCTGCTCTACTGTGTTCTGTGAGGTGCTGATTTGAGAACATTTGCAATTCAAAACAACTTTTTGAAAAGAATATTTTTTCGTCTCATGAATAAAGAATTTGGGAGACGGGGTTTAAAATGCACACAGCAACAACAGGAGAACGTTTCCCTAACCCAGGTTGTGTATATGGAAAATCTGGAAACAATGTTGATGCATTTTTCATCATCTTGGCAGTTATCTGAACTAGACTGCCCGTTTAAAGCCAAAAAAAAAAAAAAAATTATGTACCAGCAATATAACTGATAGAAAATACACAATGATGTATGACAACTATAGTAACTAAAATGCTAGCTTCCTTCACTTGCTCTTTGCATCCTGAGTGTTTTCTGAAATGGCATTCTGGTTGGGAGGGCATTCTCTGTTAGTTGTGAGGTTAAAATATCATATGCATGTCTCATCTTTATTCATGTGTAAAACCAGCACAGTGGACTAAATTCAAAAAGCTTCATGAATATATCAGCAAAAAGCAACTTTGTGAAAAGTAGTGTGGCATTTCTCTTTTATTTTAGCGTAAAGTCGATAGCTCCATATTTCCATATAGTCATGCGCATTCTTTATGTGGATTTTGTGTATGTTTATTATATGTCCAACATAAATATCGGATGTCACCAACCGTGCATGAATGCACCGTGCATAGTTTTGCCACATTCAAAGCCCACCAATACTGAAGATTCTCAGGAGATTTGAGGGCATGGAAGAGAGAAAAAGATAAGTAGGAGTGGCAAAGAGGCAAGAGATTGTGGGCATGTGGGTCCTAGGCTCACAGGGGGAGCCAGGTTAAGCCAGTTAAGGGCATTAGACCTCCAGGCTGATGAAAAGGGGCTCTCCCTGATCAAATTGAAGTAAATCTAGTCTAAATCCACCCGACAAAGGGAGTTTAGACTTTACCATTGTGCAGGCTAGAGTAAACAGGGGGTCCATGGGTAAGCTTCCCTTCACAGGGGACAAAGGCTCAGAGTTGAGGAACTGATCTTACCCCAGTAGGCCAATGTTAGCACACAGATCACAGGGTTAGACACACTCAAACCTATCAGCTGCTACACAGGCCTCTACGGTCACAACACTCGACTAAGCCTTAAACAAGCTATGACTTCGCTACTGGCTCTGACACTCGCTTGCCTCCCATGACTGCCCTGAAGACATGAGTGACAATAACTTGGACCCTTGGACAGCCAGCTCAAAGCACAGCTTTCTCGCTCGGCTGGCTGTTTCACACATTCTGGCATATTTCTTTCTTAAGCTACTGTAAAAAAGATTGATACTGACCTACGCCAGTATCAAACAAGCAACAACTCACCTCACCATCATCCTTTTCGTCATACCATGACTTTCCCAGAAGGCCACTGGGCATTGTGCTTTGAAAGCAGAATCACAGATGGAAAGAAGAAGAAAATCAAACAACAACGAAAAAAAAAAAACCTGTTGGTTTAACTTTCCAGAAAGGCAAGCACAGTCATCCTATTAATGGTTCTAATTGAGGTATCATCATACCCGTCACACTCCAGCTGAACCGAGCACAATAAATATGTGTTCAATTAGGATCCATCAAAAGCTCCCAGCCACCGCTGCTGGAAAAACAAAGAGGGCCCCTGGCCCTGGTCTTGTTCAATTCACCTGGCAATCATATTATGATGCTCTCAGTTTTGACCTGCTTCAAATTATCTCCTGGAAAACAAAACCCTTCTGTCGAGATTATTGTTCTTCTTCCCACAAGTCAAAAACTTTGGCATATTATAAATTCTTTGTGCTTGAAAGGTACTAAAGGATGTGTCAGCTGCAATTACAGTCAAATTCTAAACAAACATGCATTTACACAAACAGGGGTTACAGGCCCAGCAGGCATTTGAACAAGCTGATGAAAAAAAAAAAAAGCTAATTTTGTTGCTGTAATTATCAGCGTTACCGGTGTTTGCACAGAAGAAAGCAGAAACAAAGGAGACATTCAGCTGCAATAACACCTAAGGTATTTCCACAGTGACGGCCATCTTGTCAACTGACGTATTGAATGAAATGCAACGTAACCACCACAGGCAACCAGGAGTTTTGTCTTTCACTGAGAAGTCTATTCAAAGCACAGTGTGTGTGTGTGTGTGTGTGTGTGTGTGTGTGTGTGTGTGTGTATTCTTGTACTTGCTACATTGCCTACTTACTTATTCTACTAGCAAAAAGAAGATTTTTTTTTTGGAGAAGTGAGGACATTTTGGCTAGTCCTCACAACTTCAAAGGTACGTTTTAGGGTTAAGACTTGGATATGTTAGTCAAATTTTTAAAACAATTTTAGGATCCCAGAGAGTGAGCTCAGTAACTTTGTCAGGCATGGACACAACTTTTCATGGCTCATGTATGAAGCCTTGTCTATTTTGGGGTTTAACCTCATTAGCAACAGTGGGCCAACAGCCACGCTGCGTGCTTCATGCAACATGACCCATAGCATTGTTGTTAATCTGTGTTGTGGTCACATTGAGGGACGATGCGATCTTGCCAGTTCAGCAAAGATTCAAAAGTGACAGCTAAAATGAGCTTGTGTGTTCTTCAGCAGGCAGATGTTGTGTCACCTGAATAGTTTCCATCATTGATGGAAATTAACAAAGAATTTTAGTCACCTCTAACTCCACTATAGTTGTTTGTTTAAAATGGCCTGGATTGTGCTATTTTTGCTAAAAGAGGTTTATCTTTTTCATCCTGCAGCATCCACCTCCATATTAAGACGATAATATTTAGAGTGGAATTCACAATTCTACCTATTCAGAAAGCCTGAATATGTAGAATGGTTGAAAACACGGTGATGGGTCTCCCGCAGGGAGGAAAGCACGAGACCCATCACCAGCCCCGGCTATGAGAGATGATAAACAATGCGGCTGAAGACAGCCATGAAGAGGCTCACCTGTCAGTCCTTAACCTGGAACAGCCTGAGGTTATCATGACATACCAGCACATTTGGTGCGAGCCGTTTGACTGCCCCACCTTCTAATCGCGCCTCTTCTGGGTACTGCTCTCAAGGGAGATCTCCCATCGCTTCCTCCTTCAACCAGCCTTCTGCTTGTAGATATGATGGTTTCAACAGCGGATGTGTCCATTTACACTGCTATTACGTATGATTAACCTTTTTCATGACCAACACTGTGAGGACAGCAAATACAGTCAGCATTGTGAAAGTCTGTATGAGAGAATCCAGCAACAACATTTCAGCCTGTAATCACAGGTTTGTAAGTGTGTATTTCCACTGGCACGTACACACTGCTCTTCTGTGGCCTGTGTAGCCCACATCTTCCTCAGCAGCTTGTTCTCTGCGATTTCTGAACCCACCCATTTATTTGGGAATGTCATAAACTATATTCATCTGTTTTTTTCATGCCAAATAGAATTTGAAAGAGTACATAGTGTAAAAAAAAGAAAAAGCTCAACCACTCTTCATTTCTGGTTCTTTCTCAGGAATATGTCTATATATTTTTGATAGATGTATAGCTCTGCCAAACCGTACGCTGGAGTACTGATGCAATGTTTGAACAGTCACGTAGTTTTTATCAACATTTTCTGACTCGCTGGTGGACACACTCGCTAACTTTCCCATCTAATAAAGCACAGATGTGCTTGCTCATGCATCGAGGCAAAACAGAGAATCAAGATAATAAAAAGTACAAATAGTTTGGAACTAGTGATGTGAAGCATCTCTGTTTACACGTGGGTGTGCGTCTGGACACCACATGTGACACGATGAGCAGCCAGGTAATGCTCGCTCCACTCCCATAAATGCAAACTTTACACTTTGTTCTTACATTGTGGTTCCATCAGTTACATAAGAAAAGATTAGTCAAATGCCAAACGTCAGTGCGAAGCCCTGCTAACACTGGGATGAAAGTATATCAGCATCACTTTTGGCAATTTTCTACACAGTTTAATGCAATCCTTAAAATGTTCTTGAAAAGGCTTCAACACATCTGCTTAGCTCATCTCTGATGGAGTGCAGCAAAATGGTCTTTCTCATGCAGCAGCAGGTACAGATTTTAACAAACAAAACACATTTCAACTTTGAATGCATCGGTTTTTAATGTGAAAGCAGGGGATGGGTGGGTTCAGTGGTTTGCTGAGCTTATAAATTTTTTTAGATTTTAAAGGTGCATCCAAAGTTCCAACAAGGTGACACATCTTAGAGATAATTCCATTTAATTACTTCAGAATATATTTATATAAAAAAAAATACACTAACAAAAAACAAGAAAATACAAATTAATAATGATTATATTGTAAGTGTAGCAGTATTTCACATGGAACAACTTTTTTTTTTCAATATCAGGCTGAAACATTTTTTCATTTCCTAATAATTAGTCTACTACAATGACAATTTTCTACACCAGGATTCTTTCCTGGAACAGATTTGGAAGTGGAATAAATGAGAAGAATTAGTTTCTGAGACATTTCTCCTCTTTCTGTTTCCTCTTTTGTGGTTGTGCAGCTGGTCAGAACGAAAACAAACAATAAAAAAATCCTGTCATTCTTAGTCCAGCCGTAATTAAATCCACTAATTTCTTGCAGGTTCTTTTTTCCTTAAATACAAAAAGAATAACAGTTTTTTGAGTTTAAGTGGTTTTTGGGTTTACAGATTTACGTTACAAGCAAATTATTATTTTTATCCTGATAATAATAAAGGCTGAAATAGGTTTTCCATCACATTTATTCTGTGATATTTAGTGATTCCAAGAAACTCATTTAGTGAATGTCTTTCCATATACTTTCTTATGTTACCTGTAACTTTGTTGGAACATTTCTTTTGGTCAAAGTTTTGACAGTGCAAGAGAATAAGTCACAGCTCGGATTTGGAGGTTTAAATGATGCAAGAGTGTGGGCAGCTACTCAGGAGGATGAATCAGAATTTCTCAGTGCATGGGTATACACTCTAAATATGAATTATTAAGTGGCTATCATACCCCCATACTATGAAAATATATCCAGGGGTTGATAGGAGGAGATGGAACTGAGGTGGTAGAACTGAATACTGATGTGGAAAATGGATCCCCGAGGAGAAACAGGTACTAAAAGGTCATCAAAACGCTTGCTTAGATTTTTGGAGGCAAGGCATCTGACGGTGCCTTTTAACCTCCAACGTGGCGGCTCAGAACACACGTGGTGACGCATTTAAATAGACAGACTCACGGACAATGACGCCCGCTTTGCTGTTTAGCGTCTATGCAGGAATATTTAACCGAGCAGGGTTTTGCATCCACCAACACATGATTAAGCTGGTGCAGAGGGGAAAATAAGCAGGTCAGTGATTGCAGATTGTAATAACACTAATACTGTAAAAATACAGTAAGAGTCATCGATATAACATCCAATTTTCCTCTGAAATAACTATAAAGCCTGATCCCAATATATAAATAAATGTACTCTAAAATAATGCCTGGAAAGTTAATTCAATTCAATTTCAATTCATTTTAGTTGTATATTTTACAATCAGAATTATCTCTAGGTGCTTTACAGAGGCAGAAACTCAGAGCCTGAACCCCCAGGTAAGCACAGTGGCAAGGAAAAAATTCCCTTTTAACAGGAAGAAACCTTGAGCAGGACCAGGCTTAAAAGGAGGAGCCATCCTGCTGAAAGCCGGCGGGGTAAAGGAGGAGAAGAAAAGAAAGACAGGACAGAGAGAATAAAAGAGAGAAAGAAAGAAAGAAATAGAGAGAGAGCGAAACAAACATGCAAACATAGCAAACATAATACAGCATGGCAGGTTGTTATAAAAAGGGAACAGCATAGGCAGGTGCTGACAGTGGACACTGGGTTTGTCAGAGACTGGGGTCCGTGCAGCATGAAAGGTCTGGAGAAAGATACAGAGAGAGAGAAAGAGAGAGAATTGGGGGAGACAGACACAAAACAGTGAGGAAGAGTGGACACAGTGATATTCCCGGTGAGAAGAAGAGGAGAGGAGTTGAGGGAATAGAGATGGTGGTTGGTGGTGTTGAGGAGGTGGGAAACTGCTCAGTGGATCATGTTTGTGTTCCTAGCAGTGTAGGCCTATAAGCAGCATAGCTATGCTAAAGATTAAAGAATAAAAGTTTGATGACCCTATTCTACAGGTGGAATAGGGTCATCAAACCATTAATCCATGCAACCGCTATGTGTGCAAAAGAGAGAGAGTCTGAGTATTACTATGAAGCACTCTAATAGAGCTATGATAAGGCAGGAATTCATAAATAATTTGCCTTTTGGTCAATTATATCTTATTGATCATTCTTTTTAAAAAGGATGTTGCTGACAAGCTTTACGATATCACCTGTCTGTGGATGATTTTCTGTTCTTTTAAAGAATGTAGTCCTGACTGGCCTGCAGAACTCGAAAAAACATAGAAAAAAACAATAAATCCTAAAGATATATAAAAACATTGTCAGCTGCTATAAGGTTAGTAGTTACAGATACATACACACACCACAAAGTGGGCCTCTTAGAGGCATTTCCTGTTCACATGTGGTACATTAGAGATTTCTTAAAAGAAAATAATTCCTACTATATGCTGACTGTCCACACAATATTTATAGTACACGTCTCAATAAAAAGTCCAAGGGAGAATGTTGAATCATTTTTTTGACCGTTCACTGGCCCTGAAATACATGTTGTGATTTTACAAAATTGGATTTTACAGTGCACCATACCCACTCTCTGTTTCCAAAACACAGCCTTGTCCTGCATAAGCCTGTTAAGTGAGTATCTGGCGATAGAAGATGTTTTCAAAGCCCGCCAACCACATTATGCCAGAGCCCGAATATCACAACTGACTGTTTGTCTTCCTCTTCTGTCTTCCCCACGTTGATGATAGTGATGTCCTGAAGCTGTGTGAGAAGGAGAAAGGTGAGATTCTGTTCCTTTGTTTAAGGGCACTTTGATATTTTCTTTGATCTCATAACTGTTGGACACATATTTCCAGTAGATAAAAAGATTAAGTAAATGGTCATAAACAGTGAATGGCAATAATATCACTTCAGGCTCCACCAAGTTTTAGAAAATAAAGTACTTGACATGAGCATGGCCAAAAATAAATAAACAGCAAAACCTTATGTAGTAATAAAAGTAACCGACAACACCAAAGTTCTAAAAATGTGTTGCAAAGTACCAATAAATAATATTATGTTTAAAAACTTAGGTGTCCAGCCTTCTTTTGGCACAAAACCCTTTAATTTAATTATTTCAAAGCAGGCCACTCTAAATCCACTGGCAATTTCATTTTCTACAACTGGAGAATCTGGATAAGTAGCAGAAAGACCAAAATAAACAGATTTCCCTTTGAATTATGTTATCATTCATCACATGACAATGACAGCACAGATGATGGCTGTTAAATAGTGCTTGGTCTTGTAGGGAGGCACTGTCTTTTTCTTTTGAATCTCTTTTCTATATCACTTGTCAGGTGATGACAGGCGAGGAAGGGAGGGTCAAAGCTCACTTCCACTCTTTCCAGTGGTGGATCACTCTTGTCAGCCAGTGAGGGCTGATGAGAGGCTTATTGGCCTGTCTGGTTTGACGGCGACGCCGCGGCTCACATCGTCACCAGCAGCGTCCTACCATGCTGGACTCGAAGGCCAAGCGTGATCAAATCGTGTGCCAGCTAACCTCTTTACGGTGGGATTCTCCAGCGATTAACCTCAAACCTGTCTCTCCTCCCATTTGCATTAGAGAGATTGATGAATGCCATATAAAGAATTTTCATCACTTCCTGTCAGTGTGGACATAAGGGATTCCAGAGTCGTTTTCTAGAAGTCATTGCTACTTGTCCAGATAGAACCTTGCTCTGGCATTGTGATTCTCACCACAACTGCACCATAAATGTTGTGACACCTGAGTTTACTTGTTTGCAGTTTTTTACACTTCCGCCGGGGGGCCAGGAGTTCGGCATTTTCTGAATTGAATGTTTACACGACATGTATCTCTTAATTCTTATCAATGCTTTTCTCTGCTTTAGGTGCAAAATTATAAGTGCCCCTGCACCAAAGTGAAGCAGCCATGTTAAGGACAGAGTTAGAGGATAACAAATTGCTATCTTCAGAAAGATGGCAAAGCCTCCTTAAACTGAAACCCCTCATCAGACGCCTGGCGCAGACAGTCTCCCTGATGACCAGGTATTCATTGGAGAGGAGTTTAACATCATTGTGTCTGATTGACTGGACTCTCAACCACTGTGGGTTAAGGGGTCTCAAGGGGTTAGCCTGGTCAGACAGAACAAGAGAGCAAGAGTAGAAGAAATGAAATGAGGGTGGGAGAGAGGGAGAGAGAGAGAGAGAAAGAGAAAGAACAATACCTTGTAAGTATGGGTACTCCACAGAGGGATGTGCAGCAGTCTAATGAAGCCTCATCACAGCCAGTCTGTCAGTCAGCCAGGTGAAACGCGTTCTAACAGGGTCCTAATGAAGATGGCTTCCTACAGAGTTGTCTTAAAATTGGCCAGGTAAAAGCTGACACAATTATTACCCATCTTCCATTCTGCAGGAATATTGGCCATTCAAAGTCACTAACGAAGAGCAAAGGAAGGTCTGTCTTCAAGAACAAGGCAGCCAACAAGTTATTTTGTTATGTCATTTTGAAAGACTTTCGGTGCAAAGTGTGATCTATGCATCACTCTGTTAAATTCTGAAGATAACTGTAAATAAAATTCACTGATAAAAACTAGATGAGCAGGATTGATTTCTTTTCCAAACCAGATAATGCTAATATAACTGTAGAGTGGACAGTGTACAGTGTGCTACAAGTCTGGCTGGTTGCTGAGCTAAAAAGTAAAAATGCATTCAGTTAATATAATACAAAAAAGGCTTAAATTAATGATTGTCAACACTGACATCAATTTGAATAACTTGACTGCTACCTAAAATGACTGTTAACATTCTATTATAAGACAATGTTAGTGGATGAAAGTCAGTGAAAATTATAAAATTTTACTTCATCTACAAAAGTATTTATAACCTAGGAGGGTAAAGTACTTTTTTAAAAATATAATTCAAAGTTTAATACTATATCATCTGTTGTTGAGTAAAGGTGAGACATTTACACAACACAAAAATGATACATTCTTCAACAAAACAAATTGCCATTATACGTGTTTACATTCAATATGTTAAATTATGATGAAATATTATGACCAATACTTCACAGTGGTCGTATATTTGACTGTCTGACTGACACTGATTAGATAGTTTTGGTTTGGCTCATGTGGTTGTTTTACTTAGAAGACATGTTGATACAGAAATTACAAAAAAAAAAGTCAAACATTTTAAAGGCTGGAAAAATGGAAAGGTGTAATGTAAATGAGTTCAGAACAGTCGTGTTCGGCAGTTAGAAAGGTGCATGTTATTAATCCCCTTAAAGAAAAAGAGGAAAAAAATAGAATTTCACTTGTACAGTTGGAAACCATTCAGTCACAAAAAAATTGAAATGCTTTTAGCTTAGTTTATGAACAGGCTGTCATAACTACACTCCATTCTGACCCAGGAGCATTGCCTCAGGAAAAAGCCTCCCTGTCCCCTGAACCAAGCCTTGGTCTGCTACCTCTATGGTAAGTGCTCCGTCACAGTTCTGCCAGGGGCTACCGCATATGCCATCAAATCCCTGGTGCCCCCTCCACAATAAACAGAGGCCGGTTAATGGAGTCAGGACCCTCATGTGCACCCATGTCAGCCTGAGCCTCAGACTGACCTTAACCTGGCACACTCGTCCTCCTCGCCACCAAATGTCTTCACGGCTGGATGGCACCGATTCAGTACAATTGGGAAATAGAGACTGGAACCAGATGAGGTGAAATATGCCTTCTTATCTGTCATCAAGGTCAGGGTCAACAGAAATCTGTGCTGTGCTGTGTAGCAATGTGTAACAAAAGTGCATCGGGTACAGAGCGTATTAATTTCAGTTAGATGGAAACAAGTGAAAAGGCATGGTGTACCTCAGTACCTCACTCACCAGATCAGATGGTAGGATTAAAACAATGGTAATGGTCTAAAATAATGTACTGCTGTAATTACCAACTGGAAATGTGTCTGTTATTCAATTCTTGGATGGATGGATGGATGGATGGATGGATGGATGGATGGATGGATGGATGGATGGATGGATGGATGGATGGATGGATGAAATTCTCCTGAAGCATTCAGGAACACCCCATTTTCTTAATTTAAAAATCACTTTTGGTGATTCATACCATCAGCTGCTTTGGAGATGCCAGTAAATTGGACCAGCATCAATGAACTCTAACAGGGTTAATAACCGTGTTTGTTAATAATTTTCTTAAAGGCATTCAAAGTCAGTCCCATGTTTGGCTAAGAGAACAGACAATATAGAACTTGATAACAAGCCCTGAATTGTAAGGCCAGTGATGACAAAGCATAACTTGCGACAAAAGAAACTTCACAATTTCGTGGTCTCGTTGATAAACATTATTCAATAAAAGGTGAATGCATCAACAATATGTATTTTCTTCAGTATATAACTGCTGTCTGAGAGTTTAACTGGCCAGGCTTAGCAAACTAACTTTTCCATGCATTTACTTATTTCTTTGCCTACTGCCAGTCATGCAGGTCCCCAGCCCGCACAATAACCTCTGCAGCGGAACACAATCAGAAAGAAATGGCTTCACTCGACTCTTGGTGCTTCTCTCTCTCTCTCTCCCGATGACCATTGCACAAGTGTTTATCTGCAGGCATCAAACATAGAGCAATTGCAAGGCTTTGCAAGTGTGTGTAGGCATTCCACAGCTAGAAACAGCAACCACTGTCAACACAAACCCAGCTCCGCATACAAAGCAATCTCTACAACTGTATTATTGTCTCTGTACAAGCCCATAATTAGTTTCCCCCTTGTTCCAAAACAGGCATATGTTTCATGGAAGAATAAAAAGAAACAGATTACTTCAAACCTTAACCTCGTCCTATTTTCTAGAGATAGTTTTATAGCTCACAAAGATAAGAGGGGAGCTACAGGGAGGGACTTTATAATGTGTCTCGGTATCAGTGAGCATAAGAGGAGTTCAAAAGCAGAGTGGAATGAGGAGCCTTGGGCTTATGTCTTCAAATCACAGCTTTCCCAAGCATGGCTTTCACTTTATAACACTGAAGACGTCACTGGGACTGGAATTAGTTTTGACATGGAACATTAGTAGATGCTCTTACACTATGTTTGGTGTTCATTACGTAATAGTACACACACACACACACACACACACACACGCACACGCACACACACACACACACACACATGCGCCCACACACATAGACAATATTATAAATAATGCCACGCTACGATACGACTTCTACTGGCCTCTGTCCAGTTTGTAGTAAGCTCTTCCCTCCTCATATATCTGTATGTAATCTATTTCAGGAGTGGAAGGGGTTTATGCTAGCGTCCATAAAACATGGAGGGGTCATATTTAATCACAAGGGAGATAAAAGATGAGACAACACTAATTATCTTCGCAGCCTGATGGCAATAATTTATTTAACTTTAATATCTTAGCGAGGAGGTAGTGGACAAATGGAAATTTACATTATTGATTAAAGCTAAATTGGCTTAAAAAGTACTTATGAATCCCCCATGGTTATCTAAATAACTACACTATGGAGTGATGGTTATGAATCCCCCATGGCTATCTAAATAACTACACTATGGAGTAAGTCAATTTATTCATCCATTTTCTAGGTCATATAAGGACCTGTGATTCATTGCCCTTTTTCAGAAGTGGCTTTGTTTATGCATTTATGTAGCTGTAACACCAATAAAATGCTAGAAGAAGAAGGGAAAAAAGTCAGTCAGAGACTGGGGAATAAAGGAAATAGGAAAAAAAAATAAATTGAGCGAAACACACCAAGAACAGAGAAGTGAGCAGGAGAGTGGTGTCAAGGGAATTGCAGGAGGATAGTGCCATGCTATTGAACGCCTGGAAGAGCAGGCTCTGATTTCTTCTTCCCCTCCTGCGTTTCCCCGTTTCAAAGAGCACTTGAAAGCTCTTCTGGGGAACTGAGCAGGTGGAAGTGGATTGTGAGAGGAAGTGGGGCAGGGCTGGGCAAAGCAGCTAGCTCTTTCTCTATCCAGTGCACAGAAGCAGATACCTCATAGGTCCAAATGCCCAGTGGCCCAGAACTCCAGCCAAACATCCCCAAGGAGGCATAAGTGGAAACTAGAGGCTATAGCACAATTGGCAAGTTTTACACCATTTATTCAAGACTGTTTTCAGTCATTTGTCTTGTTTTAAACAAAGTACACCATATTATGAGTGCCTGGTGCTCTTATATTCAAATCTGAAGAAGTTTAAAAGTATTAAAAACTAATGTCAATATAAGATTACTGAAGCCTCCAGAATTAGAATAAACTGGAAGGCAATTGACTCAATTTAGATTTTTTTCCAAGCCTGTACTTTAATATAATTGATCAAAAAAGCCACAGAACCTTTGAATTCTCCCTCTTGTGGGCTTAACTTCAAACAGTATCAATTATAGAAATTGGCTAAGAGGAGTGGAGTCAATTCCCTATCAATAACTTATTGGCTGGAATCATGGCTGGAAAGAGATTAGGAGCAGAGATGAGCTAAGTGCAAACCCCCTTCAGGACTTCCTAAATCTACTGCATGGCTGACGCTCCAGTAAACCAAGCAGCTTCATAATGATCAAACGAAGAGTATTCCAATCAAATGCTACGGAGAGCTATGTGGCAGGATCTGCTAATACAGGGCTAACCTCCAGCAGATTGTGTTTAGGGATTCTCTGAAACACAAACTGTCACCAATTCATTATGTTATTATATTTAATTCTAAATTTCATACAAATCTACATGGGCCAGGCTGATGATGAAAGTTTGCATGTTTAAATTAGTCAGAGAGGTAGTGTTGTTCTATGTTGGAAGATACTTTACGACAAGTAGAGGAATAACTGGACGGCAGTAGCTCAGTCTGTAAGGGTGCTGGCAGGGGTTTTGGTTCAAAAAAGTAAGGATAACCTTAAGGATAACCCCCCAATGATGGTTGCGCAAAAATTTACAAAGAAATAATACAGCATTGAATTGTAGCTGTCTATCCTCCAAGATTCTGACAATTTCAGAATCAGAATCAGAAGCCTTTATTGTCATTGTTCAAGAGTACAACAAAATTATAGCAGCCTAGAAGTGGTGTTACTCCAAATTCAAATAAATAAAAAAGTATGTACAAATAGTCTAAATAAAATAGAAATAAAAATATAATTAGAATAATACATATACAAAATAGACTAGAATAGAATACACATAGACTACAATAGAATACATCATGTCAATAGATCTATGCGATGTAATGCTGATACAGCATGTCCTATTAATAGGATCACACATATAAAAACTTACAGGCTGTTTTATCTACATGTGGCCCCGCAGCTGAATTTTTCTGATCTGCCTGCGCTACATCCATGTATAGTGACATTTTCCATTTACTTTAAAGTTGAATGTATTATATTAAGTTATTTTGGGCTCAGACGTGTTGTAGTAAACTGTCCATCAGTCCAATATAATGTAAAACTCCTGAGGTAGACTGTGGCCACTTTCAATGGTCATATATGGATTACCCGAGTCAGCAGGATGCAAATACATATTGTTGCAGCTGATGGAGAAAAGAGGACAGTAATCCTCAGCTTATGCTTGTTAAACAATTAACGCTAACTCTTATCAGCCTGTCTGGCCTGTGGCACACGCAAGTACTGTAGGCAAAGAAAGGCCACAGATTTGCAGAAATTTACTCATATGAAAGCATATATGAGCATATATACTCAGTGATCTACAGTATCAGCATTACATCGCATAGCTCTCTTGACAGCACCATGTTATGTCAATGACACTTTCAATCTTCACAGACCTTTCCCCCTGAAAGGCTCTGTTGCGACAGAATCATTACAAATTGATTGCAAAATAGCTAACAATCATGATTAAATCGTTAAATTCGTGTCTGTGCTTCAGAGAATGGGGAGAAAATTAACTTCCCACCAACCTCATTTTTTTTAACACAAAATAATGATTTTCTGCCAGTCTAATTACAAAGCCAACATCTGATCAAGCCCGCAACCAGAGGGGATTATCACATGCGCCAGTATTAGACCTCATTACCAGCCTGAGTGCAGAATTATTACATCTTGTAATTGGATGGTGAGATTTATATACAGATCAGGCTGGTTTCTGTAAGATTGTAATTACAGGCTTCGTTGGTTAGCTACTTATCACTCAGCAGTGGAGTGCAGGAAATTGGCGCGTGGAAGAGCATTTCATTAATCTCTTGCCCTGTTGGAGGGAGGAAATGCTGTATGCCTTTTTTTTTTCTTAAGGACAACAGAATCATCTGAACGTCAAATAATTTATCAGCTGCTCTTTCATGGCATTGCTAGTCCGAGATTCCTAAACTGTTGCAGCCGTCGTGGAAAATGTATTGCTGCCCAAGGACCCATTTTCTAATTCTCCCAGATAAATATATAGACTATCATCAACAGAAGTTTTGTGACAGGACCGTTAAACTGCAGACCATAAATTTAAATGTTCAGGAATGTGTTCTAAAGCAGATCTGACCATGCTGCTGCTGTAATTCCCTTTTAGACCTTCTACATTATTGAACACATACTTCCTTCCATTTTTAGTTGGGGTGGAGGGGACCGTACTAATTGGATGGATGGATGCCTTTTAAACAGCTTGCTTTCCATGGCACAAATCTGCCAAGTGTGATTAAACAGGGGCAGCATGCTCCAGTTCATCAGTAGAGCAAAGAGGAGTGAGATGGAGAGGTTTCTGAGGCTATCATCATCATTCCTCATCGCCACTCAGACAATGGCTGCCCTGCGAGCAAACAGGTCACTCATGATAAACCAGAGTAAATATGCTCTGACACCTTTTACGCACAGTAATAAACCGAAAGTGGGGCCGAGACGAGCAAAATGAAAAATGACAGAGGAAGGAAAAACACGGGCCGCACGTTGTAAAGCGGGGCTGATTGAATGCGAGCCGGGTGTTGTCCACCACCCTGCAACTCAGCAGAAAAAAAAAAAAAAAACAGCTTGATCCAAGTCTCAGGGTGACATTGGCAGGAAAAAAAAAGAAGAAAACCCTCAGCATCACTTTACAGTTAACACCCATACAACTTACTTTCTCTCTGCATATTACACAGCTCTCCCCTGTAACAGTCAATACAGGCCTACATTTTATGGGACAAGGAGTTAAGTTGTTCAATTACGCCACAGACAGCTCTATTCTTTTGTAACAAGTAATCTAGGTAGTGAAATCAATACTGACAGGCTCAAGGCACGCTAGCTAATTTCATATTACCTCCAGCCAATAGCAGAGCAGCTCATAATGGAGCTGTAGTTCCACTTCATTATAGGAAAGGAGGGGGGATCAATACTAGCACTGGTGCACAGGCTCACACATGCCAAAACACACATGTACACACCAGCAAAAGTGCATTGTTTTCTACACACAAACTGAAGCACATACGGGCAAAAAGGACAACCCTGCAGATGCCCCATGGGGGCTACACAGAGCTGTCTGTGGCGGGGGGCAGATGGGGCGGATGAGGATCCAGGGTCACAACCCCCACAAAATAAATTACACTTCCAATTGTCAGCAAACACGCAGCCACAAACGGGCGCCACTGTCAAGCAATCATGTGGGAAATAGCCTCATTTTAATTCACTGATCTTCCTTTGAGCGTGCACACACAGACACAAAAACACACAGGTGCACAAAAATTAACACTTGACTTCTTTACAACAAGGTCACAATCAGATTCAAAGGCTAGAGAAAAAAAAAAGGAAAATAAGGGAGGGTAACCTTCAGATGGGGGGATGAAGTCTTTGACCTCTACAGATAATTACAAATTAAACTCCATATCTTCTTTTGTAGGAAAAATATCTCTATTCTTCTTTCCCATTATTGTTATCACACTGTAGGATTAGCTGGGGACTAAGTGGATGATGTTGTCTAAGCCGATGTCAACTGTACAATTACTCAACTCATCCATCCTTTTCCAAGAAAGACACTTTTGATTAAGATAAGCTGTTTCAAGAAAGAATGAGCGAGTAAAGCCTTTGACAATTGCTAAGTACACACTGCACGGGGTTACGATTCCTCATGGTAAACAAACTTAATACTCATTAGATCCAACAGCAGCATTCCCCCTTTCATAACTTTCTATTATACATTTTGTTTTTATTGCCCTCGTTAATAATCTCAGCAGGTCAGGCTGCAGTCACCATGACAGAACCGTCATGTGGCTTCAGCAAAGAGCTGACAGCTTCATGAGAATACACTATAACTATGTTAGGCCACATCCCAATTAAAAGAGTTTTAATCTAAACATCCCTCAGTATGCTTTATTGTTCTCCTTTAATTTCCCTGCCATTATCCCATATGGAGCTATGGTTATCAAGTAGACAGGCTTTAATGCGACGTAGCACTGGAGCTCATCACTCCTACATCATTAACAGACGGGCCACATTTCTCATTGATATAAATGGAAATGTGTCTTTAAAAAGAATTGAACAACTATGTACACCCAATCCATCAGAATTACGACAAGAAAAGTCGACAAAATCAAGATTCTTTAATACATTACCATGGACAGCATGACCTTTGTTGTTCTTAAATGTATTTTAGTATCATTCAGTTGTTGAGTTGTGAAGTCATAAGGTCATCTGGAGCCTATCCCAGATGCCTTTGGGCAAGAGGTAGTTTACAGTCTGGACAAGTTGGCAGTTGGCAGACAAGTTCCTATTTTTTCACCTAACTCTCTGGATAAACCTCTTTCATGGGCTACCTTCAGTTTCATTTGAATACTGGATAGAGTGCATCATGCAATGCAAACGCATGCAATGCAAACAATGCTGTATCTGTCGAGAGCTGGCAAACTGAATTAATCTCCTTTGGGGAAGGAAGCTGTGCAAGTGACAGAAACCGATGAGAGTTGAAAGATTGAAGATTCCATCTCACTCTCACCCATTTTCACCTCCCATTATCTGATTAGCCTCCCATTCCTTTCCCATCAGTGCAGTGACCTGGATTTGGGCAGGATTGCAATGGTCAGCTAGGGTGGGGAATGGTGAGCAGGGCCAAACCATTTGGAGAGGGGTGGGGGGGCTGGACCATAAATCAGCACCAGCAGGAGCAAAGAGTGCAGGGGATTTATAAAGATGTGCTCGGCCAACCCACTTGTGGACACCGTGATGAATTCACAAGCACATTGCCAAGGCAAACCACTTCATTATACCATGGCCCAGTGGTCATTAATCTCCCTGGGAGGCCAGTATCCTGGGGGATCGCCAGACCAGAGAATTTATTCAGGCCTGGAGGTACCCATTTCATTAGTCATTCAATCTGTTCATTCACCCTCTCTTTCTCTCTCTGCCTCTCTCATTCAGTTTATTTTTCTAAATACAGATTACCTCAGTTGATTTGATTATTTATTTATTTTCGCATTTTTAATTTACATTGGCCTTACATCCTCCCAAATATTGACTTGTTTTTACCATTCTTGGTTTTGCTTTGAATTTGCTTCAAATGTCAATATTTTCTTCTGAAAATGGGATTACTCATCTTTTCAAATTTTAACTTAAAATTACATTTTGGTGGCCACCTTGCTCTGTGGGCGTGCGATACCATATCCTATCCCTTATGATGAGGAGGCAGGGGGAACAATCCCCAGAGGTGCAGTCACGACCGGCTTCAGTTCAGTACTGTAATTGTGTCATTACTGGGGGTAAGTGCTGCTGGCCGAACATGTTATGGGAGGGCCAACATCCAGTGATTACTTATTAATGTAGGGTCCCCTTATTCCACACGCACAAAGGGAAAACAAATATGCCCACCTCTCTGTCTACTGACATGATCAAACATAGTCTCCAAGATACGTGCAAAAAAAAAAAAAAAAAAAAAGACCAGCTTCCAACTGAAACTGAAGTTCCAGCTGAAATTCAGGTTTAAAAATAACCCAAGTGGACTGGTAAAGCATTTAAAGAAGCAGTGACTTTATCTTGACACACATAAGCATGTTGTCTCCATATGTTATGCATAAAACAAACATTCATAATAAATGCATCGTGATGGATTTAATAATGAAAGGGAAGGATGCTGTTGGGTGACAAGAACCTCTCTGGTCTAAAAAATGTGGGGAAACACCAGATCCCCCTATATTCTCTTGTTAATCGTCCATCTCACTGAGATATACTGTATATACAGTATAGCAGTGTGTATGTGAAATAATTTAATCAACCACGCTGCATCCCAATGGACTTCTTCCACTTTAAACACTTAACAGGTTAAATAAATAATGATGGCTTGCACACTCAGTGTGTGTGTGTGTGTGTGTGTGTGTGTTAATGGTAACGGCCACTAGCCCGTGGTCCCACAGCAGCAGGAGTCCTTAAAGAGAATAATTTGCTTCTGCTCTGGCCGCCACACTGAAGCCTTTCTCTTAGCAGATTATGGGCCTTTAAGTAGCAGCCAGGTCTGAAATGTGACTCTAGGGTTCACAGGCTGTCTGGGATGAGGTAAGACTCCTTAGAGAAGAAAACACAGTGCCGGGAGTTAGGAACTGATATTTTGGTGAAAAGATAAATCTGTCAATGTGATGTGTGGGGAGTAAAGGCTAGAGGGAGTTTTGGCGATAACTTAAAGCATTTACGTAAGTCATCAGAGTCAGCAGAAGCACTGTGTTTCAATGTTGAAAGGATATACACTATTGAAAAAAATATTTCTATCATTTTATTGTTAAACGAGTCAAAGGGCAAGCAAGTGTCATTAATGTTGGTGTGTTCCTGTTACAGTCGGAGTACTTACCACAAGATTTACTCTCGGTTAAATATGTGCTGTCAGAGAGTCCTGCAAACTTCTGATCACCACTTTTCAACGCACACAGTGACTGCTTATGAGTAGCAAAGCACAAATTCATTTTCAGTTCAATAAGAACAGAAAGTCCACAAATCATATTTTGTGAATCGTTGCTAAATAAAATCTGAATAAAGAGAGACAGGGAAAAAGAGAGAGAGAGATGGAGAGACAGAGAGAGCGAGAGAGAGTGTATGTGAGTGTGTATATGCATCTGCTCAGAATCCTGGATTTAAAGCTGATAACCCCATTACCCTATCAGGCTTTAATTCAAAGAGCTTTCTTGACCAAAGAGCAATAATCAATAAGAGCTTTCCTTAAATGTGGCCTTCTCATTTTTCTTTGGAAGCTCATCACATTGTCACTCTGCTAAACATCTGCCATTTCACTCCGAACCATGCCAGACTCCAGTAAAACCCTGGAGGAAGCAAGCAGACACCATCGGTTGATCTATCATGCCATCTCCTCTCACTGAGGACGGAAACATCAAATCCCCCTGAAATGACATCTGAACATCAATATGTGGTCCCCACCCCTCCAATGTGACAGTAAAAGCCATATTGATTTCCACCCAGATTAAGGATACTACTGGGAGCAATTTAAACATACGAGCCAAAGTGTCCTGGCCTGTCCTGACTGATGTGCATCTGGATGGATGGATAGATAGATAGATAGATAGATAGATAGATAGATAGATAGATAGATAGATAGATAGATAGATTTTTTGCAGCACCACCACAGATGTGCACAGATGTGTTGATGTGCTGGATTCATCCCACTTAGCTGGGCCGTGGCGCTGCATCCACCGATGGCAGCAGTGATGCTTCATGCAGTCCTTGAGTCTCTGAAGGTTAACTCTTGACACCTGTGGTCTCCAGAGCTGAGGTTACACTCATCGATATGGCCGGAGGCAGATAAAGACGACAGCTTCATTACAGCTTCTATGTGGCTCTTAATTTGTGCATTATACTTGTTCGGGAGAATGAATATTTTGTGTTTTACATTTTTTAACTATCTGCAGGAAGCCACTCTGTTTACCTGACCCTTATTTATCCATCTACATGAGAGTGTATTGTGTAAAGTTCAACCTAATATTTACTAATGAAGAACAATCAAAGCCTTTACAAGACCTCAATACATTATTATCGGAACTTGGCCGAATGTTCTTCAACATGTGACAGGCAGAGCAAAAAAAAAAAAAAAAAGAGCCATTAAAACCAGTTCAGGTAAACAAAATAGGACTCCAGCAAAAACAAGTAACGCTGAAGGGCTGGGGGTGGGCGGGCTTCTTTGAAGTGGCTTGGCGTATTCCCCTGATACCTTTGAGATATTTATTTGAAAAATGTGCAGATTCACACCCAAGTGAGCAGAGAAGGGTACAGTGGGTGGGAAGATGACAGTGTTTAATTTCCAACTCCACTGAGAAGGGGGAGAGAAGTAGGGGAGTGAGGGGAAAGACAGAATTAAAGAGAGGGAGAAATGAGATGTGAGATGAAGAAGACAGATGGTGGTGTATCATTTCCCTAAAAACATTTTGACATTTTAAACCTAGAGAAGTTTCCAGGCAGTAAATAAAGGGAAGGGGATCAATAGCAGTCAGTGATAAGAGGCTAAATCAGCTAAATATGAAATACAGCCTAACAAAATGGTATGGATTTCAAATGGGGCTACGTGACAGCTGCTTTGAAATGCAAATAGCAACTTATGCACATTGTCCTTCGCAGGCTTGGCCACCTATTGATCGGCTAAAACAAATTCTATTGATCATTGAATATTTAATGGAGATAATTAAATTTCTCACGGAGGCACTTACACCCCATTTCCAGTTTTCATAGTCTTACTCAAGAGACCTGTCTTTGACTCGCCAAAGGTCCTGGACTGTTCAGTGAAACAGCATAGCTGCAGCTAACTACATCTGAAACTTTGTAGGTGAAACATCTTACCTAGTTGCAATAATGCATCCAAAGTGATCCAACATTTGGAACCGTTGACGTCAGTGTTGCAGAATTAAATACTTCATTCACAACATCAGAACGACATCCGAAGGTCCCATTACGATCCTCTTGGGGTGCGAGAGTCAGTCTCTGTTGGTATTACTGTATTACAGTATTACTATTACTGTTGAACATTCTAGGACGCCTTGCTGCATACACTAAAGCTCATCATTGGATATTCGTGTCAATAAAGATGAAAAAATAAAGTACATAAACATATGATTGTGTTGGATTAATCTCCTGATTCAATTTTATTAAGCGATGTTTTTCTCAGGTACCACACATCCCTCTTTGCTTGCTTGGTGCAGTCTAATTATGTCTTCAGACAGTTGTAGCATAAACACAAAGCACGAACTATCTGCTTAATCGACTGACATAATTTATGACATTAAGAGACTGGCAAACAGGAAAGGGTTGCTGTCTGAATAGTATTAGAGGGCAGCTCCCCCTGCTTGGGCCAGTGTTAAACAAAGTGCCAATCAATAGCCCTTTTATTAGTGACCGCAATCAATGCACCAGTGACGGCGTGAGCCAATTAACACTATTGATCGCTTGGACAGAAGAAAGAGAAGAAGGAAAGTGGACGTAGGCAGCAAATATGATATGGGAAAGGATAGCAGAGGATGTGCCGCAGTGCCATCCTCAGGTCTTGTTTTCCTTCTCATGTGTAGGAAAGAGGGATATATCTCTGGAGAGAGAGGACCAGATTCCCACCAAGCGAGATGCCCCACAGGTCTGTGGCTGAGGACACCCTGACAGAAAGCAGAGCCGACTATCTCCCAAGAGGAAGTGTGCATGCAGTGTTAGTGGTGGGAGGGGAGGAGGGGGGCTGATAGGAGAAGATGCAGCTCACCCCACAACCCTCCCATTCATGCACATCATCTCCCTTAGCTGAGGGTGAGCTGCACTGGGAACACAACAGTGCTCATCTTCTCACCGCTGGTTTGGAATAGTAATGAGGTCACAGGGCTGAAAGGTCTCCATGCACACTCGTCTTCACCTCTTTTCCCAAGAGGGTGACCAGTGTGTGTGTGTGCGTGTGTGTGCGTGTGTGTGTGTGTTTGTGTGTGATAACTGTAGCTTGAGGACATACATTACATAATGTGTGTATAACAGAAATGCATATATCTTTAATTTCAAATTATGTAATGTCATGATCATGCCTCAAAAATCAATCATTGAGTGTATTTTGTACTGACAGTATCCCAAATCTTGCCAGCTAAGTTAAAATGTATAAATTTATTGTCATCCTTAGTGAGAATGTTATGGTTAATAGTTTTATGATGTAGAAAGTTGCTGTACGCAGCTTTAGCTTGCTGTTTATGAAAATGGCACGCAGGAGAACCCACATTCTCAACTTTCTCTCCATTTATCTGCATTTGAGGGGGACCTGGTGGAGCTGAGATATTCAACAGCAATATCTGAAGGATACTAACACTGTCACTGCAACAGAGCTCAAAAAGTACATTAATGATTACCATTGCTGATATTTAGCTAAAATCAGAAGCACTTTCTCAGTAACTTTCCTTGTCAGCAGAGCTCCTCGGCTCCCCACTATTTTCATTGGGCTGTCCACAACCCAAAGAACAGGCTGTCATGAGGACATCTGCTTCATGTCAACCAGCAGTGCAACACTTGGATTTGAGGTTATCAACTTTTCTGTATCAGCCTGTTGTCAGAACATGGACCTCTCCTTCCTGGAGAAAAACCTCTGAAACAGCGTGCCGACAGCTTGAGGAGGTGCTATGGAGGGAGAAGAGGAAGGACTGGAGGGAGGTGGAAGGAAGAGGATGGGGTGAGGCTGTAGGAAATGACAATGTGTGTGTAGCGATAAGCCTGTGGCAAGGCCCTCGCACCCTGGGGGAGGACTGGGGGCTACAAGACTTCAGCCTCAGTGCTCAGTCAGTCTACTGTCCCTGATGACCCTCCCCAGACAACTGGCAGACATTTGTGTTGTAGACAAGTCCATACAGTACACAAACTCACCATGACTGCTTTATATACATGTAGGGTATTGTTTAAAGAAAGAAAATTTAAAAAAGGAATATAAAATGAAAGGTAAAGGTAAGATAAATCAGAATAGTGCTGTATTTGCTATAATTTGCCACACTGGTTTTTACCCTAGCCCTCTTGCTGCTTGCCGTAAATATTTTGTAGATATTGTAGATATTATTGACGGTTGCTGTGTAACAAGCGAATTTCCCATGGGACAAATAAAAAGCATTTCTATTCTATTCTATTCTATTCTGGTCTAGTCTATAGCCGAGATGTGCATCTAAACCACAACATTATTGGTTTGCATATACACACATCTGGTCCTGTGATTCATTTTTATGATCTTTATTCTGTATTCTTTAATTAAGGACAATGGAGAGGAATACTGGAACTGGAGAGGAACTGTTAATACGTGCCCATTGGTACCATTTTTAGTTAGGGTTGAAGTTAGATTGGGTTAAATTTGATTTCCTGTAAAGAAAGTAACCAATGCTTGGATTCATTCACTTTTTCAAAAGAATTTACAGCCACCATCATTACCGCTGTGCCTTTCTGCATCATTACCACCACCACAATGACTTTTCACTCCATATTTTACCCCTTATTGTTCTGAAAATAAATAGCCTTCAGACAGAACACATGTGGGTATTCTAGATATGTTGACTTCAAAATGGAAAACATCTTGAGCTGAAGAGGGAAAGAAGAGCAAAGACTTTAAAGATCCCGCCTCCTTATTTAGAGGCGTCTCTGTTACAGAGGATCTGAGGGGCTTGTGGGGATTCGATCCAGTCCTCTTGCTTTCCCTAAAGTAAGCTTGACAATCTGCAAATCAGAAATTAGGTTTAACAAGGCCAAGCCATGAATCCAAGGTTAAGGTTCACTTAGCAACCATGTAGAAAGCTTGTTAGCAATAAGTAGAGAGGGGCTAATCAAAGCTATATAATTTCACTTTTCTTTTTTTTCTTTTTTTTACAGCAATTGGAGCTTTTGATGTTACAAAACACACAACATCTGCTTTTATTTTTAGGGAATTGTGGAAGCCTCCTTCTTTGCTTTAGGTGGATCCGTATCAATATCTATCAAAAAGCTAAAACCCTTGGGCATGATGCCCAAGACTGCAGTTAAAAAGTGGGAAATTAATCTTAAAATTAAACAGAGGGGACAGGCAAATAGCAGAGAGCATAAAGGTGACTGACATTAACTGATGTGATCTGTGATTTAAAAATACTGATGACACCTCCGGACATGAGACACATTAGCTGCAATGGGGCTGAGGACAAAAGTAAATGTTGCAGTGAGAAACGTTTCTAACTGCATCTGGATCTAGTTTGGAGCTGACCAAAGAGGGGCCTTCACTGGCTAAGCAGTAAATGAGGAACAGTGGGCCGCATTGATTGAACTGTCATTGGTAGAAGTAAGATTTCCATTCTATTTGGTGCTCTAGTTGAGATTTGACGAGATATGCTTGTATGAACCTTAGAGGAAAAAAATCTGTCAGGTATTATTTAGCCCCAAGCTAGTGCCTGTAGCAAAACTAGAACTGAGGGATTATGACTACTAATTGGTGCAATGCTTGTTTTAACCAGTACATACAGTAAGAGGGTCATGACCATACGAATTTATACTTTCGAATGTCTCCATGACCTGGACACTGTGCTTTTTTGCGTTAAATTCATGTTGCTTAACGTTTTACCACTACGCAAAATAAGAAAACAAAAAAAAAAGCAGAAACAGAAACACAGATTTGGGAAGGATCCTCACAGTCCAAGCATTCTGCAAGGAACTAGAAGGAAAAAAAATCAATACAATCTTTCAAAAAAATAATAGAAGAGCAAATCAAATTGTCAGCCCAGTGAGGATTATCCCATGATGGTTGGCTCCCTCATTTCACATAACATATAACACACATACACACACACACTTCTATCTTTGTGATTACTTTCAACGTATGCCATCCCAACTAACCCCCTGACTCTAATCCTTACCCTAACCCAAGTCTAACCCCAGTCTTAATGCAAAAAAAGAATGAGTATTTTGCTACTCAATATGTAGCAAGTAGAAACACACACAAACAAAGAAACTTGGGGAAGCCTTACAAAACAAATGATGAACACAATCATTAAGTAAAACTGTTGGTATTGGCACTTGTTTGCTGTAAACCAGGTTGAACTAAGACCATATGGAACGGCAGTGTCATTCGGTGTCAGCTTGATGCTGAAGCAGTGGCAGATCGCATAGTGCTACCCTCTGTCATGGAAAGTGTTTCAATATTTAGACCACTTCTCATTACATTCCCAGGTCTGAATCGCTTTAAGTGATGGTTGAGGTTGCCACAGGGACACATTTAAGTACTGGGAAAATATTGCAACCATTTCATTTTTCTGTTGTCATATTCGGAAATCTTGTTCAAAGAAAGCTGTGATGTACTGTGTTGAATGCGAGGCCTTTTATCATTTCCTGCTCATCCCACTCAACTCCTGACCTCACATAATGGCTATTTTACAAGATTAAACGTTGATAACGGTTTTATTATCCAGCTGTTCTGCATTTGAGGGCTCCCCGACTAGAAAAAAAAATGGCTCTACATTAGAGAAAAGATGCTGATGCATATCATGACCCGTCTGGTGTTGACAGCGGCGGCTGAGCTGCGGCCAGTAATTGGACTGACAGTAATAGGAGCCTTCTTTCTGTCTCTGTGGGCCCTAGAGATGGGCCACAATGCTGCCGTGGATTTAGCAGCTGCAGTCAGACGTATACCATGTAACTGCAATTTCCATCCTCTTTTTTTAAATTATTTTCTCTCCCTTCCTCCATTTTAACGCTGACATGATCATTCGCGAGCTGAGCGAGTTTCATGAGACTTGGGTCTTTGAAAACCTGGTCATCTGCCAGCATGCAATTTCAAAAATACATGGCTGTCAATGAGAAAATGAGCCTTCCATTTGTCATTCTGCAGGAACTTCTGTTCCTTTTTTTGTAGATACTTGTTTTCACCCAACAGCAGCATTTTGTTGCTGGCTCTCTGCCTTGAGGGAAAGGTTGGTCTGAAGTCAACATCTTACAAGGAGCAAGACCACACATGGACAAATACAGTTGCAGGGACGTATTCTGTGCTGGCTCCTGATTGGCCCTGACACAAAATATATATGTGATCATCCTGCCCAAATGTGAATGCCAATTCACGAGGTGGAGTGGCTCCACAAATCCCCACCACAGCAGCTCTGACACACCCAGAACAGAAATATTCAGCCTATACACAACAGTTGCACATATATTAAGCCTCGGGCCCAGAGATGAAAGACTCACATCATACGATCGACCCATGGACTACCCATCTCTACTCGTGCATACCTATCTATCATCAGGCATCCCAGGGAGAAAATAGGCACATTCTTACAAGCCGCTCTTTCTCTCTCTCTCTCTCTCTCTCGCACACACACACACACACGCACACACTTACCCTTGCATAAGCTGTGCAACCCAGACTCTCTCTACATAAGCACTTATTTCCCAGAGTCACTGCCAGCACTCTCTTGCTCTTTTCAGTGACAAGCTACAAATCCCTGACACTGCCGCTGATGATAGCTTTACAGTAGAGCCCCACAGGGGACTCTGCCAGCCGGGACACAAAAACAGCAAACACCTTCTTCCCTCTCTCAGTTGGCACACTTTCTCCCAGGAGCCCCAGGGGCCCCTGGGATATATGGCTCAAAACACACACACACACAAATATGCCTCGGGTATGTTTGAGTTAAATGCACACGACTGCTAGCATTCAAATCGACAAGAATACAAATTAACCAGCAATTACTCTTGTCCATTAAAGAAGCAATCTGTGTGTAAATTGGAGGAAGTTAACTTTTTTACCAGTGGATGCACCTTTCACGCCACCATTCTAAGCTTACTACAATGGCAGCGTTAATCTAACTATCTTGTACCATCATCATATCCAGATAACATTTTTTTGAACTCTCTACACCAGATTGTTTTATTGAGACTGTCATGTCCTTATCATACTCATCCTGGTCCTATTTTCTTGTCTGATGAAGCTGTAATCATGCTCGGCGTGGTGTAATTATTCAGCCCCTGAGATGTTTGTTTTGGTGTTAACCCGCTGTGATGACCAGATCCGCCACTATTATTACTCATTACAATATTTATTACCCTTCTTTCCACTTTAGATAATTTTGAGGGTGCTAATAATGTTCCTAAGGGGTAACGTTTGCACGCATGCAGTGACAGCTCATGTGTGTGTAATAATATCACATCACAAGTGCCTCGGATTTATTGGCATATACCAATTTGGCTTTAATGAGATCACACACCTCCAGGTAGGTGCTGCTTCATCTCCTTCTTCACTAGGGCTTCTCTCCCCATCTTTCTGCTGTCTGCCTGCCCTTATTATCATTTCATACAGCCACCCCCTTTTCCCCCCCCTCCCAATACCACCCACCCCAACTCCAACACCACCACTACCCCTTCTGATGAAAACCAGAATGGCTTTGTGTGATTCATTAACTCAGCATCGGAATTGTATTAAGTAGGAGAATCAGGCTGGCTGCTAGTGAGTGTTGACTTAACCTTTATACTTTTATCTCCTCTCACTGAAGCGAGCAAGGCTTTTAATGGAAGGTGTGTGCATTGCTCAGTTTCATTAGTAACTGCATGGATCCATCAAAACTAGACATTTGGGGCGAAAGTCTTTGCTTGCTGGTTGTTACGTTGCTTGTCATGGTACACATGTCAACGTTCCAACGTCTAGAGTTCTGGTCAGGCTAGTTTTGTCGAGAATTCCTTATGGTTTACTTGCAATGTTTACAACATGTTTTACATTCCTTTCCAAAATTTGAATGTGTTTGATACTTTTACTGCAACCATAAATTTACATCCCTAATGTTATTCTAAGCTGGCGGCATACCATTTTAGAATATAGATTATGAAAGTATACAAAGATCTGATGACTCTCACTAAAAGATGAAGGCAATCGTGCCTCAATTTATTTCTGTGAAAGTGTAGAAATAAATAAAGAATAAAATTAAAGCCTAACATAGAAGAGATTGTTCAAAAGGAAGACTACTGTGTGGTTCTCACATCTTTTTGATCGAAAGGCAATATGTTATTACAATTAATGTTCATTTCTGCCCGATTCACTGAGATCTGTACTGACTGCTGGACATACATTATGCATGAGTCTGTCTATGAACTTGGGCCATCATGTGTGTCCTTGTAGAAATATCAACAGCAAACTGCTACATTTAGTTTATTTTAACATTTTCTATTACACTTAGGTATGTCCATTATCATTTATCATATGAAAAGTGTCCATACTTTCTGTAAAGCTCTGAATACTTTAATTCTTATAAAACCTTGTTAAGAATATGTTAAGAATATCCATATTGGTACATTTCACTAATTTTTTCATTGTAAGTGGTGCAAGGTGAAGAACAACATAAAGGAGGAAAACTGACTGCGGCAATGAAGCATATTAAATTTATATATAAATCCTTGATACAGTTGATTGATAGGGAAAATTGTGAAGTTCAGGCAAGTTGTCTGCTGTGTGTGTGTGTGTGTGTGTGTGTGTGTGTGTGTGTGTGTGTTTTGGGCAGGAGGGGGACACGCTGTCCACTGAATCTCTGAGGACAATCTCTTGAAGGAAGATCTTCATCTCTGACACGCGGCTCTTTAGCGCCCCTCGGAGAGGAAGCGCATTATCGCAGATGAGTCTCCGAGGAAGGAAATAACCACATGTATCCCGCCATGGAAAGGAACGACACCAGCGCATGTTATACGACGTATCAGTGGTGACAATGGAAGCTTTACATTCACAGGGAGAGGCAGATGACTCAGTTGGACAGATCCCCACGTCACTGTCAGCGCACCAACCACCCTCCGCAATTTCCTCCCTTCTCTGTCTCACCTTCAGCATCATAAAAGGAGAGGCTTGGGATAAAGGTGGGCGTCTTATTTATAAGCGTTAGAGAGCTGCTGATGGTTAAGCTGCTGACCTCAAAGGGCTTAAATTTGTTTCTTGTTTTATTGTCTATGAGCACGATTCTTTACTCGCTTAAATCTACATCATTCAGTTAAAATGCAATCCTCCTACCTCCATATACAGATATTTAATTAGACTGGGGAGCAGGGCTTCCTCTCTCTTTTCTTTTCCTTTTTTTGAGCACAACTCTTGTGATTCCACCTCTAAGGCATATTTTCTCTGTGTTACTAGTTGGTTAAACAAGGGCGCGTATCCATTTGTTAAGTGATACAATTACGCATTACGCGTAATGGTCACGTAGGTCTCCAGGCGCGCATCAATCACTGGTCTATTGACCTGCCAAAAAACCCTAACCGCTCCTGCTGGGACTGCCCCTCTCTCTAATAGAGAAAGAAAGAAACATCATCGTCATTAACTCCGTGATGGACCTTTCGCCAGAGGCAAACAGAGGTCGAGAAAAGAAAGAAAAAAAGAACTCTTACATGTGATCAACAACCTTTGGCTGCAATTGTAAATAACACAGTCACTCTTAAAATTCAACAGAAATTAATTGGATTTATTTTTCAGATATATTTGAATCTTATTTGTCAGAATAAAATCAGAAACCTAATCTGTTTTTTGGCAAATCAGAATACCCTCAAAGTAACCTCCCCAGATAACATTTTTTTTTCCTCCCCAGTACCGTGTTACTATAGCGAACAGAGATGGGCAGTGAGATTTTACCTCACTAAATCCGTAAATGTTTCTCTTATAAAAGCGACAAAGCTGTGTACAGTGCATCTCAAGAAAACACTGCGTTAGACCGTGATTGGCAAAGACATTATTCTATCCTTGGTACCCTGCCGTTCCGGGATTACAGTGACGTCACGCTGATACCCTTGCATGGATGAATGCTAAAGAACTATAGAGCCACAAATAATAGCACAAGCAGAGTCCATCTTGCAAGTCTTACGTTATCCTTTAAGCCTCCTTCAGCTAAAACAACATTTTTTAACTTAATGACGCTTAATTTCATTTTTATCGGGTCCTCGGGGGATTATTCATTCATATAAAACAATCTGCAGCTGGTGCCAGCCTAAAGTCTCCCTCCTATGACTGAAGTCATCTATTATTGAGCGAAAGGCCGTGCGTGGAAATGTGTGTAAGACGGTGGATTTGAGGTAGAATTGGTTGCAATCGATCAAGGGTGAAGAATATTGCTGACGGTAACAAAAGAAGCAGCTATGTCTTTCTCGCAGTTTGGATATCCTTACAATGCAACTTCTCAGGTAAGTCATTTTGCTTGTTTTTAATTTCTGCCGTCAACTCTGCTGTTTGCACACACGCTTACATATATACACACGCGCACTCTTTTCAAAAGAAAATGTTTTCTTGCATTTTTTTTACGCGTCGCTTATAGTCAGAAGACTTTTCTGAGAGAGTGAGTGTGCTGTTTGTCACTATTGTCAGCTTTCTGCGTGCGGTGCGTTTGTTGTGAAACCAAATATCGATACCCGCGCACCCGTGTCCAATTACACTGAATTATGAATGAACTCACGTGTTTTTTTTTTTTTTTTCTGATGACAATAGAGATGAATGTCACCTAGGTGTAATTTCGCTGTGGCGCTGCGCACGCTGCGAGGACCCATCCCCAGACTTTATTTTAGAAGCTCTGGGATATGCTTGTTGAAGCTCAGCTCCATGATTATGGCTTAGAAAACTTATGATAAGTTTTTATTTATTTATTTATTTATTTATTTTTGAATTTCAGACAGTATTGTCTTGACTAAAGAAAAGTTCGGAAAAGTTTAAGAGGAACGGGGGAAAGTTGCTCTCATGAAGTTGTCATTGAACTTTTTAAACATTTAGCAGATCGAAGTTATTATGTGAAACTTTAAAGACGTAAACATGGGAATGATATGGCTTTATTGTTGCAGAATTAAAATTGGAACAGATCGCTTTTACACACGAGATGCGAATGCAGCGCCATTATTAAATATTTCCTCTTCTTTCGTTTTTCTTGCGCCCATTCAGGAAATTAGCTTTAAAATCACTTACCTACTTACCTTTTTCTTAAGTCAGGACAGAATTTAAAATTAAAAAACGCACATTCTTTACGATAGCTGAACTAATGTGGACAGAAAAAAAAACATTTGAAATTCTTCAAGATTTAAAAAAATGCAACACCAGGCAACTTGAGAGTTATCACATCCAAATGAGGGCTGAAACAGCGAATGACCATGTCTGTCCACGCTTCTCTTCATGCAGTTTTTCGTGTCGGCAAACCCCAGTACGACTTGCTGCGATTCGATTTCCAGGTCGGTTTCTGACGGGACAGGCGCCTCCCAGACCGCCGCAGCCGCCGCAGCCGCCTCCTTCTGCTGTCCCTCTTACGATAATCGGCTCCTGGCGAGCAACCGGACGGAGCTGAACGCAGCGCTTGGGATGTACAGCTCTCCCTACGCCGCTGCGGCCGCCGCCAGCCAGAATTACGCCAATTACTTCCCCTACAGCACAGATCCATCCGCTATCTACTCCACTCTGGTGGGCTCACTTCACCCTCATCTCATGACAGGGGGGAGGCTGGGAGGCTTTCATCCTGATCGATCACGGGGGTTTTTCCTCATCAATTTATTTCATAGTGCCAACATGTCGGTCTCGACAAGCCGTTAGATCCAGCATCGTGTCTAATTTGTTTCCATTTACAAACAAGTACAAAATCGGTTTGCATACCAGGCATGGACCTGTATTACTTTTCATTCATAATATCTTTCATTGTACATCCCTCTTCATTCTGTTTTATGTATTAGAAGTGTTTGGGTAAACTACTTTTTTAAAAAGAGCAGTTCAAATTCAAATAATTTTGGGACTAAATCATAAATCACACCAGTAACTCAGCTTTGTCTTTATTTACATTTATTTAAAATGACAAACTGAATTTATAAATACTTAAATGCCAGTACCATATTATTTTTCCATTGAAGCCTTCTCAAAAATTAATTATCTGATTTATAACATAGGAAACTAAATGTGTAGAATCATTTTCAAAAATGTTAAATTGTGTTTTTCCAGAATCCACAATATGACATTAAGGACAGCACAGGCACTTTACACTCGGGCATCTCTCAGACAGCCACATACTACCCCTACGACCACTCACTGGGACAGTATCAGTATGACAGGTATGTTTTCGACTCCTATTGCAGTAACATTACATTTTACGTGCACATGAACAGACTTTTATCAGTCAAAGGAACTATTTACTTGCGAGATGTGATGAGTTTTGATGAAAGGTCACAGTGGAACTCCATATTGAGCTTTAGTGATGTATGCTTCAACGAGCAGGAAATGATCTGCACTTGGGAATGCTGATCTCTCTTTTTTTCTTTTTTTTTTTACAGATACGGGACAGTAGATTTTAATGGCACAGCCCGAAGGAAGAATGCGACCCGTGAAACCACCAGCACCCTGAAAACGTGGCTGTATGAGCACCGCAAGAACCCGTACCCCACCAAGGGGGAGAAGATTATGTTGGCAATCATCACCAAAATGACCCTCACACAAGTGTCCACATGGTTCGCCAATGCGAGACGAAGGCTAAAGAAGGAGAACAAGATGACCTGGTCACCAAAGAATAAGGCTGGTGAGGACAGGAAAGATGACCTTAAGAGTGACCAAGACTGTGCCATTAAAGGTAAACATCTGTCAACTGTTGATGGCCGAAAAGCTTGCATTTTCAATCACCTGAAAATAATAGCTGTTTGAGCTAAATTCAATGACCAGAACGAGCTTTTATAACATTTTTTTCATTTTTTTTCTGTCCAGACTCTGTTGATTGCAAGGAAGAGAAGGATTTACGTCTGAGTGATCTGGATGACATGGATGAAGACAACTCTGACAAGCTGGACAATGACTGTGAAAAGGTGGCCGTGGCTGACGAGGAACTCCAGAGGGCAATGGCAGCATCCGGAGGCTCTCAGAAAAAGGATTGCAGCTCTGACCTGCAGCTGAATTTAACGAACAACTTCCACTCATTCCCCTGTGCCATAAAAAGTGTCACCACCCTCCCTCCTCTCCCATCGGACTTTCTGGATCCTGTAGCATCCAAGGCACCTCCTTCGATCGGCCTGACGGGAACAGTGACCCTGTCTCACTTTGAAACGTCGGAAAAACCCCGAATTTGGTCACTGGCTCGCACAGCAGCGTCAGGAGTCATACTAAGCCCTCAGCACCATGGTTCAGAGCTCAGGACAGGTAACTTGAGCGGGGACTGCATCCAAAGCAACAGGCTCATCGGGGCTCCGACTGGACACTGTGGGGGCTTGAGGGGGCTTCACGATTCAGGCAACAGCGAGAGCCCCTTCTCAGAGGGTTCATCCTTGCACTCTAAAGTCTACGGAAGTTACAGTCACAAAGAACTCCAGCTACACTGCTCGACATATCCAACACTGCCAGACACATGCCAGTACTCCACTCTAGAGGGTACGTCACCTTCTCTCTGAAAACTCTAACATACTACATGTGAATTTACAAGTTTCTTGTACAAAATACTGAATTTACAATACAGCACAACATCTTTCCAGAAATTTTAGAAATGCTTTATTTGAACCAGGTTTGTCAGTTTCTGTGACATGCTCTTATTTGGGTGTGTAGGATTCTCTGGGGGCAAAGCAGAGACACAGTCTACTGATCTCAGTGAAGCCTGCGGGACCACGCAGGATGACAAGGTCACTGCGTTCAGACCGGTGATGAAGAGGTGAAGCAGGTGAGAGTCTGCACCGAGCTGAATCGGAGGAAACCTGTACCAAATAGATATAATTCTGACATTTACTACATTTTTGCTGATTAGCGCTATTCACTATTTTGGAGCGGATTTTTAAAGCACACACATCAGTTTAATGAAACGAAAGCCCGGTGTTTTATTTTCCAGATCGCTTCACACTGTAGCAAAAGGGAAGAGTGGAATATTTATTATGCACTAAAATACTGTGTGGGCAAGCAGCAGCCTCAGTGTGACCCATGAGAGCTATCAATATGTGGATCATTTTGCACAACTTTGTTTTGAAGGTGGCAATGACTTTATGCAAATTATGGAAATGAAATGAAACAAGAACCGCCACTGACAATTGGGTGAATCTGTGTCTGGCAGTCGTGTTGTGTATAAAGACTTTATTTATATGTGTATTTATTTTTTTTTTTCTTATGCTGTCTGTTTTATTACTTTTCGTGTTTACTGTTTGAATCCTGAAGTATTTTGTTCAGTGTTACGTTTTCTTGTGACCTCGTTTTCTTGTGTCATTTTTACTTGATGTAACAGAGTAAAACTGAAAAATATGTCGGTCATATTGCAAGGTTGATGGAGGGACTGGACCCCCCTGTGTGCGCTAAGAATTTTGTCATTGTGCTCAATCGTGCGCCTCTCATGTATTTGTCAATTATGACATTTTTTAAAGGACATTTCTATTAAAAAAAAACTTCCAATAAGTGTCTCGTGTTTATTTAAAGTGCCAATTAAAACATTCGCCGACGTTTTGATCAAAGTTTACCGTCTTGACTCGGCGGAAGACGTGGCGTCAAAATTCAGACGTGGGACTTGCGCAAAATGAGACATTACGGAAAAAAAGGGGGGCATCATCGCTCCATTGTCAGCATCTAATCAGACGCAGCATCAAACACTTTGTTACTGTTGAGGCCGAGGAGCGAGGCAGGGCTGGAGGGTGAATGCTGCTTTGTCCCCCGTGTAGAGAGCCGCGGCACCAACTTAGCGCAGTGTTGATTAAAAAGGTCATTTGTAGAATCAAACCTGGCACAGAAATTCTCCTCGTCGATCGAAGTGTCTTTCATTTCCGTGTTTTGCATCTAGTCCATCTCGTTGCGGGATAGACCCTGTGACAGCTGTAATAAAATGATGACTGTAGTCCGTAAAGCGCGCCGACGTTTTGGGAAAGTTTCTGATTCCACATTTTAAACTTTTGAAATTAAATGATCACACAAAGTAGTTGTGTGTGATCTCGATTTTAACCCGCCGTTCTGCAGAATATACTCACAAACTTTATAAATCAAAGAAGTTTTTAGATGAAAAGTTAAAAAAGAACAAGTGGCATCACAAATTATTTTCCGCATTACTTTTAAATCTATATTATATTATTCTATATTAATAATACAGTAGTATTTCCAGAACACGTGTGGGTTTAAGAGCTAGAAAGTTCACAGCTTCATTTTTAAGGCGACATTTATGCATGCTGGAAGAAGCTGCTGACTGAGGAAGGTCAGGAAACAATGAAACAATAACAACAAGAGGATCAGGCACATATCCAATTTGAACTGCATACCCACATCTGTATATTACACATATAATACACCATTCAAACACCTGAATGTAACTGGCTTCAAGAGCATAATTTTTGATGAATACGCTTTTGAAGATTAAGTATTGGCTGTATGTGGTATGATTTTTAACACAGGATCTGCTGAAACTACATATTTTGCTATTTATATACTCACTTTTCAGGCTGCCGTTGACACAGTGCAACCTGTGTCTGCTGATGTGTGCTTTAAAATGTGCATTAATATTAACTACCGCATGCAATTCATATGGAGAAAAAAAATGGCCTCTTTGGGGACTGAAGGCAATGATGTATACTGCTACATGGTTCTGTGACAAAGCACATACGTAATGGCCATTATTGTCCTTTATGTGATGTCCGAATGCTTTAAATGTGGGCAAACTGAAGCTGGTCTGGATGATCGATCAGAAGCAGTTAGTGATGTTTCCGTTTTGTAAATTACAGAGGAAACCGAATCCGCAACTGAAAAAAACCTAAAGTGAAAGTACTGACGACTGAGTCAGTACATGTTCATCTTAATTGTGGAGTTATTGGTTGTAGGACACAGCAGGGAGGGTGCTAAAACAGTACATTTTGTTTGTCTGACATGTTTTAATCTGTAGGCGAGACATGAAATCTGTTGCAAATTACAATCTTACAAAATAATAAGTTGCTTAGGTAGCCTATATGAACAGTTAAATCTTCCTAATACACGCCTTCCCTTTTGGTAAATTACATTTTTCATTTGGGAGGGGCAGATAATGGGTGCATCTGAGTGTTTGCCTAATCCAAAACAGATTTTTTTTTTTTTTTTGGTGGGGGGGGGGATAAGATATGGTAAACATGAATATTTGTATAGGTTGTTAATGATCAGTTGTCTCTTATATCAAAGTCTAACCCATAAGTGCATATTCATTCAACCTCTCACCCCCCTTTTGTTATGGCTCATTGGTCTTTTGTAGGTCAAGTTGCTGTGTCTGTTCTCTGCTCTTTTCAAGTGAGTGGGTCAGTTGACAATCAGTCAGAAACGGTAGGCGCCCTGCTAAAGTACAGGACATGATCTACTCAACTACAGGTGATCAAGTTTTGGAGCCATTTGAGGCAAGATTGGATGGCAGCAAACTGTCCATCTTCACTTTCTATACTTTGGGTATTTCTTACTTCCTACCACAGGAATTCCAGTGTTTTCGAGAGGATTGTTTTCTTAACCATGCCATCTAAGGGGTTGACAATTTTGGTAACGACTCTTAAACTGGTTTCTGTTAGGATAATGTAATATTATCCTTCTATGAAGGATTTGATCTAACAAAGCAGTCAAGGACATTCATCTCAAGAATTTGATTATGTGACCCGTGAGAATAAGAATGACTCTAAGTTAATATCAGTGGTCTCTCTGTAGAGAATATATGAGATGTAGCAACAACAACAACAACAACAACAAGATCTAAATCAGTTATTCACCCTGTGGTCTTTCAAAAGAGCCAGGCTGGAGGTGCCATTTGATGTGTCCCACGCTGGGCATCGAAAACTCATAATACAAAGTCTTTATGGCAGTGGCTCTGAGTTCACATGAGGGGGACAATATGTTCACTTCATTACATTTTGTCAAAAGGCGCAATGAAATGTGTGTGTGACATTGTTTCTGTGCATGTCTCCATCCATGGAATTTCTGATTACCAATGTTACAACAAGGCCTCTGCTAATGAGTTTTGTCAAAGACAATTATGGACTTGGTGGAATGGCCAATGCAAGCATGAAAAGCTGGCTTTGTGTGGTTTGGGTATATTGCACCGTGACCCATGCTTCTTTCTATACCCTGTGTTTGACCCGCACTGTTTGTGTCCGAAAGAATCCGGGCCCCCCTTCCATCATTGATGCTCTGCTAGAGGCGGAATAATCTGCTCCAGCACCTTTGCCCTTTTCATATCAGTGCCCAACTGGATCCCAGCGTGCCAGGCTCAAGCATGACCCAAAGTGATCTTCATGCTGCTATCTCCCAGGGTCTTGTTTCATATGTTCAGAGACATTTTCTGATCTGGCAATATACATCATTAAAATGCATTTTTATTGCATTTCATCTCAATAAAGTAGGTCTATATTACTCTTCTTGTAGCTATACTTACTGGAGAGGTTTAGAAGATGTCGAGGGAAACTTTATGAAACATCCAGGAATAAATATGCCAAAATGCCTGATTCAGATGATAAGAGCCTAAAAATTCATGGAATCATGGTGAAATAAATGGCGGTTAAAAGCCCGTACCAGAAAGGCTCTCTTGTGTGGCCTGAATCCCTGCATTGTGCCCATGCAGGGCAGAACTGTGTGTGCTCTTGTTCCTGTTACTTTGTTTGTTCTTTTGTTTTGTTTGCTGGACTGGCAGTTTACTGCTCCTGACTTGAGGCCGCTGTTGCCAATATCAGAGTAATCTTCTGTGTCATTTTAATGCCCTTTAATAATCCCCCCCCTCCCCCCCACTGCATCTCATTTTTAATCTCTTGTTCTCCTTCTGTTTTTCTTCCCTTTCATATTTGGCATCTGTTGGCCTTTAGCGCCTGCTGTCTTTTTTGTCCGTCTCTATGACTTTTAAAAGAGGTCATGTTCCACAGTCTCAGTCTAATCAAAATTATATAAATTTTGCATATGTAACACTTTGATTTGAGCGATAACCGTAAAACTGCACATTAATTCAATGTGCAAAAACCTAGTTTATTTCTTTAAGATGATGTCATGAAGTTTATTATTGGTGTCAGAGTAGAGAAAATGATTTTGGTGAATGTGGATCTATTGTTGTTGCCAGATTGGATAAGAAAGTCACGCATAATCACCTTTATAGAGACAATATTATGTTGTCACTGTTAAAAATTGTAAATATCAGAGGTTGAGGAGAATAATTGAAGCTAGAATGCTAATAATGACTAAATTATCAACTTATTACAAGATATAATATATTAAGACAGAGGAGCATTGATTAATGCATCTCACCTCAAACCTCGAAGATGATGCAACAGCAGGAGACCACACTGGGTGTAAATAAACTGTGATTCACTTCACACAGACTCATCAAGACAATAGAAGATTGGGAAACGTAATGCTAGGGCTTGTGGGTAATGGAATGGGCAGAATAAACAAAACAGACCACTGTGCATCAACAGCTCAGGTTGCTGTTGGTGATGCAATCATCAGGGGGGTATTTACTGAACCTTAAGAACCAAATCAGCACACAAAAATCTGTAGAATAATAATCTAAAAGTTTACATAATGGAAAAAAAGCTCCATGCACAACAACATCTACTCACATTATGTGAAGAGAAATGACATTTGGGTCAAACTTTAGCTGAGTTTGGCTTATAATGAGTCAGTGAAGAATACTGTCACTAAGTTTTTGTTTCTGTTATACGAGTTCCTCAGTCCACAGCAGTTCACTTGGAGTGTAGACAGCAACAGTGCAGAAACCGTATTCTGCAAAGCATCAGTGGTGTTATCAATTCTCCTCAATTTATGTCTCCATTTCCCTGAGCGCTACCCTGCCAACCAACCTCTGCTGGTTTGACAGATGAAATCCAGCATGAGGAGACAGCGGCTTGTCTCTCCAGGAAACTCTGCACCTGACTGTTTTGAACTCCATCCTCACAGACGTGCTTGCACGATGAGGACATGTAGCAGTAGCACCAATAATGAATGTTGTCTTCCACCTGAGTATTTCTGCTGCATTAGTTTTATTGGCATCACACAGACAGGAGACCTCACAGCAACAATCAGCCAGATGAAAGCATGTGATAGCGGTGCTCTTCTCCAGCAGGCACTGTGTGAAAATCCCATAAAGGAATAGACACTGGTGTGTAAGTCAAATGGATGCTAACTACAATGATACAGACTTGCTCGATGTCTACATCAAGTCTGTCTGCATGTTTAGATTCATAACACTTACTTCTGTGGAACAAAGAATGATGTCCTGCTGGAGTCCTATAGCTGAGGAATAATGTTAAAACATACCATATTGTTTATTAATATTCTTAAAAGTAGTTTAAGTTCAAATGTTGTAATCATAGTCAGGTATTATTATTATTATTATTTTTATTGGTACTACTGTGTGTGAAGAATGTGAATCTTAAATCAGGCACATTGTTACAGCTGCCACCGTAGTGTTTGATTTTGTCAGCTGTCTCCCAGGTCATTCCGGCGCTCGTCATCAGCACCTGCCTGCTCCTCCTTATTGCCTGGCTGCCGATTATCATGGACTTCACCTGAGTCACTCGTCAGCTGACCCTGTTCCGGCTTGGGGATTGGTGCATGTGGCCCGCCTCTAGAAGATAAAGTCAGCAACACCACAGGAGCGCAAGGTGGGTGCCCTGCTGCCACTGGAGCATCGACTGTTTTGTGATTCTGTGTAGGACTTTGGTCAGAGAATTTGCTTTTTGTGTGTGTGTGTGTGTGTGTGTATTGCACTTTTCAACTTGCTCCACATCATGCTACCCCACATTGTTCTGGGCTGGGGTAGTGTTTTGTTTGTGCACTGCCACCGCCTGATCGCACCTCCCGCATTCTGACTACTTAAATAGCTCTAGTTTAGAAGCTATTTGGTTATTTTACTTTTTTGTTGTTGTTGAGTGTTACCTGCACAGCCCATTTGTTTTTTTAAATTTTTTTTATCTTCTTTGTCCTCACCTCCCCAACTTGTGCGAGAGCAGGCATGAACCTCCACCTCCCGTAATAAAATAATGCTGACTTCTACCAACCGTACTGGTTTTATGTTATTCCCTCCACCAACTGCTAGCCAGGGACGTAACACACATCCAGATAGTTTAGAGTCAAATTATTCCAGTATTTAAACACCTCTGCACATCCTCTCCAGTTCATCAACCAAGTTTTGCCCAAAAGATAAATTTCTATGTGCGAAAAAGGCCAGTAACTGACAGATATACTAGAGCTTTTCGTTATTATGAAAACACAAAAGATTTGTGCATGTAGTGATGTCTTTGATTAACATGCCCTTGTTAACAAAACAGATCTTGTAGATCACTGTTCACAGACATGACTTTGTTGCTAGGAATCAAGTCCAGGCTTGCTCAAAGTGGCCTCAACCATAATGAGCAAATGGGTCAGCTGACAACAAGGTGTAGTTGTGGTGATGGCGTGCCAGTGGTGATGAAAAAGCCATCAAAAAGAAGTATTTGAAATGCTTTTACAGCAATAGTCAACACAACTGAGGGAGGAGAGGAGGGAGCCGTGCAGGGAGGCAAAAGAGAGACCACACGTTTTCAAAGTTTGCTTCGAAACGCTCATAAAATACAGGTCCCTATTATTCGCGGGTGGGATTTCTCTCTATTATGGCATGCAGGCAAACAGTTCAAACCCCTGAACTCTCTCAAATGATGGAGTATCATAATTACACCCTTTTTATTGGCCATCTTATTCCAGCTATGACTGATGCAGCTCCCAAAACCCCTAAGTGCTTCCATTTGCACTTTCATGTGGCAAAACAGGCAGAGGGGCCGCAAATCGCCTGAATTTCAAAGGTGGGCTGACAAATATTTATTGCCTGATGGGGAGTCACTTTTAATCAAGCCTGGTGACCTGTTTCTGCAGAATATGGCTGCTGGAACATGCTTATCTTCTCTGTAATAAACAAACCTTCAAAAGGCCCACTATGCTGGTATTATGTTGTTGTCTAAAAATAATAACTGACACATTTCCTAAAAATCACTCATACTCAAAAACCCAAAGAGCAGATCCCTGTTGCTGTAGCAGAAACAAATCAATGACCTCCCTCTACTGGTCAGATGCGAAACTACAGTAAACGAATTAACAGCCGTTGGACTTGTCTTCTGTGGCCAAGAGGTTTGTCATGAATATATCCACAATGGTCAAAATCAGGTTTTGAGAAAATTGTTGTGGCCTTTTGAACATTCAAACTTTGATGAATTACATCCAAACACCATAAGAGCAAGTACAAAAACTGATGTAATACATTCAAAGGACAAATTATCTGCGTCCCATGAGTCTAAATCCCTTTAAAACTTTGCTTGTAGTACTCAGTCAGGACTAAAGACAAATCCTGTCTGTTTTAAAAATGTGTCGTAAATCCCCTGTTTATTGCTATGGGCAGCTGAGGATGTGATGGATGGCACGGGAAGTCAGGAAAAGATCTGTTGATGAATAACTATTAAGAGAAATTACCTCAAACTTTTCCGACTTTGCATCCAAGCCAGTCAAGATAAACCTTTGCTTGCGTATAACATCTACACTCCCATTCTCATAATCCCACACTGCGTTTTACGCTGTCTAGTTTGAGATCTAGATTTATGACACCAATATGTTCTTTTCCATGCTTTTAGAGCCTACGAGGCATTATGGGAAGGCTCCTTTAGTGAAAACAGATATTTTCCTCCAGAATAGGAGTTATAGGGAGAGGGATCCTTAAAAATGAAAACCATAAATCAAGTCCCTTCACCATTGTGCCATTAACAGGAACATGTTTTTGTCATTTAGATCTGACTAATAGCTTGAGCGTAAGGCTGTGGCTATAGGGAAGAGAAATCCTTCTTGCCAACAGGAGGGACATTGTGAAGGCTGAGTGTGTCTTGTTGATCCTGCGTTAATGCTTAAGTTTTCTGATGGCTCTATATTGAGGCTGGTTGTGGTCATTCAAAAAGACCCCCGCTACAAACCAGCAGAGCATTTTGCACTCTACAAAACAGACAGGATGCCAGCACAGTACATATAAAATTTGTTACTAATTTTAAACTTGGCATGGTGGACCTCGCTGTTGCCACGAGCTGGCTGGAAGCAGGCGGGTTCGGCCCCACCGCGACCACAACCACAATACAAACAAAGCCTGTGGAACATCAGCTCCCAATGTAGTACTGACAGTAAATGTTTAGAAAAGGAAGATTTAAAAATAACCTAGTGTAATAAAATTTGTAGGAAAAGGATGTTCACTGCTATTTTCTGACTTTTATGCAAGCAGACAATAATAGCTTGAGAAGTATAATCTAAGCAAAAAGGAAAGAGGAGCTAGCTTTTTTGTTTGCACTGCTGAGAAATGCAATTGTGTGTCAGGAGCGGAAAAACATATTCATACATCAGTGTCTGAAAGTCATTTTTTTTCACATGATGGTGTGCGCTTTAGATTTAGATTTTTTTTTAATGATCCTTGTGTATATTATTAAGTACCTTAAGTTCAGCTGTCATTTTCGTCATTACAGTTTAGGTATCAAAGTGACTCTTGTAGAAAAATTGAAAGTCTGCTGAACACCATCTTGTACACACTTAGTTGCGTTCATTTATTCTTTTCTTGTAAGTATACTAAAGGTGAACAGATTGGTACCAGATTTGGTAGGTGAACACCTACCAAATCTGAATGGACATTAGGACAACGTAAATCTGGATAGAAACTTGATTTCAGGTACAGTACTGAAATTGTTATACTCTAAAGTTGCATATTATACTTCTAGGGACACTGGGACAATAGTTACAATAGCTAAGATATCATCAGCAGTGGTATCATCAAAATACCCCAGACTGTATCTCAAAATGTGCTACTTTTTGTAAATGCTTTCATACTGACGAGAAAAATAAAAACTCCCATGTATTACAACAGCATTTAGCATCAACCGCCTGACCTATCACCTCTGAGCTGTCAGCCTCAGTGTGAAAACACAGTTATTAGCACCCAACACGGTTTTGTGTGCTTCTGCCAGTGTGAAACTGGCAACTTTGTCATGTCCGAGGAGTTGACGCCTGTAGTCAGTGTGGCTGTGTTGCACTAGGCCGAGTCTGATGGCCTCAGTCACCCATGGAACTGCAGTGACCTCTAGAGACAGTTCTCCACACATACAGAGAAAGGCAACCTGCGCTGTTGTGGCACAAATCAAAACAATGTGACACTGTGTGTGTGTGTGTGAGAGAGAGAGAGACAGAGACAGAGATGAAAGTCAGGTGTCATTTTTAGATGTGTATGCCAGTGTGCCTGCGATAGGCTGGCAACCTATCCAGGGCGTACCCCGCCTCTTGCCCCTTGACAGCTGGGATAGGCTTCAGCAGACCCCTGCGACCCGAAGATGGATAAAGCAGGTACAGAAAATGAATGGATGGATGCCAGCGTGCAAAAGCTCGAACAGGTCTGCAGACACAGAACAACAACAACACTATCTAATCTGTGCACATATTTTGAAGTGCATTCCAGGACTCATTTATTCTTCTACATTTGAACAAATACACGAATCCCTGGGTCAACCTGCAGCTTCCCAATCAATAACACAGAGCTTGTGTTCATGACTGTCCTAAGTTCAGCTCAGCTCACAGAAGCTTCAACACTGGAATCCCCTTACAATCGATGATTCTGTCTCTGTCACTACCTGCGTCATTATTTTCTTGCCATCTCAAACATGCTGGCTATTTCATTATTTGGATAATTTTCTTTGAAAACAATGAAATACCACTAAACGGCCAAGGGCAAATTTATCACGAAGAATAACATAGACACGCTACTTTTCGTCATGAATTTTCAGCAAATGCGCCTGCCTGGAGCGGCTTGAACTCTTTCAAGCATGTGGGAGGCCAAATAGAATTTTATGGTTCCTTTACACAAATAAAAAAATGTTTTGATAAGAAAGCAGATGGCGATACACATTTCCAGCTCATTTTTATGCAAAAAAAAACCCACCACACAGACAGAGAGAGCCACTGAAAGAGAGTATTACCTTCAGCTGCACTATAAAAGTACAGAGACTATAGCTTAGGAAAACGATTATATGGCATCTCCAGATATGCCAAAGAATTTGACATGGAGGATTTCCACTCCAGAAATTCCCAAGGTGGAATATTATCCTAAAAAAAACGTATCAAATGGGGCACATGAATCAATATCAGCAGCAGTCACAGTTGAAGGGAAATGGATGCTTGCTTCAGCCCTCTGCTAAAGAACACAGAGAGAAATACATTCACTCACTCATTCATTCATTCATTCATACTCCCAACAGCAGTAAAGATATTTTATATGGGTAATTATTTTTGTTATCATAATTGTAATTCGGTGTGTACCATAAAAGTGGATGACGGAGGATATATGGTTGGCTGGGGCTGTAAATAATGGCTGTGGTGGAGGGCTGTAAAGCTGCCCACTAGTTTCAGTGTCAGAATAAATAACATATGTGCACATGCTCAGCACACATTGACTGAAATCTGCTTTGTTCTGTGGGGTTAGTTGGTGATATTTTCAGACAGGAAGTCACTACAGTTTTATTGCACTCACTTAGAGCTCTGACTTTGGTAAGATGGCGTTTTTCTGTGGGAGGGGACAAGGTGACAACACACACCCCAGGTGTAACCACAGTCCCCACTGTGTGCATGTACAGTACAGCGCACTTACAGTACAGGGGCTGGTGCACAGATGCCCTGAGAGGTGCCATACGGCCAACGGCTCATTAGAGCTCAGATGGAAGACATGAATCAAAGGAGGAGAGGAAACAATCAATCTGCCTAATGGGAATCCCCTGTGAAGAGCATGGGCCATCCATCCCAGTGCAGCTGTAGCCTTTTTAATATGTGTCCTCCCACCTTAAACACGCCACCGAGTCGTCCTCAGTCCTGTCACGCTCACCACAGTACACCAAAAGCCACGCAACACTGTTTTAGAACAGGAGCCTCCTGTGGAGCATGTGGATGCTGAGTGGGGGTTGATGTGATTTCAAAAGAGGTGTCTGTGAGTCCTGTCTCTTTAATGCCATGACCCTCTCCCCACCAGTTCCCACACACACACACACACACACACACACACACACACACACACACACTAACACACATGTCATCCATATCCTTTGTAGCAGGGCATGACGCCCAGTTAGATGTGTGAGTCTATCAAGGAAGCAATGGAGGATTTATTGTGTGGAGAGCGCCCGTGTGCTGTATGCTGTGCGGCATAGGGAAGTCATGTGTTTACTGTCTGTGTGTGAGGTCTTGGCCAACATTAAGGCGTTATTGTTGTGGTAAAGCGGCACATCATGAAGTCAAGGCTGGGCCTCCACCCACAGTTTACTCTGTCTCTGTCTCTCTCTCTCTCTCTCTCTCTCTCTCTCTCTCTCTCGCTGCTCAGGCTTTATAGTTCATATTGTATAAGCTCTGATCCGGTGCACTGCCCAGCCTCTTTGCTGCTAACCATGGCGAGCGGTTTAAAAATGAACTTATGCTAAACAGTGGTTGATTTAAACCAGAAGCTGACCCCTGACCTGGACTTAGAGGATAATGTCTCAGTCAAGGAGAGCAAAGTCCCGTTACCATCTATGAATCAGGCCTCCACCAACATTATTTCAAAATTGCTTAGTTGCATGGAACTCCCTTTAGTGCTGAACGGACTTTCATAAAATTGATTTTCTGAGTACACCCTTTTAGCAGCTATAAGCTTGAAATATGAACCCTTCATTGCTGAAAGCATTTCATTTTTTTGCCCCTGTGACTAATGATCTGGGGAAGAAGTGTGTTTGAAATTCTCCTCGGAAGCCATTTCCATAATTAAACACTGCTAATTATAGAGCTTTGGCTGACTTTACACAAACAGGCGCCGTTGCCGAGCATGCTAACACGCCTTCCATTTGGAAATGTATGCAAATTGCATCCATATCGGGTGTTTTCTTCGATAGACTGACATTAAAACACATTGCCAGTGCTCATGAAGATCACACACTAACACCGCAAGTCTTGCTGAGGAGCAACTGACAAGCCATGGGTGGTTTGGAGAAAATACCCTGAACAGGTATGACGAGGATCAAAGCTCACGCAGCGGTATCAGTTGATTGAATGTGTTACAAACACGCACATACGCGTGTTTGTGTGGACATGAATATGCATTCATTCATTATTATGAGTACCCTACGGTGGAAGAAAAAAAAACTCCTGTGTTGGCCAACAAACATTCTTGCATTGTTGATTTTAGGGCTATGATACTGCTCTTCAATTTATCAGCCTTTGACAGCAAGCCACTAGGTGCCATTATATTAGACAAATGAAAATTTATATATGAAGATTAACATCAAGTCATTTGTTAGGGGGAAAATAACACTGCTAGGGAATAAACAGGGCACAGGACCGAGAGCTATGCTGCCAGTAATTCACATATCAACAGCATTTAAATTATTAAAAAGATTGGAAATCATAATTGCCCATATATTTTTTCCATTCTTCTCCATCACAAATGGTGCGCCTGGGGTACTTGACATTCACCAGTGGTTTGTAATGTAAATTACAGAATGTATTTTCCTCCATATCTTAACAGCGGATGGAGTGATTGACTACTGAATATAAGCAAAGCTACAGGTGGGGGTAAATTATCATTTGAATAATCGAGCATCAGCGGCTGCCACATTTTTATCTCTATGCATTTCAATGAAGTCAGTCTGGTACATAAAAGGTTATCACCTTGGAAACATATTTGCCTAGGCACAAGTTAAACAGGCAAGTGAGATCAGCATAGATATTCAATTTAACCAGTCAACCCTGACCTATAAATATTTCAACAAAACCCAATGAGAACCCTTCCTTCACCTCACCCCCCTTCTTTGCGCCTTTGATTCAATTCCATTTCGGCAGCAGGAGATACAAGGGATGAGTCGGAAGGACGTGGGGAGGAAAAGGGGGGTAAGGGGGCTGTGAAAAAGGAGAGTCAAGTGTATTGTAGCTTATCTTTGAAGAGAGTTGTTTAATGCATCAATCATCAACTCACACAAGGGACAGGGGGCCGAGTGGAAGGAAGGGACAGATTTACACTGGAGGCCACTGGTGACACTGAGCAGAAGCCATGGACTAATCATAGTTGTGAGCTGACAAATCCAGCCTGACATGGTACTCTGTGGACTCTGTGGATGGACATTAATCACACTGTGTGCTTTGCGTAGGTAGAAGCACATTGGGGACACCTCAAAGTGAGTTGGAGGTTATACATGTAAGGGGATTAATCAATACAAGAGCCATCATAATGGCCAGGCACTGCAGCTTAAAGCCCCAAAAGTGCCAAACATGCCTTGCCTAAGTCTTGCTCTCAGATCTGTGATGGCAGAAGCATGCAAACACCTGTCCAATTCTGATTCAAGACAGTGTGAGAGACAGAAACATGAGGACACCTCAGGCAAAAAGGTGGCGCTGATTCAACACTAATACATTCATCTCTAAACTTCCTGCCAGGAAGGGATCATTGTATGTTGTGTAAACAGAAGTTAACCCAGACAACTGGCAATAATTGCATGTGTCACCTTAATACCGGTTCATTTTGGTTGTCATAACTGGGGTGGAACAATGGTTTGGTAATAATACAGTAATTTGCCTTTGGGTGTAGTACATTCCTTTCTCTTAGCTGGGCAGAGTTAAGCGATCAACATTTCCATTGCACAGTTTCACAAAATTAATGCAAATAAAGAAAACCCTCAATGGATTACAGAGAATTCTCGTGGCCACTCCTGTCATGCTAGAATATCTTGCTGTGGTGTGATTACACCACTGCCTTGCCAACACCAAACTGACAGGTCCTCTCAGCTATTAGTTATCAACGGGGGAGGTTGGAGCAGGCTGATGTGTGATATAACTGCGGTCGCCAGGAAAGATACACCAAAATATTGGCTCAAGTGTCCTGTCAGCGGACAACGCCACCCCACCCTCCTGCTTCATAGGAGTCTGCCACCCACAGAGGTCTCAATGAGCAGTAACCCTCACCAGACAGCAGATCTGTCAGGCTCCCCGCCCATTCGCGTGATACAGTCAACCAGGGCTGGTAAAGCAGGAAGCAGACAGCCGGCAGGAGGTGAAACCTCCAGCTATTTGTCAACGTGGCACCCATGTCAAAATGTCAGGCCCAGGGACATTCCCCGTGCAGCTGGGCTGTTAGCTAAGGAGACACGCCGTATGGTCGAAGTTGGAGCATGCTGTCACAGACGAGACAACCTGCCCAAGACTGGCGATCAAGAGCTCCCTTTACCTCTCTTTATTCGAGCCTATTTCCTTCCATAAGCACTGACATTTATCTAGCTGCAGATTTTTTTCCACTGCTCATCTCTTGGCCCGTTCCGTCGCACTCTGTCATCCTCTGTTTTTATATGAATCCTTCAGTCTGTCACATTCTCTCTGCTGCTCATAATTCACCAGCTGATCAGTCAGTCTTTCCTTATCACCTCCCTTCTCCCAAAATGAAAATGAAATGGTCTCTCCCCCAGTTCATGCTATGTTTTTCCACTTTCAAATACAATATGGAATGACGAAGAAAACTGGAGAGAGTGGAGGAAAAATAAACAAGGGTGCATTAAGATTCAGCCAATCAATGCCAGAGTGCTGTTATTTCAAAATATTATCCTTACACTGTGAATTCCGCTGCTTGTGGCAGATTTGCAAGTTGTCAAAAACAACCACTCCGTTTCAAATCTCACTCGGCGAAATGGTAAACATCTTAGTGTTTGCTTGGAAGTGCCAAGTGCGCTGGTAATTTCATTGTCTTTCAGACCGGCTGAGACACACTTCAGAGCTCCAATCCCAGAAGATTAAGAGCCAAAATAACAATAACAGAAAATCAAATCAAGTAACATATGAAACGTGAAAAAACAACATTAACTGTATTCATGAGCGACAAATGTATTGCTCTATCTCTCCTTAAGCTTCTTTGACTTGGCATTTACTCAGAGAGGGTGGAGGATTTACTGTGGCAAAACGCAAACAGCGCATTTATGGGTCAAACACAGCCTAGCTGGCTTTATGGCAGATTATGACCCTTTTTTTTCAGGAGACAGCACAAATTCAGTTCAATGGCAGTTTGATAGCACTTAATTCTGATTCTTAATAGGTCAAACTGTAAGAACTTTACAGGATTGGCGCATGGTCGGGGGTGTGTAGGCCAACAGTTTTTTCACAGTTTTCACACCCTTGTAATGCTTGTGCATGGGTGTGTATGCATGTTTTGCCATTCTATCCCTCCATTCTTCTGTCCATTTCATCTTTTTTTCACACCCCTCCCTATGTCCATCTGGTACCTTTGCTCCCTCTCAAAACGTGGCCCGATGGAATTCCCTGGCCTAATTAATGAGCAGACACTCGCAGACGGCCAAAAGCTCACGTCTGTCCCCATGCACCACCTTGCCTCAGGAGGCTCTTTATTGAAAGGGGGGGGATTACATTCACTGGACAGTATTTAGCAGGCAGCAACATGACACGTCACACTGTTTTGTGTTACCAATGAGACGAGATAAAAGGTGATCAAAGAATTTTTAAAAGTGTGGATGCAGGTGGTGTGGACTAACTTTTTTGATCAGTGCAGAGAGACTAGAACATAAAGAGGCGATAAAATTATTATATAATTATTTGTGTGGCTGTATGGATGCTGCAAGGTATGTAGGTTTTTATTGCTGTTTCTGTTCAGAAGAAATGCTTTGAAAATATGTGCTATTTTCTCTGGAGCTGTGACATTATTAGCCATGAGGGGCATCAATCACAGTGACTTCATGACACATCCAGCCCATGAATCTTTCAGCTCCTTTCCTAAACCTAAACCAGGCATGCTGGGACTGTTCCTGCTCAGCAGCTGCTGGAGCAAGGCTGTGCCGGAGTCTGGGCAGATTAGCCAACTCCGGCACTTTGATCTCAGCCTGTGGAGAAGATAGCTATGAGGCTGGGCCTGGATCTAGCTATGCTGGAGTCTTGATACTGTCATGCTGAAGCCATGAATACTGGCCTGTTAGCCACAGGCCAAACCTCTCATTGCTAGATATTCTGCATGACGCAAAACACACCAATTAACCATTAAAAGAATTGAGTAAAATTCCTAAATTTGATGAATATAGTACAAATTAGATATTTGACACTCTCTAATACAGAAATATTGTGTCACTGCGATAACGAAGTACTCATTATACTTACTTAGCAGTCGTGTTTGTTTTTCACACTCCACTGACATACTTTTTGCTGGTAATGGGGCCACCTGTAGGGCCCCTTCCGGACAGTGTCAGAGGGGAATGCAGACAGAGTGAGAAGCGATGTGAGTGGGTGGTGGAACTGGGCATCTGCGACTGGCACCAGCATAAGAGTCCTTTCATTTCATGCTCTTATGCTGAGCTCCACGGGCAGACACAGAGCCAGGCACGGGTACAGGCCAGGGCAGAAACACATGTCAGGAAATACTTTTCTGTGATCTGAGTGAGCAGGGCTCGAGTCCACGTCTCCTGACATTTTCTTTGCACAGCAAATGATGCACAAGGAAGAAAGAGAGAGGGATTATGCAGACATTCTACAGAGAAGTAATGTGACATTTCTCTTAATATTAATAAATACATAATGGTGATGAATGTGTGAATATTTTTTTTTTTCATGAAGGTTTAGTTTATGATTAAAGTGCTTCAGAACCTTTTTATTTTCTATAAGTCCTTCTTAATTCTCCTTAGGATGGGAATATCAGAATTCACTGTGATGATGGCATTCTGGAATGGTTCATTTCAAGGGCATAGACTGACTTATGTTTACTGTGATGTTACTTTATATATTCTATATTATATAGTCTCTCTTTCTTATATTACACCCAGCATATAGCACATGATACAGCATACAATAATACACTATAATAGAACAGGAGAAATATATATTAACAGTATATATAATAAAAGAACCTTCTGATAATGAGAAATGACAAAGTCATAATAAATTAAACACCCCTAAACACTGATGTGTAGCACTGAACCAACTTTCTCAGATATGAATGACTGCCACTCATTTAAGGTGCAGGTTTATTTTTTCAACTTTTCTAATTACAGACTGCTCAGAAAATAATCGCATTTTAATTTGTGATTTTTATTCAAAGCAATAATCTTCCAGAAGGATGCCAATGAACATCAATGACAAAAAAGGGAACTCAATTAAGAAAAAACCTGGGAGTGCCTGCAATGTAATGTGTAATTCTCCTTAAACACCATCCTTGGCAAATAAATAGGGGTGTTAAAACGAAAACACCACACAGCGATAACAGCCTGGGCTACTTTGAGGCAGCTGGGCTGATTTACGGGTGTAGTTTACTCATTACACCGGAGAAAAATCAGCCTTTTAACAGCAAACCTGCAATTTTCTCTGCTTGTGGAGTCCATAGGTTTGTTCATATCATTTTACTGCTGATCCTAGTGTAAGTTTGAAGCTTGTCTACATCTTTATCTGTTAATATATGTAATGAGGCATTTTTATGTAGTTAAGTTTCACTTGTGTTGTATAATCTGCTGTGCAGCTGCAAGCCAAATGATCATGAAACTGCGAAGCAATAGAGTCGACTGATCAAACATTCATCAATATGGTGCTTATAAAATAAGATCTGTGTGTCCAGAATCAATTTAACCTAAAAGATGAATGTTTATATTTCTCACCATCATCATAATCATCCACTCAGCAATAACTTATGATTTCACCAATGAGCCATGCTTCGTGTTATCAGGGTACCAAACACAAACAGTTACACTCAACTCATTGAACAGCCCATCACTGGGAGCAGAAACTTGACCCTCTGTTCAGAACAAAGTGGAAAAACAGCAGCCGAGCTAAGAGGGAATCAAAAGACAAACGATTTGGAAATTCAAGGGGATCAAATGGTAGCTTTATTAGGAGTCAAAGCCCCAGGGCTGGGTGGGATGAATGCCTGGTCTGTGCTAGGCCTTACTGGCCAGGTCAAGCGAGACACCCTGTAGGAGAGAGCACATTCAGGCCTGAAGGAGCCTTCACACCGTTAACCAAAACCTCGGGGGTCATCTCGCCATTCTCCCTTAGCATACCACCACAATAATGTCTCTCTCAACAGGTACAGTGAGCGGGGGGGCAAACAGGTAACTCAACGCTGATGGGATCACTCAATCTCTGTCGGCAGGGCGATCATTTTATGTGATCACCGTGTTAGCTGGATCACTAAAGAGATGGCAAGCTTTTAAGTGAATGGGATAAATGAGTGGGAAAAGAATTGCTCTGAGGAGAGAATACAGGTGACAACAATTCGGGTCAGAGATTATCCCCCGTCTTGCAGGGGTGTGTGGAACAAATCCAATTTTTGGAGCTGGGACGGGAAGTAAAACGGGCCAAAGAGGATATCGTTCATAATTACAAGGCTTAGCCAAAGCAAATGCTCCCCCACAGAGAACTGCAACAATGGTGTTAATTACATTTTTCCTCTAACCCCACCTCAAAGTAAAAACATGGTCGACAAATTTGGCATCAGGATCTCAGCTCGTGGCTATTCTCTGTGCCAATTTCACTTAATTTTTTTCCCATGTTGCCAGGAGAAATCGTATTAACACATAACTAAAGAATATGGAAACCTATTGGCTTCAGACCAACCTATTGGTGCCAGTTAATTCCAGCAAAGGGGGGGGGGGGGGGTGCTTTTAGAAAACCTTTCCTCTGTTGCAATTATAAATAAGTTCCTTCATGGAGCCTCCCACTATGGGTGGGCTAACAGCCCAGGGGCCACAGGCGTGCAGAAAAATGATCAGTAGCCTGAATGGAAAGCAAGCCCAGGGAGCAGCTCAAGTAACTGCTTTGTTACTGAATAAATGTTGCTAGCAACAAAGTTTAAGGCCCATTTGTCAACATGTTTATGCAATAAAGGGTTCTAACTATGGTGATGACAGCCAAAAAAAAAAGTGTCCATCAGGGAGAGGAAAATATGCTGTTCCGACAAGCACAAAATAGCTTTAGAAGGAGATGGTTAATAGTGCCTGAACTGAAGTGTACAAAAGGCTCACAGCTTGATCCTGTGTGAGCATGTAAGGTGAGAAGCTTCTGAAAAGCATAATACAGGAGACTCTTGCATATTTGTGCCAAAGGCCTCTGTCTCTCCCTACTGACAGTATTGATGAAAACAAAACTCTCCCTGAGTGCCTGTCTCTAATTAAATCTACCTTAAACACACTGAATATTCATTAGAAGTGCTTCATAAATCTGGCAGTACTCAACAATTTTTCTGCATCCTTATAGACCCCAGAGGCACAGCCAGGCACAAAATAGCATAATAATTTAGCCTTAAATTGCATTGTTAATTATTTAAATTTATTTGCTGAAGAGGCACACAAATCTGGGCAAAAACTGCATTTATTATTATTATTATTATTATTTATTTATTTATTTATTTATTTTTATCATGGTTACTAAACATTCTCTGCAAGAACAGCCATTGATAGCAGCAATATATGAAATTACATTTATTTCAAATCTGAATTTTAAACTTGATTTACTGATTAGAACTTGTTAAAGTAGATCTGGACTTAAGTGATATTAATTAATGAATTGCTTATTGTAATTTATATTTTTAAGTACTTTTACAACCTTGAAATGGTTTAAATATCACACAACTCTGTCATATCAGGTAAATTGCAGTCTAATTTTGCGTACCCTTCCTCAGCACCTATAGCTGGAGCTTACCTGTTTGTTAGTGTCCAACTAAAATGGCTAAAAGGCAACTTAACAATCAAAGATCGAAATGCAGACATTTTCACATAATTACATATATGGACATTTTTGTTGAGTAGGTACTTTGCAGATAAAATAAGAGCTTTTCTTCTAATATTCTCATTGTTTAGTAGAATTTTTGGCAAACTAATAGTCTTTTTTTCTCCTTTGCTGAAGACATGACCATGGATAAAAGGAAATGTTTGAAAAGGGCAATCAACAGCAGTCTGCTGTCCCCTTCCCATCCCATCAATCAGTGCCCCGCTCAACAGGACAGGCCACACCACACTAATCAGCAGAAAGGCTGTCCTAGGCGATCATCTGTACATTAGCGAGTATCTCCCAGATGGGGAAGGTGGAGGAAACCAGAGGAAGGTTCTCCTTACAGAGAGGCCATTAATCTTTCTTTCCATTTCTTTCTGACACCTTAACCAGACCCACCCAGTGGCCAACCGCTTCCTCTGAGAACTGAACTTCCTCTGAGAACTGAACTTCTGGACTCCTGCAGGGTCATGCCATGATACCTTAAAACACATGTATTAGCATGCATGCATTCCATGTGAAAAAAAACCACCGCATATACCGACATAAACACATCTTTTTTTCGAAGCTCTCTAACAGGAAACCATCTGAGACTGACACCGGTAGTGAGCTGATCTCTTTCCCTCATCTTCCTGACTCTCAACCACACTCTTAGTATGCTTCTACCTGACAATTTCTTCCATTGTAGTCAGACACCAAACAGGAGGGAGTTGAGGGGCTTTAGAGATAACTTCCGACACTCACTGCAAAGACGGCGCCTTAAAGATGCTCTTGAGGATGTGGGGGTTTTGCCTAAATGCACGTTTGTTTGAACACACACAGGTGCACTCTCATCCAGATGTTATTCCTGTGTTACTGACACTAAAATGATGTTTCTCGCTGAAACCCCTGATACTGATGCTTCCTCTCGAACTGTTTAGATGATATGATGACGTTAAGTTCAGAGGATGCCAATGATGCACAGTGATACGACAGCTTACGGCTGTGATTCCTGTTTAGACGAACCCTCTGACAACAAGATGTGTCACTAAGCAAGGCTTTGGCTCAGCCGATTCCCTCGTTACAAGATACGGATTTACTTGCTTCTGAAGTACCTAGCCGAGTCTTATGACAGTTAGCGTTAAGTCACACTTTTTTACACAGTCCCTAGGGGCTATTTCAGTTTCCAGCACCAAAATAGCAGTCATCTCTCAAATCTCCTTCCGAGGGGAGAAAGTCTCATTGATGAGGATAAGAAGAGAAAGGGACAAGACAAGCTTGAGGGATTAGTGGCCTCAAACTCCTGCACAAGCATACCCCTGCGTCTGGTGCCACATACTGAACCGTCTTGACAAGCGGGGTCTGGTATTTAAGGAGGTAAGATGGGGTCATGGAGCGTTGCTCCATGGGATTAGGAGGCGTGTGGCCCCCTTCGCTTTTAATCAACCCATTCCAATCAGGTCAGATTACAATGGGATAAGCAGCTTCGGCACATTGTGTGGCTAATACTCCACTCTCGATGGCCCTCCTGCGAGTGAAGGATTATATTACGTCAGGAGAATGCAAATTATTTTCATAATTGCTTTTTCCCAAAGTAGGTTAGCAGAAAGATGATTAAGCACCTTTATGAAATATCTAAATTTGCACTGATTTTGTATTATATACATTAAAAAAAAACGTATAGTCCTTCCATGAGATTTCTGCAGTCTGTTTAGTCCTTAGCTCTTTTTCCAAACTAACACGCCCCCACCCCCCAACCACAGCAAATACTCTGCCTTTTAATTTGCATTGCACTTTTCGTGACAGTCTCTTTGCATTGAACAAGATAATTATTCAAGTTGCCTTTTATCAGCCGCAGAGAGTTGGTCAGTCAGGTAGTGGGGGTTCCCCACAGGCTCTTCAGATCCATGTCAGACAGATCACAGAGGGGTTTTGTCACAACTGACTATTTTACTTGTTGTTTCAACTGTGCAAAGCCTTTCTGAAGGGTCTGTGTAAACAGTACTAACAAGGTGAAGGTTTTCATAGTCTGACTGAACAAAAGCCAGAGACGAGTTGGCTTTTTTTGCCGCCTGTATCGAGAATGATTGCCATCCTTAATCTCAGAGTCAGGCGGCATACCTTCTGATTTAACCGTTAAAACATGGGGAGCGGAGCATGTCCATAGGACTTCAAAGAATCAGGGAGACGCGCATGGCTGCTAATTTTTCAGGCTGGGCATATGTGGCGGAGAGCTTGGATTTGAGGCGCTCTTCTCACTTCAAAGACTGGGTGCCTTAAAAGGTCTGACTGTGTTTTGACGTGAATTGGCAGAGGTGAATGAGAATCAAGCACCCGCTGCAGACCCTTCTGAAGTCAGCCTCTCTCTGTTTAACCGCCCCCCCCACACACACACACACACACACACACGCACACAGACACCCCTTTACTCCCCCTGCACACACTCACTCCTCCCTGCCTTGACAAAGAGAAGAAAAACAAGAAAATTCAATAATGCCTTTGAGAGGCAGGATTACCTGAGGAGATGCCGGCACTGCTATGCCGCGAGTGAAATCTCATGTGCCCTCCTCTCCGTCTGCTCTCACTACACCCCTCCCTCTTTACACTCTTCTATCCATTCTACTCCCTTAACTTGGCTAAAGACAGCCCTCAAAAACACATCAAAACTCTCCTTTGATGCCATGGCAGGCAATTAACCTCTGGAGTCCAAAATTACAGATTGCTGGGGATGTGACACAATTTGGATCAGTTGGGTGGCAAGTATGCACGTGTGTGTTCGCGGGGGGGGCAGACATCAGCAATTGGGGTGGGTGGGTATATTGTTTGTTTGCTTTATAGCAGGCTACTTCTTTAATGAAGTGAAGCCGTGGCAGATTTGAAACAACCCATTTCTGTCAGTTTGAAAAGTAAAGTAGGGTAAACCTCTAGAGAAAGGGCTAGCTACACCGGAGGAAATGTTTGCACTCGATTATTTGTACTGCTGCTTACGTCTGATGAACAATGCTGCAATATAGAGGGAACAAAGGAGCACAGCTCCTAGCGCATTTTAATTAAGTCATGGGCGCAGCCAAACAATGATGAGGCCTATCCCAATTTCAGTTGTGTTTATGTGTCACTCGCTCCTCTTCTGTTGCACGAAAAATAATTAGAGTGGGACAGAGCACAGGTAGTGGATGGATGGTAGATAAAGCCCAGGGTTCCCTTAAATGATGTAAGTTATGAAGTACTTTATTCCTTACTGGGTATTAACAGATTGACTGTAATGTTTTACTGTTGCAGTTTTAAACAATTGATAAAACATCTCTATAAATGTCTTTTGCTGTGCAGGTGTGTAACGAGTCTTGCTAAGATACGAAGTAACAGTGACGTAAAGCGTGACAAGCACCACTCACCACTCATCTGACCCCTGGCAACAGAGGCTGTCTGTACGATAAAGTGGTGTCACTGTTGTCCGGCTGGGACCCTGACACTAAATACATCAGAACACCTGAGGCAAGTCTGATGAACTCAGCCACAGCAGCCAGAAACTCTACTGTGCAGGCCAAGTAACACCCATGCAGAGGAAAAAAAAAAAAACAAGATAACCAAAACCAATGGAAAATGGAGTTGTGAAAGCACGCACACACACACCTGTTGGTTTTAGCCGCTGTTTTTCATGGAAGCGTGAAGTAACCAAGGTTTTCGCTCTATTTATCTTGCACATCTTTCCAAAACCCAAAGTTAAGCCAGCCTCTGACCATTTCCTGGAAATTAAGGTCAAACACATTCCACAAAGCGAAATGTGAAATGCTGGGACTGTTTGGGGATTCTCGCTCACAGATATGGGAAGACTGCGAGAGTGTTCCTCCGCCTAATATGCACAGTTATCCAAGTTCAAGCAAACAGGCATCACTCTGATCTCAACAATTAGCATCACAGCACAAGTCTGCTGTCTTGAGGGCCACTGAGTTGCTGTTTTTCTCCTATCTTTCCAGAGATTTCCCTGCCTCTTTACTCCATCAGATACAGATGGAGAATCTGATCTCCCTGAGACTTTGTTTGACGTAGGGCCTCTGCGCCATCCTCCCCTGGCATACAGCAAGATTACATAGTGATTATAAGCATCTCAATACTGTGTGACAGCCTTTTCCACGTGAGGGACTTACAATCATGTTTCATTAATTCAGCTTGAATGAAGCCTCATTTCAAGCATAGAGGAGCTTAAGATTTATGTGAAATTAATAACATAGCAGATGTCTTCAGAATATTATATCTCTTGTATAAATAAGGAAAATCATTTGTTTTGGGTTTTTTGCCTTCCCATGACAAAAAAAAAAAAAAAAAGCTAAAATAAAAACTTTTGTCTTGCAAGTAGCAGAGTCAGTTCCTAAAAATTCAAAAGCTCTTACATCATGTGTTGTCAGGTACCACAGGAGCTGTCAAGTTACAGATTTGTATCAAATAGCCTTATTTAGTATGACTGTCTCAGCTTTAATAGCAGCAAGACATGGCGAGCATCAAGTTGGTTATTTCAACACGATGTAATCAGCTGGGGATCCTGTTGAAATATGGTATGCATCAGAGCTTTTTCTAATTTTCATGAGTTGCCATTACTCCTCATCTATTCTTTTCTTCTGTAACAAAATGCATCTGTGTTTTGAAAATATCTCACGCACTTTGCTCAAGCTCAGGGAGTCCTATAGCAGATAGCCTCAGGCTGGAGCTGCTGCACTCCCTCTCCTTTCTGTGTGCACCGTCTCTCTGCATAGACTAAATAAGAGGGCAAGAGCTTCACAGCTGACTGTCGTGCTTGGTGCTGCCCTCCCCAGGTACTCCGCCAGCGCAGCTCAAACAGAGGCAGCGGGAAGACGGCGTTTCTTGCTTCAAAGTGGGGGGAGAGAGATAAATCATTCAGGTGGGGCTTTTGTTCCAATATGCCACGGAGCTGCGATCACAATCCCTTTTTCCACTCTCTTTGTTTCCAAACTAAAGCATCTGCATGTGACAGAGAATCTGGCTTCCTGTGCAGCTTGTTTATGCAGCTCAATCACAATAAGACTTCAAAATTGATTTGACATCAATGACATGCTCTCTTTCTTGAAAAATGGAGCTGTGAGATCCGTGCACGCAAAGATCGGCCATTTAAGAGTCAAGCTGGCACGTGCTAGTTATAGCCAAATACTTCAATATTTAGCTGGAGATAATTTTTTTGCTTTCGAAATGTAGATAAAGGCAGCAAAGTGACAGAAGAGTCCAGAAAGAACAAGCTTTGTAATGAAATGTGATAAAAATATAACTGAAGTTAAACTGACAGACAGCAATCCTTGTTATTTTCTATTTGACTTGAAACATAATTTATTACTCTATATTTCACTTAAACACATTTATTCTGCTCCACTAAGTCCGCAGAACCATGAACTTTTTGTCATCCTTACTGAAGAAGGCCTGATTTATTCCTGCTTGGAACCATTGATGGGGGCCCTGTGTATGTCATTGTCAGGAGAAGCTGCAGCACTTGTGTCGGCGCCAGCCCACCATCCAGCCTGGTTCAGTCGTTTAAAGTAATACAATGCCAACAGAAAAAAACAATAAAGGAAAATCAGAGTTATTAAATTGGATATTGCCGTAATGCATAATCTAACTCCATCTCAATGGATCTGATTGAAATTCCTTGTTTAGCCAGAGTGAACTGAGGCACTCTAATAATTGAAAAACCAATTCAAATTTATATGAATGCTGGGTCTATGCAAAAGTGGGTGGATGGAAAAATGAGGTGTAGGGGCGCATTAATCTTTATAAGGTTATTATTTTTCCTTCATTTCAAGAATAACAATTGTCTGAATTATAATAGGATCAAAGTGAATTTGCTAATAATGTGTTAAGAAGACGGGGTTGGCATCATGTCAGTCAAGAACTGTCTAATAGTGTCTAATTCAGGGTGAAATCGGCAACCCTTTGCACTGTTCGCTACGCTTTACACATTAATGGGCCGGTGGCTCTCCAGCACCAGAACACGGTGATACAGACCCAAAAGCAGCATTGTGTTAAACTCTCTTTAATCTGTTTTCTCCTGATGTTCTGTGTTCCTGCTTTAGAATCACAATGACAACCAGTACAAACCAGTAGGACTCTGAACATTCATCATGTGTCCGTGCTCCAGAGGCCAGCTGTGGGACGTAGATGACTCACGGGCAGAACCTTCCCGTTTTGATTGACATGGAAAGACCCCAGTTTGACGGTGTGAGGATGAAGGCTTGGACCAGAGAGTGGTGGAAAGTTGGATCACTCTGACATCATTTACTAACAGGGGAAAGAAGGCAGCAGGGGTCCGGGAGTGGGCCATGCTTCTAGCACTAGACCCTGGGGTGATGTGTGGAGAGACACAGAAGGCCTGGCCCACTGCCAGTACTAACTGTACTTCTCCTGCTTCTACCCCGTTGCGAGAACATCCATCTCCCTCTCTGGCCTGACACTCCGTTTATTCCCACATTCATTTGTCATGTCCCCAATCAGCTGCATGAATAGAAATGTTGTGACCATGACGGATGGTGATTCTCATTACATCCAAAAAACAAAAGGAAAGCTGAACTGAACTAGAGGTCGTGTTTTGGTTTTTGTTTATGTTTTTTTTTTTTTTTGTCTCCCTTCTCTTTCATTTTATCTCATCAGTGGATACTCGATGTATTTTTTTTTTTAACACTAATGTGCAGTCACAGCCATTACAGCCACTATCACTCAGCTATCGGTCACCTGACAGAGACTCTGGGGAGGCGGGCATAGAGGGGAAGGCAGCTGAAGTAACTCTGGACCCACAATGCTTTTGTTTGTTTGTTTGCTGTGTTTAAAACAAAGAGTGCATGGCATTGAGAATTCCATCTGAAGGAACTCCCCTCAGAGATTAGTTATTCAAAGGCATGCAAATGACATTGCCATGTGCTGGTTTGCGTGGTGGGGGGTGGTGGTTGTGTTCATTTTGGATCTGCTTAATTGCTTCATTTCTAAAATAACTTCTCTGTTGTTTACCAGCACATATAAATCAGAACTGTAGTATGCTTGACACATTCTTTTTGCCCTGTGTGTACATTATTTCATGCGTGAGTCTATCGTGTACGCCAGAACGTTCATCTCAGGGTTTGACCTTAAAGTGTTAAGAGAGCAAACAAAGCCTAACCTCTGAATGATCTGTTCTGTAATTAACAATAAAAGATTTTGCTCCCCCCATTTAACTTAAAAAAGTGATTTTTTTTTACATGAAGCTTTATTTCATATGTCATGTGGATGCACACAAAATCACTGGATTACTTTGAGTCCAATCCTCTAAAACCCAGGCACCTGACCAGCCACAAGCAGCAGTGACAAAGGTAAAACTCTCTTTTAACAGGAAGAAACCTTGAACAGGACCAAACTCCTGGGGAGGGACCATTCTCGTGATGGCTGGCTGGGTAAAGAAGGAGGAGAGGGGCTGAAGGACAGACTGAGAATAGACATACATCACATATGCAAATACATGAAATCCATTCCAAGTTTTGCACTTTGGCAAAATTGAAAAATTACACATTTTTCTGGATTTTTTTACTTATACAATTTTATAAAAATATTTTGTAAACGCCTTTTAAAAGAAAGGTGAAATTGCATCCAATGGAGATGGGAAAAGATCTGAAAAAATGGGAAACAGTGGGTCTTTGAATTTACCTAAATTAAGTTAATATATACAACAGAATTCATTTATATTCCTCTTTTGAACACGATTTCATCAAGTACAGTTCACATGGTTACTGAGAATGTCGAACGGACATGGTTCTCTTGTGTTGACTGAAAATGATTAAGCTGAGAATTAAATTCAATATAATTGAGTTTGGTCACCACCAGAAATGGTATTTATTTAAAAAGGGCGCTTTGATGTATGATTGGCCCTTCTGGATCATTAGTTGTCAGTAATGCACCAATGCCAAAGGAAGAAGACGTCGTTGACCGCCAAAATAGATTCTCCATTTTCTGCCGCAACAACTCTCCTTCGAAAGGAGACTGAAGACTGTTAGCTGTGCCGTGTCGCTAACCTAAAGCGAGCTAGGCTGCGGCCAACCCTTTGAGGACTTTCCTGAACTAGCGTTATGTTTGTGCAGGAGAGCAGAGAGAAAGGTGTTATTTTTTTTTTTTTATTTTATTTTATTTTTTTTTTAAGTTTGTGTTCGTCTCTCAGTAACCTACTTCTGTAGCTTCTAACTGATTGTACTTTTATGTTGAATTTTCTCACGTGTCGATCTTTCTACTTTAAGATATCTGCATTAATTTACCATTTCATATTCGCTTTCACCTGTATATGAGTCGCGGTAAGTTGCTGCTGATCAAATAAAAACACTTCCTGATTACCCACTCCACAGTAAAAGCGTTTAAAACAACAAAACAAATTGTGACTTTTATTGTGAATAATTTAAGGAAAAAAGCGTTTTTATCCCATAGATGGACACGAACGGATTATCCACCGCTTTACAGCCGACTCGAACTCGTCTTCAGTTTAAAGAGACATCAAGCGACTTGTCCAGTTGTAATGGTATACAAAAGCTCTGCCGTGGCGGACTGATACTCCGAGCCAAACCGAGTTGTTAAAATTGTATGGTCTTTTCTTTAAAAAAAAAAAAAAAAATGTTTTGCACTTTGTGTGAGAGGTATACAGTATTGATACAGTACTTTTGATATATTTTGCCACTAATATGTATGTAGTGTAGTTTTACTAAGGTAAAACTTTGAATTCAGAACATTTAATTTCCACCTTTCACTTAAAGGATCTGAATACCACTATCTACTAATACTAATCTACTAATACTAATACTATCCGTAGTAAAGTTACCTACAGGCAGTTTCCTTATCCAATCTCTCTTCATGTACACACATTGAAAAGTCATCCATAAATTCCTAAATAATCAAAAGAAAGCAGTGTTCTTAAAGTCTGTCTAAGGTTTGATTTAAAATATTTTCAGCTTGTCTTTGTGACCAATATTGTGCTATATTAGAGAAAATACTTATTTGTACTAATACTTAGTATACTATTCCCATTCAAAACAAGCCTTCAACAGCATCAGAAAACATCAAAAACACACCTAGATGTTGGTTAGTGTTGAGTCCTTGTATTAAAAGACCAATCAGTTCATTTGTAAATGTTCATGTGTTTTGAATTGCTCTTTTTGAAGTGCCACAGATGTTTTTGTTTCTATCTTTAATACCATGACTAACGATGATCTTGTGTGTTACAGGGTTAGGTGCAGGGAATGTGGAGTTGCAAAGCGTGCACAGAAACTGTGTCTAGTAGGTCGAAGTTTTTGCATCACTACAAGTTAAAGCATCCACATTTTGGGCGTAGTTCTCGTTTTCCATGTACATACCTGTAACTATGTATGTTTCTGCCATTGGACTTTATACAAAATTTACATTATTTGGATCCATTTTGGATAAGGTTTGTGTGTTTTGTAAAGTTTTAAAGGTTCAATATAAGACCATTTTAGTACAGAACTCTGACTCTTAGCCTTTTTTTATCAATGCAAATCAGTTCACTTTTTTGTACTTGTACACACTTTACCATGGGAGCCGTGTCTACAATACATTTGGATAGAGTTAACTTAATAAATCAAGTTGGATTTACAGACCTAACTCAGGTCATGGGGACATAATTAAATTGCTTTAACATAATACCTTTGGATAATATTATCATTAACAAATCAAGTTAGTGGTACACAATAAATTGGTGTTACAGTAACTGAGAAATAATATGGTGAGTCAACATGATTCTTTTAAACAGTCCATTGTGAATTAACTATTTTGGTTTGACAAGCAATAATTGATTGAAAAAAAGGAAAAGGAAAATTATGTCAGTTGGCCACAATGTGATAATGTGGGACCGATGTACACATTAAAATTAAGTAAATTCAAAGGACTTTTTTTTCAGCATGATATTAAAAATTGATGACTACTGGAATAAGATAGGGCAAAATGTTGGGCTGCTTTTGTGTCTGTGCCGCTAATCACTTTGTTGAAGTGCAGACAGACCAGATTGAATTACAAGAAAGCAACATATCTCGAGGTGCTAGTCATGCGTGACGGGCCTCCACTCCTTTTAAACATTCAATGGCAGCAGGGGCGTCAGCATTTTAAAATGATTAAAAAGAATCAATTACTGTAGATGCAACAGGAGCAGTGGAGCATGTAACACATGACATATCTTCTCATTTCAGTTCGCTAGCATTTGGACTGTCTGTTGAACGGAAGCCGACATAATTCTAAACTGATATCCATAATACCTAGCACATACACCTGCTTGATCCGTTTCTAATGTGTCTTTTATTAAAAACTAATATCAGTTAACAAAGACAGCCAGATTTGTTAAACCATATACATAATACCATGCAACCACATGGTAATGTAAAAAAAAAAAAAAAAAGAAAAAAATGTTACCAGGATGAGTGTTTATGATAAAATGCAGAATTGCTTATATGCGATTTATGTTATGTCACGACATGGATTCAAACCAAAGTCTCCGGTGAAAACTGCTGTGAACTCAATGATTTCTGTAATCCTGTCCTCAACTCAGCCTTTCAAAATAACCCCAATATTGCTTAAATATTCCTATTATGTACTTCACATAACCTGCTTTACTTTCAATCAGCCCAGAAGCCTTGCTGCAGCTTTATATCAGCAGTTAAATGCTAAATCCCATGTTAAATGAAAAAATACATGATAAAAGAAAAAAAATAAACATCATCCCATGGCCAAGGCCTAAATCTCTTTTCCATGTCCATCCTGAGTGGACAAGCAATGTTATTTGCTATGAAACAAGACCAGGACAAGGATCAGAGCTCCAATTTGGGCACCAGCTGAGGAATGAACCACTGTTTCAGCATCATAACCCAGTGTATACAAGCTGTAAAGCAGCATTGGTATGGCCTGGGCACTTTGTTAACACTTGTATATGGGTCCTCCTCTTGATCAGACATGCTCACAAATATTGATCTCTTCCAATTTTTGACATTGCTACGACTGCTGGAACAGCAACCTTGAAAAAAAATATAGTTAATGTAGATGAAGATTTCATGTACTGTAGCTCTGTCTCTTGTGGAATCTCTCTCTCTCTCTCTCACACACACACACACACACACACACACACACACACACACACACATCTTCCTCTGTGTACTGTGGCTGTGGCAAAATAGGGGCACTGCTTGATCATTCATTATTAACTCATGTCTGTCAAACCAAACAATGGATAGACTGCTCAAAATTGATGACTATATAGAAGTGCATATGAGCAAAAAGGCTTTCATTTAGTGCCCTACTCTCAGTGTAGAAGGTGACAGCCATGATGGATATGACACTATACACCAGATTTATCTTGGAAATGGAATAATTATGCACTTAATGCATGACTGGTGGTCTGCATTTATACTGATAGCTAACAGTGTATGCAGCAGGATAAGCAGAGGGAGGTATGACAGCGAAATCCTGCGGGCTTTATAGCCGCAGACCCCATTGGAAATCTTTAACTACTGGAAAATACATTTTCTTTGGTCAAGGTTAAGATAGAAGTCTTCATATGCCAAGTGACACTCGTACAGTGTCACCTCCACCAGGACAGCATGGCTCATTGCAAGGTGACCTTAGAACAGCTAATGGTGACGAATACCCCTGTAGAGAGAAGTTAGAGGTCGTAACATTCCACACCACTTACAGAGGAACAACAAAGAGACACCAGCGAACACGATCAATATGCCGCATTACAAATTCCTCCATCTTTCTTTGTTCCCCTCCAGAAGATCAGACACGGCAAGAACGTAATGTAGAAATAATGTAGATTTCCATCCAATCTCCTTTTAAGGTGGAACACAAACACTTGGCACGTATAAATGTTCACTCTTTCAAAAGAACAACTTTCCATTACAAGTTCTCAGCTTGGCTGTTGCTGAGGGAACTGAACAAACAGTTTTACATGTGGCGCTGCCTTTATAATTGAATGTGCATTTCCCAGACATCAAAATGATCTGAACATTGTAGCAGAGGCCTCCCTATTCATTTTACCTCAGACTAACTTCAGACATTGGTTTCTGTTCTTACACCATGGGGGGAGGATAGGATCCCTACGCGGTGTCGCCGAGTGTTTTGAGTAACACAAGACAAATAATCCGGCTCTCTCAAAGGCGTGAATGTCTTTTAAGGTATCCGTCATCAAAGTGTCAGTCCTGTTGGCAGATTTTACACACCACTGGCAGCGGCGCACCTCAGCCTGCTCTGTTCATCACTGCATGAATAGTCCCAGTGACACAGCGGACTGCATGCAATTCTACAGCTGCAGAGACGTCTCCCATGCACACGAGAAAAAGAAGTGACATGCAGTGCAGACAGCGATTTTCATAAATGTATTTTTTTTTTTTTTTTTTTGTTAATAACAGCATCTACACCGACATGGATCAACATATAAACAATCCTTAAAATGAAACAAAAAGTGTAATCATTGAGTTTGATAGCTCACATTAACATGTCTTCACACCTCAGGAACAGCTACTCTGTTATTAAAAACATGCTGTGGCTAATGACCACAATTACTTTAATCATAAATTCCCAAAGCTCAGTATGATTACCCGGTTGTGCCAGACTGCTTTCAAAAGCCACAAATCCACCGCCGTGCTAAGCCATGTCGAACCACAAAATGCTATAATACCAAATTCCAGGTACAGGATGATGAAGAGCAATTGAATAGGAGAAAGCTTTCAATCCATTTGGCGGGGACTCTATTCATTTCTGTTTCTGCGGTTTTAGGACTGTGCAGTGCATTGCTGTACCTTTGATCACCTGGTGGAGACAATACCTCTCTCCTTAGCCCTGTGGCATGGGGGTTTACCTGCTGCTAAGTCAGGTATCACAGCCAGGGACCAAGCACCTTAAAGAGGCTTTAACCCTACTCTGGATCAGGCTGACATGATTCATGTGGGCTGGGTGTGGATTTGTATCCCTGCTGTGGCACAGCGTCTTTCATGTCAGGCTGTTTATGAGAATATGGAGATGGGTTTTGCGTGCTTGCGGGTGTTCCTTAAAGCAGCGATACGACCTCGGGCTGGGCTTGATCCCTGACGAGTCAAAATCTACCTCTCGATGAATCTCTTGTAGCACACTTAATACCCATAAGAACATGGTGCACAAGGCCCCTCATCTTGGTAACAGAAAGGAATTTGAGAGCAGATTAATATTATGAACAGTAATATTCCCCTGGCGGCATCTGCATGCGCCACAGATTACAGGGCTCTGGGGTGATTACCGGCAGGGGAAGAGGGGTTACAAGTCCAAAAAACTTTTCATCTTCACCCAGGGCACAAGAGCACACACATAGGAAGACATATAAGCACATAATAAAAGAACGCCTGTGCATGTGTACTCCTGCTTGAATCTGACTTCATTACAGTATCACAGCTAACTGTTTCTGCAGTTAGAAAGCATATGACCCATGAAGCACTTTTTCTTATAATTTCCCCTTAGATACCACATTAAAAACTTGTCTATATCTGTGGTTTTGTAGATTATATATATATATATATATATATATATATATATATATATATATATATATATATATATATATAGCAAGACACACATAACTCTTATGCAGGTAGTTAAATAATTATAGCCAGACTTCTAATCTTTACAGCAGCTACTTTGTGTGATCTCTTAATTGGTTTAATTCCTTCCTGATGTGTGAGTGAACTATTGGTTTAATAAATTACAAAAGGAAGCAAACAAGGTGAAAAGTAGCAAAGGTAATCTCCCATAGGATGGTATGAGGGATCCCTCAGGGCTCCATGTGTGCCCCACTGTTAATATCAGATTTCTGCATGGTATGAAGACCTGCCAGGCCTGTCAATATAAGCCCTAGTATTCCCATTGCCACTGGGCTGACGCCAGGCCACGCGTGCAAAGCGAGCTTCAGAAATCGCCTTCAGGACTTGTCTTAGGACAGAAAACTCGGCAATTTCCTCCACACCTTTTCCATGAGGATAAACACAAAGTCCATTTCAGCCATGTGCAGCCAATAATACGGCCTAATGAAGGCCAGACTGTGTCGACAAAGGGGGGCTCAAGAGGTCTGAACCAGGTCTCTCGTGTCTGAAATTATCTAGAGGAAAGTGGTCTGACACGCTGTTCTACCTCTTGGTGGTTGCATGAAAGGAAAGAAACAACACTGTTTCCATTTAGAGTTAAGTCTGAATCACCTGAGACTGCACACATTTGTGAAGGGAAAGCAGCAGGATATTTCCCTTCTTTAGACTCTAATGTTGATTTTGTAGATACCACAAGGTCTTGGGGATTGAGTAGAGGAAGGAAGGCGAGGGGCACTGAAGTACACCACCATGCACAGTCTGAGTGTGTCAGCAGCTCATGGGCCTAAAGTTGAAAGAGAATTCTGACAGAAAACATAGTCTTGGCTGTGACTTCCTCCCATATGTTTGCCAACAGACTGCTTCCGTCACAGTGCACCCAGTAGTCATCAATTAGAACCCAAAAGGTGCCATTCATACACAAACATTGCTATGATTTGGGCATGATATGATCAGACAGCATTGCTGAAAAGATTGCAGGACTACAGTCATATGGTACTAATAACAATAACGTCATGTGATAGCTTCTTTGAGTATACTACATTCCTTTCTGTTTTTGTTTAAACAAAATTGGTCTTAGCAAAATTGTAAAATATCCCCTGTAAACGAAACGAAGAAGGTAGGTTTGAGTAATAACATCTGGGAAAAAAAGACAGTAGGGCATACACACGAATGCTGAAAATAGTGACTCATAATTGCATTTCACAAATAAAAAACAACAGATTGTATAAAATAACTTGCTAATTATTATATAATTTCTAGATAACAGTTAATCTCACTGCATTTCCCTATGAGACAAGTTATATAAAGAAAGACTGACATCAAATTGGAAAGAAAAGGTTGTATAATTTTTCCAAAAATTATTTTTATTTGACCCTAAAAGGCAGTTTTTTCCGCATAACATCATTGCAGTTCTGCCTTGCAAAATGATAAATGTACAAGAATTATCCCCTCCAGTTAATTTCATCTAGGTAATTTTGATCCTTTTTATTCTAAGATCCATGTCATAAAGTTATTCTACAAAGTCAGAACAGGAACATGCTTTCTTTAATTTCGATTGGTCTTACTGTACATTAAACAACAAATTAAGAAAGTGGATGAATAAAATGATCAATATAGCTGCAGAAAACTACAGAAATACATTTTAGGGAAAATGATAAACTGACTGCACACACACACACACACACACACACACACTCACACACACACAACTGCAACTTGTTGATATTTTCTCCACATCTGCTTAATGTGCAATGCATGTGTGACCTGAAAGGCGGTGGATAAGACAACGTATCGACAGCTTGTTTCTGCTGCCCCCAAGTGGGAAAATAAAATTAGTTCTCGTGTTTTGAGAAAAAAAAAAAAAAAAAAAAAAGTATATTTGACAATAGAAACAGCAAAATGTAAAATTATAAAGGAAAAAATGCATGCTGGCACTGCCGTGAAAATCTCTATATGCCAAATAGAACCTTCAGAATATCATTTTGTTTGCCTGAGACTTATCGAGAGTTTTTCTTTTTACCTAAATATCATTTAATGGATTGTAGGCAGAAAGATCCCGATTCATAATGCATGAAATGTATCTTCATTATGATAATGTATGGGGTATTATTTTGCAAATCTGGGATGCTGAGAGGGTGACCTGTGACAATTCCATACAACGGCTTTTCAGAGGCAAAGAAATTCATTTTCATCTCTCTTTGGCAGTCTTAATCACCCTGTTTCATTGTGACAGAGAGTTCACTGTGGCTGTTTGCATGTCAGGAAGGAGAATTTAAATTGGTTTCTCTGTTGTCTGACCACATTTTCATTGGTAATAACATGGATTTTAATCAGCTATAGACAAAATTCAAAACAGCATCTCAAGTGACAGTTACTACTGAAAACTGTATAGGCTTTAAATAATTTACAATTCATAATCAAACACAGTTGGTAAAATTGATAGTACTGGTATTATAAGTAGCCATCTGTGTTTTGCTTGGTTTGTTCTCAATTGTCAGTTGAAACATTTCTTATCCCTAGCCAGATATTATCTGAATCAAATAAAATTACCGTACAAAAATACTTGAAAGGTTAAACAATAAAAAAATACACTGCATGATAACAGCAAATGAGATACTTTCATCACTTTTGTACAATTTATTGGAAAGAACAGCTCAGTTGTAGAGGTTTGTGTAAATGATAATAGGTTGGGCTAGAGATGTTGATTGAAACTGTGGCTACTAGCAAAAGGAGTAATATAGCAAACGCGAGGGGCCTGCAGAAATCAATAGGCTATTTGCATTTGTGTTAGCTTTGATCATGTGCAGCAGGAGCCGGAGATTAAGTAGTACAGATTCCGCCTGACAGGCCGGTCATTAACACCAGTTTGCAATCTGTCTGTGCTTCCACTCGTCCCGCTTATTGCCTTGGGACAAGACAAGTACTCTACATAAGTGAATTTAAGAGGGCGCTTGTAAAACAGAGGCTGGAACAGACCGGACAGCATGTTGTCTCTGTAAATCATCTTCAGCCTCCCATCAGACCTGCAGCCACTGAAGTAGTGGCAAGTTTAAACCACCAGCTTTCTCTTTTCTTTCAAATGGATTAACTGTATGGGATGGATGGAAGGAGGTCACGTCAACAAAGGGTGACCTCTGTTGGTCTCTACAGCCCCTGATCCATTCCCCCCACCTCCTGATGCTGCAAGGGTCAACCTGCAACAGTAATTTAGTGCACAGGGCCAAGGACACAAACTACTGTTTCATATGTCACTGATATTCACTGGTTATGGTCTGACCCCCTTTGGCCTCTCTCTCTCCCTCTTTCTCTCTCTCTCTTTCTGTCTCACACACACACACACACACACACACACACACACACGTACGTATGTACGTACTGCATGATGCACAATAAATCCTAATACTTTTCAATGGTGATAATCACTGTCCTTGGTATGTTAGAAATATCTAAAATATATTCTGCTGGATTATGATTTGATATCAGATCATGTGTTAGTGTGTTAGTGTGTGTGTGTGTGTGTTGGGGGGAACACCTGCCCTCTATCCCAGCAGGATCAGCGGATTAATCTTGGAAAGACGTGACACACACACAGATGGTCGGACAGGAAAAATTAGAAAAATATGCGCTATGAATACATTTGTCCCGCGTAATATCCAATATGATTCATCTGTCGCAGAGATAATGGCTTGATGCATTGGTATACTTAGGAAAGAGACAAATTTAATTAATTTATATGGCCAAATATTCCCTCCAAGGCCTCCCTTGTTATAAAAGTGATTCTGCTTGGAATATTATCGAAATTATAACTGTAATACATCTGTCGGGTTTGCATAATAATAGCAAAATAGCTAACTGGTGTAATCCTGGCAATGTTTAACTAAAAATATAAATGTTACAGGTTAGAGCATAAGTATTATTGGTCATTTCTTTTTTAGTACAAAGGAGAAAGGTGAGATGGTAATTTGGAGCAACATGACGACAGCTCCCTGACAGCCATCGGGCCTCTGCTTCCTGACAGAGGTCATTTTCAATATCCTGCAAACACTGATGGTGGTAGAGAGGCCCATTCGCTCTCCAGTACCTAAAGCCCACGAGACCTCCTGGCTGCGGACAGACGCAACCCGACGGGAGTGAGATCACAGGTAACAGCAACAGGAGGAGGCACCCAAAACAGTAGCGTGCACATCAGCAGCCGCTGTGACATCACACAACACGGCCGCCATGAATGACGGTTGACATTGAGTTGTGGAAATCTGGACTGCAAACTTTACAAGTGTGAAAACAAATTCAAATCGAAATAAAAACTAATGTCAGAAAACAAGAACAATCCGAACACCCTGCACCCACTAAAACCACCACAAAATATTGGCGGATTTAGTTTGCGTTGTGGTTTAACACACCGGTGAAATATTTTTCTGAGCTGCTGAATTAGAGAGAGTCTGGAGCGTTTCAAGGGAAATTTGAAAAAAAAAAAAAAAAAACAAAACAAAAGTGTAATTCAAGCCTCTCTTATACTAACAGGGTGAGTGGGGGTCAAAGAGAAAAAAGAGAAATCTTTATTGAGTTATGCTTCTTACCCTTTGGAGGGGATACTGAGCTCTTTATTGACAAGGAATAGGAAATTCACTTTTGTGTGGAATTTGTGACAGCAGATTTAAACCACGGTAATGAAAGACCTACAGTAGATGGGTCCTCTGGAGGTGGAAGCGTTATCTTTCAGGAAGCGGAGTCGGTAAAAACACTGTTGGGATTTGTTTGAAGCACTGCAAATAACAAATGTGAGTGGAGAAGAGACAAAATAAGATTAAGTCCAGCTGTTGAAATTTACATAGAGGAGGAAGGCTAAAAGATACACATCAAATCAAATCAAATTCACCCTAATCAGATTAAATATGCTTGTACTGTGTATTCTACTGCCAACCAGGAGGGATATGCAGTCAGTGACCTCACCTCACCGATTGGGGATTGTGTTTCCAAATCTTGTGTTGATTTGAATAAAATTTAACCTAAGAAAATTTGCTGCCTGACAAGTTGCCCTGAGAGGATTAAAAAAACAAGATACTGTGTGTACCCAGGTTAACCATTAATCGTGATACTGCCTTGTGGGGTCAAAGGTCACTGGAAGTCCCTATACTGGAAACTTTCTTTATCTCGTGGAACATTCACGTCTTTGTTTTGCAGTTTATATGTTGTCAGACTGATATCAATCATGATACAATCCACAGTGTTTTCTATGCAGCTCATAATTAAGAATATCTATTTTGTCATATGGTTACTTTAAGTTCAAAGTGCAGTGTTTGGTATATTTAAAAATGCATGTTTCACACAGAATTCTAAATGTGCTGAAATCAATCTCGCAATTTAGAAGCTTTAAGCAACCAGGTGCCTTAAGCCAGGCAACGTGTTCAAGCAGCCTAATGGCTGATCAACGGCACCGCTCTCAGTGTTGAGAGCATCAGACAGACAGAAACATTTCAAAGTTGCTTTCACCCACTTGCATCATGCTGTTTTTTTTTTTTTTTTTTTTTTTATCCCACCTCATATCCGAGCAGCCAGGTAGCGGCGCACCTGACTTACAAGCGCTGCGCGCTCAGTGTGACAGGCCAAATCAGATCGCTGCTGAAAAATTCATCCCTGAGTGTCAGCCTGCACGTAACACAAAAGGGCCACAGCACTCCAAAAATATCGGTGTGAATATTTTACAATTACTAAAAGCAATCCCAGGCAGACATCCATTTTTCATCCGCTTCTCTTCATACTTTGAGATATCCTTGTGAGTAATTTGTTTTGGATGCGAAAAAGACATTAATATTTGAGTCCTCGTATTCATCTCAACGTTCCTCTGCGCTGCATCAGGTAATGTGGTGCTAACAAACAAGCTGTTTAGCAGTCAGGCTGAAACTCTATAAAACAGGCTTCAGACAGTTATCTCAGAAAATCTGTCTGCAGAAAGGGCCTTAATCACTTGGTGTCAGTAAGATTAGATTGTTTTTACTTCAGGATACACACCCTAGATTGTGTAGCGAAAATACAAAAGAGACTTTCTTGCTGTGGCAGGGTCAGCCCTCCTCTCTCTTGTTTACTTCCATCTGCTCTTGCCAGCCTCCGCCACAGAGCAGGGCCGGCGCCACCGTCTTTGAGCAAAGCAGGGCCAGCCCCATGTCCTATAAACACACACAAATCATTTACATGCTGTACTCATCAAAGGCAGCTCTTCTTCGCCTCCGTCGAGATTTGCCACCGATCTGAGCCTCTAATATTGCATCTCGGCGTATTGCGGCTAACCTTTGCGACTGCCAAGAATGTGATGAATTTTTTAAACACAGCTGTTGACCTATTATTGAGAGGGAGAGGAGCCACGAGAGACACTTGTCTCCCATCCTCTGTATAATGGAATGCATTATTGCATCAGTGTTTACAAGGCGCTCTAAAAGAGAAACAGAATGTGGGAGAAAGCATTAAGTAAAGCAATTCGACTAATGTTGCTGTGGGCCCTGCACTCGCGCACTGAATGTCAATCAAAACCCGCAATTCTTTGATTCATTGCAGTTTGCTCAGGCAATTGCATCTGAGAGAAGAGTGGTGACACAATGTGAAACAATAATTACCCTGCAGTGTTAAAGTCCTCCAGTGTCTTGGCGCATTCATAAATAAAATATGCTCAAGATAATGGATTTATGTTCAATAATTCATCATCAGAATGTTTCAAACCCCGTGATATAATATGTGTCACAGTATTCTGTAACACAGTGCTTAGCCAAATTAAGTTATCTTGAAACAGATTTATTGACAGGACCGCTGCTGCATTAATTTACTCAACAACCATTGCATAATTACTGCTGCAAAGCGCATAAAGCAAACAATGTCGCCAGGCTGATTCAAAACCGCTCAGTGTCAGTATTAACTGCGCACACAGGCTAACTGTTCTCAAGCAGAGAGCAACAGCAACACTAAGCATTCATGGCCTCGGTCCTCGCCAGACGCACAGGCAGTTTGGTTTGATGACCCATCAGAGAATCTGTCCGGGGCCCAGGGTGAGAGGAACACAGTGACATCCAGGCGGGCTGCGATCTGTTCAGCTGGACCTGGGTCAATCATCGGGCCCCGAAGATCCGGAGCCAGCTGGACAGCCATTACACGACTGGCCTCTCCGTCCAGAATGTCCCGTTCCCAGTCGCAAGAGGAGGCCATGCCGGCGTGCTGGAGGACGCCACTTTTTCTCATAATTAATGACAAGAGTTTGTGTTGAGGAGGACCAGAGAAAACATGTGCGTATGCCTGCTTGGTGGTGTAAACACTGAGGAACAAATGAGCTCTAATAGAAAAATGCTGTACTTAAAATCAGCACCCTCAGCAAATAAACAAATACAAAAGAAAATGAGGCACTCACATTCGACGACCTACTGAGTTTACAAAACACACACACACACCCTTGTACTACTCTTTATGAGGACTAAGGATGTTCATAGACACAATGCGTTAACCACCCTCTTAAAGTAAGCCTAATCACTCCAACTGCCCTCTAACCCTAATCCTAACCGTAACCCTTACCTAAACCTATTTTGAATCCAACCTTAAAACCAAGTCTTAACCCTCAAACAGGCCTTTGAAGTTGTGAGGACCTGTCAAAATATCCTCACACACACACACACACACACACACACACACACTGTGAGGCAGTCTAATCTAGACAAAGCTTAAGCATCCAGTGGAAAAATGAAAACAATTTACATGCAAATCAGAGCATATCTTCTATATCTCTGTGTGCCACTTTCACCTACAAAATTGCATTCATATACACAAAGGCTTTCAATTACTGTATCTGTGCTTCAGTTTTTCACATCTCAGCATTTTCTATTTGGAGAGGCAGGCCCATGTACATTTAATCGGAAGCCATTCTCTTTCCCTGACTCTGCCTGGGATCACTGCGAGCGTGTCAGCTGGAGGACATGGCAGCATGTATCAGTGCATGAAATTAAGCTCCTGTCCCAAAGTGACAGGCTCTGGATATTGTTGGCAAATGGATGTTAAATTCACTCTGCAACCACCAACAGCAGCCCTGGGTATGAAAAATTAACTGTACTCTGGCTAAAGGGAAGGGAAATTGCTTTGCTAGATATACAACAAAATCCTGTTTGTGAGCTATCTGTCAGATGTCATTGCAAAAAAAAAAAAAAAAAAAAAAAAAAAAAAAGTCCATCAGTTCTCTCCATTTGAGTCATAGTGGATTACTATGAACAGCACATAAGAGCAGAAACAAAGAGATGTCAAAGAGAGTAAGAGGTAGTCCCGTATCTATGCCAAAGACGGAGACAGCGAAGACAAGACGGAAGGAACAGACAGATGCTAGGTGCTTTGTTACCACCAGAGGGCAGTAAAACTGCAGTTTCTGCCGACTCCAATACCGGGAGTCAGACCACAGTTCAGAGAAATAAAACCAGAAATTACTGGAATATTACTACACCACAAGCATGGAAATGCTCGTGTTCATTAAGTGTCAGTTACTGTGTTTGAAGTTTAGGTTTCTGAACCTTCCCTTCTAATTGTATGGAGCAGCTCATTTCCTCACATCTGGAACATCATGGTTTCTATACAGGCAGAAGTAATATAAGGTTACCTAATATAGTAAGTTGCTTTATGATCAAAACCCCTTGGCAAAGGTGAAAGGTTGAAGTCCCTTCAGAATGCCGAACATCACTAACATTTAATTATTTTCTTTGGCTTTGGGCCATTATCATTATCATTTCCTGAAAATGCCAATAAAATTCGATTTTATCTCTATATAAAATGTAATCTTCGAGTTATTTTTCTAAGAAACAGACAAACAAACAAAAGCCGGCTGTCACATAACCTTCCTTGGCGAAGGTAAATAAAAGTAAAAATGGGTTAGTAAGTTTGTTGGTTTTATATGAAAATTCACATATCACCACTAGATGTCACTAGTTCATATAACATAACCAGCTTCCACCTATAGTGGCTAAAATGTTTTTACCATATAGCTTTATATAGGATAGGCTATATTTTTCACCTTGTGAAAATGCAAGTTTCTGAAGAGAATAGTATAAGACGAAACTGAGGAAGAGAATCAGATCATTGTGGTATTTAGAATTAACGGTTTAGGGAAAAGTTTAGGCTCTATAAGTTCATCATGTTGCAGCACGATTATTAGACATGAAGCAAACGGACAAAGTTGTTTTTCATGTCTGTCAACAAAAACCACCATTATTGTAATTATTGTGATCGACCACATTGGCGCCTTCGGCTCAAATAACTCGTTTTGTTTTTCACATGACATGATGCAGTGCCACATTAAAAGAAGCTGGATGGTTTTGATTGAAGAAACCTTAAACGTGTGAGTAACCATGGAATTATGCTTGTTTTCGTCTGTGTCTTCCTCCTGCTCGTATTTCTCAGTCAGGCGATTGCGCACGTCGGGTTCGCAGGGGGAAAAAAGTGCGTGTGCCAGCAGAACTCAGAAAGTTCATAGAGCCTGAGCCGAGGCGCACGGTGTCCCGTTCAGGGAAAAAAAGGAAAGCAGTCTTGCAGAGCAGAGGCAAAGTAGAGGGAAAGAAGACGGAGAGACGAAGCGAAGCATTTTCACCTCCGTTATCGTTAAACGACAAAGCGATGGGCTTCGCGACGATACCCAACTGTCGTCGGATCGTTCTGAAAGTGTTTTTATTGCAGTTCGTCGCTTTTCAAGCGACCTACGCTGCACCGTCCCCCATAATCAGATTTCCCGGAGACGATACACCCAAAACAGACAAAGAAGTCGCTCTGGTAAGTTTAGGCATGCTTTTCAATCCAAAAATATCCGGGTTTTACCAATTCAATCAACAGGTTGTAAATGTCCCGATTGATTGATTGATTGATTGATTGATTGATGGTTGGTGTTTATCCTTCAGCACTATCTGAATAAGTTTTATGGATGCCCGCAAGACAGATGCAACCTCATGGTCCTCAAGGACACGCTAAAGAAAATGCAAAAGTTCTTCTCTCTGCAAGAAACCGGAGAAATCGATGCCAAAACCGTAGAAATCATGAAAAAGCCCCGCTGTGGTGTCCCAGATGTGGCCAATTACAACTTCTTCCATAGGAAACCCATGTGGCAGAAGAAAGACATCACGTACAGGTCAGCAGATTCACTTAAATTAAATAATTAATGACGACACCACGAGATATGATAGAAAACTGACATTGCAAGTCAGTGAAAGTAGTTTGGGATGCATTTACAGGACCACATCTGGACATCACCATGTGTAATAAAGTGTAATAAAATAAAATGTCTCGACCCCACCCAAACAAAGTATTAAGAATTGTGGTCTGGAATATGGCCGAGTCTCTCAGCGGCACAGAATTTAATCAGTCATTCCACAGGCTGTTTGGGAGATTGACCACAGCGGTGCCCACCCCCCCCAGCCTTGCAGTCCACCCCACCCCCACCCAGCCCTCGCTGTGTCTCGCTAACAGCAGCATTCCTACACAGTATGTGTCAGGTCTTTTGATTTGAGTCCATTTCAGGTTTACTGGGGTGGACTCGGTATATTGACGTTGGCGGTTTTGTGCGCCCTCGTCACCCCGCCGTCTGTTTTAAAGAAAGTATAACCACCCCCCCGGAGACGAAAACCGCTCAGAGATTTTAGTTGTTTTTGCTAGCAAGAGAGGAATACACAGACAGACATATAACAGGGTTTGGTTTGCTTTTTTTTTCACTTGGTGATTCAAGACTGCTCGCCTTCATGTTCCAAACGTTCTGTAATCTTCCAAAGGGTCAGATAGAATGTTCTGATGCTGCACCCTGCTCTGTGACTCGCTCTCAACCCCCGCAGGATCCTGGGATACACGCCCGACCTGGACGAGGAGGTCATCAGCGATGCGTTCTTCAGGGCCTTCAAAGTGTGGAGCAACGTCACCCCGCTCGAATTCACGCGCATCATGGATGGAGAGGCTGACATCATGATCAATTTTGGACGCAATGGTAACGCGCAGTCTGCTACATCAGTCGCGCTTTTGGTTTAGATCCAATCTTTATGATTTTTAATAATCTACTATCACAAATCACATATAATAAACCTACACATGTCTTCCATGGTGTAAAATAACCATATTATACGAGTGAAGGGGGAATATTTACACACAGGATTGGAAATATTGATAGGAATATTCGCACAGGTCCCTCCTCACAGATGCTGGAATGAAGTTCCACCCTGAGATCTACATAAATATAATCTCAGCAGTACTTGATATTTACTCATCTGCTGATGGCTTCCATTGTAACCATTAAAGAGTAAGTAGAGGACAGTTATTTAGCCCTCACTCACTTTTAGATGTAGCATAACTGAAACACTGAACTGTTAATGTAACGTGTTTTTCGTACTTAATGTTATAAATAAATAAATAGCATCACAAAATGTCAAATTCACAATTTTATGTGCCACTTCTCACCTTTGCCCAGTAGCCCCACATCTGCACCATCTGTGCTTTTAAGTAGGAAATGTCCTGTACATTTGTTGAGACGTGAATATTTTCAACAGAACACGGCGACGGTTACCCCTTTGATGGCAAAGATGGCCTCCTGGCTCACGCCTTTGCTCCCGGACCAGGAATCGGCGGCGACTCTCACTTTGACGACGATGAGCAGTGGACCCTTGGAGAGGGACAAGGTAGGAGACCAGGTTGACGGAAGTCTCCGCTGTGCAAGCGCGCTTTAAAACCCTCACATGCACGTTTGGATCGCTTTAGAATGTATTTGACTTTCAGATACTTTGTTTAGGTTGAATTAACTTTATCTGAACTTTCTGGCACTCGACAGAAAAAATCTCAGCCATCTGGAAGCTGAGTAGAAAATCTCTGCTGTGTGCATTCACACTGCACACATTGACCCAGATAGTTTAATGATACCCATTATTCAAAACCTCTCCTCTGAATTCATCATTTGTGCAGAAATAATCTCTTAGCCCATTTTCCCATCTCTTGACACGAAAAGAAGTCTCACGACGCATAGGGAGAACGTTTGAATAGGATGCCTGTGTAAAGATTTATACTTTCTACTACTGGCGTCTGAACTGTTTGCCATTTTTAAAAGGCTTTCCAGTCATGGAAACCATGTGTCAGGACTCAGCTCTACTTTTGTTGCCACTTTACACACAAGACTACATACAGCAGAGCTAAAGAAAAGAGATGAAATATATTCTGTTTGTTTTCTGTGACACTTAAAATGGACTTTTGATTTGAAGGTTATTGAAGGTTAACTGGATAAGATAGAGACAGGGCCTTTTCTTCTGTTTAAGATGTGCCCCTGTTCTAAATGGTTCGCCATCATTGATCTTCCATCCCCTTCCTGCAGTGGTGAAGGTCAAATACGGCAACGCTGACGGAGAATTCTGCAAGTTCCCGTTCCTGTTCATGGGCACCGAGTACAACAGCTGCACGTCTCAGGGCCGCGACGATGGCTTCCTGTGGTGCTCCACCACCTACAACTTCGATGAAGATGGCAAATATGGCTTCTGTCCCCACGAATGTGAGTCCTTCAGAGGCCTTTCATACCGAACTGAAAACTGTAAAGTAAGACCGCGTGCTGGATTTGGGCTTTTTTCCAAAGCTGCTCTGATGATTTTGGATGAAGAGAAAGTAGGTTGAGCCTTATGCCAGGAATTTTTTTTTTCCTTTGGAGTGGATTATGGAACGTTTCTTTTCCAAGTCACTGCCCCACTTTACAACTGTGGGGTTTGCTAATCATTTTGTATATCTGTGTTATGTTGCTGTCCATGGTACTAACATGATCTGATGCCTCTCACTGCGAAGCGCCAATGTACACATGTACACTTGTTTCATAGGATGAGAACACTAGTTTGCTCTTATGCCATCTGTACTGATAAAAATCCATCCCGCGTTTATTTACCCGATCATTTCCGTGTCCTATTTTCACTCAACAGGCCCGTTTTGTGTGAATTATTGTAAAGCTACGCCAACGTAAAGTAATGAAAATTGGTGTAATATTCTGTATATTATGTCTGTATTTGTCGATCTTTTTTTTTTTACAGTGCTCTTCACCCTGGGGGGTAACGCCGAGGGGGCTGCATGTAAATTCCCATTCACCTTTCAGGGAGAGAAGTATGACGGGTGCACCACAGCTGGCAGAGACGATGGCTACCGCTGGTGCGCCACGACCGAGAACTACGATGCGGACAAAACCTTCGGCTTCTGTCCCGAAACCGGTACGAGAAATAAATGAGACTTTTCTTATCTGCTCCTTTATCAGCATGCACCGTCCTGTGCTCTTCTGGGGTCATATGGTATGTTAGACTGACCCGTGCCCTGCTGATGGTCGGCGGGAATACTCCAGCCGTGGTTTTTGGGGCTTGCTTGTGGTTGGCTTTAAAAGTACTTGTGCACTGGCGAGACTTGGTTTCCATTCTGTCAGTGGGATTGGTTTTACGGTCTGGAGGTAGACCGGCCAAAATTGGCCTCTCATTAAGAATGCAACATGTTTTAGCACATTTGAGATGGATAAATGAAACATTGTTTTATTTAGTGAGCATTTTTTACCAGAAAAAAAAAGGTGTCTTTTTGAAAGAAAATCAGTTGGTGGTAGTTTTGAGGTTGAGCGCCCAATGGATTACTTAGTGATACGCGAGCGTGGCATGCCAGAGCCTCCATGATGTTGTTTTCCACATCTTCTCCACACGCAATGTATCACAAACCAGTTGTCATGAAGGAAAATGCTGGCGTGTGAACACGTTCCCCAGACAGCGATGAAACCTGACTTCCCAGTCACATTATTTTGAATCCTTTTGCGGTTTCCCATCAGCCATGTCGACAGTGGGAGGAAATGCAGAGGGAAGCCCATGCGTCTTTCCATTCACTTTCCTGGGAAACACCTACGACTCCTGCACCTCATCTGGACGCAGCGATGGCAAGATGTGGTGTGCCACCACCAAGAGCTACGATGACGACCGCAAATGGGGCTTTTGTCCCGATCAAGGTTTGAGGCTACGAAACAGACACATACAGACGCAAGTTGTCAGTCAATGTTTTTCTTTAATAATTCTCCACATTTTACAGAAGAAAATGTAAATCTTTATTACTTCCAGTAGACAAATACTTGTAAGCAATGCAATAATTTTGTGTGTGTTTTGAAGGCTACAGTTTGTTCCTGGTGGCAGCCCATGAGTTCGGTCATGCCCTTGGTCTGGAGCACTCCCAGGACCCTGGAGCATTGATGGCCCCTGTTTACACCTTCACCAAAGACTTCAGACTTTCTCACGATGACATCCAAGGCATCCAGGAGCTCTACGGTGGGATGTAGGCTCACGCCTACCTAGTTTGATCAGGATTAAAGCTAAACTCTCATCATGACAGAGTATGAGTTTGCTGAGGGCTCCTGCCAATCTCTCATCTACAGGGGTCCCAACAGACAAGCCCTTGCCTCCAACTCAGGGTCCAGTTACCCCCATGGACATCTGTAAAGAGGCGGTCATTTTTGACGCCGTTGCTCAAATCAGGGGCGAAACCTTCTTCTTCAAGGACAGGTAATGAAATGGGACGAATGGATGCTGAGTCTGTAAGCACTTCAGCAACGAATGAGCAATGTTTACTCTCCCTCTCTGACTCAAAATACATAACCTCACAACACGAATCCTAGTTCTGGGAGTTTGACCTAAGCAAGGAAAAATAAGGCAACTTAAATCAGATTTCATAACTTCCCTGTAACCAGTGGTTTGATCTGAGGCTTGTTTTTAGTTTTGTTCGTATTGGTGTTTTGACTCACTCTGTGATGCGTCAGGAAGTTGGCAAAACGGTGTCGACCAAAGTAGTCATCAGCTCTAAACACAGTCTACAGTCCTTTCTTTCAGCAGCACCAGGAAATCTGAAGTTGAGTAAGATAGATATGTTTACTGACTTTGTGGGCTGAGTGCTGATCAAGTGCAGTCCCTCATGAGCCAATGCGTTTTCCAGTAGGAGGTTATGATTTTGTTTAAAAAGTTTGTTTGAACAAATACAGTCATGGTTTTGATAGTGAAGATCTCTTTTTGCAAATCACATTTCAAGAGTCTGTTGTGGCCATTTCGGAAAGGAGTCCAAGACAAACAGGCCAGCATTCCGCCATACTAAATAGGGGTGAGGGGGGTCTTAAGCTTTCACACACGAAAAACCCCTTGTTGTCCTGTATAGATAGTCGTTTCGGCAATGTGAAAGGGTTTTCCTGACATTTCGGCCCGCGTTCTTCAGCTAAGTTAACCAGTGGCATTGATGTACCTGCCTGTTGCGTTCTGGCACACCTTTTTTATCTGTCATGGCAGTGGTTTTGAACAACGGTATGTGCAGGAGCGGCGTGGGACATACTGAGTGGCCTTATGAAATTTGCAGATTAATATATGGCCCCTCAGTACTGGCAAACCCCCTGGGCATCTCCAATGGCGCGGCCGGTGTCCTCCGTGTCCTTGACTGTGTTGTCAAGCCCCGCCGGCAATGTTGAAAGAGAGAGAAAGAGAGAGAGAGGGAAAAAAAAATCCCACAACGCGCTAATTTTAGTGTGACAGTATTTCAGGCAGCCCAACACTCTGAGGTATGAACGTGGTGCTTGCTTTTGTGCAGCATTTGACCAGACTGCATCTCGCATATTTGCAACGATTGTCAGAGCAACAGGAAGGCTTACCCCCTTTTTGGAAATCAAATTGGAATTTAATGTTCTGACTCAAAGCTTTATTAGACCTGAAGCCAAAGAGACAGACAAGTAAAAAAAAAATAATAATAATAATATATATATATATATATATATATATATATATATATATATTAGATGTCTGTTGAATTAATTTAAAACAGGTCTCAAAGTCAATTTAAAGTGATTATTGTATTTTCATTACATGGGGAATCTGGAAGAAATGAGAGAATTGGGTGACTTTTCCCAGCGGCTGAAGCAGGCATGCAGACATATTTACTGAAATGAAGATAATGACTTATATAAGACATTCCCGACAATAATAAGCTATTTTGCCTCATGTTTGGCACCGCAGTGTGCCCACTGGCTGTCTTGTGCAAGCGTAGTTTACGTAGGCAGCCTTTTGATTTTATATTCCTCTGACAGCAGCCAAGTTAAGCTTCAAAGAACAAGCGTGGTCCCCCCTCAAGAGCTCACTTAGTATGTCACAGTGTAAAAGCAGGACCCTTCCCCATCCCGCTGGCTTGGCATGTTTACAGTGCGCACGGGACAAATCTGGACATGATACAATGAGTAATGTTCGTAGCATTCTCTGAGCTCAGCAAAAAAAAAAAAAAAAATGGAGTCTATGGAGTCTATCTGTCTGTCTGGGGACTGAGGAGCCTGCAATGACTGGGTCTGTCTCCTAACATGAAAGAAAGCTTACGGGCTAAGTCCTGAAAGCTACAAGTAATCTGTGCTCATATGTCTGTAACCTGGCAACCAAGGGAGCCTGTTTTCCATGTACTTGAAGTCCTGCAGACATCAGCCCTTGCTTTGACCTGCTAGTATCTAGTGTGGTTAAACAAAACAATTAAATAACTTTCTAACTATTTGTAGTTAAGGTAAATGAAATCTGCTCTGAATTCTGGTCTTGAGGTTATGGCTCAGCCTACAGCTGAAATTAGTTAAACATATGCTGGCAGCCCAACAGAGTTCAGGCTGAAGACCAAAAAGAGGCTCCTTTCTAACCCAGTTATCGTGTGATCAGAGTTTTCCCAAAACTTTGTTGGAACACCTCTTTGCGATAAACTGTCACGTTGACACCACCACTGAGATGATGGGACCCATATCCCAGATGTTTCAGAGGATGTTGAAGAATAATAGTGAATAACTCCTCTTTGGAGATCATCTAATATATTTTCACTTTAAAGAAAAATGGCTATTCAGGCAACAACTAAATAAATCAAGGAAATTATTTTTAAACTTGGATCCTGGATCCTGCATTTGATTTTAATCAAATTTCTCTTCTCCATTAAGCAGGGATCAACTATGCAACAGATGCTTAACTTAAAGTCAACAACTAAGCATCAGAATAATGAGAAATATGTTGCACATTCTGCAAGAGTTAAAGGAAGAACTTGAGCTCAAACTGTGTGTTAATCCATCCATGTGGACCATGCACACCCTCAATGATTTTAAACTTAAAATCAATATTTTAAAAGGAATCCTTGTCCCTGATTTTTTAGAATGGCACAGAAAATGTTGCCCTTGTTTGAGAAAAATATATGCCATATGGCAGGGGCTTTGTTTTCATTTAGTTCAGTCAATATAATATAATTTAATAATAGTGCAATAATTAAAATATCCTTATTTGTATTTGTAATTTTTTTTTTTTTGGATTAGGAATACAGTCACGTGAAAGCTGCCACAGAAGATCATGGGATTTGAACAAACACAGTCACAATAACATTTTGTTTTGTAAAAGTGATCTCCCCTTTATTTTGTTGGAATGCAAAAAAAAAAGTTTGGAACTGGATCATTTTTTTTTTTCTTAAAAAATAAATAGGTCAGTGGAAAAGAGTTGAGGAAGCTGCCATTGTTGTGCAGCTGTGCACTGAAACCCAGTCAAGATAGGTCTTGTTCTGCTGGCGTCGGCAGCCTCGGTTCTAACGAGAACCAGATGCTCATGAATCAGACCATTGTGGTTGGCTAGCCCGTGAAGAACAGCTACACACACACACACACACACACACACACACACACACACACACACACAGTTTCCAGGCTCATCAGCTTTATGCTCACTCACTGGTTCTCTCGGTGCCAGGTTCCTGTTCAGGTCAGTCAACTTCAGAAGTAAACCCACTGGCCCCATGCTGGTGGCCACCTACTGGCCAGACCTGCCCTCCAAGATCGACGCCGCCTATGAAAACCCAGTGGATGAAACAACAGTGTTTTTCGCAGGTATGCTTGAAAAAAAAAACCACCAGGATGTAGAACCTTTACAATCAGCTGGATATCGATCACATTTGTGTTTACGCACAAATGTTACCGTACCGCCCGCATTTCAACCTCCCCGATTAATGTGACCGAATTTGTCTGACTTTCCAATCAGAAACCTTAGAAGAAGCAGCAGTGCCGACCACTGCACTTTTTGGATACTTGCGATTTTCCGTTTTAGTGAGGAGCGGTTTATGGCACATTCTTTTGCATTTTACGACGATGACGATGATGAAGAAACAAGCAGACGCAGTGTTTATCAGCACTGTTTAAAGTAACGACATAGCTAGTTTAGTGGAAGGGGCCGAGTCATTATTCTGACTACTGGAGAGACAGACAGACTGGAAGAATTGTAATGTGTTATTAGAGCTGTTATGTGCTTTGTCCACACAGGAAATGAGATGTGGGTCTACAAAGCAGACGCACTGGAGAAAGGCTATCCCAAGAGGCTGTCAAGCCTCGGCCTCCCCTCTGACCTGCAGCACATTGATGCTGCTTTCAACTTCAGGAAGAACAAGAAGACTTACCTGTTTGCTGGGGACAAATTCTGGAGGTGAGGATGAGCAAAGCACCAGTGAATGTATGTGTTCTGCTAAATTAAATTTAGGCTTAATCCTAACGCTCTGGCTCTAATGAGTGTTTGTTGTAGTCTGCAATATCAGCCACAGCGGCTGTTCTCACTGTTGCACCACAGTGGAATTTATAGTGTTGAATAATGGACTGGTTTATTGCCTTATTTGGGTGTGTGTGTGTGTGTGTGTGTGTGTGTGTGGGGGGGGGGGGGGTAACTCACAATTCATGTTCATGAATCAATTTCTGAATCTTGCTGTTGCTGCTGCTACAGATATGACGAAGACAGGAAGACCATGGACGGCAGCGTTCCCAAACTCATTGGGGAATCCTGGAATGGCATTCCAGATGACATTGACTCTGCCTTCAGTCTCAATGGCATTGGTAAAAAGAACAAAAAACTTCTTCATTTTAAAGTCAATGATCTTCAAGCTTCTGTATCATGTATAATAGGCATTTGACTTCATGAAATCATGAGAAGTTTCAGTTGTTTAATTGTTATATTCATACACATTAACTGGCCTTAAAATATTCCAATTTTCTATAATATATATATAAAAGTAGAAGGGACACTAACATGCTAGCATGGCTGGAGATAATCAGGCCACAAGTTTATAATGAATGCTTTACATGTAGACAGCTCTTACAACGATCTTTGTAGCTATGTGGTAATCACTGTTTTTGAAAATGAGAACATAAATAATAGTAATGGCTTATAATTATGGGTCCAAAAAAGTCAGATAGTAAAAAAAAAACAAAACAAAACAAAACAAAAGCAAACAATAATGTGGTTTATCATCAGGGTGAATGCCAGTTTAGAGGTTTTTTTTTAAAAAAGGATTTTTTTCTGAACAGGGACTCACGGATGGTCTGATTTAATCATAATGGCAGCTCGTAAACTTCCGCTGCAGTGGTTTGAACATTCTCGTCTGTGGCGTGCAACCAGGGATTTTTCCCATTACTGCCCTCCTGACATACAGGCATTGACTGTAAGCACGCAGCAGCATAGCCCCACTGGACAAACATTCTCATAAAGCAAGACTGTGCACTTTACAGAAGACCTCTGTGTGCTTCCTGGTTCGAAGGATTGAGTGAGAGAAGCACAGCGTTGGCCTCAGGAGCAGCCCTGTTTTAAAAACTCATCTCTTCTATCTGGTCTGCAATTCCCTGGGATCTTCACTAATCTGTATGCTGCGCTTGTCTTTTCCAGATTACAGCTACTTCTTCAAAGGTAACCACTACTTCAAACTGGAAGACAACAGCTTGAAGATTGTCAAGTTGGGAGAAATCACGAAAGACTGGCTCGGTTGTTGAGCGTCTACAAGAACGCACTGCAGCCAATTCCTGAATTGACAACTGGCCTTATGTGGACATTGCTTTTTCTGTCGCACTCTACTCGCGGTCAGTGCGTTGCACAGTTTTGTATTTTTTTTTTTTTTTTTTTTTTTTTTTTTTTTTAATTCCGGCATGTTTCTGCAGGAAACGTGCCTTCCAGCCTGTATAATCAACCTCCAAGAAAGACACCACGGGAGCAAACACACAGGCTGAATATAAGCAACTGGATATTTGCTGTAGTACTGTGTGACACATTTCTTATGCTGATGCAGATTTAATACAATACATATGCTCTTGTTTTATTGTCTAATAATTTTTTTTCTTTGATTGTCATTCAGACATCAGGTATGTCCTCTTGCATCGAGCACAGCGCTTTATTGCACTGTGAAATATTGCTTTTTTTATGTAAAATTTAATTTGAAAAGGCAAAAAGACATTTTTGAATGAAAAAAAAATACTTGCCTCAGAATTACTTGTATGTCCATTGCAAGTGCAGTTTTGTTAATGTGCCACTTTTGATTAAAATCTTTCTCGTTGTTGTGCAATACATTCGAAAAAAAAAAAGAGAGAAGTTGCACGTTGAGTTTGACCGAAAATGGTGCTTTAGATGTTGCTTTTTACAAATAGTCCTAGAGAAGTATATATGCATACATTTTATATCCTCTGTGCGACTAACAATAGTAATTGCAGGCATACATCGTAGCACTTTGTACTAAAACTGTACCTGAGAACTGTTCGACTTGGAGAGCACATGTTACGACAGCTCCCCATTTCATTTTCTTTTTAATCTTACAGAAAGTTTGATGGCACAGGTTGCCTCTGTATTGGTGAGCTGCATGATGGAATCATGGCAAGAATACTGCCATAGCATTTTTAATAATCTTTTTTTTAATAGTGTATTTTTCTCTTGTGGACTTTGATAATACAGTAATTGTGTTTTGTGTTGTTTGCAATGCTTGTGCACTTTTTACTGTCATCAATAAAGATATAATATGGATAAGTCAATAACGCTTAGCATGCAACTCAAGCATCATAACTGATGGAAGACCATTTTTCCTTACTTTCGATTTACTTGAATAGAATTACAGCAGTTGATAACAGAAACTCAAAGAAATCCTACTGAGAACACCTGCAAATAACGAAAATATACATGTAGGTTTATGTTATACAGAAGGAAACACTAATGACATTAGACAGTAAAAGTAAACAGGTCAAAAGCATTACATTAAAATAATTGGCAAAATGAATGCATAGCGACATAAAGGTTAAAAAAAAAAAAAACAAAAAAAAAAAAAAAAAAGATTGTCAAACTCCATGACGGTGTAAACAACTTTGTAAATTGCTGGGACAATCCAAAAAACTTGATATTATGTGTTTTTCAGGATACGGGAGAATTTAGTAGTAACTAAATTGCCTAAATTACAGAATTAATAAGATAAGGTTCATTTTTAAGGAACCCGGTGCAGTATAAACACACAGTTCAAACTGATCAGAACAAAAATTTCGCTGGTGAAACATCGCCATCTTATGGACGTTTACAAGATATGTGTAAACAAACATGGTATAACAATATAATTCCTTTAAAAAAACATAACAATGATTTTGATATATTTTCTTGTGGTGTGGCCCAACAAATATTCTGTTATTAATGTAGAAAAGCGTAAGAAAAATAAACGGTTATCAGAGCTCCTGCGTCGGAGGCGGAGCTTGATGAACGTCAGTCCACTGCTCTCTCGTGTGTTCGCCCCGCTGCTGCCCGTGTGTGTGTGTGTGTGTGTGTGTGTGTGTGTCTGTTCGCCTGACCTTCTGTTGGCGGGGGGTGAAGCGGTGTCCCCGATGAGGAAGTGGTATGATAACATGACGGCGCCACGACAGATCGGCATTAAAGCTTAAATCAGATTTTGTCTGTTGGCTTCGTTCGCTGGACCGCGATGCCTCCGCAGCGAGTGTTCGCCCTGCCGCGGCAGCAGTCGCTGCTTCTGCCCGCCGTCATCAACCCGTTTATTCAAGACACCAAACTAAGCAAAGCTACTATCATTAAAGTGAGTAAATGCCACGATCACGTCGAAAGAAACATTTCACCAGCGATGTTTTGTCTGTATTTCATATCGAGTGAGATTACGTTCACATACACACACACACGCGCGGGCCCATAATCTCCGACAGCGGTTTAGAAATCGGCTTTTACAGGTCGGTTATGCGCGACAAAGAACAAGAGCCTTTGTGTGTTTTCCAGAAAACCGCACAGAAACATGCTAATTTCTGCAAATAACCATGTCAACAGAGAGGCTCCACTTCATGGCAGCCAGCCTGACATTCTGTGTGTGTGTGTGTGTGTGTGTGTGTGTGCGCGCGCGCGCATCCCTCTCCACGCAGTGTGTCCTCCTGGGAGTCGTCTTGGTCCCGGTTCGCGCCATCCTCATGTCGCTGGTCCTCATGGTGACTTGGCCAGTGGCTGTCATCATAACCTTGAAGCGTCCTCTGAAAGGAGCCGTGGAGCCAATGACGGGCTGGAGACGGTAACTGGAACACAGACACACTGCAACATGGAGAAGGGTCTAAAAGGCCCAGGGTTGTGTATGAGCTGTGTGTACCTGGGCTCTGTGCTTCACACTGTGGCACAAATGGATCGTCTTTTATTACTGAGAAAAAAAAATAAAATATCTCGATTGTCTCAATCTTTCCTAACTGTGGAACACACAGTTACATAAGCAGATTACATAACGGACCTACTGCTACTGTGGTTTATGAATACATGTGATTAATCTGCAGCAGCAGCTCGGTGCAACATTAGATTTAAGTTATCAGAGTTAACATCCATCATTCCATTTTCTGCCAGGAAAGCAGGCAGTACACTTTGACTATACCACACAGGGATGAAAACTGCATTCAGGCAATTCTATAACTTATAATTAAAACTATACAGATGGTTACATCAGTCTGACAGACTGTCCTGAGAGTAGTATCAGTTCACATAATCTTCTATAAATGATCAAAACATCTGATATCCAATGTTTTACCGGTAAATTTGCATCTCAAACGCAGACTTCCCAGCTGTTTGCCAAGTAAAAGACCTTTGCTGTTTTGTTACAACCTGATTTAGAGAAGAATGATCTTCTAGCATTTCATAGTTTCATAGATACAGTGTTTCATAGTTTTTGCAGTGCAGCAGTGGGGTGGGTTAATCTATCAGCAGGAAGGCAGCAGCATATTCTCAAAATAATAGTTCTTGACGTGACTTGAAGAATGTGCAGAGTCATGTCTGTAGATCGTATCGGCAAAAAGCATTACTTAATCTCAGTCTCTCCCCCCCACCACAAGTTCTCGGAAAGGGAAGCAGTTATTGCATGTGTGTGTGGCATAAAGGAACAGGAAAAAAAAAGTGATTTTTTTTTTTTTTTTTTTTTTTTTTTAAATACCAAAGTTAAACCCCATTCTTATCTAATATGTGTGTTTATGCACAAAATAATTTGTGAAGACAGTGGGTAGTAATAAATATGTCAAAAAAGTGGCTAAGCAGCAGCTTTGTACTAAAACTTCTATTTCATATCTAACAGGAACATACTTGTGGACACTCCTTTCTATGACCCAACATGGCTGCGTGCCCTAAGAATGAAAGTCTTATCTTCCTGTTATTTGTGAGAACAGCTCGTTTCCTTGAGAGGAATTTTTACACAGTTTCAAAATGAAAATTGTGCTGACAAATAACTGATTGTAGGCAAAATAAGTTTAAAATGAGTTTGTAAGTCTTTGTTCAATGTTGACACCACATCACAGCATGACTATTGTGGGAACAAAGAAGTTAAGCGATGAGTAGTCCAGTTAATCATTTATGGGGGTTCTAATTTAAAATCACAGCTGCTTCCAGGATGAAAAACTTTGCTCTGTCTGTAATTATCTTAATTCCTGACTTCAGGTTCATGTGTCGAAGAGTGATGGCCGCCTTGGGGAGGGCTTACTTCTTCTGCATGGGCTTCCGCGTGGTGGTGAAGGGAACCCAGGTCAGCAGCAGCGAGGCCCCGATCCTGGCCGTGGCCCCCCACTCCACCTTCTTCGACGGGATAGTGTGCATCGTTGCGGGATTGCCCTCCACTGTCTCGCGTGTGGAGAACCTGGCCACGCCCATCTTTGGCCGTGAGATGCTTTGCTCTTTGTTGCTTCGGTGCACCAAAGCGATCGATCAGCACTTGATCATCGCCTCACTACTCGGGATTTTCCCTCTGTATGTGTTTGTCCGTGTTGTGTGTTGCTTCACACAGGGCTTGTGCGCTGTCTTCAGCCAGTGCTGGTGTCCAGGAAGGACCCAGACTCCAGGAAGAACACAATCCAGGAGATTGAGAGCAGGGCGAAGTCAGCGGGCCACTGGCCTCAGGTCAGCTGCAACCTTTTGATATTGCACGTCAACACATTAGTGCGACCGTACAAAGCACGCACGCTCAGGCTGCTGTATATGATTTAAGCATTGGCGCTCTGATCAGTATAACATTGTCTTGCTAACCTATTAGCTTAGCTTTTCCAGGTTTTAAAGGCCTTGCCTGGATCTGCCTTCACCTACTGCAGCCAAAAAACCCATGATTTAATTTTTTTATGCAGGTACAAATTTTGCCAAGGCTCTGCTGTCACAATATTGTGCCTTAATAACTCTCGTTTTCTGCTCAGGTTCTGATATTTCCCGAAGGAACGTGCACAAATCGCTCCTGTCTTATCACCTTCAAACAAGGTAAGAAGCATTAAAATTTAACATAATTGCAATACAGTTTTTAAAAAACCTTCTTTTTGTATTGCGACAGAGACTTTAAAGCGTAAAGGAGGATTCACAAAAGGGGAAAAAAGAGAGCAACAAAAGAATATTTGGGCACTATTTCCACTTAAATCAAATCAGCTGTGCAGAAACAGCCTTGAATGCCGCATTATACGTTCATCATCTCCACCAGGCTGGAGGCGTTCATACAATCAAACCCATCTTTCGGGTTTGTCAAGTTAATTTGTCGTTCTGCTGCATCTGTCAGCATTTGTCATCATTTCTGACTATTCTTAAAGTCCCTTCATGGCTACATTACAGGCATCTTCGCATCTTATCACGACTGTTTGTTTACTGCTGAATCCTCACTAGTCCACACCAGTTGGGTTGCAGGATTAGCGACTGTTAGAGTCACTGTTTCATTATTTGTCAATTTATAGTTTGACTTAAAGCTACAGATAAAGTCGACGAAGCTAAAAGCAAGACACGGTTATCAGCGTTTCTGTCTGTCCTCTGCCTTCCCTGTCCGCTAGGTGCATTTATCCCAGGAGTCCCTGTGCAGCCTGTGCTGATGAGATACCCCAACAGTCTGGTGAGTGATGATGATTGTAATGCACAGTTTATGTTGGCAGAGTGAACAGAAAACATCCTGTTAGCGCAGAGTAAATGAGCTAATAGCACAAACTGTTTGTTTGTTCCCATCTTAGAGATAAAGGTTTTGGATTTTATTGTTCATTCTTAAGTCCTCCCACATGAGAATAATGTTTCTGCCTCTGAATCATCAGCGAAGTTTACATTTCAGCTCCAGTCGTCACTTTGGAAAAGCCGGTTTCTGCACTCAAATGTCAGCCACTGTAGTCTCATCAGGGTGTGCTGACATTGGACGAAAGCCAGTAAAATACAGAAACTCCACCTAAAAGCGACTTAGCAAGTATGAGCGTGCATAAACACCAAAGAGACACTCTGCAGCAGCGATGCTAGTCTTGTCCTGAGTCATCTCGTAGTAATGCGTCAGGTATGCTGAACGTGCCTGTACAGAGGAATTCTACTCAAACATTTAAACGACTTTGGTGGCAGAGACGTGATTGTGAGGAGAAACCACCAACACAGGCACATTCAAGCACCTAAGAGGCTGCTTCGGGATCAGTTTTGGGGTCTAGTGTTCTAAGAGTGAGTGGCTCGAGTGGCAATATTGATCTTTCTTCCTTCAGGATACAGTGACCTGGACCTGGCAGGGCTTCAGCTCGTAAGTGTGTTTCCTGCATTTTGCTTGCCACATACTGTGCATATGTGTGCATTAGATAAAATGCACACATTTATATGTGCCCGTGTCCTGTTTATGCGCTGCAGGAGGGCGCTGCTGCTGCTGACCCTGAGCCAGCTCTACACCACAGTTGAAATAGAGGTCAGTGTGTGCCACTCGTGCTTTTGGAGATTGCGTTTTTAGTCGCACATGTTAATAAATGATAGCTACACAATCTCTTATCGCCAATGAAAATATACAGAGAAAAAAAAAAATATGTTGAACAGGCTGGTTTGGCGACGGGTACACCAGTGTAACAAAAAGTGTCTTTCCATAACAGGTCAGTTAAAAGCAGAGTGGAATGAAATGACACTGTGAAAGCTGCTAATTGAGCAGCTGAGCACTATAAATGAGGGACAGAGTCGCTGGTGCTGAAGTTTCCGTGGTAACTTGTCAGTACAGCGTCAGCGCATCATCTGCTCAGCATTAAGGCCACAGTTCTTGAAAATAGCAGGGGAGAGTTGAATGTGGATGGTAAAACCCTCCCTTGGCCACTTGTGATCTCCATCCCTTAACCCAACAACTTTGTGATCTTGACCTTTCAGACCACGGAGCACTACCGGTAACTGCTGTAGATTTGTCTTGTTGAAATACTTTGTTGCATAAAATAAATCATATCAAATAAAGGTTGCTCATTTTTTAAACTTTTTAAAAAAAAAATTGAATTATTTTAAACTATACCTAATTTCGCTGAAGGTTTTGGATCTTCACCTGACAATAGGCAGTAGTTGTAGAATGAAATAAATAATGCTTAAAGGCTTAAAGTGACTTCCAGCAGCGTTATATTGCGTATGCTAACACTAACACTGAGCCAGAAATGTGACTTACAGTCATCCAATGTTATGTTTTAGCCCAAGACGTATACCAGCCTGACCACTTTTGGTATTCCCTAAAGTAACATCTTTACTGTGACCTTTTTTGGGCCGTTTGTGTCTGTTTTACAGTTCCTGCCTCCACATGTCCCCACTGAGGAGGAGAAGAAAGCCCCGGCTCTGTTTGCCAGCAGAGTGCGACAGACGATGGCCCAGTAAGCATTTGCTGCTGTTGAAAGCACATTTTAATCTGGCAGGCATAAACATACAGTCACATAAACTCCTGACTGCATCTAATTTGATTAAAAAAAAAAAAAAAAACGAGCGTTCGAGGCAATTGATATCAAACATGGCTGCATCTATGCTGAAAATAAACCTACTAACAGTCCAAAGTGACTTTTGAGATAAGGCAGTTGAGTTGCACTCATTGGCAGTCAAGTCAGTTGTATTCAGGAGCAAAAGTAGCATAAATCATGGGGTTGATGTGATTGTGACTGTTTGCAGAGCTCTGGGAGTTCCAGTGACGGACCACACGTACGAGGACTGTCGTCTGATGATCTCCGCCGGCGAGCTGACACTTCCCATGGAGGCCGGCTTAGTGGAGTTCACCAAAATCAGTCGCAAACTCAAGTAGGAGCAGCTCGTTGGATGCCTGGAAACACCAGACAGACTGTAACGGTGACAGTGATGCGTGTTCCCTTGTTCCCTCAGCCTGAAGTGGGACAACATGAGAAAGGAGCTTGAGAGCTTCGCCGCCATGGCCAGCTCGTGCAAAGGAGGACGCATCACCATTGAGGAGTTTGCGCGGTTCCTGAAGCTCCCCGTCAGCTCGGCCCTGGAGGAGCTCTTTTCGCTGTTTGACAGAGTGAGTGTGTGTATGTGTGTGTGTGCGTGTGCGCAATGGTGTCTCAGCGCAGGGAATGTAAAACGATCCATCACAGTGTTCTCTTCTTCTTCTCCTCCATCCCCGTCAAGAACGGAGATGGCACCATAGACTTCAGAGAGTACGTCATCGGCGTGACAATTCTCTGCCGGCCGGCTAACACGGAGGACGTTCTTCAAATGGCTTTCCAGGTACGGTGGGGGGGGGGCGCATGTCAGTCAGTACTTTATGACTGATAGTGGGCCGAGGAACAGATGATTACATTTTGGTGATGTCCTGGGACTTACTATACTACTGGTACTGGTTTACTTGACAGTTATTTTGATGTTCAACAACCTCCATTAACGGAAGAGAGGATGCTGGAAGCATTAACACACACAAGGTTCCTTGGGGTGTAAGTCACAATATGTGGGGAAATTTTCTGCTTGGCAGAGGTCTGGGCTCTCTGACGTTTTGGGAAAAACAGTAAGATGAGTGAAAGGGGTTGTGTTTTTTTTCCCCCCTGTCTAGCTTAATTGACTAAATCTCATTTTACTGATCTCATTTTACTTTTTCTGAACCCGTCCAGCCGTCTCGTGCAACCTCTCATCTTTCCTCTCTCGTGCAGCTGTTCGACACGGACAAGGATGAACGCATCACCAGAGAGGAGTTTACAGCCCTGCTGCGTTCTGCTTTGGGCGTGTCAGACATAAATATGACCAAGCTTTTCAAGGAGATTGATGCTGATTCTTCTGGTTTCATCACCTTCAGTAAGTAAACATGCCATCAGGTTGATATCTGTCCCCGCTTTTCCTCCTGTTTCACCCAAACTTTGTTTTTCAGACGAATTTCAAGCCTTCGCCATCACCCACCCAGAGTACGCCAAACTATTCACCACATACCTGGAGCTACAGCGGTACCAGGCGATCCAGGAGGCCAGTCCAGGCGATCTGGAGTTAGCTGGTCAGACCAGTTCAGCTGAGAAACAGGAAGACAGCATCTCTGACAAAAAAGACGACTGACACAGAGGAGAGGACGATTGAAATGTCATACACTGGAAAGGAACATTTTGAGGTATCATTTGCCCCCGACAACTTTGAGTCAAGTCATTTGCCACCGCTGAGCCATATTTTGGGTGATGTGCTTGCCTTTTTATGATGTTTTTTAAATTCTGCTTTTGCTTTCGATTTTAGTGCCTTATTGATATTTTTATCCAACCACTTCTACAAGCCAGTACGCAGAAAATCTGTGTTCGTTTTGTTGTAATCATTTTCACATCCAGTATTTCTAAGTAAATAAACCTAATCATACGACGAACCTCTGTACTGGTTTTATCTAAACCCTAAATCTTAAATTAGTAAGTGTTTTGTGATCACCATAAAAAGTGTTTTTTCTAGATCTGCCCATGATATTGGTGCCACTTTTCTGTGCTTCAGTGGTTCTTGGTTGAACTTTGTGCTCCCTCTCGTTCATGTCTGTCCTCATTTGCAAGGAAGAAAGACAAACCAACACTTTATATACAGTATATATATATATATATATATATATATATATATATATAAGAGTTCCAGTTCTTCTCCTTTAATTATTGTACAGTGAACTTTTATATTTCTACTTACCCACAGATGATGTGCTACGTCTGCAAAGAGCATTCAGCCTAAACTTGTTTCCAGCACTTGGGGACACAGACTTTGTGAGGTGGATGCATAATTAGCCGGTGGGGGTTGCTTTTGCATGTGTACCCATTTGTATTTCTACTGAAGACTGTTGTTGCTGAGACAGCAGATGCATCCACGCTGCTTTAACTTTACAACGGCAAATAAGCCACCGAAAATAGGGCAATTTGTGAGCAAAAAGGCAACAGGGCTAGTTCGCAGCAGTGTGTACCGGTGGGGTATGCTTTCAAATTAACTAGCAGCGTTGTTATTTATTCTGCTAGGTGCTTTTCAATTATGTGGATTTGTTTTTGTTTTTTGTTAACACTGCAAAGTTTTAAAATAAAATGAGCATACGATTGTAACCCTGCCTGTGTATATTCACCACTGTGGGGATTTGTAGCGATTTGTAATAATGCCCTTGCCTGTGGATCTGCGAGCGTCCACGAGGTGGCAGCAGTTGTCTATCACCTTTTTTCTGTGTCTTTTAGGTTGGCATGTTCTTAAAATTACTGAGACATCTGTATCCATACTTTTATCCTTTTGTAAGGCACTTGTCAAATATTTAATCAATAATCATAAATAAGATATATTTTTAACAACTTACCTAGGCTTATAATATAATTAAAAAAATCATAGCTGTGATATCCATAATAGTGTTATTTTCTTTCTGTGACCCACCCTGTTTCCACGGTGAGGTAAATGTGCAAATAGATCTTACCTTAAAACATAGAAAACACAGAAAAAGTCATTTAAATATACAAAAATACTGTATGTGTTTATGTGAATGCCTCTTCATTGGTTTTTCTATGGAAGAACCCTCTTTTCAACCTAGAACCTTGTGGAAAAGAGGAAAAATAAACATTGCCTTTAGCTCTTATCACAAATATCCAGCTGTTTATTAAAAAGTGACATTGCTTTGCACTCTTTAATATTTCAAATTAAAAACAGAATTCATCTCAAAACATTTCGTGAGGGCACGGAGGCTTAGTAATATTCTACAGGTTACGTTTACCTAAACTGAAGCCACCTAAACCTGTCCTCACAACTTCAAAGGGCTGTTTGAGGCTTAATACATGGTTTTACGGATTGAGGTTAAAATTTTGTTTAGGTTAGGGTAAAGGTTAGTGGATTAGATGGTATGGTTCAGGTTAGAGTAGGCAGCTGGGTAACGTCATATGTCTATGAAAGTTCTCGCAGAGATGGAAATACAAGGATGTGTGTGTCAAGGGTGTATTCTTGTACATACTATCTAGTAACAACATTAATATCTGTTTCTTTTGCAAAGTGAGGACACTTTATTGGGGACAACTTGGCAGGTCCTCACAACTATAAAGGTCTTTTGGGTTCAGACTTGGGTTTAGGGACAAGGTAGGAATTGGGTTTAGGTTAAAGTTAAGGTTAGAACTGGTTAGGGTTAGGTATGCACATGCATGTGTGCCATAGGATAAGAAGCTGCAGTTGATGGTAAATGTGTATTCTTACTACAATTACAGTAGAAAGACAGCAAAGCGCTTCATGCATAAACACCCTTTGAAGGAGACCACCAAGACACCTTTGATTAATTCAAGCTTCAGCAGCTGGTAGGAGAAAGCAACTGTTGCTTATGTTCTTCATTGGGCCAAATTGACAGTGAAAAGTATAAAACAAACATCCACCTAAGTTCACCCAAAGACACGTGGAAGACTCCAAGGTCAGTTGGAGGTTGGTTCTTTGGTCTGGTAAGATTTCTTATATGGGTGGACACCAAAGTCATCACAAACACACCATCTTCACTCGGAATAAATTTAAGCATCATTGCTGTGTAGATGCAGCGAGGCTCCAAAGTGAATGCAGAAAGCTTTTCACGCGAGCTATGATGTCGTTGTATGTGAACAACGCATTCACACTAAAAGCCTCTGCCCTGGCCTTGGATAAACAGAAGACATAAATGAGTGATGAAGAGTGAGCTGCTTCATTAAAAGCCCACTGTTAGACAAACTGTGATTATCAGCTTTCCACCTTCAATTTGTTTTAACCTTTTTAAATGTGCAGAGGCTCATTTGATTTGAATCAAAGTGGATGAGATGGCATGAAATCAATTAAGTGGCATTGTTGCCGTGCTTACCAAAGTGTGACTTGGTCCCCACTCGGAGCTCCCGCTGTCCTCCTCATTCTCCATGGCTTCTGCACGGCTGTTGTATATTGCTGTATCCATTTCAACCCTGCCTGAGGGGTAATCCTGTCGCACTAGATTGTGGCAGATATGTGTTGGTAAATCTGATTTGGTCTCCTCAGGACCTGGAGTGAGTGAGCGGCCTCTGTTTGCAGAACCATACTGGACACGGGCTTCATGTGGATGAGGGACTTTCTGTGCCAGGCTGGATGGAAAGGTCAGAAACGACAGGCCTTCTGTTAACCTGATGTGACGCTACTGTGCACATCCAGCTGTCTAGGAGGGATGAAATAAGGATAAACCCCTGGCTGGGTTCGTTTGTTCCCAGGTTCCAAACTTTTTATTTCATTTCCTTTTAGTGCTATAGCGACTGTTTTCACTTAGACCCTGACGGGCTGACTCACTTCCTGGTTGGAAGATGTGGGCAGGTCGTCAGCCCAATTGGCCTCACACTGTGTGCGTGTTCGTGTTTGTGTTTGTTTGTTTGTGTTTGTGTTTGTGTGTGTGTGTGTTTGTGTGTGCAGGGTATTTAAGGGCTCTCTGCCCCTGCACTCATCCCTCCTCCTTTTCCTTTTCCAAGATGGTCACATGGACTCAGTTTTCCACCTGCCATTGGGTCCCAGTAATGTTTCGCCTTCACTTTGATTTAATTTAATTACAGTTATCGCTCTGATTTAATTTGAAATGATTTATGAATAAAATCTGTTATAATGTTGTATATTGTTTGATGTTCTGTTTTAGTTTTGTGTGGGTACATTTGTTAAAATGTGGTTTGTCTGGGTGTTGACTTTTAATGCTGGCACAATGTTGTGTTCCTGTTAACAATTGTAGTTTGGTTTGTTTGGGAATGTTCGACAGTTTATTAGTAGCACCTGTTGAAGAAAATTAGTTAGCTGCCAACGTTTGAAATAGCCACATACTGACCCTCTCTGACACTTATATTACTTTCTTAAATAGATATTTTCTAGCAAAAACTACTGTCTGCAGATTTATTCTAAAACTGCCAACAGGACCAGTCATCATGGCAACTGGCTACTCCCTGCTCATCCTGCCAAGGTAAAAACCACATCATACCTCTGGTTACAGTATAAAATTGTCAACAGTCCAAGTCCGTCCAGATCGTTTTTTCCCACCATAAATGGTGCGCTATATAAATAAAACGAAACTGAATTGAAATGAACATGTTTTTTTTTCTTTGTTAAAGTTTGCAGACATGTTATGTGAAACACTCTCAGCAGAAGTTTAAAGCTGTAGAAAGATAAGCTATAAACAACCAGAGTGCTTGCTAAATATTCCTATCAGACTCCCTTTCTGGACCTTTTTCCAGGAAAAACCTTTCACAGAGATTCACAGTCACTCAAAGGATCCAGGAGCGAGGGCTGATTACGATTGTCTTATATAATATAAACACGGTAGTTTATGCAGTTCCGCATTGGTCTTTTCAGGTTTTAACACATGTGCTCCCAGTTTTGTTTCTTATCCCCCAAGTGGAGCTGAGTTACGTCGCTCAAAACAATTGAAACATCAGAACCAGCTGGCTTGGTGGGCCTTGGTGGCTTTAGGCAGCACCCATTAAAGCTTACTGCCAAAATGTTCAGTTAGGAAGACTAATTTTACACCTATTTCTGTCAGTTCATTTTGTCACATCCTGGTACACTCCTAACCTCTTCCTAGTATATTCCGGAGCATATTATAGCTGCTGTGTTTATATCGTTATTTTATCATTGTACACTACTACAATATTGTTGTACGACCTTTTTAGCACCCTGTTTTTGAGGTACTACAACAGTAAATAAAAATCAGACACACTTGAGTCTGTGCAAGTCCATTGATTAGTCACAAAATAACGTGAAAGGTCAAGCAGGAAGTGCTTGTATGCTATATCAGAATTTTATTGAATTGTTTGTTATCATGAACAGTATTGTTGCTTGTGTAACTATGATGCAATTTGTGCACCTTTTTTTATTGTATCCTATTCTTTGTTTAATTTATTGGCAAGCTGCATTGTGTCATCATGAAATGATTAGATAATTCTTTGGTAGTTGGCATTGATACTGCACTATGGCCCTCACGGTAATGCAAGCCAGATTGTACTTGACTTTTGCAAAACTTACATACTGTACGGAGGTAAACTGTAGAACTTTGCAGAAATGCCGTTGTTTTTTGGTTTGTTTGTAAATAATTTATAATTGTTTCACAGATCATTTCCACATTTCACATAAACCTGATATGTCCTGATTAGGGACGTCTTGTTCTAAAAATAACTAAATGGCAGAGAGAAAATGCAAGCATTTAGACATTTTTTTGCATTTCTCAGGAACTGTACTCAGATAATCAGTGATAAAGTTGAAAAGCACATTTCCCTTGGCACAAAAAATATTTCCATCCAACATGTGGACACTGCCATATACAAAATCTAAAAAATAATGTTCAGAATGTTAGACGTCCCTTTTATTTTCACATGGCTGTATGTTCACGCATGTCCCTCCACCTCCGCTTCGGTCTTGCAGAACGGCATCGACTTTTCAACTTCCTGCTACAACAGCTTTTTATAAAGTCACTCACTCTCTACCCTAAGTGTCAAACTCTCCAGACATCTTGTTAAATTTAGACTGGTTTTCAGCATCTGCTGTAATTACTCACGCCTCTGGCAGTCTTAAAGATTTGATGTCCTTGTCATACGTGTTGTTGTCATACATGAGACTGTGGCAAACAAGGCCCACGCAGTATATGACTTGTTAATTGTTCAAAAATTTCTGCTAGAAACTTGGCAACTATTTCAGAATTTGTCCAACTAAAAGGAACTGTATCCCGTGGTTTGTTTTTAAATGGTTCTCCATGCCTTACAGGTCATCTAATTGTTTTCTATTGTTCTCTTTAATACAGTTGATAATTTTACCCTAACTCATTTCTAAAATGGATCGTCTCCTTCCTCTCAAATCAAAGTTTAACTGTTTTGGGGTGTACCACAGGGATTAGTCCAGCACTCTATATTTTACGCTTTGATCTCAAGTCTTATTCGGGCTGAAGTCACAGCAGATTTTACAGGAAAGGATAAACCGGAATTTATTTTGAGAATAAATTTTCCATTAAAATTATATAGGGACCTATATTTGGCACAGGAATAAATGTTTGTTGCATAAAAGGGATTTTTTTTTTGGACCCATATTCAACCAAACTTCCTCTTTAAAAACAAGACCTTCTTCCTTAAAACAATGAAATACCTGTGTGTGTTTGTTATAGGAGCAGTATCATCAAACAGTCTTAGTTATGCATATTTATATAAATGGAACAGTCTATGCATTTTATTGGCCAGAATTTATCTGAATTGGAAATATTGACAGCCAAAACGGAATGAAACTCATTCTAAGTATGTAACAGGATTCTTGAGTTTGCAGATAAAAAAAGATACATAGATGCGAGAGGTGAAAGACTATCACTGATTGCTGTAGCGATGGGGAGATGGTCAACATAGTGAAAAAGCCATATGAGGAAGGCAAAATGGAGATAAGCACAACAGTTCTCATCAGCCACTGTAACTGAACAATCTTACAATCAATGGACAATGAGCACATGGAAGGAAGAGACTTTAGGCAGGTTCAACATATTGAGAATATTTTAGTAAATTTTGGTATGTTCCTGTATAATTTGCAATAACATTCTATGAATTGGGACAATGGTTGGCAGCCTGCCACTCTTTTCTAAATTTGAACCCGCAGCTAGGTCTGCCCACCAAAGGGCCATCCAGTTGCCCAGTGCAAAAAAAGTTTATTGAACTCTGATGAGTGTTTCCCTAGACTGATACTGGTGGTGTGGACTTTTACACATTTCAACGCACACACCTTGAACCCTTCCCCCCGACTCACCGCACTCCTACGCCTGGCAAGCGGTCTCCGTCAGATCTGTGGGGAGTTCCTCTGAACCCCATTGTTGCTTTTCCTTATCGCACTCGATGACACCTTTTTGATTTTTTTCTTCCCTATTATTTTCTCAGGAAAGGGATTGTTTCTCATCTCCTGTGGTAGTTTATAGGAAGAGAGAAGATTCCTGATGAGGGCGATGTTTGGGGAACATTATAAACCAAAGCTGGTCTTATCTTCATATCTGAAGGCCAGGTTTGTTTTCTTACTAAAATTTGTCACTTATTTGAGCTTTCTTTTCTATGCAGTCCTTACTTAAGTTTGCTAGGTTGTGGAAAATGCTTAAAGGATATTTAATTTTTACTTGTCAGTGACATTCCAAATAAGAATCAAGAGTGTTTATAGGATTCAAACAAACCCTAGCTCATCATTGCTCCTGTGATACAAGACGAAAACACATTCAGTTACTGTCACAAGTGTTTTCTCTTTGAGAACTACATGTAGAATCTGAAATATCAGGATCCAAGTTCAAAATGTGCCTTTAAAGGTGTTGTAGTTTTGGCAGATCTATCATACAGCATGAGTAAAAAACGCAGTTCTCCGGAAGGGCTCCCTTTACGTTTGGCATCACAGTTTTCCAGATGTAGAGAAAAATTAAATCTGGAACTGGACACAGGGTTGTTGTATGTTTTTATTTATTTATTTATTTATTGTTTTTATTGTACATACAACATGCTGACATTATTGCTTAACAATGCTGAGGTGCTTAAATCTTTTTTAGACACCGTTAAAGCCCTGAGAGGGAAACCTAATGGCACACCTCTTGTGGTGAGGTCTGGAGAGTTTAAAACCAACAGTTTTATTTGCAGAACATAACAAACTCCAGTCAGTTCTCATGCCGTGACCTGATTGAAATCTTGTAATGACCTGGGACTTCAAGTCCACAGAGTGATGACACAAGAAAAGGTCAGAGTGAATACATCTTAGTCAGCAAAGCAGGAGCAAAAGTTGTTTTATAAGTGGTTGTTTCTGAGGGCAGAGTTCATACACGGGAAAGACAAAAAGACATCAAGGTCATCTGGGGACTTATAGGTGAATAAAAGATTGTGATGAGGTATAGAGTTTGTTTGTGGAAGAGGGTGGATGTGCTATTTTGAACCTGTAATATAACTTAGTTTTGAAAAAATTAAATTATACAAATATAAGATTAGATAGATTTTTCCCACATAATTATAATCTATCATATTTGGTGTGGCTTGATTTTCTACCACAAAAACAAAAAAGGCTACATTTACTCTGATGCAACAGTGTGTTTCTAATATACAGTCATTAAAAAAACACATTCCTCTTAACAGTGAAGGAGTGGAAGTATTTAGTAACAAAAATTGGTAAGATGGAGCAGAGTGCTTGTAAAACTCCCAAAAGGTAAAAGGTCAGATAGGAGCAGAAGCAGTGCTTGTCGCTGTGACCCTGACCAAATACAGGGGTTAAATGTGACTGCTGAGAGTTCCTGTCTAGATTTATTAGGCCTTTATCCCCAGGTCAACATCTCAGAGTGTGACAGCCAGGGGCAGACTTCCTGGATGATCGGGGTAAAAGTCATCATTTTGCCTTGAGCTGTGCAGTACCCCTCAGGTTAAAGGTTAAGATCCACTCGGTACTGTCTATGCTCAAAACATGCACCCGCCGTACATTCACCAGTCACTTCTCATGGACAAGTACAAATAAACCTACATCTTTGCTTCTACACACCCAAACATGCAAATGCAAATGCAAATGTAAATGCAAAAAAAAAAAAAAAAAGCATTCAGATTTAAAACAAAACAATGATTTTTCTTATTTTTTGTTTATTTTTGATGTTTTTTTTTTTTTTTTTTTTTGCAGTTATTTAATCTACACAAACAAAATGCCCAAACCAGCCCTGTTAGGGTTTTGTAAAAACAAGCACTGCAGAGCAAAAAGGACATTCATTGACTTTAATGGGATGAACTGATCAACCATATCTAATAGAAATCATTGCCACTGGCAAAAGCTGCGGTAAAATTGAATTACACATGGAACACAATGCTTTTACGGCTTCTTAGAAAACTGTAATTCAATCTGGTTAGTACAGAGAAGAAACAGATAGACTTGTCCAAATTAAAATATCAGAAAGGTTGGTTGTGTGGGATATTCAAGTACTAATATAAGGCTGTGGGAAAGTGAACATATATCTCAATGTTCTGTTAAATCCGAGCCCGATAAGGTGCAGCATAATCTCTTTTAGTCGTGCCCTTAAAAACAAAAACCCTAAACACACCAAAGATTACAGTTCATGTGAAAATTTTCTCGAAAATGTTTGATCAACACAAAAAGTTGGAAATGGATCGTGTTACAATGCGTCATGTGCTTCGCCACAAGTAGATGCTACTTAAGTCGCTCCCATTAATTGCTGCACGGACCAATCTGCAGCAGATGCGCACGTTTATGGGAACTTGAGCCCCGACAAAAAGCGCCCATGTCAACTTCACATCAAACTGGAGAGAAAGTGCTCAATTATAAAATATCACGTGGACGAGAGAGAGGACACGGATTTAAAAGCTTCTGACGTTTTTATATAGTCTCTGTAGAAGAAGGCGAGTCTTAAAGTTCTTTCAGAATGGGCTGTCTCCTTTCAGATGCATCTGGACAAGCGCAGCGTCCGGTCAAGGAGATGAATTTTTAGCTTGAACAAGTATGGAGAAAAGCCCTTTAGTGGCAAGCTTTTAATTATTTCGACATAGGTGACGTATTTAAACAGTCAAATGTTTTTTTTTTTCTATTTATTTCTTAGTACTGTTTTGATTGTGTGAGGAATTATCAGCTAGGTAGTAGACTGAACACCCGTTTTTGCGCACAGTGCGCTCGGTGCGCGCGGTGACGTAGAGAGGAATGCTCTTTCACTGAAGCCTACTCTATATCAGACTACAGATATAGTCTCCTGTTAATAATATAATGTTTTCAGCACACGGCTTTTTGGGAAACTTCTAATTCTTGCTGTGCGTAACCGTTGTGAAACTTTGCGCTCAAACTCAGTGTTTCCCTTTGCTCCTTAAAAGCTCATGTGTGCGGAGGTTTCTGCTCTAAACTCAGTGGAGAACAATTCTTTATCCGTTTGTTGTCGGCGTGATTTCCGACCTTATCCGAGCGCTTCGGCTTTGACAATCTGCTCTTCCAGAACCCACAGGGGGCCGTGAGAGCAGCCTGGGCATCAGAGGCACCAGAGAAGATGAATATTATGCCAGAACACAAGCTCTCGTCGGTGGCCCCGCTGAACCAGTGCAATGCGGAGAAAAAAGAAGTTGAACTGATACTGGTGAAGGACCAGAATGGTGTCCAGTACACCAGTTCTTCCATTATCCCGTCCTCCGGCGACCGTGTGGGGCGCATCGGATCCGAGGACAACAGAGAAACTTGGGGAAAGAAAATTGACTTTCTGCTGTCCGTCATTGGCTTCGCGGTGGACCTGGCAAATGTCTGGAGATTCCCTTACTTGTGCTATAAAAACGGAGGGGGTGAGTAAAATCTGTAATTCTAATGGATTGTTGGCATGGAATAATGGTTAAAACTATTACAAGAGATGGCAGAATGCCAGCAGGTTCACAGGCAAAATCAATGCAGATTAACCAGAGCTGCATCTTTATTGGTGATGCCCTCTTTTATTTGGATTTGAAGAACTTTTACTTTTACTTTTGCTGTATTTTCTACATAAGTGATGTGTTTGTTTGTTTATTTATTTGATTGTCTAGTTATTGAACACAGAGGTTGCTGGTTTGCATGTCCTATAAGGTTTAATCAAAATTAGAAACACTACAGATATTTCAACAGCTGTACAATTTAACTGATGCACTTAAAAAAAAAAATGACCAAAAAAAAAAACCTAAATAAAACAGCATTTTTTTTATTAGAGATCACATGATCACAAAGTTAAAAGTGCTGTCCATTGATTAACCTGCAATATTGTATAGTTTAAGATTAATTATTAAATCTGCTGGCATTCATTCGTAACTAATTAAATCCTTTTTTGGAGTATGTTGGTGCTGAGGTTTGGTCAGTCAGTCTAAATGAAGTTAATAATGGACTTGTACTGGTTTCAGAAGTGCTGAAATGTAACACTGCACTCAGGAAGAGAATCATTCTGCTGCACCTGTGTGCGTATGTGTGTGGCTGGATGAACAAAACATTGTTTTTAACCGTGTTGTTTTAGACTGTTGACACTGATGACAACGGAGCGCTCACTAGAAGGTGTGTGTGCATTCACTCGTGCTAAAAGTCAACATGTTGTGCTCAGTGCTCCAAAGGCTCAAATCTACTGTATCTACTGCCTGTCAATCATATCGGCCCTCAGCAAAACGCATTCAGTGCTGTAGACAATGAATGTGACAGTGTTTGTGTTGGACAGTGTTAAAAAAAAATTATTATGACGGGTCATTTCCTTTTCAGCTGGTTGGACTGTGAACTTTCCTGGTCATATGTTATAGCATAATGTTTTTCCAGTTACAATGACCTCTCTCTCTTTCTCTCTCTCTTTCTCTCCCTTTCTCTCTCTCCCTCCCTCTCTTTCCCTCACACTTCTCTTTCTCTCGCCGTTGTGTGTTTGTGTGTGTGTGTGTGTGCTCATTTTTTCTTATTCAGGAGCCTTTTTGATCCCGTACATCCTTTTCTTGGTGATTGCGGGGATGCCATTGTTCTACATGGAACTGGCATTGGGTCAGTACAACAGAGAAGGTGCTGCTACAGTGTGGAAAATCTGCCCCATCTTTAAAGGTAAGATGCATGTTTGCCTAAATGAACTCATGACTCTGTCCTCTTTTCTCTTCCTCTAACCTTTTAAACTGCACTTACAGTTTTATTGTGTGTGCCCCCCTCCCCTCCATCTTGCCCTTTAATTCCCTTCTTTGTTATTGGACTTTCCCCTTTAAGGTTACAAAGTGCCTGTTTTAGCCGACCTCTCTGTCACATCCCTTTATTCTCTGTTTAACCTCTTTGGATTGTTTAACTTTTTGTTTTATTGTGCTTGCCTGACTAAATCTCTGTCTTAACGTTAAGTTCAAATGATGAACTCTAATTTATACTTTGCTAGTGTTAGCTGCATTAAATAAGACTATAGTAAGAGTACATCTGCATTAGGTGACAACTAATGCCAGAGGAAAAAAAAAAAAAGAGTACAGCCAGATTGGAGTTTATGAGAAGATGTTTTTGATGCAAAAAGTTCAGCTCCAGTTTAGAAAAAGTAATAAATCCAGTAATCATATATGTAGGGGTTGATTTGACTCTCTGTTCCTTTGTTTGTTTTCCATAAATTGTTCCATAAACTAAGAATTGTTCAAGACTGAGAAAGCCCGCAAAGGACTGGAAAAGGAGTAAAACTGACACATACGCTGGGGTCTGACTATGCCGGGCTCTTTTTGTAAAGGATTTCATTTTAAACTTGATCCCAAAGTCTCCTGAAAGCCTGGGTTTGAATTTGGTGGTGATGTCAGCAGTATCCTGAGGTGATCAGTTTAATTTCCTTTTTTTTTCAATAAGAAATATCTACGTGCTCAGCTCTGTCCTTTTTACCAAATCAATCCAAATGAGTCAAGATGTCAGTCATCGAAAAACACCATGTTCGAGGCTTCCAAACATGAACAGAGAAACAAAGTGTGTCACCATTGCTACATCTAAACAGATGGCACTACCAGCATGTTCTACCCTGCAATGTTCAGTTTAATTTGACCCAATTTGAAAGAGCAATTTGTGAAATATTGATGTATTGATCTGTGCATTTGAAGGGTGACTGTAACACCCTTAGCTTCAAACAGTCAGTGAGACCTTCTATTAAGTGGGCTTATATTTATATACAGCAAAGCAGAGCCCTCACGTGAATAAAAGATATAAAGTCTGGAATACTATTGCTGTTTTTTGTCACATTTTTTCAGGTTTTTGTCACTCTGACGCATCTTCATATCTGAAATCCTGTGATCTGATGAAAGTATTGTATGCCACAGGGAAAACGTAAAAATAATGTCAAATACAAACTTCTAAGGTCAATTTTACATCAACACTGGTACTGCTTTTATTGGCAGCTGCACTTAGCAGGTTTTGAAAGTGTTTTCCTGTCTCGAGTGAGAGATTGATGGTCTTTATAGCTTGCCTGTTTTCATGAAATGACATTGCATTTCAGTGGGATAAAAAGTTATCCCATCATTTGAAAGGATCTTGGACAGATTTGTGAAGATTTTAGAAAAAGTAAAAGTACTCTGGATGATTTATGTGTATTTCAATCCAGTCGAAGTCTTTCTTTAGTCCCCAAATTTACTAAAATGAGACAGTGAAGACAATGACGAGACATGACTGTACAAATTCTGTCTGCTGTCCTTGATTTTTTGGTAATTTCATTTTCTATGACAATTATTTAGTTTTATTCAGGGGATAGTTGATACAAAATTATTATATTAGGTGCTCGGGACACACTTATTGATTATCATTATATATATATATAAAAACAATAATCAGTGTTGAAGAAATAGTATGTAAAGATTCTGAGATAGATCATCCCAAGTCTTTTTGTCAAAGTTTGAGATGTGTACAGCAGTTCTAATGCAATTACATAGCAAATAAAGAAATTGTGCATTACAAGCAAAATTATTTGTACAACTGGAATATATAACTCTGTCTTGAAATGGACATATTGACGTCCATGTAGTCTATTGCTTTGGTCTGCTTAATGCTTTACCTCTGTGTTCTTCAGGTGTGGGCTACACCGTCATTCTCATCGCGCTCTATGTTGGCTTCTACTACAACGTCATCATTGCCTGGTCCCTATACTACCTGTTCTCCTCAATGACCAATGAGCTGCCGTGGATAGGATGTGGCAACAGCTGGAACAGCGAAAACTGCACCGACCCCAAAGCCATTAATGGCTCGGTCCTAGGCAACGGAACGTCTTACGCTAAATACAAGATCACCCCAGCAGCAGAGTTCTATGAGTGAGTTACTGAGCGTGTGTTTCCACTCATGTTGAAGTGGTGATGTTTCATCTTGTAAATACCCCGTAAAATGGTGTAGGCAGGAGTTGGAGAAGGTTGGGGACATGCTGTTACAATGCAGGACAAATGCACAGTGCTACACATTAAATGTCTGTTTCAAACATGTAAATTGGATGTCCTGCTGGGCAACCTGCATGTGGTTCTGAAAAGGCCTTTAAAAAACAGCCAGTCTTCCCAGTGACACTAAGTGACCAACTTATTATCCCCAGTCCTGGTCTGTGTCTGAGGGCTGTCTTAGATGAAAACGAGTACGCTAAAACAGTAAATGCTCCTAAATTACCCCATATTCTATAGTATAAATAAACAAAACTTTGAGAATTACCAGCTTTAGGCTTTCAATACCAGTATGTAGCACAGTGAATCAGACTGTAGCTGTTTTCATATAAAAAGTTCACATAAAATGTTCAAATGCAGTCTTTGAAGTGCACACAAAAGCTCCGTCTGTTTATGCTTCAAAGACAGTCTGTTCTTCCCCAACCTTTGTGGATAGTGATTGTGCAGTTCAGAGGAAGTCCGTTTGGGCCATGTAGGCTATAGGGACACAGAGAATGCACACAGAGTCCATAAAAGTTCCACTTTTAACTCCATCCACAAGTCCTCACACTTAATATAACTTCACTTCACACATAAAAAATCCACAGCCTGTCGAGCGGCAAGAGAAGGGAAAATCAAGAAGGATTTTGTATAGAGTGAGGCTCCACTCAGGAGAATAAATCCTGCTAATCTTGTGCTCAGGAGCGATGCCAAGTCACAGCATGAACGTGCCGCTGGCTATGGCTCTTGAGTCTTCTGTTATCACTGTTTGCGTTGAAGTTAAACACCAGTAAGATGGAACATTCTTTCTTTAATTTGCCGTGGAGTGGAAAAAGCTCACAATAATATTATTTTTTTGTCATTAAAACAAACAAGCAAAGAAAAAAAAAAAGAACAAAAACTGCACTATAACACACCAGTCACATTCTGGCTGTGAAAGTGCAGCAAACTGCCCTTTTAATAAATATCTCAATCAATCAGACTGATAAAGTATGGAAAAACACTTTTATGATTATCCACTATAATGCTGAAGCATCTGGCTCTATTCTTGAATTAGTCACTTGGAGCCATATAATGTAAACAGTTTTTAAATTCACTGTCACGGCCCTTTTCAGCACAATAGTGTTTGAAGTGAGCAACAAGGGTGTTAATATTTCCGATTAGCACATTGCCAAGAGAGATGTTAATCTCATTGTGCTTCCTGAGTGTTTTTGTCACATAATTATTTATATATGGAATGTCCTTTGAGTGACCCTCATGTAACCTGGCCATTCTCCAATTTCCAAAATATTTCCATACTTCTGAGTGAGTCCTTCAATGGAGGTTTAACTGATCTCTTTTTGTTTGGTAAAGATTTCCTCCAACATAGCATTGTTAATCAAGGCTAACTATGAAAACATTGTAATAAAAGAGCTTTTTCTTTCATTCATTACATATTCTTGCCCCCAAGTACTCCAGATGTTTTAAGTCAGGTTTATCAATTATTCCTTAAATTACTTTACTCTAGGTCATCTTTTCTAAGTTTCATTAAGAGTGTAATCATGGAAAATGATCTAGTGCCTCTGGTGATGTAAAATGTTGCAGTCCATATGAATGGAATCACAAAATGGGTTTAAGCCGTTTGAAAACGGAACTACAACCTCTTTGGTTTCAAAAATCAAGACATGATATCCAATGTCAGAGACCAAAACCTGGATAAACAGCAACAATGCATTATATACTACAAATACATTATTTATTGCATTATTTACCCCCCCTTCCCACACACACACACACACACACACACACTCCCACACAGAACCACACACACACACACACACACACACACACACACACACACACACACACACACACACCACACACACACACACACAAATCTAAATGTCAAGTGTTTAAGTTTACCCCATAACAGGGGACCCAATGGAGCAATAACCTTACTAGCTGTCCTTTGATTTTTGAAAAACAAAAAAGAAAAAAAAAAAAAATCATCAACTCCCCCACTGGCATATTTTTTGTCCAGGCAATCTGTTCCTCTTCCAAGCCCAGGTTCTATACAGTCTCTTAGTTGCTTCTTCAGTCTGCGCTGCACATTCTGCACAGAGATCTCAAATGTTTTTCTCCGTTGTACCTCAGATGCTGCCTCTTATTTATTATTTTCTCATCCCTTGGAAATGCCACCTTTCTTTCCATCTCTATCTGGAATTTCCACAGGATGTCAGCATGATGATTCCTCATCCCCCCTTTGGATCTTAATTCCATTTTGACCTCAGGACCAGTGTATTATGCCAGCCACCTAATTATGGCTTTACCATGTTACTATATGCAGGATTGTCTCGAAACCTTCCTTGCACAGTCTGCCCCTTTGGATCTTGCCTGAAGTGGTAGATCCCTGCATCCGTCCTGCTTGAGCTCAGAGCCTGGTCTCGTGTTACCGTAATCAGTGCTTATGTGGTGTCTTTCAAACCAGCTTTTTTTGCAGCTGCTAGTAGGATGTTCTGATATTGGCCATTTCTTTGGTTTAGCGGAGGCACATGCCATGCAGAGGTTTGTCCTTCCCTGAAGCTTCCAGAAGTTTTTGCACACTAGGTTTCTGCTGCCTGACGTTTTTTGTTTTTTTTTTAACAACCTGTCACTGGTGGCCATTTTGCTAATGTCCTCGTTGATCCTTGTTGTTTCCTTCTCGATAGCGCTGTGACGATCACTAGTCCTCGAACTTGTTAGACAGCATTGGATTCAGACATATGCAAACCTCTGCAGAGTGTGACTTTGGTGTATGTCGCACTTAATGCTGACTTGTGCAGTGGGCTTGTACTTTTAGACAGCCCCACTGAATTCTGTTGATCTTGTGCAGCACCTGCCACTCCAGTAACCAAGCGTGAGCCACTGAGTCAGATTTTCTTACAGCCAATCCAGGGCAGTGCACACATTGTTCAGGTCTTGCAGTCTTGAGCAGCCTCTGATTCCCTTCTGCTCTCCACTCATCTGTTTAGCCACAAACCTATTTATCTTAGGTGCCTAATGACTACAGTCCTCCCACCATCTCTTGGTAGAGTCTGACCTGTAGCTTTTGGTTCATTTCACTTTCTTTGAGCTTTGCTTGGTCTGATCTCAGGATGAGGTTTTCAAATGTGCGCTTCTAGGAGAGAAAAAAAATGACAAAACTAGTGAATATTGTTTGTGATGGACTGATGGACTTGAATGTTTTGAAATTATTGTATAACAGTTTTCAGACTGATGGTTATGACCAATTTTCTGGAGACGCTAGAATAAATAGAAGAATAAACATTAATTAATCACGCGTGGCTGCCTCTTAGCCACCAAATTCCTGAACAGCAAATACTGACTTGGCAGACATGGTTTCACAGTTTTCGCGTCATTAAATAACGATGCAGTCTGATCTTGGAAGATAAGATTTTTGTGGGGAGAGGAAGGAAACTGTACACGGGACTATCTGGTGAATTCTGTGTGCTTTATGTCACCATCCAAGACGTTATAACATCATTTTAAGACTTAATTTAAAAAAGAGACCTGATAAAGTTCTTATTCAGTCAGAACAGCTATTAAAATATCCTCAAAATTCATTGCACCGTGGGAGGTTCCGGTTCCCATGTCTCCATAGCTGTGTTGAATTTGATGTTGTGTTTTCTTTACAGGTAAACAGCTTATTCTCTAATGCTGGTTAAGGAGGTAAAACGGAATTTAATTGTCAAGCTGAACTTGAACCCAGAAAACAATTAACCTTTCTTTACACGTCAGGTCTAATTCAGTCTTAAATAGCACGTAACAAATAATCTGATGCTGATTTTAGCTATTCTTTTCTGACAAACTGACTTCTATGTTTTTTTTTTTTTATCTGACAACATGTTGCCTACAGGAAACCACATGTGGAGACTTGCTAACGGTAACACTGAGTGCTAGGATCGTAGCATAACCAGCTTAGTGAGTGATGATAAGAGTAAATGTGTTTAAAGTAACTGGTCCACAGGGATCTGGATTTATGTTTCAGTGTGGATTTCCCGGCAGTGCACTATCAATGCTATCAGATGTACAAGGAGGCCTTGGGGCATTACAGCACAAAATCAACACTATTCCTTCATGTCAAAGCATTTGCTGTAAATTTTACTCCCCAAATAATCGCGTCTTCACGCCACTATCTGCATCCCTGAAGACCTTTAGCTTTGAATTTATTATCAACCAAAAATAAGTACTTTCTGAAGACTTTCAGAGATTCCCCCTGGACTTCTTTATCCCTAAGTACTTTAACTTTTATGTTTTTTCTGTCAGACTGTAGTATAAGCAACCTCAGTATCAAATCTAATTCCGGTTCTGCTGTTTATCAACACATAACATCACATGCCAGTCTAATTGAATCTTTCTTGACGCAGGCCTTGATGGAATGTGAAACAAACAAAACAGAATATTCCTTTCCCAATGAAACATATCCTGTTGTCGGTCACAAATGGTGATTTTTGTGTATTTTATCACTGGTGTGTTGCAGTTAGCATCCTTGCCTGATGAAACCAACAGTGATACACAAAAAAGTGTCCACCTCTTGTTCCATTTCAATGGCAGTTGAAATTTAGTCCAGATTATCAGAACAATAACAACAGTTAATTGCTATTATGTAATTAGGCATTAAGCAGTTAAATGACTGTAGAAAGGCAGGGTTTATGTAACATTAGCTGGCTAATGCTGCCCTCTATTGTCAAATTATATTTGCAGGCTAAATACAGAATAATATGTGAATGTGATCATTGCAAAACAAAACAAAAAATGATAAATACTTTAGACAGTTTAAAGTCATGGGTATGTAATAATGTCTTTTGTTTTTCATTGTCATTCTAAAATATGACAGGCATGTAACGTTCACCCACCCTTCTGTCAAAAGAACCAATACATTCTGTGGCAAAACAGATGTGAGGATATCACAGATCACCGCAACCTCAACCAGAGTAACCTCAGCACTTTTCCCAAAAGCAATAAAGTTGGGCACTTCCTTCGACAAAAACCAAAATTCAATTCAGAGGATAAGCTGACATCTGCATAGATTCTCACTCATCCAGGTCATAGTTATCCAAAGTTAGATCTCTCTGTGTGCAACTAGACTGTAAGGTTTCATGGAAGATGTTTTGCCTTCTCTCCAGAAGGTTTCTTCAGTTCTAAACTTGTTGGGGGTAGAGGAGTAGAGGAGTTTCTTTCTTTCGTTCTTTCTTTCTGCTCACTTAACCTGACAAGGAGAATTAATTCAGCTCAGCACATTCACTCGCTGACATCTTCACTGACAGATTGTTCCATTTGTTTGAGTTTGGAGGGAGACTAAAGAAAAAAAACAAGAAAACACAAAAGCTGGGGGAACAAAAGCTACATTTTCCATCTTGAAATCATATGCATATCTGACCATGGTGTGTGTGTGTGTGTTTTGCTGCTGTAGACGCGGTGTTCTCCATCTCCATGAGAGCAGGGGTATTCATGACCTGGGCCTGCCACGCTGGGACCTGAGCTTGTGTCTGGTTGTGGTGGTTTTTATTCTCTTCTTCAGCCTTTGGAAAGGTGTCAAGTCCTCAGGAAAGGTAAAGGATTTGTTTTTTAACCTTTTACTCTCTATTATGAAGTTAATCAAAGGAGTTATCTTATGCTTTACATTTCATGGGGTAAAGGTAAATCCTGAAGAAAATGCTCATCCTTATATTTACTTGGCAAATTTTACTGGTTAGGTGGCAAATATGAGTGATCCTGTTGGAGTCCATATTTCCACCCTTTGTTTGTTCACTGTGTGTATATCTCAGGTGGTGTACATCACAGCGACAATGCCCTATGTTGTCCTCTTCGTCCTATTGATCCGGGGTGTCACCCTGCCTGGGTCCATGGAAGGTATCAAAGCCTACCTTCATATCGATTTCAAGCGGCTCAACAATCTTGAGGTGAGAAACTGTTTGTGGTCGTCCGTCAACACTGCGAGATTCTGAATGTGATGCATCGCCCTTTTGATCCTTCCTTCTTTAGCTCTGAGTTCTTAATGAAATTGAACTATTTTAAAAGTATACTCACTCACTGAACTGCAACAAAATATGCTGAGAACCTTGAAGGTTGGATTTTTTTTTTTGCTGGTGCTCCTTTACTGTATATTATTGTACGCCCCATTCTTCCATAGCTGAGGTCATGTGTGTACTGTAACCTTAAGGGTCATGGAAAAGTTCATGAAAGCTCCATGTATTTGTAGCTCAGTTGGTTTATATGCAGGGTCCATGAATTAAAAACATGGGAAAACATCATAAATCACATTATATGAGGTGCACAGAGAATCTGGACAATAACAAATAAAAGGAAAGCCATAAAAAAATCAGCTCTTTAATTTACATTTCTGGTCATCTTCAACTTTTCCATCATAAAGAAAAATGCAGAAGTAAAAAACAAAACAAAACAAAAAAAATCTCAAAACAGTTTATTATCTGTTTTTCTCTCTCACGTTTTCCCTGTAGGTGTGGATCGATGCTGCCACCCAGATTTTTTACTCACTGGGAGCAGGTTTTGGGGTGCTCATTGCATTTGCCAGTTACAACAAGTTTGATAACAACTGCTACAGGTAAGGAACTAAATTGGGCGTTTAGTTTGGGACAGTGTTGTGACATCTGCTTGATTCTGAGTGTTAGGCCTCCTCCACCATGTAACTGGATCAGAGGGGGCAGGAAAGGATGCTAATCTGTTTAAACTGCACAATTGGCCATGTGTTCCCAGGAGAGATAAAATGCAGATTTAAAGGTCTGCAAGCTTATGGCCAAAAGTTGAATGATGATGTGAGCAGCTCAAAAAAAAAAAAAAAAAAAGCCATTTATATAAATCATAAAAAACAAAGGCATGAGGTCAGGTTTGGATAACTGGTGGGGTTGGAGACAGATATTTTACATATGGCAGGTTAACAGAAAAATTTTCATCCCTACTTCTATAGTCATGCAGGAGGCGCCATTTCAAGCCTCCTGCGTGAGCCTGGGCAAATGAGCCTGGGCACACACCCAGCAGATAAAATCGTCCAAGGTTTCAAACAGTCGTTCTCCCAGATACAACTTTTCATGTCATCTTTAATCATGTACACAAACCACACTTTATGCATTATGTGAACTTTGGTAGCTGGGCTTTGCATTGCATCCTCAGTGGAATTTTTTACATATACTGAAGGAATCCCTTGTAGGACAGTCATGTAACTAGATTAACTGGTGCTATTCAAGTAAATGGTTTTCTAAAGTAAACTTGGCATGTCTAAAATCCCAAAGCTGCCATCAATGTATGTTAGTATACTTGCTCTAAATCACAACTGAAAAAGCATTTGGACTTTAAAGTTCACATAAAGTCTTTTTCTAAAATACTGAAGTTACAGCAATAATTCATTGATAATGTTAAACAATATTGTTTCTGTCTGTAATGTTTTTGTTTTTTTGTTGGGTTTTTTTTGTCATATAAATGGATGGCAGAGGTGCCACTCCTCTGTCCTGAGAAACACAATATGGGGTCAACTTGAACCATTCAAATGTTGACATAATTACAGATTATTAAAGACAGGACTGCTCACTTATTACCACCAAGAGGGAGCTAAGAACAAAATCGTATTAGTCCAAAAAGAACCCAGCTGAAGAACCCCTTAGGAGACTAGCCGTCAAATGTAACCATTTGGAAACAAGTGGAGTCAGTGTAGTCAACAAGTCTTTGGAATCTGTAGATCTAAAAAATCCTTTGAATTAAAAATGATTTACACTTTTGTCAGCGCTGTTGTTTTTGTGTAACGTACAGTAAAAAAACCTGTTCATCTGCATTTTCATCTGCAGGGATGCTCTCCTGACCACCTCAGTGAACTGCGTCACCAGTTTCTTCTCAGGGTTTGTCATCTTCTCCGTGCTCGGTTACATGGCCGACAAACACAAGGTTAGCATAGAAGACGTGGCAACCGAGGGTGAGTGCTGCTGGACACAACATTGTAAAAATTGCTGTTTTTTTTAAAATTCTGAAGTTGATGATAAGTTTAGAGGATCCACAGGTTCTGTTGTCACTGAGGGTTCTGCTGAGTGATGAGCAGAACATCACTGAGACCATCAGCACCACTGCGCAACAATGCGATATATTGAATGATTATGGAATCTTGATACACCACATGAAAATGCAAGGAATGCGTGTACGTGACCGCAACAATACAGCGTCTTTAACAATGATAATGAGATGGAATGTTCCAGATGTAAGCAAAGTCTTTTTTAATAATGTCAATATATGACATTATGAGGCCTAACCTGAAAAAAATTAGCATCTTAAAATGAAAATGCAACAGAGGGTTGTTAAAAATGTGGTAAAAGCATACATTTTTGTCTCTCAGTTAATATTATTATTGTTCTGCTGTTGCAGTCACTGAGACTGCTCTGTCTTCGAATGATAGATATTCTCCAAATTTATAATCTGATCTCAGAACCAGATGACCTCCTGATCCACTTCAACTTTTTGGCCTCTGTATATTCCAGTCATTTATGTTTTTCAAAAGAAAATTAACTGACCTTCAGATAAACAGAACCTCGGGTCAGTGTCAGTGCTGGCTAACGTGGTACAGTAGTCCTAGTTTGGGATAGCAGAATTTGATTTGTCTTGTCTTTAGATTATTATTATTGTCAGTAATTAGCAATAATCAACTATTTCTTATTGCATGTTAACATTCTTTTTAACATTTAGATGTATCAGTCAACTTATACATGTAGGTGTATAAGTTGATTCTTAATTGCGATCAAAACTGAATTTACTTGTTTTGACTTCAGCTTTTACTAAATTTTAATAAAGTCAGTACACTCAAATAATATAACTGGGTGTACTGCATGAATCAGTGACATTCATGAATGGTGTGTGCATGTTTCTCTGTGTGTACAGGGGCAGGATTGGTGTTTATCATCTACCCGGAGGCAATATCTACGCTTCCCGGCTCGACCTTTTGGGCCATCCTGTTCTTCATCATGTTGCTGACTCTGGGCATCGACAGCGCGGTGAGTCAAAACATCCTCATGACTGCCACACAGTGCATACCCACTATCTTGCTGCCAAAGGCAAAAGTAGAAACAGTCGATCAATGAAAACTGAAATGTGCATATATTCATGATGAATTTGTGCACTAACATTGGCGACTGGGTCATTTGATCCACGGAAGTAGACTGCTCCACTTGTTTGGTACCTCAGCCAGTTTAAAGGACAGATGTTGTTGCACAATCTGTGAAAGTTTGTATGATTTCAACATACACATTGTGATATTGGTGTTTAGTTCTCTGTCTATGGATCAGGGAACATCAAACAAAAAATCCATATAGTGAAAAGCTTCAAACGTGAACATGTAATCAGGTCACATAATCATCGTATCCTCTAGGCACATAGGTACGATTTGTGTTTGATCCAGTCTTGCTCTCCAACAGATGGGTGGCATGGAGGCCGTGATCACAGGCCTGACAGACGACTTCAAGATCCTCAAGAGAAACAGGAAGCTCTTCACATTTGCCACAGCCTTCATTACCTTCCTATTTGCCCTGCTCTGTGTTACTAATGTCAGTAAGCACAACATAAGAGCACAATACCTCACAGACAAACTCACCCCTTATTGATTCACACATGCACACATTTTTTTTTTATACTGGGACGAAAGATAACTTTGTGCTGTAATTTATAAAAAGAAAAAGGTCTTCTTTTATAAGGTCTTATTCTGAAAAAAAAAAATGGATTATGGCTGCATTCAGGGAGGAAGTCCACTCTGTGCTCCCTGTTCTAAGGTCACTAGTTATTGCGACAGATAAACATTATCCTCGTGATGCGCATGATTTCCTCCCTTAATCAAATTGATCAATACTCAATAAGAGAAGTTATTGTGATACACAACCTGTAAAGCACACAAGCACACAGTTCTTGAAAAGCCATTTTATTCACTGTAAACCAACGCTTTTCTGTTACGATGTGACTGATGGCCAAATTTCTTTTGTCTTGGTCCTTCTGCAGGGCGGCATCTACGTGCTGACCCTGTTAGACAAATATGCAGCAGGGACTTCCATTTTATTTGGTGTCCTGATTGAGGCCATCGGAGTGTCATGGTTTTATGGTAAGCAATTTGTGCTTTTGTCGTTGAGGTAAAATTCAATTTAAAAACAATGTAAACCACTGTGCTGTTCTATGATTTAAAAAAAAAAAATCCAGCAAAGCAAATGTTTGACAGGGGAAATCAGCCAGAAAATTTCAGCCAGCCAAATATTATTACCATCTGTAGAGGCCCAGATGAATATACACAAAAAAAACATGATGAACCACATGATTGATTAGATTGATCCCACAGAAGGAAAAACATGAAGAAAGGGTGCGGACCATCATGTACTGTCCTCGCTCAGATGGTTTAGAAATAATTTACTGTCTGCTTCAATCACAAATAACTGTATTCTTTGTGGTGAACTTTCCATGTTCATTCCAGGCGTGGACCGCTTCAGTGAAGACATCGAGCGGATGATGGGATTTAAGCCAGGACTGTACTGGAGGCTGTGCTGGAAATTTGTCAGTCCACTTTTTTTGCTGGTGAGTGGAACAAAAGCTGAGGACTGCAGTTATTTCATTGAGTAGTGATACTGGACTGGAATAAAAGCTGATCCTGCTCAAATTCACCATTGGATGGTTTAATTATTGAACATTAAATTGGTCTCAATGATCAAAAATGCCTGTAGGGAGAAAAGTTTTGTACTTTGACAAAAAGAGACTTGATGAAATGGAAAAAAAACACATTCTGGAAAAGAAATAGTATAAAACATCAACAATTATATTTTATGTGTGTTTCCTTGTTTTCCTTCTGTCTCTCTTTATTACAGTTTGTGGTAATAGCCAGTACTCTGACATCATCGGGCCTGAAGTATGATGAGTACATCTTCCCTAACTGGTCTAACCTAGTTGGCTGGGGAATTGCCATGTCCTCCATGTTGCTTGTCCCATTTTATGCCATATACAAGTTCTTCAGCTTACCAGGATCCTTCAAGGAGGTTGGTGTTGCAGTGAATTAAGGTTGTAAATTATTTTTTGTTGAGAGAAAGGGGGCTTTCAAACCTGTTTTCTATAAAGCTTCGCCATTCACGTGTGCCAACTTTGCAAAAACATGCATTTTTATGTTGCAATTAATTCTTTTAAATAGGTAATATAACAAATTTGTGATGCCTCTGTAGTGATGTGCTGCAATGTATGTGTTTCAGAAAATGGGCTACTGCATCACTCCAGAGCATGAACATCATTTGGTGGCTGAAGGAAATATACGGCAGTTCAAAGTAAGGACATTTTTGTTAGTTACGCGGATATAAAGGCGTTGACTGACAAAGGCATTGATAACTTGAAAAGCTCTCGGAGAGTGCAGACTTTCCCCAAACTGCTTGTTTCCCCACACTGTGATATAGTCAGTAGTAATACAAGGTTATGATCAAAGTCCCCTGGGCTTTGATTTTGGCCTGTGACCTTTAGAAGCTTAAAGGGTCAAAATCCCCTTGGAATCCCAGAACATTACCAAAAGTTAATTTAATTTAAATTAAAAGTTTCCTGTTCCATTTCCTGAAAATGTCATTAAAATCCATTTTTAATATTTTTGGAGGTATTTTGCTAACAGACAGACAACCTTGGCGGAAATATTAATCAATAATTGATTAATTACAGCATAACAGGTCATTCTAAAATACCACTGATATTTGCTCTGGCCTTCTAGCTCCAACACTGGGTGGCCATTTGAAAACCATTGCCCAGGATTCCTTTGAGAGTTCATCCTACAGCATCTGGAGTTCTTCTGTGCACCATTGATTGGATGGACAAGGACAGCAACAGGTTGCATCCTCTCTCAGCAGCCTCCTGTCTTCTCTCTGTGCATTTCCTAACCCAAGGCATTGTTTGTCGTCAAACGGCTTTGATTTCAGAAGTATCCCATTTAACATTTCAGTTACAGTGTACATCTCAAGCCAAGGGAGGGAAAACTGATGGGAAATGTGCTGTCATCCACCTGTGATTGTGGATTTTGTACTATTTTGTTCAACCTTCCGTTTGGCTTTGTATAGTTTATGATCTATCATTTCACAAAAAAGAAACTAAAATGAAAATGAAAAGATTCCAGCTTCCTTCTGGACTAATATACTGTTGAGGACCCAAATGTCCCAGTTTATTGTGGTTAAGTGCGTTACTTTATTGGAACAAAGATACTTTTCTTGCTATTACTTTGAAAGAATTGCTTGTCTTTGTCAGTGCCTTATTAAACTAAACCCTTTGTTTTTTTAACTGTCTAATGAGAGAGAGAGAGAGAGAGAGAGAGAGATAGAGAGAACAAATATGTGTTAACTCAGGAATTATTACAATTAAACTGCAGTTTATGATTGGTAGTCTAATGATTTTATCTAGTGCTTTGTTCTCTAAATCAAAGAGAAGGAGGCCAACGGTGCCACCTGATGATGCCTATCGAAGAGAAACCAGGTCCGATTGTGCGCTCCAGTGTCACTTACCGGAAAAGGAAAGGGAAAATGCATCACTCCAAAGAGCTTCTATATGAACTGAAATACAAAACATGTGATCACACAAAGTGGAAAAAAAAGGTTTTGTTGTTTTTTTTTCCTCTGTGAAAGATATCTACTGAAGAGCCATGGGTGGAAGCAGGTCACAGAGCAGATTTATGAGGAAGGAGGGAGAGATTGGCTAGATCAAACAGATTACTCAATGTCACCTGAAAGTTTAGAGAAATAGCTGAGCCATCAGCTGACGTAGGCAGTTTCTCAAGTTTTATGATTTATTTGGGATTACAAGCTGAATTTTACATCTGTGTCCTGAAAGAATTATCATTCAAGATATTGAGCAATGGCAACCATATACTGGGTGACTGTATGTCTTTGAGTTTGTGGTTATTTGGCTCGGCCCAGACGGAGCTTTAATTCCTTCCAGTCGCACCTCTCCACTGTACAGTCGTGATTTCGACTTCATATATTTGTGATGTCCAAAATACTCTCAAAAAGACGATTTTTCTTTTGCCTTCTGTTTGAGCGCCACAGCTCGTCTGGCTGCTCAGCGTAGTCGCTGAATTCAACCAATCAAATGTTAGTAACTGTTCCCTTTTTGCATTGTTGTTGTGTGACACTTTCTTTATTGAAGTTTCAGTCCTTCTGAGGAAATTCTGTGGCTTTTCCTGATGCAGACAGCAAGATAACAAATGTGAAAGGTGTGTGTGCACTTGTGTGCATGTGTGTGTGTGCTAATGATACTGTAGATACTATGACATTCATTAACGTACAGTACAGAGGACTGTCAAACGTCACTTTCACATCACTGTATATTACCTACAGTATAACGTCAATTGCATGATAATAACACACACATTTATTTCCCTCACTCGTGAAGGTCTCCATTTTCATCTCCGGTTCCAAGATATTCTTTGAAAAAATTATATTTGAGACTTCCATTGCCCTCTTTTTATTGGATAAAATCTCAAATTTCAATCTGGAATAACAAAAGACTCTGCTTAAAGTATTAAGCACCATATGTGGTGAATATATTGTATACAATATATATTCAATATACAATATATTCTTTTGTTATACATAATCTTGTATTTATCAAGCTGTTTATAACAAAACGTGAATGTAAAGTATTTTAAACGTAACTGTCCAGTCATAACATGGTGTTTAATGTATAGTGGAACTATATACTTATCTGTAAAGCACCTTGAGACAATTCTGTTTGTAAAAGGCGCTATACAAATAAAATTGACTTGACTTGACTTAATGAGGGAAAAAGAAAAAAAAAAAAACCTTCAGTATAACCCTGGGCTATATTGTCACGTATGTGAATAAATACACCCCTGCATTCATGGAGGATGTTTACAAAAAATACTGCGTAACAATACCAATGTCCTGCTTAACGTGAATGACAGTTATCGTTAAAGAAGTCTGAACTATATGCAGTATGATAATAAAGGATTTCTTCTACACACACAGGCAAAGTCTGAGCCCTGTGATTTGATGTGGTTGATACTGGCTGACCTCAAACGGCTTTTATTTACTTCAGCTGCAGCGCACGAGTGCATACACACAAACCTACAGTTACATATACATTAACATTAACAAGAACAACCTGACTTTGGGGTCTGAACTTAAAAGAAAATGCATTCAAGACCTGTTTGCCCTTTAAACTTGTTTTTATTGGGTCCAATCTTTAAAATGTTCCCCAAAATTTTAAATAAAAAAATAAAAAGATAAATACGGCAATGAATGGATCCTTCTGTGTGGGGTACACTAAAGAAATAAACCCAGTATTGCTTCCACCTCTCACCATCTGGTAGGGATCTGTGAAATCAGCAAGTCTAAACTTCTCCGCCTTTTGAATCTGTCTGCACAAAACACAAAACGTTGGCGGCTTTATGAAAGGGTTCACAGACTTTACTATTTGTTATACTTATTATTGTTGTAGGAACCACAGCCCAGATCCAGCAGCAAGATTACGTCACAGAAAAGTCACAGAAGAAAACGTAGCTGCTGTCTGTTCTCAGAAGTCAAACTCAAACAATGCCATTGATTTTGATTATTTTCACCAGGCCTGCAACATCTAGCCTGCATTGGTAATTTGTTTTTATTGAGCAGCTGAGCAGAAGGTTGGCTCAGACAACAATATCATTATTATTATTTTGTACTACTTCTTCGGGATTAGGGTTAGTGTTATTTATTTCTTGCTACATTGATTAGCTTTATTAGGCCAAAGTTGACGGAGTACAAGGTATATTTTGTGGCTTTGCAGGATTATAGCTACCTAAAGGCTGAGTCAGCCCTATGTGCTGTTTTACATTCCCTCTGCTGTCTCACAGCATTAAGTTTTGGATAATGTAAAAAGGACTGATCACTTGTCCTCCGTGTCCCCTGCTTCTTTATAGATTTAATGATCATGAGTGTGGCAATACCTCGTATATGCGTATGAGACTGTCTTTGTTTTACTTCTCAATGCCTGTATTTAATGCTGCAAAAAGGTCAAAACCACAAACTTAGTTGAGATTTGTTTAGCTAATAAAACTCAACCGGACCATTACAGACGGTTTCATAATTGGAAGCTCTGTGCAGCGCTAATGTGATTGGGGCAAAGAAGAGCCATTTTGTAATTCACCTTATAAGACTGAAGACTATATTCTATACATAATCCGATTGGCACAATTGTGACCCATGTGATGTCCAGCATAGGCAGAAAAACCTTTTGTGCTTGGCAGGAACGCTTCCTGAGAGAATTCACCATCAAAAGAGGTAACATGACTGCGAGATCTCCTGATGACCACTGTCAGTTTGGTCCACAGCCAGTCTTTAAAACATGCCTGTTAATGAGAAGCTGCCACAAGACCATCCTAAACGAAAAAATACATTTACGCGTAAAGCTAAAAGTGGTTTATAGATGGCAGCATTCCACAGGGATTAAAAGGCCAGATGTTAGATGACATGCAATATACAAAGATACAGCAGCGCAGGCTTGGGGGAGTCATGCACATCCTGTGGTGTGTGAGGACCCATTGTTTATTTTTGTCCAGGCCTGGGTTTATGTATTTACCTCCTCAGACGTCTGCTACTTGGTTCCTTGTAGTTTATTCCTTTTCCTATCCACAGGCTCATTTTTCATCATTCTACCTCCGTTTCCACTGTATTTTTTTTTCCTTTTCTTGCTTTCATTTGTAATCCAGTTTGAGTTGGTTCCTAAAGTCTGCAAAGTGTCACAGAAAGACCATCCTGATGTTATCATGTCTACCAGCTGCAGATTACCTGAGAGCATGTGTGTGTCTGTCAATGTGGACAGAAGATCTACACAATAAGAACAATGGATTTTCTGCTATGTATGTAATATAGAGGTGTACTTTAATGTCATGTTTGTTTGTGTGTTTTATAGAGGTTATTTGAAGCCTCAGTTGCCACCCGAACATTTTTTAGTGACGAGAAGAAATTAGAATAAGAAAATGTATTTATTCAAGAGTACAGGAAGATCAGAAGTTCACTCCAACAAAACTGCTACCTACAGCCTTTATTTTAATTATTTATTTTTTTCGCTGTATGGCCAGACACACAAATCTCAAGAACAGAGTAAAAAAAACAATAACCCCAGCAGAAGTTGCTCCCAATTTGAGAGCAAAGCTGCGGAGGAGACACTGTAATGCCACTGGCAACCTTTCAAACTCCACAGCAGTCAGCCTGCATAGCATTCATTGTCCACAGAGGCAACTCTCCAGCGCTGCAGACCAACAGAATGGGCCCCTAGGGCCATGTCGTGCTAATGATGGCGGCAAAAGGTAATTGGATCGACTTAAGTCTCCTCAGGCACAGTATTAGAAACTCTTAATCAATGTCATCAGAAGAAAGACAGGGCTGCAGAGCTTTCACAACCAATTACAATAAGATTTAGCCTCGCAGCCAATTACCGTTCATTCAAAATACAGAGAAAAATCTCTCGCATAGTATTTGAAGTCGTCTTTCCCCCCCCCCCCATCAAATATGGACAGGAGCACTGTGGGAAAAAGTGGTTGTAGTAAAAATCTAAGAAAACACATTGAGGCAATGAATGTAGTTGGAGACGCAAATATCAACAATTCAGTATCAATTCCAGAGCTGAATTACAAACATTAATAAACACTTACTAAAGACAAATTTAATCAGATCACAGTTATGTATTTCAGCATATTAGTGCTGTATTTATAGTAAATAAAATTGGATTTGTATCCATGACTGACCTCAAAAAAATTAAAGGACTTCTTGAACCGTAGGTCATAATTGTGGAAAACCTATTAGCTGATCATGCCAATTTCTCTTCACATGTTTTCAGAGTGAACTATGTATTTGTTAATTGAATAGTACTTGGTGAAATATGCGCATGTGCAGAGATCCTTTTTTACTAGTGGACAAATTGATGTCCAAGGAATACTGCTGCCATCTAGTGATAAAAGGCATATTTATATTTAAAGGACACGAGCAAAAAGTGTTTTTGCGGTCGGCAAATGAGCTGTAACTACGGCAAGATGACACTTCACTTCTTGTATTTAGATATTTTTTTTTTTAAATATTTCTCAAACTACTTTCAAAAAAGTGCAATACAGTTTCCTGTAATACCACATTTAGCCATTACAGGTGGAGTTAAAACCAAAATTATGACTAATTCTTGTTTTTGTTCCTTAAGCCAACCCTCCAGGACCTCAGCTTCCTGGGATCTGCCCTCCTGTTTTCAGGTCTTTCCACAAGGCTGAGTATTTGTGGTAGAAAAAAAGAGTGCGTCAGGCTTGCCTTCCTGCCTGCTGCTCACTGACCCTGGCTGGTCCACAGCCCTGCATGAGCCAGTCAAATTACCTTATATGGTTGATGGCACCCAAAGTATATTAGTCTGCTAAACCAGGCCAAAAAAGAAAAAAAAACAAAAACAAAAACTATTTACCAGACAATGAATGATTGAGTCATTGTCAATCAAAAATTGTTACTCATTAACCTAACTAGCAGTCTTCAATTAATTCTTCTTATTTCTGTTTCATATTGTTTCAGTTTTCAGATTGTTGAGCAAATCAGCCAATATTGATTCAGTAGATTCACTGTTGGATGATCTGTTTTTTCTTTTTCCAAGAAGGGAACAGACAGAATGCAATCCAGACAGAGCAGTGGTAAAGTAGCTTTCAGCAGCTCTAATAACAGCTTTCCTTCAGTTATTTTTTTATGGTTTGGGAGTGTTCTTTGAGAGCAGAGGGTTCGCCCTCACCGTTATGCCTCATTTCCGTCACGCTCATCTTCAACCAATCACTTATTTATTGTTGCTTTATTTATTTTTATTTGACAGCAGAAAAGAAGCTTTCTAAAATGTTGACTTTCATCTCTCCCCTCTTCTTTGCCCTGTATATGCATGTGTAGCAAGCACCAACATGATTTTCCAGATTGCCACGTTGCTGCCTTTGGAAAATAAACAGAGGACCGTCTGTGTGAACTCTGAACCATGAGGTTCGCTCTGTCATGACACAGACAGCAGAGGCGGTGGAGGTGGGTTAACCATACTCTCTCGCTCTCTCTGTCTCTCTCGCTCTCTCTCTCTGTCTCTCTCTCTGAGTCATTACAGTACTGCAGGGGAGTAGAGTCCTTTTCCAAACACATCCTTGAGCCCATCATGCCCTCTCTGTTACTAGAAAAAAAGGCCAGGGTGGGCGGGCCTGTGGGCGGGCGCTATGGTAATGCCCCTCAGAGGAAGTGAGCGCAGTGTAGTGGAATGTAGTTGAACTGAGGCTGGCTAACAAGCTAGCTGGCTATGTTAAATCTGAGCACGGAGAGAGTGATGAAAACATGCCTCACTTCACTGTGGTACCGGTGAAGGACCAAGCTCAGTCCAGCTATGATAGTTTGGAGGGGATTAACAGTGTGGATTACAGAGACACTGGACAGGACTACTTTGATCATCAGGATACTGTCAGCACTGATGGTGAGCCTCACAACTTTTATTCAAACTTTTTTCTACACAGAGCCTGGAAAGTCCTGATTCATGGTTTTAACATGATTTTGTAAAAGCTGGAAAGCATCTTCTGAGTGAGATACTTTCTGTGGAAAGAGAGAGATTTACTGTTTCTTGAGAGGAGTTCTGAACAGCTGGTTACCATGGCAATTTCTCAGTGCCATTAAAGTGGTTTTCCAACAGGCGTTTTTTTAGTTCAGACGCTTCACTCTGACCAAAGTTAGATTTTTCTGAACAGTTTTGGAGCACTTTGCTGCAGGCTGTGAAGCCTCCCCATCTGACATTCAGGGGCAGAAGAATGACAAAAGGGAAAAATGACAAAAGCGGCGAGAGCTGTGGCACAGCAGGGGTGGGATCCCAGGAGGAGGGGAGGAGAGGTGGGTCACATCACCACAAGGAAAGCCCTTAAGTGGATAGTTGTACAAAAGATGGAGCTCTCATTGTACCAGGAGGGGGATTTAGATTCACAGAGATCCGTCGCTTGACAGCACAGAGGCACATTTGTCTGTCTCAGCTCAGCTCTCACTGTCATTGACAGGACTGGCAGAGGCGGGGTGGGGGGTGTATGTGCATGTGTGTGTGTGTGTGTGTGGAGGGGGGGTCCTGACAGATAAAAGAAAGAAAGAGAAGTGCTTCTGGGGGAGAACTGTTAGTTCACGTTGGCTGAGGGACAGCACCAACTGTAGAGTCTTTTAATGAAAGGCACACATGGGTGGGGTTCACCAAACACCCACGCTTTACTGCAAAAAAGGCTTCCTTTGGCCCGCAAGCTCGAATGTCACACCGCTCAGTGTAGTCGAGAAAATAACCTTGAAGGATGACGCAGAGCTCACGTGGACGCATATCTGAATCATGAAAAGGAGGAATCCCTGCACACACCATTCTACAGTTGCTGCCTGCTTCTGTCTCTGGAATGCACGGAAGGCGCCCGTTTCCAGTGCTCACAAACAGCAAATGGGATTTCATAAACACGGCATGGCGAGCTCAGAGAAAGTCTGATGTTAAAAACCCTGAAGTGTTGTTTGTTTTAAGAGCTTTGTACCGTGTCCCAGCAAATGATATGTGGACAAAGGGGAGGGAACTGCAAATATTCCGATGTAACCCTGAAAGAGATTTGATGGCGAGTTTGGGGGTTGTTTCACTGGACTGCGAGCTGTCAAGGTTCTCTGTCCCAGTGCCGACAGCAACAGCTGTCAATTGGTGCTGCAAAAATGGCGTCGTGGAGAAACTGAGGAGGAGGAGGAGGAGATAGAAATATAGCTCTGGAAAAAAAAGATGTGATGCACTGAAACAGATCAGAGTTTCTGTCAAGCTCCCAACACACACAGGGAAAAGGCGTTGTTGGTTAAACCTGTGCAACTGTTTACTCAGCATCGACTGAATTTGTTTAGGAAGAAAGTTTGCTTAGAAGCTACAACAACAATGGTGCCATGTATTTATTAATTAAATACGTTATGAAATATGTAGGTAATACTGTCAGGAACAGGATTTTTCCATGTATATTTATGTTGGTGTGTGTATGTGTGTGTGGGTGTAATTTCATGGGTGGGATTGCATGTGTTGCATGCTGTCAGTGTTGCGTCTGCGTGGACTAACAGTGCGGTCATTGTGGCAGAGCTGCACTCTCGTGCAACAACAGAAACACTGAAGCAACATTCACAGAACTCTGCCATGAAATGTGTCCGTGTTTGTTTTAAATACCATATCAATTTATGCCACCACTAACTAGAGTCATTCCTGTTTCCATCGTTTTTCTCTTTTTTTTTTAATTTCAACAGCTGTAAGTTTATTGTTCTATTTTAAAGGTAACACATTTCTAACTAGAAAAGCACTCGGATAGCACAGACCTCCGCCAAGCAGCACATTCCCCCACATTCTGTGACTTACACCTGTAGTATTATAGTGTATATTGGCAGTAATACTACAAGGTTACATAACATAGTATTTTTCTTTATGAACAGAGCCCTTGGGCATGTGATCTTGGCATAAATTATGGTCTCTGGATGATCAAAGGTCAAGTCAAGAACATCACCAAATTTTAATCATCTCTTCGACCACTATCATCATTTACAGTGAATTTTTATTTTTATGTTTTTAATTGCAGTGTTTTAATTTTGCCACTTGGGGCAGTGCAACAAACAACCATATTTTTGTGAATAGATAACATTACATAATACTTTAGGATCTTTAGTCAGATCCTCAGAAGTACACAACTGCTCATTTGATTCTACAGTAAAGACCAATAAGGTAGAAGGAGCTTAAATATCAAATTTACAAGCTTTCGACACAAACTATGCATTTAATTTTGAATCAACGTGTTAGTGATATAAAAGACAATAATAATATCCCAAAGTCCTGAGAACCCACCTAATAAATGTAAGATTTGCAGGAGGCAGAGCAGTTGTCGACCTCTGCAAGGTGACCTGCTGTCAAACTATAAGTTATTGTGATACAAAGTAAAGAGGGCAGAAATTTGGTGCTGATGACAGACGTGAAAGACACACACACGCATGCACACACACACACACACACACACACACACACACACACACACACACACTTCATTTAAAAAGTCCTCACTTTGCAGGTGAATTGATTATTTACTATTTATTAGTATTATTTACTCTTGTACCTGTATGTATATTCTACCCATGACTTGTGGGGTTGTTAGTTCAAAAATATGTATGGAAAAAGACATGCATTGAGTGAGCACAAATTCGTTCAAATCTTCACTGTGCTTTGATTATCTGTGCATTTTGCTGATGCAAGAACACTGTTATTGTAGATTATTTAACCTGTTGAATGAACTATCCCCTCTTTCCACACTACCTTCACCCCCTGAAGGTATCAGAGCGAGCCGCTTTCCTTTTGTCATCATTAACACACATCAGAGCTAATTCACTCTGCTCTTCCGCTCAGCAGGTTAGCATTCCTCCCACTGGGCTAAGATGTAAATAAGGAAGAAACTGCCACCAATAAAGCGCTAGACGAGCTTCACCACAGGGCAAAAGCCCTATGTTACCAAGGTTAAAAACCACTGTCAGTGTCAATGCAGATTATTTTAATTTTTTTTAACTCAATAATGAAATGCTTTTGATGCAGACTCTGGTCTTTCCTTAACGCGTTGTTATGCCATTTAAAATGTCAGCAATAATAGTGAAACCTTCCATCGTTGCATAATTGTACAATTTGTAGATGTTTATTTGAATGCATAATAGAGTTTGGGAAGTGGAATGAGCTCAGACGAGTGAGTGAACTTCAATGACATTCAACCCATCACATTCAGACATTCTGTAACATATTGGCTGCTGGTTCTAACAATTGTTAGATTGTGACTAATAGAAATAAAGCCTCAGATGTGTTAATGGAACTGTTTTCCTGTCCACAATAAGTTCTGTTAAGCGAATATAGAATAGAATAGAATAGAACAGAATAGAATAGAATAGAATGCCTTTTATTGTCATTATATACCTTTTTACATGTATAATGAGATGAAAAGCAACTCCTTCTTCAGTGCAAACGTGTGCAAACCTGTGTAAATATAAACAATATATACAACATAGAATAGCATAAAATAAAATTAAATAGGTTTAGTGCAGGTATGTCGAAGATATATACACAATTCAAGGAAGTATGGGTTATTGCACATTAATGGATATTGCACAGTATACAGATATTGCACAGTGAGTGGATAGAAGGAAGTCCGGGGGGTCAGGGGAATAGACTCAGTGAATAGGTTCAGTGCATATGAAAGGGCAGTACAGTTATGGCTTTTGGGAAAAAACTGTCTCTGAGTCTGTTGGTCTTTGTTCTGATGTGCCTGTAGCACCTTCCTGAGGGCAACAGGTCAAACAGATCAAAGCCAGGGTGGGAGCTGTCCTTGGTGATGCTTTTTGCTCTGCTGAGGCAGCAGGAGGTGTAAATACCCATCAGGGAGGGGAGGGGGCAGCCGATGATCTCCTGCACCGTCTTTACCACCCTCTGAAGCCTCCCTCTGTTAGTCATGGTGCAGCTGCCGTACCATACTGTGATGCAGTACGTCAGCAGACTCGCAATGGACGAGCGGTAGAAGGTCAGCAGCAGGATGGAGTCCAGGTTGTGCTTCCTGAGGACCCTCAGGAAGTGTAGCCGCTGCTGAGCCTTGATGACCGCTGTGATGTTATCTGTCCAGGAGATGTCAGCGGAGATGAGGATGCCAAGAAACCGGAAAGTGTGGACTGTCTCCACACACTCGCCGTTGATGTAGAGGGGGACTAGGTCAGTGCTGTGCCTCCTGAAGTCAACAATGATCTCCTTGGTTTTCTTGATGTTCAGAGCCAGGTTGTTCTCTGAACACCAGGATGCCAGCTTCAGGACCTCCTCTCTGTAGGCTGCTTCATCTCCCTTTGACATGAGTCCGACTACTGTAGTGTCATCAGCAAACTTGACAATGAGGTTGTTGTTATGGGCCGGACTGCAGTCGTGGGTGTAGAGGCAGTAGAGGAGGGGGCTCAGCATACAGCCCTGTGGAGAACCGGTGCTCAGCATGCAGTTGGAGGAGAGGTAGGGGCCGAGTCTCACAGTCTGGGGCCGGTTGGTTAGAAAGTCCTTTATCCGGGCACATGTCAGAGGGGGGAGGCCGAGAGTGTCCAGTTTGGTGGTGAGAATGTCGGGAATGATAGCTCTGCTGCTGCTCCAGATGGATACGGCGATCGCATCCTCTGTAGATATGTTTCCGCAATATGCAAACTGGTAGGGGTCGAAGTCTGGGGGGGGAGATAGTCCTTGATGTGTTGGAGAACCAGTTTCTCAAAGCACTTCATGATTACCGGAGTGAGGGCCACAGGACGGTAGTCATTTAGGCTGGTGATGGGAAACTTTTTCAGCACTGGTATGATTGTGGCTGATTTTAGGTAGGGAGGGATGACCCTTCTTGGGGTTCACTGCCAGGAGCACCTGTCTGACATCATGCTCCCTTACAGTGAGTGGAGTGGAGCAGGGTGGGGGTGGGGGTGGGTGCAAGGCGGGAGCAGATGAGTGCTGCTGTTGTGGTTTGTTGAAGTGAGGGGTGGGATGATTTGAGGGGAAAGGCCATGTAATGAGCCAAAGTTACAGATGACGTCAGATAACAAGTACTTAGATAACTACTAAAGTACTGTGATTGTTGAACTCATTGCATCTCTTCACAGTGTCTAAAAGCTTCAAAGCAGTATGTCTGTGTAGATTCTCACTCATCCAGGTCATAGTTATCCAATGTTAGATCTCTCTGCATGCAACTGGACTGTAGGGTTTCCTTGAAGAAACCTTCTCTCCACCTTCTTTCCAGAAGGCTTCTTGAGTTCTGAAAAATGGTAATTAATATGAACATTTACAATATATTCTCTTTCACTATCACAAACACACACACACACACTTCTTCTATCTTTCTGTAGACTTGTGGACTAATCCTAATTGTCACAACTAAACGCCTAATGCTAACGCTATCCTAAATCCAATTCTAACCCCAATCTTCAAAAGTCTTAACCGTCAAACTGGCCTTTAAAGTTGTGAGGACCAGCCAAAATGTCCTCACTTTGCTAGTAGACTGCAGATTTTGGTACTCAGTACCAAGTACAAGAACACACACACACACACACACACACACACACACACTGCCAAACACATAATTGTTCTGACATTGTTGCCAACTTTCAGACTAAAATGGGTTTAGCTCTCTGGCTTAACTGCCTCTCGGTGTTCAGTCTCAAATGTTTATTAAAGAGGAGCTAAGAGGCTTTTTCATACCATAAGAACCTAATTGCAGGGCTCTTGTTTTTCATGCCTAATCGGCTTTAAATAAGCTGTGTATTTCTGACTTTCTCTCCAACATTTTTTAAAATAATAACTTTTTTTTAAGCAGAAAGCTCTTTTGTGCTGATAGGTCACGCCATGTACATATAGAAATTTTCTGTTTTTTTTTTAATTATTATTATGGACGATAAAAAAAAAAAAACTCCACTCAAAGTTCAGTTGTGCTGCACAACTGAGGCCAGAATCGACATGTTTGAACATGTTGTGGAATCTCTGAGCTGCTCTCTGCAGCCAGCATGGCTCCTTTCCGTGCTCTCATAACAATTTTAATGAGTTCTAATCTTTTTAAATAGACATTTAATATCAGGTTATTAAAAAAACCCTGCTTTCCAGTAAAACACATTGGCAGGGACATTTTTGGGGACATTTTTGGACAGAGGCAGAAGCTAACGTTATCGGAAATTCGGTGATCCAAATACTGCCTATAAGGAATATACCACCAGTCTTATTAATCCTTCACAAATGGTTCTTTTGGGACAAATTGATGTCATAGATTCCATTCACTCAGGCTTCCCCTCCGGATGTTATCTTCTGCCAGTGACAGCAGTGTGACACTAGAGGGCACTATTTGCAACATTTCACACTGATCCAGCTGAGCAGTGTCAACTTTGGGGTGAAACAAGCCTTAAATTGGCCCTCATAATCAAACCCCTTTCATGTTTCCTTTTTCCTTTAGGAAACAATTAAACACAGTAATTGGAGTGCTGCTTCAATAGAGTAGCATTATTTTACTGTATTATTATGTTACTCTCTTAACTAGAGAAAATGTTTGCACATGGGTGCGTGGATGTAACGAACCCCCATGCCTAGCCTCAGGCAAAAAAAAAAAAAAAAAAAAGCTCAATGGGTTTATCAGGGGAGGTATCAGGGGAGCCTTGACCTTTGGCCTTTTAATGATCAGTGATCAAAAGACTTTTGATTCAAAGAAAATACTGTGTATAAAAACAGCCTCTATATACTGCTGGTGCTGATTAACTTCAACCGCAGTTGACAACTAATACATATTGCTGTAAAGGATAGCATGTGCACATTTCCAATTTTAAGTATCTCTCGTCATAAATTAACACCTCCGAAAGAGGCACAAGGTTAGTACCAATACTGTGATTTGATGGTCAGATCATTATTGTTGATGTGAATTGATGTGATGCTAAAGGTGGAGTCGTATGTAACTGTTTACATTCTGTTTATTGGGCTTTAAGGACACTCTTGATATGACAATGTCTTCAGACATCCAGGAATTTCCAATAAGTACTTGATCATCAATCTAAGACGACCATATTTTGTTTGGTTTGCTACAGCGATGCCCCTCGAACTTACTACTCACTACCTCCTCCTCCTCCCCCACTGCAATGTTGCACTGTGTTTTTGACCATGCCCCTCAATGAATAGTCTGCCAGGGTGACTGGCTGTCCCAGATAGTAATCGAAATTCCCCCAGCTAGAACACAAGAGTGCAGTATCACGCACACACTGCACACAACTACACTATGCTCACACACAGTCAAAGCAGCAGCAGCGGGACGCAGAACGCAGGTGAGTGAGCACCACGGATCAGGTCCAATCAGCCTAATCTGGAGTTGAGGCATAATTTTTCGTGGCCACATGTTGGCAGAATGTTTTTGGGTGGCTGGAAATGGGACTGTGATGTTCGGTAATGAGGTCTGTGCGTGACTCTGTGCGAATGTGTGTTTGTGTGTGCGTGTTAAAGCTGTGCAGTGCCCTTTGCAGTAATTGCCCCAAGCACTGTGCTCATCTCTGCTTGATTCTTCAAAAAAAAAAAAAAAAAAAAAAAAAAAAAAAAAAAAGTTAATGAGAGTAAAATTTAATTTACTGCTTGTTTATCACCTGGACACTGCATGTGGCCTTTTACTAACAGCATAAATTGTGTTTCTATAGATTACTGCTACCTGTAGACTGTAAGGATATTTAAATTATAATTAAAAAGAAAAAAAACCCTGAATGATTTAGCAACATGGCAGCAGAGCTGGGACTGTGCTGTTGTTTGTTGTTGAATTTTATATTAATTTTTTCATCAAATGACAATAATAGCAAAATAATTTGTTGCAATTTTTGACAATAATGTTCCAGGTAATATAAATGGGTGTTACAAGTGTAACCTTTTCAAAACTTTCACAGACCATGGGAATCACAGAGAAGACAGTCCATTCCTCAGTGGCACTGATGCTTCAGGCAAGAAGAATGAGTTTTATGACAGGAACCTCGCTTTGTTTGAGGTTTGTTTGGTTGTTGTTTTTGAATTTTCCTTCCTATTATTTCTTAACTGACAGAGGATGGAACCAAACCTATTCAGTGACACCCTTCTTCATTTCTCCTCCAGGAGGAAATGGACATCCGACCGAAGGTTTCCTCTCTGCTCAGCCGCTTGGTCACCTACACCAACATCACACAGGGAGTGAAGGAGCATGAGGAGGAGGAGAGCAGTCAGGCCTCATGTAAAAAGGCTCCCAAGGTCAGTGTGCACTCTGCTTAATATTTTTTAATACTGTGCTTCATTTGGAAACCTGATGCTCAAGTTCCCACCCCCACTCCCCCACCCCCTCGCTATTAGAGTTCTAGTTTTAAATTAAGACTTGCCGATTGACTGATTGCCGCTGTGTACTCCGCAGCTCAGCTGAGGCTGTGTGGGAGCCAGATACATGCAGAGCGCTGATAGCACGGTCGAATGACCTTTTAAAAAGTACACCAATCAATGCTAATGATCAATACACTTAGTTTCCTGAAATGTCACGGTCGCTACTGGTCACACATGGTCCCTGTCCCCGCTCACCCCACCCTGTCCATCTCTGGCTTTTGTCTTCTCACAGTCTCCCAACATGGGCACACTGATGGGGGTCTACCTGCCGTGTCTCCAGAACATCTTTGGCGTCATCCTTTTCCTTCGACTGACGTGGATTGTCGGGACAGCCGGAATCATGCAGTCCCTCCTGATTGTCCTCATGTGCTGCTCTTGTGTTAGTACAGACATACACACACACACACACGCTTTCTCTCTCTCTCACACAAAAAGATAGGGAGAGCGAGAGAGACTTCTTTGCCTAATCAACCCCACCATCGCTCCTGCAGGCCCAAAATGCATCGTAAGAGGTAGTAGAACTCATATTTACATTGCAACATGGATCCAGCAGTATATAAACAACCATAATCAAACAAGAGTCTAAAAAAGTAATCTATAATGTTTACCTTCTGTTTATGTGAGTCTGCATGCAATAACTTTTAATATTTAACTGTAGAACAATAGACATGGAATCTGAGAACTTCTGTCACAGATAAATATAAACCTCCAGCCTGAAAACCAGCCTAAAATTTAGCAGCACTGTCTGCCATCTTGTTCAGAAAATTGTGGAAAAGGTATACACAAGCTACTCTGAGATTATAATAATTCAAAGTTTCCATTTTTTTCTCTGCAGACGATGCTCACAGCCATATCAATGAGTGCCATAGCTACCAATGGCGTCGTCCCAGGTAAATACTTTCATAATGATACATTTCTTATTAAATAATGGCTTGCTGATTCTTGACTGTTTTGTTCAAAAGCAACATTTGCAATTACACTATATTCCACTTGGTGGCAGCAGCAACTCACAGTTCTATTTATGCCATGTAGCACAAATTTTGGCCTTTTGGCATTAGACATTTTTGTGCCTAACAATTTTTTTAAATCTCTTTGTTTTATTGTAGCTGGAGGTTCATACTTCATGATCTCACGTTCTCTGGGTCCTGAGTTTGGAGGAGCTGTAGGGCTTTGCTTTTATTTGGGCACCACATTTGCTTCTGCCATGTACATCCTGGGGGCTATTGAAATCTTCTTGGTCAGTTTGCTAAAAGAAAACTCTTTGGTTTTATTGTAGCTCATGTTTTTCATGTCTGGACTAAAGCTTTCTGTATTCCATCACAAATGTAAAGTATTTTTTATTTATTTATTTTCCTTTAGAAATATCTGGTGCCCCAGGCTGCCATATTTCACGCCACAGACCCACATGGGACTGACAGTGCCATGCTGAACAATATGCGAGTCTACGGTTCAATCTGCCTCAGCCTGATGGCCGTGGTGGTTTTTGTAGGAGTGAAGTATGTCAACAAGCTGGCCTCTCTTTTCCTCGCCTGTGTCATTATATCTATCGTCTCCATCTATGCTGGAGCATTCAAATCCATGACTCATCCACCGGAATTCCCGTAAGTCCCGATAGCAGGTTCCTAAAAGGAGCATCTTCACAGGAGACTTTAGTAGAATATTGATTTTGATTTTTAAAAGAAAGCTGTTATGTATAGTATTATTTTTTTTAAAAACTTTGTAGGATCTGCATGTTGGGGAACAGGACTTTGGTGAGAGATCGTTTTGACATTTGCTCTAAGACTGTGGTAACCGGAAACCTCACGGTGCCCAGTCAGCTGTGGGAAAGGTTCTGTGTGCCTGGCAATATGAGCATGCACTGTGATGAGTACTTCCTCCAGAACAACCTGACAGAGATACAGGGCATCCCTGGGCTGGGCAGTGGAATCATTAGAGGTAAAAATAAATAAATAAATAAAAATAAGCATTTAATAAATAGAAAAAATAGAGTCATATTGTATGGAAATATTCTCCAGGCCTGCTGGATTGCTACTCTGTAATTTCAACAATTTAAATATGTCATTTCTGTTAGAAAACCTGTGGGGGAACTACCTACAGAAAGGAGATATCTTGGAAAAACCATCGGTACAGTCAGTAAATACCCATGGTGCGATTGAAAACTTTGGCATGTATGTGTCAGCAGACATTGCTACATCATTCACTGTCCTCGTGGGGATCTTCTTCCCATCTGCTACAGGTATGATCATGAAAAATGAGTTTGTTTTACCAGCCAGAAGGTTTAAACAGTCTGTAGAAGCCATTAAAATATATATATATTCACTGTCTCTTTTTTGACAGGTATTATGGCAGGCTCCAACAGATCCGGTGATCTCCGTGATGCTCAAAAGTCAATCCCTGTGGGAACTATCTTAGCTATTATGACTACCTCTCTTGTTTGTATCCTTATTTTTGATCAGGGCATATAATGCAAATTTAGTTCACAAGTATGTGTAATCTCCTTGACGTCTTGTGTCCAGATTTAAGTTCTGTGGTCCTTTTTGGTTCCTGCATTGAAGGAGTGGTACTTAGGGACAAGTAAGTTCATTTCTGTTATTACTGTTGTAGGATTTAGAAAGTTTAATTCAGTCGGTGTTTGTTTGCAGGTTTGGGGATGCTGTTAGTAAAACCCTGGTGGTGGGAACCCTTTCGTGGCCGTCTCCATGGGTTATTGTCATTGGCTCGTTCTTCTCTACAGTTGGGGCTGGGCTGCAGTCCCTCACTGGGGCTCCACGACTTCTACAGGCGATCGCCAAGGACAACATCATTCCTTTCCTAAGGGTGGGACAACACACACAGCAAAAATGATAGAAAACAATTCCATTTGATCAATTCCATTTGATCAAATGGAATTGTTTAGATTAAAGCAGCAATGAGGTTCCTCTTTGTTCATTTAGGTCTTTGGTCACGGAAAGACCAATGGAGAACCTACATGGGCATTACTGCTGACTGGTTTCATAGCTGAATTGGGCATCCTTATTGCCTCACTAGATATGGTGGCTCCAATCCTCTCAATGTAAGCAGAAATTCTCAATTTGTCAGGCACCACCTACTAAGATGATGGCAGGAGTACACTGGGGGAAAAAAAAAACTTCTTTGTCTTTAACAGGTTCTTCCTGATGTGCTATCTCTTTGTAAACTTAGCGTGTGCCGTTCAGACTCTTTTACGCACACCCAACTGGAGACCGAGGTTTAAGTATTACCACTGGTGAGCATAGATTTAAATGAGTGTTTTTCTTTGTTTTAACACTTAACATTGTCAGACCTTAATGATGTTTATGAGTTCCCTCCATTCCTTCTCTAAATAGGTTGTTTGTTAATTTTCATAATTATGTGCACAACTATAACAGGGCCCTGTCCTTCCTGGGCATGAGCATGTGTCTGGCTCTGATGTTCATCTCCTCTTGGTACTACGCTATCGTGGCCATGGGCATTGCTGGGATGATCTATAAGTACATTGAGTACCAGGGGTATGTTTAGAGCCTTTTAAATATAGAAGAATATGTAGAAAAATGGCATCCTCCAACTGTAGGCGGCCAATTGGTCATCCACATACACATGTACACTTTCTTTTACATGATAATGAAAGAAAACTTTCTGTGACTTTATCAACTCTTGTGTTTCGCTCATTAGAGCAGAGAAAGAGTGGGGAGATGGGATAAGAGGACTGTCTCTGAGTGGCGCCCGATACGCCCTTTTAAGACTAGAGGTTGGACCCCCCCACACCAAGAACTGGAGGTACGGCTACACCCGTGAGGGGGAATCTGAATGGCTTCTCTCTGCTTTGATAAATACATAAACAACGAGAGATACACAAGCGTGAACTAAAATGCCTACAGGTTTCTCAGTGAATTCAGAAGGGCAGAAAGACACAATAAATGATAGGACGCGTTTTGGTCAGTTGTGTTTTGGATTAAGCATTTTTCGCACTTTATGGAAGCTGTTGTTTGGCACAAAACCCAAATTGCAATAATAACCAGAGATAAACCAGCAAAACAACGTGGTGTTGGAGGGAGTAGACTGTGACAGTGTCCTTGGAGAAATGTCAGGTACATGAGCAGCCTCCGCCTACCCGAAATTATCTTCAAAATAACACGAGGACAGATTGAACCAGGGAAAGCTTGCTCACAGCAGGGGGGCTGTCAAGCTGCATTTAAAGAAAAATAAAACATCTCACGCTTGACACCCTTCGACTGCTGACAAACATTTTTCCATTCGGTCCCATGAATTTACTTTATCACATTGGAATCACAGACATTTTTTCTCCCTCAAACTTCCATAATGCAAACCCCTCAAGTTTGACGCTATGTGTCATAAAACGCCTTTAAGAAATTTACTGCCATTATTTGTGTTGACAGACGGTGAATACGTGTCTGTTTGCTTGCTGGGCAGTTTTAGTGAATGCATGTCACCTTTTCCAATAAATGCATCGATCCATCTTATATTAGCTGTCAGTTATTCCTAAGTGGGATCACTGGAGGTGCTGGAGGCTATCCAGCACCTCCAGCCAGGATCCCCCTTGGACAGGCTGTCAGTCTAGCTTTGGCAAAAATTATGACAATTAAATAAATGTAATTTCCTCTTTTTTTTAACATCTAAAATGTATTGCAGTTAAGCTTATTCTTGACTTCGAGACATGTTTTAACCTGAAAATGGGAAAAAACTAACACCATTTTAAATGTGGCTGTTGCTTTTCTTAATTTTTGTTTTCTCTGAATGTGAAACAGACCTCAGCTGCTGGTGCTGCTGAAGCTGGATGAAGACCTCCATGTAAAATATCCCCGAATGCTCACTTTTGTCTCGCAGCTGAAGGCAGGCAAGGGTCTGACCATTGTAGGCTCTGTCATTCAGGGCAACTTCCTGGAAAGCTATGGCGAAATGCAGGCGGCTGAACAGGTGAACAACATCGAATCATGCCTGCTGTGCATACATTGTTGTATTTTGTGGCATTTTGGGGTTTCTGTCGCACACAACTATTACAAATGAGGTCCCAGTTGTGCGTTGTGAAATGTAATTATTTGCAATATTTCTTCCCTGCTGCCTTTTTAACATATTTGTCACGTTAATCAAAGGACATGACTGTAATCAGCTCGCTGTTGTAATCTCTACAGTGCATTTCCAATGAGCCGATTCACCACAAAATAATAGCCTTGTGTCAGAGCATTTGTCATAATGTGGTGTGAATGAGAGCAACAGAAGCAAAGTTTCTCTCAAATGAAAGCATGAGAAGAAACAAATCAGTATTTATATGTAATTTCCACGTATTATCATAGAAGGTGGTAATCCTTTCATTTCCATTAATGTGTACAACTCTTAACCTTTACACTTGCCCCTGAAACTGCAGGATCTGTGCTGTAATAACACATCAGCTATGTTTTGGAAGAGTTCTATAGGAATATGTTTGGGATCCTAGAAGGATCTCTAGAGCAGGGGTGCCCAATACGTCAATCGCAATTGACTGGTCGATCGCAAAGGGAGTGCAGGTAGATCGCATGACATCCATCTGCACTATGATGTTTGTCTTTCGATTGACATACAGGACAGCTAACGTCTGATCTTTAACCACGCTAACTTCTGCTAAACTCTAGCAAGCTACATAACCGGCGCCATGGGCAGGCATTGGGGGGCCATGCCCGCCCACGGAGCCAGCTGTGCTCGCCCTGGATTTAAAGCAAAGTTCTCTGTTCTCTGTTAATTTTATTTGGCTTTTATTTTTTCCGTCAGAGTACATGTAGCCATCTTCTATTAATCCCATCTATCCTGAGCTGTAAATCAATCAATCAATCCAACCCAACGAAGGCAACATGTTAGCCAATTACAGGTAGAGGGCGTGGCTCTTACCGGGTCCATACTCAACATGACCTTCGAGGTATACAGACTGGTCCGCAACATTACAATGGAAATTTGATTTAATTCCGGCAAAAAAAAAAAAGAAAAGGATCACTGACGGTGCGGACAGGAGTGAGCAGGGATAAGCGGCAGCTTCCCAGCATCAGCATCACTTTGATTAAAAACTTAAGGACTGAAGGCAACAGTAACACTGGAGATAGCATGCTGGGCCCTAGCATGGATGGAAAATCCAGTGTTCATTTGAAAAACAGCTTATGTTTCTAATAGAAGTGGAGCTGTTCTCTGAACACCTCAGCCCCCTTGAGTGAGTTGTAAGTTTAATAAATGAACACAGTGCTACACTACTGTATTTTGTTTTTCTTTAATATATTTAAGGATGAACTCCCTTGTTAGTGAGAGAAAATATTACAATACTCAAGGACTGGCCACAGAGCCGTTGTTCAGCTTGAGGCAGATAAACGTAGTTTAAAAAAGTGTGCTCCCATTAAAAAAAAATCCAATGCCCTCGCCTCTTATTTGTTTCTGCAGCCAGGTCTGAAGAATGTAAAGCGTTGTATTATGCAGTGTGGGTTAATGCAGTTATGCAAGATACACAAAAATGTTATAAATGAAATTCAAATTAAATTAAAAAACATACTTTATCCTAAAAGGGGAAAAAGAGGGAATATGCAATAACAATAACAATTAAAATAATATATATTATAAATAAATATGTTTTGCAATTTTATTGTAGGTAGATCATTTTGACTTGGGCATCTTATAAGTAGCTCGTAAGCTGAAAAAGTGTGGGCACCGCGCTCTAGAGGGATCTTTACTTTATCTAGTTTTTCTTGAAGTGAATTACTCATCCCCTAAGCAGCATTATTTTCTAGCAGCCCAAAATAGGGTCAATGAGAAAAAAAAAATAGCATTTATTGCCAATTTTTATGGTTATAATATAATTTTATGCTCCAAGTCATTGGTTTTTATTGATTTATTTCTTTTTTTTTTGCCCCCTTATCATATTGTAGGCAATTAAAAACATGATGGAAATTGAGAGAGTTAAAGGTTTCTGTCAGGTTGTGGTGGCATCTAAGGTGCGAGAGGGCATCATCCATTTGATCCAGTCCTGCGGTCTGGGGGGAATGAAGCACAACACAGTGGTGATGGGCTGGCCGTATGGCTGGAGACAAAGTGAAGACCCTCGGGCTTGGAAGACTTTCATCAGTAAGTGTCTCACTGTTATATTTTTAGTGTTTCTGTTACTGAACATCTCTGTAGTTTGTTGTTGAACCCTAGATGGAACTTATTTTTTTCATGTAATTGACATTACATAGGCACGGTCCGCTGCACCACGGCCGCCCATCTTGCCTTGATGGTACCCAAAAATGTGTCTCTCTACCCAAGCAACCATGAGCGCTTCACAGATGGCAACATTGATGTGTGGTGGATTGTCCACGATGGAGGGATGTTAATGCTTCTGCCTTTCCTCCTCAAACAGCACAAAGTAAGATGACAGATATCATCAATATGTTCTAAAAAGTAACTATAGAATTTCTAAATAAAACTATACGTTTTTCACCTGTATTAAAAAAAATCAGAAGGCTTTATAGGGTGTAACTCTATTTGTTCCTTGAAAGAATGTTAGTTTTTCCAACTTTAATCTACACTGACTGACAGGTTTGGAGGAAATGCAGGATGCGCATCTTCACTGTAGCCCAAATGGATGACAATAGCATCCAGATGAAGAGAGATCTGGCCATGTTCCTTTATCAGCTGAGAATAGAGGCGGAGGTCGAGGTGGTGGAAATGGTAAGAATCAATATAAACATTTTAAAGCAATTTCAAGTAAAGGTTAAGATGTATAAATGTCTCGTTATAGTTGGACATGACCCTGAATAAATGCAGTAAAAAGTACGGCTGCTTGTCTCAGTGTACTGCAAAAAAGAACATTTCCGACTATATAATTTATTATTTTGTTTTTTGTATAATATGAATTCACCTTGATGGATATTATTGTGTGTTAGCATGACAGTGACATCTCGGCATACTGCTACGAGCGAACGTTGATGATGGAGCAGAGGTCACAGATGTTGAGGCAGATGAGGCTCTCCAGTGCAGAAAGACAAAGAGAGGTAGGTTTTTTTTTCCTTTTTTCACCAAATCAATGAGACAGAGCCCTTTTTTCCCCCCTAAATCCTTAATATTTCTCATATCTGAGTTCAGTATTCATTACACTACGCTGTCTTGCAGGCCCAGCTGGTTAAGGACAGACACTCGTTGGTCCGCATGGGAAGTTTGTACTCAGATGAGGAAGAGGAAGTGGTGGAGCTTCCATCAGAGAAGGTGCAGATGACATGGACAAGAGAGAAGGTTGAGGCAGAGAAGAACAAGGGTGGTGTTCCTGAGAACTTCAGAGAACTAATGAGTCTCAAACCGTCAGTAGCATCCAGTTATCTTCTCTTATCTTCTGAGGCAGTGTCTGCAAAGTTTCCCATCAGCACAAACCCATTTGGCTCTGTGTTTCTGCTGCTTGTTGCTCTCCAGGGATCAGTCTAATGTGAGGCGGATGCATACGGCTGTGAAGCTGAACGAGGTAATAGTCAACAGATCCCACGATGCTCGATTAGTGCTGCTCAACATGCCAGGACCGCCTCGAAACACAGATGGAGATGAGAACTGTATCCTTTGCCAACATAATCAGAAAACAAAAGGTCTTGTTTCACCTTTTTAGGATGTGCTTGGTGCAAAAACATGAGCTTCTTACCAGGTTTAGGCCTTTTAACCTCCACCTCAGATATGGAGTTCCTGGAAGTGTTGACTGAAGGCCTGGAGAGAGTGCTTCTGGTCCGAGGCGGAGGTCGGGAGGTTATTACTATCTACTCATGATCAAATATTGGCTAGTGGTCACGAGAAATGTCTGCCAACCAGAATCGTTTCCACTGCTGGACACAAGGCAGGAACCTTTTTTTTTTTTTTTTTTTTTGTTAAGAATGGACTTTTGAATGCAAAAGAGGTTTATTCTATTCTTGTAGAATATTGACTCACATTAGTGTAAATATATCACCTTTATTATTATTATTATTATCTGTGCTTGGGTGGATAACGTAGCAGACACTCCGCATGTCCATCTATGACCTTTAACCTTTGGGCTGCAGCTGGCTAATGCCGATGCTAAAAGGATGACTGAACAGGTTGACATGTGAGAGCTGTTTCAAGAATATGCCAGATGTTGTATTTTCATTCCATAGCTCTTAATTTGGAAGATATGTCTCTATTTATTTATTTATTATGCCATCACTTAACTGAACTAATAAAGGAAAAAGAGCACGTCATGAATAAAGAAGTGCTGGTAGAAATTTACCCATTTTCTATTTCTGGTGTATTTACACATTATAAGTACTTGGCAGATTTCCTGCAGTATAAGCTTTTATAAACTGTCAGACTACTTGACCGGACAAATATCTTAATGATGGACTAGAAACTGTGGTCCGTAGGGTGTCAGGGTTTCTAGCTGTCAGGGTTCTAGCAGGGTTTCGTCCCCCCGCTCAAATTTCATGAAAATAATCTGAACCTGCCTGATTGCTGATATTTACAGGTAGAAACACACAAATCTATGAATTCTGTTGGATCCTCATTTACATTGGTACTCCTGACACAGCCTAAATTGGATTTTTCTTTAAATACTTTTTTGTTCAAAAATGTCATCTCACTTTGAAAATCAACTTTGATATATTTCACTTCAATAAAAAGGACATTTTTTCAAACAAATCTGTTGCAGGTATTTTCTGGATAATGTGCTTCTAGATGCGCACCAGCTAAATATCCACACTTTCCTTTTTCTCTCTGAGGTCAATGAGACTTTCATTCTTGTGGTTATATGCTTTGCATCATAGTTGACAGGTGGCAGACAAATTAGGCAACGCTGACAGGAAGTCATAGTTAGAAATCCACGCTGCAGGCCTTTAAAAAACAGTGTAACATACTGTAACTTTATACTTTATTTTGTACATAATAAAGCAATGTCACATGTCTACCGCCCCATAAATGGACTGTTCCATGACATAGTCTGTTTTGTGACCTCACCTCCTGCTTTCTGGTTCACAGATAAGATTAAAAAGAAAAATTCACAAACCACAAAGAAAAATACAGAGTACTGCCAAATTAGGCTGCACCCTGGACAAAAAGCAATGAATTTAACCTTATCTGGCTGACCGGTGATGACAGCTACAAAAACGTCATTAACGTTTAAAGCACCCGGCTGCTGCGATAATTAGAAGAAATATTCATTAAATCTCCTGACCCAGCAAATGTACTACACTTACAGGAATGTGGGAAAATTACATAATAGGAGGAACTACATGCATAAAATGCAAAGGATGCTCATGGTCTTAGTTATAAATCTAATGTCTAGACCTATTGGTAACTTCCTCTTCTCCTTTAGTCCGCAGCTCTCCTTGACTATCCAATAGTTAATCATTCAGTGAGTTTTGTTTTTCTCACCAGCTCGTGCAGCAGCTGGTCTGGTATGTTTCGATGGTGTTTGCAGATAAAGTAGGAAGATGAATGGCTAGAAATTACAGGAGCCTTGGAATGCTTCATCACAGTCAATGCTGTGGAATTGTGGGGAAGTCATCCCCAGTCTGTTTTTCTCCACCACTGCCTGTAAAACAGCATCGCAGGAAGTCATTTCTGATGATAGCAGCAGCAAAATATAAGAGTATTTGTACATCTAACAACTCAATAATTCACACAAAGACGAGAAACCGTAGGATTAACTCAGATTACAGACAATTTCAGAATAAGACAAAAAATACCCCTATTTTCCAAATAATGTTTAAAATATTTGACTACATATTTAACAAAATCTGGTTAAATGTGATCTTATTGTCAAATATCTATTAGGTATGAGATATCAATGAGTGAAATATAAGAAGAAAGGTGAGATTACTGAGGAATAAATTTATCTGGCCAAAGAGTGTGACTTTCTTTACATAAAGATGTAAAGCTGATTCAGTTCTGCAGAAACACATATATGTACATGCTGTTCACCTATCAAATACAAAGCATATCCAAATGGTATTTCATTTACAGGCAAGTAATTTTCACAGAACAAGTTTCATTTACGTGCATTAGGGACGTGGAACAGACCCCAAGCAAGCCAAACAGGGTTGGCAGGCTGCTGTCAATAGTATGTCCTCCCTCGATGCTTATTAGAAAGGCTATCTTGTTTTTTTATCTCAGAATTCTTCAGCCCTTCCGTGACAGAAAACATGTGACACATATCAAATTATCCCGAAGGAATCTTTCCATTTAACACAACAGTTGATACCTGCTTCAGGGCTATATATCACTGCCACATTCCTGTCAAAATCCTGGAGTTAATAATAGAGACGACTTTGGGCCCAAACGCAAGACACAAAGATGAGTAAGCATAATGTCTTCAGCTCCGTGCTACTATTTTACAAATCATTCATTTAGTGTATGTATATTACCATATATTTTCACACATCGTGATGGATTTTTGGCATTAGAATGTTACATTAGCATAATACTGAGACAGGAATGTGTGACTCTATCTGTCAAAACTATATAGCTGTTTCTGTCCTAATCATTTTTGGGCTATGTTTTTACCAAAATATTTTGTTATATTAGGTTTATTGTAGGGAATCTAAACATGGTCTCAGAGAAACACAACAAAATGAAGGACGAGTACAGCAGGATTAGAAAAATACAGGAGACAGATGTTAAAATAAAACAATTACCATTGCATAAAAAAATCTCATAACCTATAATGTGACTATATGAAATTACAAGTAACATGTAACTAAACAGATAGATTTATTTGTATTTTATAATCAGAAATGTAGATTTGTTGTGCAGATATGCACTCCGTTCAAAAGGTTCATCAGTATACCGAACTGGTAACAACCAACAGTTCAAAATCCTGGTATGTGCACATGTCTCACCACATCAATCTGTTCCAGTGTGAGCTGCACAGCATCCTTCTCCTGGGCTCCGCATATCACATTTAAAGAAAACATCTGACAAAAGAGCAAGACGGAGCGCAAGAGAACAGGGGGGGACATCTTAGTACTGAGGTGGGCCGTCATTCTCCTGGCAGCTCCACAGCACCGTTTCCTCCGGTACAAAGTGCACGTCTGACAGAATCAGTGTGTGGTTTTCAACTCTGTGGAGCGGCGGGAACTTTAGACAATGAAAGAAAAGGGATAATTGATGACTTTATAATACCTGTGCCTGTATGTGGCCCATTTGTACACGGCTGATATCCATGGGGAATTTGGTAGGATTATGGAGATCAATTTGGCTGAGCTGGTTGTTTTAAAATCTCCTCAGCTACTGAGGTTGATCATTATGACTGACAGATATATATTTTGAAGCGATGACGAGCCTTTCTACTTGTATTAATCATATTTCATGTATGCAGAAATAAATCTTTTACCCATTAATAAGTGGATATCTAACCATCAAGTCATATGCTCTTTCCCTTTCCAAGCATGCAGAAATCAAAATGCACAGATATGACACAGTGACATCATGACTTGCTGACATCATTAAGAAGCTTCTTATACATGGTGTAATTCTGCTGAAAAGGAAACACAGCATTGTATTTCAGCTGAATAGTTAACGCATTTCACAGATTCAACAGCGGCAGCTACACATAAATGATGACACATCTTAATTAAATGAGCAGTATGTAATTTTGTGGCCAAAGCTGGCAATCAAGAGTAGAGGTTGCCAGTTAGGTTGCCGGATCCAGGAAGAACGTCTACTACACGAAGCTACCATGGCAAGCGATTAGTCCTACACTGTAAGTTTATCGTCTGTTGATTACGTGCTAGCGTACTATGAATGAACATGCATAACGTTATTGTATAGAATATTTCAAATGTCCGTGCCTACGTTAAGTAAATTTAAGTTAGCCAAACTCAATCTTACCTGGAGAAAGGTAGAATCTTCGGCGTAGGTCTTCAAATTCTTCTTTCTGCCATCTCTAATTTTCTCTAAAGTATCTCCTATCTCCTATCGAATCCTGTTTATTTTCTGGCTTTGTCACGACGTATTTGAGAACTGTTACGTGGCCTTTTAGGTTTAGTAACGTCAGATGTTCGTATCTGACGCTCAGTTGGCAACCTGGATGCCGAAACGCTACTGGACTGACTTCGTGATTCGGGGGATAAGTGGAAGGCAGGGCAACAGACCAAAACATAAAATGACAACATCAATATTATTGATGATGATTGGGTGTCTGAAGTTGGATTGTGTTTGTCACATTAGACTATTAAAGCAGCTTTTGTTAGTTCAGAAAACTAGTAGATAGTTATGTTAATGTTATATTTAATGTTATATTTCTGAATACACAAGGACTAATATGTCGAAAGATAAAGAAACTGAAGTATATGACACTAATATACTGTTTCCACAATACCACTATGAGTGTGCTCACAGTTTCAGATTCCAGATTTCCAGATTTGACTGAGAATGTACAACAAACGATTTGGTCCACTTGCTTGCAAAGTTGAAAGTCTAAAAACGTATTTGGATCCAACGTAGATTCCCAGAAATGCGATGTAGTCTGGAGTTGATGGGGAGCATCCGGGTGTCCCAAATGAATTTAAACTAATTTCAATGCAAAGACACAAAGCGTGAATCAGTGGTACACCCACTGAGATCTGGCCTCATAGTCTGTAATGAGGGGAGTGATTCGGCTCTGATTGGAGTACCTTACTGCTCGGATGGACTAATCACAACTTTGTTGATATTACTCACCCAGCGCTCCTACTGAGTGGAGTGGACCCCTGGCTGACACTGGTTGAGTTATCATTAAGCAAGTCATTTAGTAATGTTGTCAGTTGTGAACACTGAGGTGTTTTTGGTCAACATTATAGAAACGGTAAAGCCTGCTAATACAGAACCATGTGCATGCATGTGTCTGTGAGCATGTGTTATTTCTCAAATAACAGTTTCCACAGTTTATAGCTTGTAGGACAGAGATCTGCAGGATAAAATCCCATTGTAAAAGAAAGGACAGGATGGCACAACTAGTATGTTACCATATGTTGGAAAAAAAACATCTTTTGTCTACTGTCATCTGACTACAGAAGGTAGGAGATTCTTGTTAACCTCGCACTGCATCATTTGAATATAAATCACAAATAGTAATCCAGTGAAAATATGTATTTGCAGTTTATTGGATATGAAATGGCATCATCTCTATACAAAGAGTTCTATTGTCGTACAATACCCCTCATTTGGTTTTGGACATAATTTCCCACCAGAGGGCAGCAACAACTGTGAGAAAACAACCCCCAGTGGTTCTGTTTAGCTTTGCGATGGGTATCCAAAATGGATAAAATTCATCTTAAATAATTGTGTGATGTAATATATTAAAAATAAATAAATCTTAAATAATTGTGTGATGTAATATATTAAAAATAAATAAAGGTAAACATAAAGTTCTTGAAAGTTATCGTAAATGCACTGCTACTTTTTTCTTTCTCTGTTTGTTTCTTCTTTTTTGTTTGATTAGTTTGCCCCAATTAAATGCGGACTTTTGAAAGGATGCTGAGGACATTTTGGTCCCCAGGACTTCTTACTTCTTCTGCCCTGTGTTCTGGCAGCACTGCAGTCAGTTTTCATTATCTGCTCTTACAGCTTTGACTTCGGTGCTGCAATTACATCCTCAGCTGTGCTGATTAATCCAACATGGAGGCATTTCACAAAATGGTTTTGAAAAGACATTTCCAGACAGTTAGCAGGCTGCAAAGTTGCAGCCTGTTTATGCAGATAGACCATGGCCATTCATGTTGCATTAAGATGTTTTCAGTGGCTGCTCAAGTATTCTCTTAACCTCTAGTACACAGAGCAAATGACAAAAGGTGGCTTTGAAAAAGATTCATTTTATGTTTCCTTTTTCTACTTTTTCTACCTATGGCATTAAATTGAGGTCTGTTTAATGGTGTGTTTGGGCATTTTCTTTTACTAAGCATATTCTCATTTTTGGCTGATCATCAATCCCTTTCCTGTTCTCTGCTTAACTGCAGAACCTTCTATTCTGTCTGTGTAATCACATAATCAATCACTGTCCCTTTACTTTATTAGACAGACAAAGGGAGCGTATGAGTGAGAAAAACATTTGGCCTGTCTTGACAAGGAAGAGGAATGTCGACTTCAGAGGGCTAACACGGGCAGAAAACATAGGCCCAGTAAATATTCAATTTAAAGGATTCCCAGATAAGGCGAGTTGAAAAATTGAGGCAGCACCCATTCTTCTAGATAAGAGAAGACGGAGCCATCTGGAGGCTGGGAGATAGCGAACTCCCACACCATTCCAGAGACCTTGCTCTTACGTGCTGCAGCAGCAGAGACAGGAAGAAACAGAGTGCCAATGCTTTAATTATGTTAACTTTAAAATGTTTTTTTTTCTTCTTTTCATCTTCTATAGATTGACGAAGTGTTGAAGTATTTTAAATCAGAATTTCATAATATGAATAATATCAATACTACTACTACTACTACTACTAAAAATAATAACTATAAATAAATGAAAAAATTGATATTGTGAAAATGTATGCAAAAGAAAGAATGCTGTTCTGCATGACTGATCAGATATAATTAATTACAATCTAATTTTACTATGCAAAAAAAATATAGTGTTTATTTATTTTTTTAGGTTTTACGAGTGTTGTTTATTTGAATAGGCACATACTGCACACCAAACAATCATCCTCCTTCATCATTTTTAATTCATTAATTCCTTACTTTATTTTTAAAAATAAAATAATAAAAATAAAGAATGGATACATATGTTCTAAGAAGTAACAGAAACTATACTTTCTTTGGCCTTGTTCTGTATCTCCAAATTTGCCTTGACTGCACACTGGAAAACAAAGATGCTTGGCAAAATTGACTTTCAGTGTGTGAATAACCTTGTCCGCATTCTTATAATGGGCTTTGTTGACTCTTCTACCGTGCTATTTCATGGCAGCCACATTGAATTTAGCTCTGCGATAATGCTTTTGTCAGTATGTTTTATCTATTCTCTCGGTTGGGGACCCTGCGCCGTTATTCCTAATTACCCCAGCACATTCCGCACTTGAGCCAGAATCCTTATTTCTTGATAACAGATGCCGGTCGATCTGAAATTTACTCATAGTGGCATTATCGTTTTGACCTGCATCACAAGCGGACGCTCCCAGGCTCTTGGGAGAATGCTGTGATAACAACAACATGAAATGATAACCTTCCTACAGACTTGAGGGTGCATGCTGTGCTACATGTACTGCAGCCACAGCATTTCTTATTCAACCTTGACTGTTCTGCTTTGCTCTGATTCATTTAATAAGATTAAGACAGAGGTTAATCACTCTGTTTGCCGTTGATTGTTCGAGTCCTGACTGACCGCTGTGCAAAATATTCCTTTGAACGATGAATTTAAACACCGACACTGTAGAGGTGAACTCTGTATTTTCTCCTATTTTGATTTTAAACAGAATCGTCGCTCCAGTTAGGAGTCATTATGATTAATTCACTTTGCTAAGCCAACATCTGTGTTAGCAGATTTTCATTAAGATCAACAATAAAAGTTTCAGACTGTCTGAGTTCTTTTTCCCAGAGGACACGGTTGATTAAGTGTAAAAAGTTCTTAAATTAAGTATTTCAAGAAGGCAGTTTTTGGAACATTTGTTTTGTTGGCTTTTATAAAACAACTCTGGGCTAAAATATATTATCTGAATTACTACCTTTTTGTAACAGGAATTATTCCAAAAAAGTCTGGTAACAGAGTTTCAGCAATTTCAGTTACTTGCAAGTACGATTATAGAGTTATTGTAAAAACTCTTACCCTGCTTTATCACATTATTTTACATAAAAAAATAACCACATAAAAGAGGAATACTGTACAATATATACAGTATGTAGCGAGTGGGTCTATTAGAGGAAATGAAAGGAAGACAGTAATTTTCCTGGTTTCATATTTGCAGCAACAGTGTGTGAAACTCTGTCAGGCTCAGTTTTAATCCTTTTCTCCACTGTGTTGTGCGATGTTCTGTTGTTATCTTAATGATAATCTGTGCCTGTATTTCTGCCCTGGGCCTATCTGTCAGACTGGGTTGCTTTAGTAACTGTGCCTTATCAACAGCTTTGTCATTAAATCAGCTTTTTCTACAGACAAATTTCACCGCAGTTATTCTTATCAAAAGATCAGCATGCTGTGATTTTCTGTTCAATCAGAGCTTTGCAAACTCAGTGATGTGTGAATAATAAAGATGAAATACAGAAAGAAATTCAGCTCCGGGGGAAAAAAAAACAAAAAAAAAAAAAACAAAACAATATTTATTTTTCAGTTAAGCTTAAGAGACAATAATATTGGCATGTTTTGCATTTGTCACACCGTTGATGGCTTTAAACTGTTTGTATTTTTCGAATGAAGAATACTAGAGATGACTGTAGCATTGTGTTGAGACATTGGTTTGTCCACAGGCTATAATTTACTGCAAGCAGGAATTTCAGTGCTTCTCATGGCTTTGTTTGTCACACTTAAATGGTATATCTATCAAAGACTTTAGAACTCAGTAGCACACATCACTGCTGTGGGTGTGATAGACCATATTTTTACATTCTGAGAAACATGTTCCTTCATTGCTTAACATACAGTTGGAAGCTTTTAGGTTCCAGTCAGGGTGACCTCTGGAGGCTGGAATCGATTCTCAGTTCTGTTGAGAAAGCGGCGTTCTGTTTGAGTGAGTGTTCTGATTGTCTGGGTGTTGTGCTTGAGTGCAGGGCAGCACCAAAATGAACTCTTCTGATTCAGTCCTCTCTGCTGTTTGACACTGGTTCAGCCAGTCAATGAGGAGGGGGGAACAGAGACTCCTTCCCCCAAACATGTCCTCTTACAATGATGGAAACCGCTGTACAGCAAAGGTTCAAGGGGTCTTTTTGCCGCTGCCTGGGAGGATGGTTCAGCTCTCTCTTTTTCCTCCCATAATGCACCAAGACTCTCCGGAGGCTGATACCCTGGTTCCTGGGGATCTAATGGGTCTTTGGAAAGAAGGATACTGATAGAGGGCACAGTCCTATGCACTGTCATCTGTGTGGCTGTCCCTTCGGTGCTTTCCCACACCTCTTTCACCACTTTGTATTGCAGTTTTGTCAGCTGGTGCAAGGAGCCAACCTTCCGTTTCATTATTTCAGCGCAGGTGATAGTCTTCGTGACCGCGCGGCCTGACCCAGTGAAGACCACCTGTCTGAGACCGCCACCGCTCACAACTTTCTCTCCCTGTATCCGCGCCATTGCAAATCCCATTAGGTTGCGGATCTTGCTGCCTTCCTTCACGCGCATCTCCAACACGCCAGATTCCAGTCCAGGGAAGGGACAAGGGCTGCCCTCCTCAGTTCGGCAGACTTTTTTGAACCCATCTTGTCCTAGTTTGAGTGCATGGGGAGCCACTGGAAATAGTTTCAGTGGGCTGGAAATATTGTTCGCTCCTGTTGGTTGACCGGCATTGCAGTATAATTGACTGTGGTAGACAGAGCAGTTCCCTGGGTTCACGCCATTCTCTGTTTGGATTGCTTTATTTTCTTCTTGTCCAGGGTGGGACACCAAAGGGTCCGTAAGAAGATACTGGTTATGGCCGCCGGCCACTCCACAGCCTGTGAACATGTCTTCAACCCTCAGTGCTCACCCACAGTGTTAGTCTAGACACACAGACTTACTACATGAAAGACCACTCAACATCAGTTTGTTATGTGGCGATATCCTCTCTCTCCCATCAACAGCTGAAAAGTTTCAAGAGTTTTCTTAAGAAATATTACCTACTCCCCAGGAGCACTATCAGTGTCGTCTTTAATGCTCCCTCACCAAAAGAGCTGCAGGAAGAAGATAAACGCTTGGCTTGTAAATGAAAAACACTGTTGGGATCATTCTAGTTATTCTTTAAAGAGCAAATCCAGTCTCAGACCCCAAATGACTATCTGTCAAGTGGTGTGTAGATGGACAAAAACAAGCCAAATTATCTTCTTATTTCATTTGTATGTCATATGCTCTTTCTAGCTCACATGTGCAAAAAACATAATGCAATACTTTGCTAATATTTCTAAACAGAAAACTTTTTTGAACAGACACTTCAAGCTTATATTAACACTCCACCTTTTGCGCGCTGCAGTCCAGCGTGGTTGATTATGATCTGCCGATTGTGTTGCCTTCAAATGAGAATTGACCTCTTGGGTTGTCCAGTCATTCCACCTTCTTAACTGGACCTCTTGGTGTTTTACTCCAGTTCGAGCAGGTCTGCGTCCCTTCTCCTTTGGCTCCTCTAAACATGCACAGTGGTTGAGGCCAGGATTGCTTGGAGGTCTGAACCTTGGGTGCACAACCCAGAGCTCTGTCTGGTCTCCAGTGTTGCTGTTGGAAGTCTATTCTATTTCCCACAAAGAGACATAAGGGACAGGAGCTGCCTCACAAATGCTCACAGGAGGAGTGTCTGAGTGGTTGAGGGGGAGCATGAGGGAAAGGGGAGACAGCCCTCTTAAAGGCACAGGTCTTTTCATCTTTCTGCGCCCTCCACTCCACGACCGCCGCTTGTCATCTGAAGAAAAAGAGAAAGACAGAGTGTTATGTCCCTTTAAAACCCAGACCGCAGTTTCCCGGCAACTTTGTCTCTTCAGAGGACGTTCAAGTGTTCAGTGTACATGACTGATTAAACTTAAGGTTCTGATACAGAGATTCAGTCAACCTTTAAAAATGCATTTTCATCTCTGAAACAATGAATCAGATTAGCTCCTCTATAATTGAAAACATCATTCAAAGAGCTGCTGAGAGCAGCATTAAATTGCACTGTACTTAGCCTTCATCTTACTGTATATTTATGACCATTAAAATTTACATAATGCAGCATTAATAGCTTCATAGTTAAGGCAATCAAGTGCCGCTGTGTGAATGTCTCTCAACGCTTGGATTGTTACACATATATGAGGCCAGAAAGCCCTTGTGACCAAGGACACAAGAACCACAAAAAGCACAGAGGCATGACTTTTATGTTCAAGTGGCTTTATTAATAGTGAATGTCTTCATTAGCGTTGCACATCTGTGCAGGTGAGGAGACGGGACTCGGAGGAGTCGGGTGGGGTTATAAGCTCCTTAATGGGCTTTCAATCACCAGTGGAGGGCGCTGGCTCATTCCATTCCTCACCGAGTCGGACCCAGACAGCCATAGCACCGTCCTGCTCAGCCAGTCTCCCGGCCGACAGGTGGATTTGTTTTGGTGTGTGAGTGACAGATGGGGGAATGGGTGAAGACAGCCCACTGAGGCTGAACCTGTGAGGCCGAGAGAGAAAGACAGACAAGTCCTAACTACATTCAGGATAGTGGATTCAATGGTACACATAGTACACAGACAGATAAACGTACTGTGGCCCAGTCCATACCGTGAGGATAATTTACAGTGGCCTGTTTTTATAGTAGATCCCAAATGTAATTATGAGAACAATTATGAGAACATATGAGAACAATGTAAAAAAAAAAAAAAAAAAAAAAAAAAAAAGCCCAGAAACCCCGTCTTCTGATTACTGCATATGAAGTAGAAACTGGCTTTGAAGAGCTTTTGGTAGCACAAAACATTGCATTACTTTCAGTAGTAGTAGTGCTACTGATATTTCTATCTCTACTGGAAGCCTTGCAGACACTCCAGGAGACACACACAAGTAACAATATAATGTGTATATATATATATATATATTCATCTTTCTTTTTTGCAAGCCAGAAAGTAGGAAAAAGGCGAGACGTGGAGGCGAAACTGTCTGTGGGGCTCACCACCAAAGTGATCATTCTGTTGTTTGGGAGAAATTACCCTCATCAGTCATACAGTGATGCACAGCTGCCTGAGGGAATCTGGTGATGTTACTGCATAATAAACTCTGTGTACATTGTTAGCAGGCAAGGGTTTAGTGTGCAGTGAGAGGGCAGGGGGTAAAACAAGTCAAATTTAACCAGGGTGAGGTTACGATTGATAGTAAGATAGATCATCCATCCTTGCTACATGATGTTGCCTGATAATTTATCGCATCTCAGTTCCACAATAGGAACATGCGTGCTAGCAGGAACGTGATGGATTTTAGCATTCAGCCTCCAAATAAAAATGCTGTTAGAGGAGCTGCAAGACAACCGTCTTCAGATAAACATTCAGAACTACTCTCCAGATGGTAGAATAATGTCAGTATTGCTGGAGTGCCTGTTATTGACCACTTTTGAGTGGAGTGGGTTTTTTTTCTCTTTTTAAGTGGTTTCATTTAATGTCTAAGAAAGGCAGTGGTGCTCAAGCTCCCTGAGTCTTTCTCTCACACCTCCACCATATAGCTTTGGCCTGCTGCTGTAGCTAAGCACTTAGTTCTCGCTTTATCTGATTTTGGGTGGCATTTGTAACAGTCTAGGGGTTCTTTCCTGCATACTTACTTCACAATCACAAAGCATTCTCGTCTATTTTCCCCCGATGTCCACAGTTTGAGCGATGCGGCAGTCTTTATTCCCAAAATTGTGACAAATAGCTCCAATTGTGTCCTCTCCTTTTTGTTTTGTCCTCAACATATCTGAGGTAGTTGCTGCCATAAATTGCGCGATTGCACTGTTGTCAGTGCTGCTCATAAGTGCAGTGTCTGACTGTGACAGTTGGTCCCTCGCTTTACATTAACTGCAAGTGTTTTCACGGTCATCAACCAATGGCGGCCTGGAGGTCGTCATTTCACTCCATGTGGAGGTTGCCTACGGCTTGGTTCTGCCCCACAAACTCGTGGCCAGCCCTGCTGAGAGGACACGTGCACGTACACACACACACACAGATATGCACACAAATGTGCATACGTTGTAGATTGTGACACAAAAAAAAGAACAACAACAAAAAAAAGACATGCTCAGCATAAGGCAAGCTGTTGGAGCAATTATAGAAACATGGCAGAACACGATGAAGCAGGCCCCTCTATCAGAAAAGAAATAGAGTGAGCAGAGAAAAAATGATGACGCCATTAATAACAGAGAGGCTCAGAGGCATGGATGGAGGCGGGGGTGGATGACCCTCCCTGTGATTTCCCTGTGACAGCACTTTGAGGTCCAAATGGATGTGTTTGTATTAGAATTGTGAACATTAAAAGTGGGCATTTTTCTGTCAGTGCCAAGAAGGGAAATGCATATATTGGAAAACCGCTCCCTCATTTCTAACATTACTCCCTTTCCAGGCACATCTCTGCTCCAGGCGCTGCTGTCCTTTTGGCACTGCATTGCAGATTTGCCTCACAAAGTGGCTGGGAAGTTTCATTTAAAACGGTAACATGAAAGAACGGAGGGACGGCTGTGAAAGAGACGCGACTGGCAGTGAGAGAGGGCAGAAATTGTTAGAATATGCGCACTTGTACCAGAAGTGATAAAGAGGAAAGGTTTTTTTGTAATTGGAAACTGTGAAATAGTGAAGCTATATGTTAGAAAACGATACGGAGACTCTTGATTTATGCGGTTGTCAGTAAAAGCGACATGTCAGGCCTCATCAGCTCCAGTTCAGTTCTGGCAAAGCTGTCAAAGTACAAACAAATTATTTGATTTTTTTTTTTTTTTTTTCAAGCAGCACAATTATATGGGAAGTCTGTAGTTTTTTGTTGAAAAAATAAATTAAATAGGGTAGAGCTGAAAGCTCCGTTTTTTTAAATTATCATGCAGATTTTGATTAAAAGCACAGTCTCTAATTAAAATTGGCACCAGCAGTAGCAGCTGCTGATAATCACATTTATTTTAGATTCTGTGTGGCCTTAGGCACAATGTTAACACTGTAGACTATATAAAAGTTGTGGCAAATTATGTGAGGAACTAATAGGCTGTGCTGAAACAAATGAGAAAATTAGATGTCTGTCCTTTCCCATGCTTCTCTCTCAGTGCAACCATGCAGCACATCTTTCTGTTTACACAAAGGCCAAAATCATCCAAACACCAAACAGAAGCCTGACAGCTGTAGGATTTACAAAGGGAGTGCTGCCATTCAAGGTATCACACAAAAAGGTAATGGCAGCTATGGCAAGACTCTAGTACCACACCTAAATCAATTTCATTTACGTTCGTCTATATGTAAGCAATAAGGATGATAATTTATTAATTTCTTTAAAAATGTATGTACATAGACCATTGTGCAACATGGAGACTTAAGACACAGGGCTGTGCATGTCATGGGTGAATTGCTGCTACAGACGTGGCTTACATGGTGAATGCTGCGAATGACTCCAGCGACCCTACCTGATATGATAAACTGCGGTAAACAGAAATTGAATGGATGGATGGTAATAGGATATACAAAGGAAAAAAAGAGTTGTATCCTCTTTGATTACTTTATTGTCTTGTGTGCAATTGTAGAGTTGGTACTTTGGGAAAACATGCTTTGTTTTTGACTACCCACCTAATTTACAACCAGGCTGCTGCTTTGCTTTTAAAATTACACAAGCCTTTTAGCAAAAGTGCACTGGAGCAGCAGCAGCGTCTGTACAAGGAAATCAGACAAAATACTCTGCTCCCCATGTGTCTCAAAATACCTTTGTGTCATTGAGTTTCCAGATGGCTATATTCCTCTGTGCTCCCAATTCATTGCTCTCAACTTCCCAGTGAACACATTTGCATCAGGTCACTGCTCACCCTCACACATAAGAGGAAGAGGATTTAGCGTGTCCTCTGCAAATACTTTTTTATGTCTTTTGGCGCCACTGATGGAGTCAAATTCTGGCTGAAGGCGTATAAATCCCTCGGAGGTACAGTAACATGCAGCTTATGGGTGCAGCTCCTCCAAACGACTTCCTTCGCAGAGTTGGTTGCGGGCGATGAGTTGTTGGAGCAAACTTTAAAAGACGCATTCGCAGGTCCGCGCCGGATTTATCCTGTATTTAATTGCATCTGAGAGCAATCAGTCTCTGCCCTACAAATCCTTGGTAAAGCTCAGCTTTACAATAGAGTCATAATTGCAGGAGTTTAATTGCCTGCCAATGCTCTGCTCCCAGTGCCTGCTCACGCTGAAGAGCTCAATAATTAGAAACGGGGAGAAATTAGGTGGCAATTTTGTCTTTGCAATTATCATAATGCAAAAGAAGTGCCATTAGTATTGTTAGCCCCACAGTACATAATCCTTTGACACTGTCAAGTCTCTCTTGGCTTCTGGGTACAACAACTCTTGATTTCCCTGTAGCCTCTGGACTTCCTCAGTCACTGCTTAAGTCATCAGCTATCCAGGCCAGCAAGTACGTTTGGAGTCGTTCTGCAGACTGAACGCATCCTTGTTCAGAGTTCTGGTAGGATTAGAAGCTACAGCTTTAGCTGTCTGTGTTTTCTTTTCAAGGTATATAAATTGGGTGTTAATCCTCTTCCACTATGTCAAGCATGAAATTGTATTTGATATAACAGAAATATTAACGCTGTCGACATATGATGTATTTGGCTCACACTGGACTTGATTTTATGTCAAAGAATTTTTTTTTACTCAGGTTCACAGTTCCTTTGTGTTTAGAATGTTTTGCTTCCGGTCACAAAAAAAATAAAAGAAAAACCTTCGTGAAAATTAATAGAACTTTGTTATATTTTTCCTGTTTTAAACATTTCTACCTAGAATTTTTTCCTTACTATGAATTAAAAGTTATCTGTGAAAAAAAGAATAAATGTCTTTGTCATGTCATGTCCACATATAACTCAACAGTATCACGTCCACATATAACTCAACAGTATCACGTCCACATATAACTCAACAGTATCACGTCAGTATCACTGAACTGGAAGACAAACTCACATGGGAAGAGAAAGAATGGGCAAAAAAAACAAGGAACACAGACTTTCGTTTGAGAAAGTATGGGCAGAGCATATAGTGCAAACATCATCTAGAAGCGGGCATAGACAGCAGATGATCTGACAATAGACTTCAGGGAGAGCACAGCTTTAAGGCAAGGGCTCAGGTGGAGGGGGGGACAACAACAAACAGGTGAGACAATCAGGACAGGAGGCAGACAGTGAGGACACACAAGGTCAAAGCCAGGAAGGAAATTAACAACCCACCAAAGAAAATAACTGTTTGTTGTTTGTTCTATTCAATGCTACTTAGCACTAGTAATACAGGTAATACTACTAGTAGTAATAATATAAGATTACAATGACTTCGAATCACTCTACTCCCCTAAATAACAGTACCAAAACAATGCACAGTTTCTCAACTGTACCTATCCCTGCAATATACACCTCAATCATGATGTTTACACAGGTTTGAAGGTTGAGGAAATAATCTGCAATTCTGTTTAAGAGCCATTTTACCTGGCTTTTTTTGACATTCAGCAGTGCACCAAGTTGTTCAGAAGCTCTCTGTGCAGTCTAATGTAAAATGGCCTTTCGCCATTTAAGCGGTTTCCTACACGTGAATGCATCAAAGCCCATGCTGACTATTTGTTTGCCACCAATGGGGGAAATGACCCTTTGCACACAGTGACATGATGTGCATACCCTCATTTGCACAAGCTCCTTTCTTCTTCTCTTGCCTCATCGGTTGCTTTAGCAAACACTACTGTGATCACAACCGGCTTTAAAACAGTCTCAATCTATCTAATGTACGTATCAAATGCTAGAATTCACATTATATATTAATTTAGATTGTAACTTCCTGGACCACAGTGCAGACAATAATGCAGAAATATGTAAAATGTATTTCAAGATTTATGACTAATAAAGAAAACAGCTGAAAACATCCACAGCTTAAAATTTTTAAATGTTATGGAGGTGAATGAGGCCCACTGTGCAAAATAGAAGTGGGATTAATGATCAACACCTTTTAAAATCCCGCACACCTTTTTACTCAAGTGCCTTTATGACGTGCACGTACTCTATGCAGGCATTGTAAGCCCTTCACACATTGCCACTGTATTGAATGGTCGGTTCTGCGCTTGGAGGAGCATTCTGCTGATGGAATCAAAACTCCTTTCACAGATTCAAATGAGGTGCACTCAGCTGTGATTGGTATTGGAAAAGCATTTGTCGGAACAGGGGCTTACAGAGGGATTCTTAAATACAAGGCAATCACGGTGTCTAATGCAGAGACGGGAGAGGTGTGCCTGGACTGCAGAGTGGAAAACAGGACAAAGGATTATGATGGTAATAAGCAGTAAACCAAAACAAAGTCAGCCCCTGATCCCTCATTCGCTCTCTCCCCCTCTGTTTCTGTTGCACCCAGTCTCTCTCACCCCTAAATCCTCTAACACGTTTCATGCGCCACTTTGCTCTCGGCCTCACACAAACCACATATTGACATGGCCTTTTTTTTTTTCTTGACTGTCTTGACTGAGCTACAATCTAAAACTCATTTCCCATTATTTTGCGGTGAAGCCGTAGACATGCCATTTCTAATCTGTCGAAGACACGATGGCTGCTGGCGGAAGCACAAGCTCTTTATGCAGATCTCTGGCTGCACATCTACATGCAATGTCAATTCTTGTACACCCGACGCCTTATTTTATTACAGGCGTCAGCAGATCTGCATGTCTTCAACTGGGAACTTTTGTACTAATGCCTGCATGTATGCCACACACACACACACACACACCCAGCACTCTGAATCAGGGGTTTTTTTTTTTTTTTTGTTGTTTTTTTTAATCTCACTGATAATGTGCAACTCCAGATCACAAACTGTTTATAGCTCACAAGCCTGAAGAGATGCTCTCCCCTGACAGACCTGTGAAACAGAATCAGTAGGCTGGAGCCGCAGAAGATAAGGTGGAGGTGGATGGGCTCGGTTGGCTGGCACGGAAGGGTGTTCTCTAATTTTGCCTGTTTAATGAAAGCTTGTCAGGGCTTTAGTGTGTACCATCGTGGCTCCCCTCCTACTTTTGTTGACAGATTAAGTGTGTGTGTGTGTGTGTGTCAATGAGCGTGTGTGTGTCTGAGTTTCAGGACTAAAACAGCCAGCATTTTGCCTGTAAGAATAAAGCTTGGCAAGAGAGGAAAGAAGAAAGAGGAGAAGATTGTGTCTGGAATTGTCCAAGTGTGGCAGCCGTGGTCTTAAGTCACTTTATCAGTGCCACCAAAGGCTTTCCTTCCTTCCATCTATAACTGCCCGGTGACTGTTCTCCCTCCAGCACAGAAAGAAACACTCACTTTCCCACCCATGGATGTCTTAACACAGCCACGAGGGCTCGATAGTTTTCATTTTGTCTCTTCACTAAACCTTCACACAAAGGCTGCTCTTTCTACCATTCCATTGCTCCATTATATTTGTGGTCGTGTCGCAGGCACTGACAAATTACTACATTTTACCCCCGTGTAGATTTTATTTCTGTTTATTTAACATTTTAGATGTTGTGGAAGATGATATATAGAAAAAATCAAATGGCTCAACAAACAGCGCATCAGCATGACTCCCGTGTAAGACTTTGTATTAAAGTTACTTTTACAAACATGTCCGCTTTTCAGAAGTAAACAAATAGCTAAGTCTTAATAGCCATCTGATGTCTGCAAAAAAATAGCCTGTAAATAGCCTTAATAGCCTAAAGATCCATCCGCTCATAAATTGCTGCAGGGATGCTGGGACAGACAGACCTGCTGCATAACAGGAGCAATTTAAAAAAAAAAAACAAATCTGCAGAATATAAAATATAAAGAATAACCCCTGGTTGCCTGGATTCATCCTTAAAATGTGCTTTTGTATTGCAGCTTGAATTAACAGCACAGGCATCGTGGATAGAAGAAGGTCAAAGGTAGTTTGTTATTGTTGCACTCAGGATCAGAACAAGCGAAAGTGACGTGCGATGAGCTTCATTTGCTAATTGATCCAGCTGAAATTACTGATGGATTTCTCCGAAGATTCGGCCTTATAATCTATCGCGCTTCGGGTCAGCTATTGGAAATCACAGAGGTATGTAATACAGTGAAATAATCCCAGAATGCACTGTAAATAATTGTTTATACTTGAGTCCCCTTCTGATTGATTTTCTTTCTCAGAATGCCGCATTGTCTCTCCTGAAAGACTTGAATTTGGTTTGGGAGGAGCACACATATTTCACATATTTCACAGCCAATGGTTTATTACACATGGTATGCATGGTTACATGTTGAAACGGTCAGCTACAAAGGTTCTGAAAAATGCTCATTGATAAACTTCGCGGCTTGATGGTTTGCGAATGAATTGAATTACGTTTGCCCAGTTGTGAATTTATTTAAATAGTGCCCATTGTGCCATTTGCGTCAATATGTTTCAACAGGTTACACACATTTTTCATGTGTCTGTATGTAATCATATAGTCACCATAAAAACATCAACATTATCTTGGAAAGACTTTCTGCTGACCTTTGACCCCACCAACCCACTCAGCTCTAGCTTTGATTGTTCGGTGTTATCAGCCGACCATCAGCAGGAGGGTCCCATATGAGGGGACCTGGTCCTGCTCAAGGTTTCTTCCTGTTAAAGGGCAGTTTTTCCATGCCACTGGTGCTTGTTAGGGGTCAGGCTCTGGGTTTCTGTGAATCGTCTAGAGACAATTTTGATTGTAACAAATACTATATAAATAAAGCTGAATTGAAATGAACTGAATTCTAAGTCAGATTTATATACTTATTTTTTACAGACATATGCATAGGTACGTGAAGTAGTCTGAATCTGTCTTGTAGTTACTTGTATCTGACTTATGCACCTCTTTGTGTCAATATGTATACACTGTAACTTCCTGCATACTTACACCTTTTTTCATGAGTGCGTCTGACTGTCTGTCTGTCTGTCTGCCCGTCTTAAAAGAGTTTGTGAATGATCTTATTTAGTGCACGCTGATTGCTGCTTTAACCTGGCGGCCACGCTGGCTGCTGCGCATTAATAATCGCAGCGAGGCAGGAGAGCTGGCGAGGGGTGAGCTCCTTGTTCACCACTTACCCACTCTCTATCTCCACAACACCACGGAGAGAGCCAGCAAACAGCAGGGGAAGTGTGGCGGAAAATTACAGTCTTCACATGCCAGCCAGGAAGGTGGCTGCTGCTACTGCTCAGTGGGGGCGAGTGTGTGCGAAGAAGACAGAGGAATTAGGAGGACATATTGCTGCATGTGTGTCAAAGCAAAATGGTATGCGTGTGTGTGTGCACACACGCTTGTGTGAGTGTAATCTGTTTGTCCTTCAGCCAGTTTGAACAAAAAGTCTTAAACTTTTGATATTTCTGCTCGACAAACCCATTCATACTTCAGCTAAGGTCACCTTTAGGGTGAATGAAAATAAGGTACTTGAGGTGTGCATGGGTATCCACATTAGTGCCGCTCTACTATATCAGTAAGAACTCTATTAGCATGCTTTAATGTACTATACCATAGTACATTGTACATGTACCATACCATAGTCCAAAACTGCAGGTTTACAGACTTCGGTGCTAAAACATTTGGAGGTGTGAGAGTTTTTTTTCTTTACAAGTGATATTTTTCCCAGTATATTTTTGCACAATTTGTCGCTTTCCACAAGATGAAGCGAAGAAAAACACAGATTGAAAATCACAGCAATGCTGCCGCTACCCACTGACCTCCTCTGTGTTAGTATTAACTAGATGGGTTGGATTTGCTGCCCTTTTTAAGCATGGCCAACAATTCAGTTTTTCAGTCCAGTCCAGGAGACGTTTTGATTGCTTGTGTGAAGATTAAAGCTTTACCCTCTCTGCCAGAGAGAACAGTATAATTGATATTTCGGCTCTGGGCAAATTTGCTCTCGCAGGCCAGTGGCTGTTTCAGCAGAAAATTAATGTTAGCACAGCTTGGCGGCACAACGTTTGGCATGTTGCAAGAAATTCACTTTCTGCGTTTGGTCTCTACGGTCTCCTGCATTTTACTGTGTTTAATGTATTCAGAACGTTTCTCTGCCCCCTTTGTGTGTTCTATCCCTTTATCCAAAAAATATTTTTAGCAATTTATTTCCCCACCATTTTAAATAATGTGCTATTATCAACAAAGCTTAGAGCCGTGTGGAAAGCAGCACTTACGATTCAGTCGGTGTGGTTAATCGTTTCCAAAACGATGCCATGCAAATTAAAATAGCAAAAGCAGCAAACACAGAAATACAAAGATGGTTAGATTAGTCACAGAGGTCCTCCGTCTGACCAAGTTGCGCCACGGTGTGGAGCGTCTCTTGTCGACTTCATTAATGCATGTATCATTTAGGAGGTCTTGAGAACATAAAAATTGACCTAGCATGAAATAACGTCAGAGCCCTTGTTCCAATAGCACCCTCGTGGTGCACTTGTCCTGAATGGGCCATTTAAGTGGACACAGGGGATTAGGCAGATGATGACAGCTGGGGTCCTCATATAGTTGCAGTGTGACTCGGACCACATTAACAGGACATTAGCCTCATTTTGATTCAGATGGCGTTCACTTGCACACAACAATGGAGAGTGGGAGTAAAACCACTGTGGCCCTCACACTCCAGCCTTTCATTTCCTGTCAAAGCTTTCTTATCTTTTGTTTTCGCTACTCCCTCAATTTTTCCTTCTTGCCCTTTTTCATTTTCCCCCCATCCTTGCCCCTGCACATCCTATCTTCTCCCCTTTGTCATTTCTCTTTTGCTTCCCTCTTGTTCCACATCGGTGGCTGGGTGAAGCCTCTCCTCGTCATGCTCAGCTGCACTTTCCTTAATTACCATGTATTCTTCTTCAGCTAATAAAAAACGCTGATGGAACCGATTACATGGCAGCAGCGCTTTGTGCAGTTAGATTTAGCCGGGACTGTAGAGCGAGCCGGAGAACAGACATCAGAATAGGCGAGATAAATGTAAAGGAACAGTGACAGAAAAATGTGCAGACAAAGGGGTAACAGACGGGAGAGAAGTGACTCACGGAACGAGCGACAGGGAGGAATGGGAAGAATGGCTGGATCGGGAGAAAAAATGAAATGGTTTGGGCAGTAACCCGTTTGTTGTCTTTGTTGTTGTTTTGGGTCAGAGATGCTTCAGGCCCTGAGGGAACGTCCTCATCTTATCACAGTGAGCAGACGGCTGGCACATCTTTCTCATTACTAGCCTCTCAGTTATAGATTACTCCTGCCTTACTACTCTCCCACAGGCAGTCTCTCTTACAGTCCACACAGCCACGTTTGCACCAAACGCAGTTTGAACTCCTGAATATAGAATTTTTTTTTTTTTTTTCAAAGTCGCTCTGTCCATGTAATTACGGTTTTGACTGCAACCAACTGTGACTCAGAGGAGAAAATGAATTAAGGCTTCTTGTCTGATTGAAAAGCCTTCTGAGAAGAGCTGTTATCTGGTTCATGATACACACTTTGCATTTCTCTGTGTCCCTGCTCACATGGATGGGGTTTGTATTGTTTTTTTAATTGTTACTGCAACATATGTTCAAAGATACAGTATATTAGATATTAGTTCACCAATGAGGTTATATTTTCTGCACACCGCAGTCTGGTTAATGCAGATAGCATTATAATAGTATTCTTGAATTTATAGTAAATAACAAATTGACACATACAATTTAAAAAAAAAAAAAAAAAAATACAAAAAAACAACTGTCTTTTCTACTAATCCAGTTTAACTATACGCTAACACCGCACGCTAACTGCTTCTACAGTTTTATGTATAGATAACCAGACCCATTAGTGACAGAATAATAAAAATAACAAATGCCATGGAAAATGCTGTCCCATTACTGTTTTGTTGTCCTGTTTCATGACCCCTTTTCAGGGAATTGCAGAGCCCCGTGAGGCATCCTCGCCATTTGCATGCTAATGTTTGCAATTCGTAAACATAAATTGAAAATGTCAGGAGCTCAATAACTAAATGGAGATAAGTATAAACACATTATTTAAACACTGTGGCCACTTATAGTCCGACACCCATTTGACGAAAATGACTGAAATTATTAGGGTGATGAGGAGGTAAAGAGTAAGAAGAAGACAGAGGTGTGTTTAAAAAAAAGAGGGATGCAAGGGTGCTTTAATTCGCACAGCACGTACTCGCCGAAGGGTTGAGACGATTAGGTTTGTGATGAGAGGCAGCAGTGTGACGGAGAGGGCACAAAGGGTGTCAGAATAAGCAAGGATGAGGCAGATGAGGACCAGGGCATTATCTCACCGTGCTTTCAGACTCCTCCATGCATAGTCCACATCGCCGCATTCGTATGTGTAGATACACATAGCGCATGTCCTTACAGCTATCAGGCTTCTGCTGACAGTGAGACGTCCCCACAGTCAGTGATGAAAGAAGAATCAATGACTTTGACATTTTTTTTCCATCTCTGCACGAGAATTGTCTTGGTGTTGGGCCAGACACAAACTACATGTACACGGTATACAGAGAACAGGATGTCACTGCTATTTTTTTCCAAAAATGACCATCATTATCACATCTAGGGCTGATTGCATGGTAACCAGGCTCTCAGCCTCCGATTACTCTGAATCGCTGATTTCGTCATTGCTGAAGGTTGAAACCATTTCTGCTTAGCGTTTAAGAAATGACCTTTCTACAGTTTTTCCCGAGTTCAATCTCAGTTGTTAGCTGTTGCTAACCTCACCTTTAACGTGTTTTTCTTGTTAGTGTTTTTAAATGTGTTTATCAGTTGGGCGCTTTTCGTAAATTGCCTAAGTTACCTTGCGAGATTTGTCATTTCTGATGTCACCATAGTCAATTTTTTTTTAAGTTGTATTACACATGGTGGATACAGCAGTTAAAACCCTCATGGCCTCTTGACTTCCTCCAAACAGTGCCTCTACACAGCGAGAACGAGAATAGTGAGGACATTTTTGGGAAGTGAGGACATTTTGGCTGGTGATCACAACAAAAAGGGCTATTTGAAGATAAGACCATGGTTTTAAGGTTCAGATTATAGAACTGGGTTGGGGAATGCATTATGTCAATTGAAGATGTATAAAAGATAGATGTATAAATGTGTGTGTCATGTAGGACACAAAGGCACAGGGCTGAGAGCTGCTATGCAGATGTCATAGGTCTTGCTAATCTTGCATATTAGCACATTAATATATTAATATCAGTTAATACATGCACAGCAGTTATTGTGGAGCTTTGAAGATGTGCACTGAGCTCTAACTGCATTTTAAAAACTTAGAAGATTACCACTATACAGCTATAATGTCATGTAGATGTTACCCATCAGATTACATTAGTTACATTAGTCATTAGTTACATTATGCAACAACAGCCAAGCCATTTGGCATCATATCAACACAACATACAGGCAGTAGTGACGTGGTCTTCTTGTGAAAGAATCATGTGGTCAGGAAAGCAAAAAGCATTAATGGACATTCTAAGCACATTTCTACACAGCATTTTATACTGATGCCCACCAGGCGGCGCTATTATGTCCACTGAGGAAAACTAATTAGCTAAGTGATTCCTTACCTCAGGTATTGCATTGCTGCCAAGCCACTGAACGCCTGAATGTAATTGGATGTGTGTATCAAATGTTGTGCCTGTAAACATTGTGATACATGCTGTGAACTGTAAAGAGAATTGCCTCATTGCAGGATAAGAAATTTTCTTGGCCTTGACAATAATGTTCTCTCATGACCGCTTTAATTCAAATCAGATTTTGGATGGACAATGGTTTGGGTCGAGCTCCAGACTTCTGGAGCCAATACATTATCTTTAGTGTTCCAGCAGACTCTTTTTGTTGCAGGTAGTTTTGCAGAACTAAAAAAAACTGAAACCTCATCACTATGCTGAGATCATTTTGGCCAGTACTGTTGAATGTTACATTTAAAGAACATTTTGGTCTAATGATATTTTTCTATATCTAGAATTGAACATTTTTGTAATTTGCAAAGTTTGAAAATTCAGAACATGCAGGAACACGAATCTTTGTCCGTATCGAAAATCTCCTCATTTAATGGTGAGCACCTGCGCGCATATTGTAATATTAATGGGTGTTCCAGTACATTTGGTCTGACGCCAGTGGGCCCAATTGCTTAGCATGCCTGTAGGACATTAATTGATGGCCGGGTTATGCTTCGTAATAAGTGTCATAAATAACAGCTTAGCGGGACAAGGAAAAGAATCTCAAATACATTAACCACTCAGATGACATCTTAATGGAGATTCAACTGAGATGTGATCAAGTGGAATCCATCAATTTAAAATCTATTAACACCGGGCTGAATCGTCTTTGGCAGCAAACTGGTGACCAGGATGATGCGGTTGGGATGGGGTATTTTTAACTGCAGCTCGTGTGGCACTTTAATAAACAGCCTTGTCCACATCATCATATCTGCTCACACATGGCCTGCTGCCTACACAGATGTTAAAGATCCGTCAAAGCGCAGCGTCACAGAGCCACACAAACCCACTCAAAGGCCACTGATGGAGCCAGTAAAAAGCACGAGACATGCACGGGCAGCATCATTGATTTCATCCTCAAATTATTGCTGAGGACGCATCACGCCTTGCATAGCAATGTGGAGCCTTTCACAGGCAGACACACAGAAGGGGAAAATGAGCCTTTTTTTTTTTTTTTTTTTTTTTTTTTTTGCTGGAAGTTGAAGCCAGCACTGGCAGCTTTGTTTGCTAATTTCTGGCTCCACGTGTACAAATACTTATGGACACTGTAATTCCACAAAAAAAAAAAAAAAAAAAAAAAAGCCCAAAAGCTTCTGTATTCTTATTCTGTATTCTGTATCCTGTAGCCAGCCAGGATGCTCATCAGTGAATCGCAGGTTTGGCCAAATGGGGGTTTTTCTGCACTTGAAAATAAGCCTCCAAGCTCATGAAATACACTGTATATGATGTACAAGCATTAATCTCGTGCCAGGACTACGTTACAGAGGAGTGTGCACATTTGTGTGAATGCAAATGGTTCATGTTTGTTTGACGCATATGAATCTATGGACACCTCTATGCCTGACTTTGCTATAGTAATCTCTACAATGTTAATCACCTCTTCTGAAGTTTTTACTTCAGGAGGTTTATTTAAATGTTCAGACATAAGTTCAGGGTGACTGTTTCATTGTGAAGCGTCATTCTGCAGGGCACGGTTGTTCCACAGACGTGCTGTTCCTATTTATCGCCAGTTTTGGGCACATAAAGGTGCCACTGCTGCCATGTTGAGAAATCTTATCGCTGAAAATAAATAGAAATTGTCTGTTTTTGCTCTCCACATATCTTTGCCATCGTTGTTTTCCATTACCTGTACCGCCATGGAGGTCTGGGCGACATATAAAAGACACTCTCTAAATTCTGAAATAGAGACGAAAAATAGATTGATTTTTTTTTTCTTCTTAGAATATACATTTTAGTGACCTTTCTTTACCTTCAGAATATAAAATAAAAAATACTGTGTTGCTGTGATTTGAGTGAGAATAAAGTTGAGGTCCACTTACAGGCCCCACTGCATGGTTTCTCCTACTACAGATGAGGCAAAACTCGAGTTTTCTCTTCAAGAAAACATATTGAAGCTCGAAATCGCTACATGTAACAAAAACATAGGGACAAAATGATACATGGTGACCTGCAACACATTTCTCTTTATAAAGAAATATGGGTAACACGGATGAAATTCTACCCCTTTCATTTACACTATTCATCTGCACAGCACCAAGACCTATAAGACAATTATTCACACATATATATATATATATATATATATATATATATATATATATATATATATATATATACACACATATAGTAACAGTCTGTTATGACCTTTTGAGTGCAGTATCTGTGGAGCGGATCACCGACCAGCTCCTGCGACATGTCTCTCCAGTGGTGGAAACACAAACATTGTCTAGACTAGCTGTGTCGCTGCTCCACGGCTTCGGTTTCCAGCTCTGATCCGATTCTAAAATACCCAAATGTAGTAAATACAAAACTTCCAACAAGCACACAGATTACAGTGTTTGAACTGTTGGAGAGTCTATCTGATCTGAATCTGGAAGCTTTCATCATTACCCTACCAATATTTAAAGTTAGTTGCCTTTTCATTGTGTCTCTGCCCACAACGAATTCATTATTTACTTGATCAGGGGAATGAGACAATTTATTTAATCTGCTAATGGGGGAAGGGGGTTGAAGTCACTCACACAAGATGTCTTTGTTAATAGAATTCTCTCAAGTAGATCAAATAGGCAACTGTGGTGTAATTATTCCAGTGCATATACTGTACATACATACATGTACATGCTTGTGTGCTAGTGAATGCTAATGCTAATCCACATCTGCATGTGTGCTTGTATATCTTTTGGGGCCTGTGGGGGTGACAGTTCTTTTCTTGGAAAGTAGGTAATTAAGTAGGTAATCATGCATTATTCAAATGAAAGATGGGGAGGATGGGGTGGGGACCCGTCCACCTGGTTGTCAGCACTAGAGCCAGTCTCGTTCAGCACCACTTACTATATATATTTGGAACTTCCTTTGGAGTATGAACATGATGCACCGCAGGATGGGATCGAACCCAAGTAATCTTGGAACTACATGAAACCTGTGATGCACATTTATACATCAAGAAGATCAAGTTAGTTTCATTTTTTGTGGAGCACATTCAGCAAGAAAAAGCAAACAACAATCCACCCATTCAAAATAAGAGGCTACGATCTTGAATTAAGGTTTAAAAAACAGAATCATACACAACCAAACCAACACAACCTAAAAAAGAGATAAGCACACTTGGAGAAAGGAAAATTAAGTACAAAACAAAAGTAAATCAGGAGGGAAACAGAGAAGATGTACATCAGGACAACACAGTGGGGGAACTAAAGGCCTTCAAAATAAGACAGGAAGGAAAGTAGGCTAAACAACACAAGGGGATCAGTAGGAAACTTAAACACAAGAAAGAAAAAAGAAAAAAAAGAAAACAGTTAAAACTACATCAACACAAATGAAACAAAGAACCCATGAAAGAAATTTCACACCGCGGCAGCGATTACTCTCCACCCAATGGGAGCTTAGATGCAATAAGCTGAAATGGCAACAGAGTTCCACATGGCAGCAAAAGCAAATTGTGACATTTTCTTACTTCAGCCTCAACTGTCCCTGTCCAGCCAGCTGGTCTCTGTGATGACTGCAGCTATTCTGTCTCCACAAACACATCCTTTCTGGAGAATTATGTTTGCGCAGCAAGTCTGCAGGCAGCTAAAGTAGCAAAAATACTATACGCCTTTGAAAAAAAAGAGAAATGGAGTTCATGACCCAAGACAGCAAGATGGATTTGGATTTTTTTAAATGTGGGTAAAAAATTAATTTAATCACACAATTAAATGCAACTTCTGAAACACATAATATCTCATTAAGCATTGTTTCTGTTGTAGTCTTACTACGCTTTTCCCCACCCTTTACATGTTGCAGGATAATATTTTAGCCAAAGATGAGTCTTTGGGTTTCTCCTTTCCTGTCTCTTCTACTTACTAATTAATCAATTAAGTGCTTGAAAAGGGGTTACTCTTCAACACACCTACATTTTGTCAAAATGTAAATGTTAGTATAATTATGTCCCTATTTTCTTTTACATATAATTTGATGTACATTAGTATTATTAACATTGTTTTTATTATTTTATTATCATTATTGTTATTGTTAACAGCACTTATTGTCAGAACATAAGGAACTTACAAGCCAGAACTGATAAAGGTTCTTGAATGTGGAAACACACGAGATAAAGCCAAACAAACATCCCCTCAGTGGGAAGAAAGCATTGACAGACAAAGGTGATTTCATGTCATAAGCTGAATTTTTACTGTGTGCACACCCCCACATTCCACCCTGCAGACTCATTCAGCCATGAGCTTCCTGGCTTGAGGTCCTCTTCTGGTGGGTTGACCGTGTATGAAATTGAACGGGCATAACCCCCGTCTTCCACTGTGGATTTACAACATTTACATACAGCAATCTTTTTATTGTGCTAGGCCAACAGCTAATCCTTTGTTCCCAGGTGGGCGGCTGCTGCACTTTATTATTGTACCGTATTTTAAAATCTCTGCTACAGGTCCTTTCTGCCCTCTAGTGGTATAAAAACATATTGCGTCACAGTAAACGTTACTCTTCCTTAGAAGGGTGTGTTTGTTGGTGTATTAAAAAAAAAAGGTTTGATCAGAGCACTGTATTTATTCACAAAATTAGTTAAAATAATATTTGTTATTGTACATAGTTTACATGTATGTATTTTTACATTTCTGACCAGTACATCTTTCATATATGCTTTACATGAGCTCCCTGTGCCACCATGGTTTTTCTCACTGGGCTTTGGTTTCCCCCCGCCTCCTCACTGTCTATAAGGAGACAGGTGTGTTTGGCAGGTCACCTGTCGTCTCTCTGTCTATATTCTTTCCTCTGTCCCAAATACCTCGGGATAGAGCCCAGATCCACCTTTGAACCAAATTAGAAATAAGTGATAATAACGGTATTTATAATACATTTGACTTAAATATCCACTACTATACTACTGCTAAGAAAAATGAACTACTGAAACATAATAACAGAATTGGATATAAGAGGAATGGCCACAAGGTGGGGGTAAGTAGCAGAAAGTTTTTCTTCATTTATTTTGTTTGATTTCAGGAACATATAATTTAAAAATCCATTGTTTGAAAAAAAATACACGCAGAAACACACAGACACACACACACACAATAAGCATGTAGGTATATATATTTATGAATATCAGGATAATTTAATTCTATGTCAAAAATACAAATTGCAGGTAATTATACATAAAAGCATTACTCAAAATAAAGAAACTGTTGTGGCAAATCCAAGTTCTTTGAACACGGTCACAAGACCTACAGAGGGCAACTGTACACAAAAAGTTTCTGTGAGGTCACACTAATCGAAGGAGATCAAAAAACAAAATCAAAGATGCACTTGATGTTTTAAATGATCAAATTAAATGATCAAATTGCAAGGTAACAGCTGTATTACAACTATGTAGCATTAGGTTATGCCTGCTTTCCATAACACATGACTACAGGTCCTGATCAATTAGAAGATACAACTGGTAGGAAAACAACTTTCACATCATTCACAACAAGTGTGAATGATGAGTTGAGATTAGATTTTCTATTGGTTGTTATGAAGTATTACGCAAGTATGCAAGTTGGACAACAAATGCATGTCTCTTCTGTTTATCATCAAGGTTATCAACCTATTCCATTATACTGTCAATTAAATCAAAGAACAAGAGCAATTGAGTTGTACTTTGCATCCTTCAACAGTTGATCAAGCAGTATTTCAAGTATGGGCAGAGTGGCGGTCACAGAAAACACACAACTTGACAGAAACAAACAAGTCGATCTAAAAATGAATCTTTACCAGTTTCAGTTCAAAGATCGAAACAAACTTAGTAGGAACAATACATTAATTTGCAGTAATAAAGACATCGAATGCTGCAGTGGTGTTGATCTGTTTCCTTTAGTTTTTCATAGCCGTGAAAATTCAGTAGCACAGTACTGCTGGGTGTGTGTGTGTGTGTGTGTGTGTGTGTGTGTGTGTGTGTGTGTGTGTAAACAGGCATTGGTGCATGGACATCAGTGCTCTCTGCTGAATAGCTGTGTGTGCTAATGGTGCAGACCTCTGTCAGATTCGGGCCCCATCACAAGCATCCAGCAATCAGGGTTCAAGCTAGGATCCGTCCATTAACACTGAAGCTGGAGGATGCAGGCGGTGAGGATGCGTGGCACAGAGCAGGTTGCTCTCCACAGCATGCACATCAGCCTGCACTTTCCAAGGACATTACAGCTTCATTCCACCAGCTTTCTGGTGGCAGGGTATCATTAGTGCACTTACAGGCACCCGGAGAGGTGAGAGCAGATGAATTTGGGGCTTTAATATCCACAAGCTGGTCCACAGGATGCCAGGCAGAGTGTGACAATTTATCTCGGGGGTGATGGAAAATAGCAGGTTAGTTTAATGATGAGTTGGTGTGGCCATGTAAAAACACTCACCAGAGAGTGGGTGATTGAGAGAATGGAGGAGGAGGCGGAGGAGCACCAAAAAAATAGAGCGGCAAAACAAACTGTTGCACCCTTTTGGAGTGTGTTGTGTCCTTTCTGAGCTGGAGTGCAGTTTTCATTTACTAAATCACCAACAACAGGCCGATTGTCCGTTTTTCATTTTAGAATGTTCCATAAAAGAATGAGATGTCGGAAATTCCGAAACTTAAATTATTTAAATAACAATGATAAAATTATGGTCTTGTTTAAAATAACTTGACAAAACCCAAGACATTAAGTTTTATATATATATATATATATATATATATATATATATATAAACAATAAAATCAACATCTAATAATGCAATACAGAAAGTGATATACTGAAATTATGTACAAAGAATTCTACCAAAATTAAATATTGGATTAAATCAAATGCAAATATGACTTGATATCATGATACATAATTTTCAATAAGGTATTTATTTTTCTTAAAAATAATGAGTGAATCCTAACTGGATGATTAGTGTGATTTATTCCACTCAAGTATTTATTTACTCCATTGAAAGAACATTTTACAGCACAATAAAACAGCAGGTTCTCTTGCAGTTTAGCCTTCAGAGTATGCTATAAAATGCAGTTACAATAAGGACAACAGGTTTTTGTGGTAATCTTTAAAACTCTGGGAATTGAAATTGTATCATTACTATTCAAAAATGTTTATCTGCCCAGTCTCAAAGCTTTGTTTATTCATGGATTAAATTTAGAAAGAATAAATAAATAAAAAAAAAAATCAATCCACCATCTCTGTCTCCCCTGGCAACAGGTTATAATCCATAGTTACAAGGATCGGTTGCTAGGTGCGTTGCCGAGATACAGACCTTTGTCTCTGCTGGGTCCTTGATGATGGCAGAGAGATGAGAGACGGGTGAAAAGATGACAAGAGACAAGACACCGAGGACAGGAAATAGATGTACACACCTGAAAAAAGGTTGGGGGCGGGGGGGAGCAAAGTGAGGAAAAAAAAAAGCCGCACAAAGGTAGCGCCAAATCAGAATGAGACCAGAGAATAAAAAGTGAACACACAAAAAAAGGATAATGTAACAGCCTAAGTGGACAATCTCTTCACCTCCATTTTCTGTGCCTCAATTTTAGTGCATCTCTGTCTGTTTTTATGTCTGCTTCTGTATGTGGCAGAGTGAGAAATAGGAATGAAAGAAGGAAATGGGAACTGTGCTTTCACTCTTTGAAAAACCTACTGTTATGTTAAAAAAAAGAATACATTGATGACAATAGCTTGTATCCTGTTAAGTAATAAATGTTTTTACAAATAATGCCAAGTAAAGTTGAGCGGTTTGGTTGTTTTCACCGTGCTTTTAATATATTAGTTTCTGTCTATGATGAATATCTTATTCAACACAATGATCCATTTGGGATATTTTTTTAATGCTCTAATAATATGTTTGACCTTTTGTACCCCTGACATTCACATAGAGAAAACCCACACAGGCATTCAGCATTTGACAACAGAAGCACCTGAGCTGAACAAGCCGTCTCTCTTTTTTTTTTTTTTTTTTTTTTTTTAATCCAAATGGTGCATATGATTAGTACAGTGATAGAATCCCGCGAGAATGCTTCCTTCCTGCTTCCTTGCTGGAGAACGAGTTTCTGGTGCTGAAGTTGAAGGCACAATCTGCTGCTTCCACAGTAGATGTTCCCCTGTCTCACCCCCAGGGGGCAGTAGCACCGTTCACACCAATGCACAGCATTCTGAGCCGTGTCTGAGCCCCCCCCCACCCCACAACTCAGAGCACTTCTGCAAACTCTCTCCACTGACCTCACTGCAGTTTCCCTTTGGACGAGTGTTCATGAATTCTACTAAGATTAAAGATGTTAGTACAATGATAAAGGAATGACACAAGCATGTAAAAAGCAGGGATCGAGATCTGAAGTAATGTAGGGAGTGCAAGTTTTGGTGCCCATCACATCTGAGAATGTTATTAAATAAATTCAAACAAGCCCACAAATACCCCAAATACCCTGTATTTCTTATAGTGTGCTTTATTATGTGTGTATTTCACAACTATTGTGTCATCATGGGAAGCAGGAAAAATCAGGGTTAGTCTGAGGATGAGCTTTTGATCTCTTAAAGGTGCAGCTGAGAGGGTTTACATTCATCTGAAAAACCGCCTATGTACATCTGACTGACAGCATTTGAAAAATACCAACTGACTTTCTCAGCTTTGTTACATGGGTGGCATTAAATTTTCCATTTTCGGCTATGTTCCAAACGTATAGCTCCCGTAAGGCTTGGTAGACACACTTAAAGATTCTAGTGAGTTATTCATAAAAGTTGATGAATTTCTCAGTCTTGGTTTGTTGGCTGCCTTGTAAGATAGTCTTAGTATAATAATGCATCCCAAAAAAATCCAACCGAACGGAATTAATACACAATAAGAAATTAATGAAATGTCTTTTTGTTTGTGACGTCTACTTTAGTATTCACAAATAATCTGATTTTGGGGAAAAAAATATTATATCTGTAGGTTTTAATATGTAGAAAGACACTCAATTTACAACTCAAATGTGTATTTTCTATCAGGTAAAAATGCATTTTGTGCAGGAATATTTAGATTTAATCTTAGATTTCACAGTCTCTGTCCTTGAACTCAACAACGCATTCATAATGCAGACTCTTCATTGAGGAGAGACCCCTGTTGGTTGATTGGAATGACTTTCCTAATTGGATTCAAGTCCTAATTGAAACGTAATAAAAATGCATCAGTAGACGTGGCGCCAACAATTACCTCATGCAAATCACTTGATGAATTGACGTGAGGGGCGTAATTGCAGCTGTTAAAAAATGCATTGATTTCTCCTGGAATAACATCAATTCAAATCAGTTTACACTCCTGCCCCAGCCTGTGCGCAGGGAGCGTTTGTTGCTGCTCAGTGTCCCAGTTTGGAGGTGTATTGTACAGGAAGAAAAGGAACGGAAACATCTGCACTTTTCACGTTGGTACGATGACTTGCATCTTATCAGCGTGCTACAGCAGTTCATATGGATTACAGAAAAAACCCCTAAAACAAAACAGAATATATGTGTACCTCGCTCTTGCCCTGAGATCATACAGAGGGTCTGACTTACTTTAGTTTGTAAAGAAAACTTGTTGTTGGGATGTAAGAGATGCTTCGCACACACACATACACACACACACACGTAGACATAAGAACACCCAGACACACACACTAAAATACTGTTACACAGGGCAAAAAGGGGTTTATAAATCAAATAAACACAGGAAGGGTCTGCCTTTAATAGGTCACTCAGCCAAATGTTTTGGATATTATCTGTCTGTCTGCCGATCAGGGGGAAACAGTGCTGAAAGAAAGGGTTAAAGCCTTTTCTGAGTTATCGCCTACCACTGTAGTCATAGCAACAGGTTAATAAGTAGCTTCTGTGATCTTCTGCAGTTGCTGCTCGGGTTGCTAAGAAACAACTAGCTTTCTGGACATTGTGGGCTGAACTACAAACATCCTTTGATAGGAATGAAGTTTAAATATTTCAAGTTAATGTGGGGAAGGAGAGCGGTCCCGTGTGCACAAAGGGAAAAGTAAAAGCTGCCCTGAGCTGCATTACACCTACAGCCGCAGTGATTACATCTACCACATTCGCCCTCTTTGGGCTGAGAGGGAACACGGCAAAACAAAATTGAACACTTGCTAAATCCAGCTACCTCATACCTCGGAGGCTAGCGGTTGGCCCGTGTCTTAAGGTAAACGGGCCAATCAGAGTTGGAACAGAGTGACTGTTCCTAGACGCGTGTGCGAAACCAAGGGCAAATTAAAGTATTGCCTCCGAGTTGCATCATTCTCCCCTCATAGCTCTATTAGCAGGCCAGCAGTGTGTCTTTACGAGAGCTTCTCTCAGAGCAGGATAAGACACACTTCCCCACAGTGATGTTTTTTTTATGATCCACGTGGCATTATGCGCGCTAGTTCCTACAAGTGCAAACAGCACTTGAATTATTTATTAATAATAATAATAATAATAATAATAATAATAATAATACATAGTATTTATAAAGCGCTTTTCTCGGTACTCAAAGACGCTTTACAAAAAAAAAAGCTTTTAGAAGAGTAGATTTTTTCTTTTTCAATTCCAGTGATGAATTTCTCACACAGATGAACACATGAATTAGAAATTAAAAAACAAACAAACAAACGTGATTCTGTGTTTCTGTTCTTAAATGCCCTCCTTTGTCTGGTCCTTATCGCTTTACCCTCCAAATAATTGGACCAGAAAAGCGCATTGATTCAGAAACGAGGGACCGTTGACACTGACACACCACATGAGCAAACAAACCAACAGCCTGACTGGAGGAAGCTGTGAGCCCAGTGTGGGGAGCACTGCAGTCGTTTTAGAAGATAATGCTCAATTCCCCCCCTCCCCATGCTTTGCTTTAACTTGGCTCAACTGTCAGCTGCTAATTGCTACTCCCTCAAATGACACACACACACACACACACACACACACACACACGTACTTCTATCTTTGTGAAACGTTCATGGACATAACATATTATAAAGTTCTCTCTTTACTAGTTGAATAAGTATTTTGATGCTCAATATGTAACAAATACAGTACAAGGACACACACACACACACACACACAGAAATGAGTTGAGGTATTCAGAAGTACATAATATCTAACGCTGAAGGATTGTGTGCACGGTTGTATAATTCGATAAAACCTGTGATAAAACATGTTACGCCATTATCCATAAACATGCATGCGCGTGTCATGTTTCAGATGCGAATAATTTTCTATGTGTGGCAACAGTGAGGCTTAGAAGGAGCATTAATTGCGTATTTTATGTGATTAAGTCAGTAATCAGAAAGTAATGACACTTCAGTGTGATTTATGAGAAGGGATTAAATTTCACAGCTGAAAGGTGGCAGGTTAAACAACATTGACCCGACAAATACTAGGAGAGGTTTAAACAAAGGCCAGCGCTAATTCATCAGTTGAACAAGGGGGCCGGGGAGCGGGATGCATGTCGCCGAGCTTTGGCCAAGTGGAGTGAGGTTACGCTACTTTTGATGAAGGGAAAATTGCCCCCCCCCCCTGTCTTTATTAAAACTACACCTTGCCCTAACCGCCCGTGAAACGTAGTCGCAGAGGAAGGTAGACAGACTTTGCAGTTGTGGGATTTTAACCATGACAAATTTCTAAAGCGTATATTTGCAGATGAAAGCAGAACTCTTTCAAATACTGATTAGAGGCTGCCTGCTCCCACAGGGGACTCCACGCTGGTTTTGCTTCATTCACTCTCGTCCTTGATTACCCGATTGGTCCCATTGATTGAAGGGGGGACTTTAATGACCTATTATCTTATGTGTTAATCAGGTGTTGACAGACAGTCCTCCCTGGTAACCGGTAGGACTTAGGGGCCAGGATGGACAGAGTTAGCTGAACTCCCAGCTGCCCCAGTGAGGCGAAGGTTGAGTAGGACACAGCGTGCTAATGTGCCGCTCGGCGAGTCTCCTTCTGCAGCACAGTCTGTGCACTCTGGTGACATCATCTCCAGCATGTCCAGGTCGTCTGTGACTCAGATGGTCTGGAGCCTGCTGGCTTTCAGTCGCTTTCATTTTACATCTGCCATCTGAATGATGTAATCAAGAGAGGAAATAATTAATAATCTGAAAGTCGGTACGTTCTTCTTTAACTTCGTATTTATGAATTTCAGGGATTTGAAAGGGTTACATCTGGAATAGTCTGCTATATTACTGAATCTTCCAACAGATCTTGATGTCTTTAGGCTTATTACAATTCATTACAAATATGTTTTTCCAATGAAATGTGCTTTATTGGTCAAAAAATTTATTTATTAAACGAGACAATTAGAGATCGAGACTTTGATATTGTAACAAAGCCTGGTTAGTTGAGTGGCTCTATTTACCTGTATATCAGATAGTTATCTCTTTTGGACACTGTCACTCTCCTATCATCGTTTTTCTTGGTCAAGACGTGTAAATCGTGGCGAGTGCACTCTCTGCTTTACGCGATTAAAAAAACAATGACACATCCCTGTTTCACCTGTCTGCATCACTGCCTGCATCTGTCTCCAACCCAAATGTCTTTTGTTCCTCCCTTCCCCGCGTGTCTCGCTGCATCCCTCTCCTTAATTATCTCTCTTTTCAATCCCAGCATCTTCAAGTCTCATCAATGCTTCTTAATTTCCATCAATACCACTGCAGCCTAAGCTAACTACACCTGTCCAGTCACCATGGCAACCTCACCTCTGACAGCAAAGAGCTCTGTAAGACATGGCATGCTGATGAGATATTGATTAAGCTTTTGTAATACATAATAGGATCAAATAGATTGCGCGCTTTGCTTACCAAGGTCTTCTTTACACACTGTTTAGTTATATTCTTTTGTTATTTAGGAATCTGCATATGAACAGGGATGAAAAATAAATAATTCCACTTTTTCGACTCATCAAAATTTTTAGATCCTACTTTTTAAAAGAAGTAATAACCCAGATTTATAAACATCCCACTGTGCAAATCTACGTTTTAAAGACTGTTGACAACACATTTCGCCGTAGCTTATGTCTGGTGTTCTCAGCATGTTTCCCATTAAAGTTCATCCTGACAGGTCCACTGGAGTGTACAGAAACTCCTAAATGCTTGGCTGTCCTTAATGGATGCATTGATATATTAATGGACCATAAAAGTCAAACGCTAAATGCACAGTAAGTGACAAGTGGTAAGCTGGTGGTGTAAATATTTATGTAGTTAAGACATAGAACATGAAGCTATGATGCTTTAGACGCCTAATGAGCCACATGGCATGGATTTAAAAGTTTGACAGTAATAGTCTGCAGTGTAATTCCTCCTGTGTGTGCATGTACTGAAGCAAAGAACCAGAAATGCTTGTTATCTATTTTCTGTAATTGGTATTTATGTCATGGTTATGTTGCACGTTCTGTGACTTAAGTGTTTGTTTTTAACCTGGAGGTTAACAGATGGGTCAAGTGTAATCGGTTACCTCCGTATCCAACATTACCTCCAAATCAAACTTCCCCCATTTACAGGCAGAATTTGAGAGGACGCTAAAGGATGAGGATAGATTTTCAGAAACTCTACTTTTCTCGCTGCTGTTGCCAGCTGCAATATTTGAGCTTTATGAGAGCAATCAACCTCATCAATAATGTTAATACACACAAGACACACTCCAGCCGGGCAGGAGATTGTGTGTTTTCCAGATTTACGCAGAAGATTTGGAAGGACACAAGCTTGAAAATTCTTCTCCTTTTTTAATGAATATATTGACAGGAGTGAAAATCAAGCATAAGCCAGGGACTAGAAAGAACAATGTTGGAAAAACTGTTTTTTCTTTTAAACAACTCAAATAAGGATGAAGACAACAAACTAATAGCTTTCCTTCATCCGATCCATACTTCATGATTATCCCTCACTTCAAAACATTAAAAAAATGGAAGCGTCAAAAGAGTCTTGGTTTTCCATTTTCTTTTCTGCGCCCCCGCCCCTCCCTGTTGGAGACAAACAAACAGCCCCCTGTTAGCACATTTCATTAGCTTTAGGGGTTACAGAACAGATTGAGTATCGACGGTTGTGGCCATCGAGGCTTATGGCTCAAAGGCAACAGTAGAGGAAAATCTCAGGGGCAGGAGATGCAATCGAAAGGACCAAAATAATTCAGCAGGACTCACTCGAGGAACAATCCAGTTTGTCATGTGGAATCATGGAGTGTCTGTCGCACAATGAGAAAGATTCCCTGGAGAAATGGCACAGCAGTCAGCATGTGAATAGCCAAGAGTTAGCTACACTACCCAGCTACACTTCCTGTTTTTTGTTTTATCCCCTCAACTTTAGCAGCCATAAATCTGCTTCCACACCATGACTACACAGGTGCACCAGTGGGAACCATAAACCAAAAATGATGTGCGGCGTCCAGGGATGATTTGGCTCCCTGTGTTGTCATTGGTCGACCTGGGCAACCATAACTGTCAGATGCTAATGTTCTTTTTCTTTTATGGTGATTGACATTTGGAAAATGTGCGACCGTGCTGATTTGCTGTTAAAGAAATTAGTGAAAGACTCACTAAGATGTTTTTTTTTTTTTTTTTTTTGAGATTTAATGCAGGAGTAGGAGGAGACTGAGCCAAAAAACAAACTCTGATCACAGGCTTCAATGTGCCCTAACCTTTCATGCTGTAATATCTCTCAATAAAAGAAAGTAGGAGGAAAGATTCCTGATTAATAGGTTAAAACTTCTGCTCCTTATTCACAAACCACAACTAGCAGCACTCGCCGAACCTGATTTTGTTTCATCTGTAACACCTCCACGAGACAAGAGCCGTATATCCATTTCCCTTTAATCAATTCTCAATTTATTCCGCTCCCTCTTCCAATCTCCCTTCCATTTATTATGCATTATTCGCCCTTTTTAAATGATTTTCTACTAACCGTCTCATCTAATTTGGCATTCGGATATGGTTAGTGCTGTTAGCTCAATTAATACAATGGTATGTCGTAAATGCATTCTCTCCACAATCCGAGTGACAAGAGGACATCGAACACTTCACACCCCAGCATATGGAATCATGCATCTAAACGTGATGGATCCAAACCTTCAAGAATTATCTAATCACGTTATGCGAATAGGTAAAAAGGACAAAGCAGACATGATCTTCTACAGGACTGTGCTTTATTTTAGTCTAAGCAGAATATAATAAACTAGAGAACTACAGAGTTCAGGAGCACTATGGGAGATACTCACCCCAAGTTAGGGACAGGGACCCAACCCTTATGCTTATTTAAGTTACATCTCTGGTTAAGAAAAAAAAGAAAGAAATGTAGACATAAGATGGTAAAATCTGCGACTGTAAAATCCCAAATGTATGATAATGTAAATGGATTTGAAGATGAAGAGGATCAAACATTGATTGTGAAGCTGGGAATGTAAAGATCTATGGTCCACGGTGTGAAAGATTTGTGACTTAAGGTGGATTCTTTAAAGGCTCTCGTTGAATACTTGATTAGAGCAAACACCTCAGTTATCTGAGTCAGTTTACATTTTGGTCCTTTTAACCAGTGGAAATGGAGGTGGGTGACCACATTCTTATGACAGAATGGGCTCGAGACAAAACTGACTCCTCTGATGCAGCTTTCTTTACCACAGATTTTTGACTTTGATTTTTTTTTTTTTTTTTTTTTTTGCGGTTGGAACATCCCCAGGTCAGACCGTGTCCGAACACGGTCCACAGGCAGCGCTGTCAGAGAGAACAGGCATGATTTAAGGCAGTTTCCCTCCTCACGTGGACAAATCAACCTGGCTGAAGGAAAGCAAGGGGGACAATATCAACGGCGGAAGAACGTCATCAGTGGATGGAATCACGTTAGAAAAACAGATATGTCTAGGATTAGGATTTCCAAAAATGGAAAAAGAATAAAAAAAAGCAATGGCACTGGCACTGAAAAGTACATCAGTGGGAAAAAAATCAGGTGTAGCAAAGATGTAACAGCATATGTATGAAAAACAACTTTTACTTTTTTTTTGTTTGTTTTTAACAAAAAGGCCTCAGATGAGATTTTTTAACGAACATGCAAAGTTGATTCATCTGGACTTAACTATTCAGTGGTTTAATATTTCTAAATACACATGACCAGTACAAGAAAAAGTCATTCTTTTACAGTTCAGACTTCCGATGAGCAGACTCTCTTTGAACTCGAACTCGAACACTCACGGGAGATTTCATTCAGGGATTGTGCGGTTGCAAGAAACAAAAGGAATGCGGTCAAAGTATGTATAAATAAACCTCATGACAATGGGTGTATCCCAGCTTCAGCAGATAAAAAAAAAGACAGGAAAAAGAATGAATCACCAACATGAGTATAAAAAAAAAATCCCATTTTTTTTAAACCTCAGTGCTTCACTATACAAGAAATAAAAACCTTTTATCCTCTGCTTTTGATAGATTATCTTATAGGATCCTTCTCTTAATTTTGCTGAAATATAGTTCCTATTCTTTTAGTGTTTTTTTTTTTTTTTCTTTTTTTTCCTAAATGTTTGAACATGATGCATTGAAATGAAGGGTGTAAAGAAAAGAAGGGTGAACAGAATTGAAAAATAAGCTATATTGTATCTACAAGAGTCACGCAGCTGTCTGGTCTGGAGAGTAGAGCCACATTTGGTAAATCAAGCAGGGGGCTTCTGCTGGAATCTACTCTAATTGCTCACTTGGGTTGCTTCATTTCTCCAGTCTTGGTCTTTTTCCCCACATACGTGTGGTTTTGTTCATGACTGTTAAATCAGGATATATGTACATGTTTATCAGGCTGTTATCTGGACTCTCATCTTGTAAAACTATAAAATGATGAGCAGTTCAAACATTTTAATTTCTTTTTCGTGACACTGTCAAAGGGTAAGCATGCAGATGGGTGAACTCTACTGCCATGTGTGTTCATTTACCCCAGCTGGACTCATCCAGTGACCACACAGGCGATCTTTCTTCTATCAGAAAACTCGTGTCAGTGTATGCAGACTCTTGGTTTAGAGCTCACTTTGGGACTGTGGTTGAGATTCAACACGATGTCTGACACTCTAAGCCCTGGTCCGGTTCTTCCTGTTGTAGGACGTATGTTCAGGACAGAAACTCTCAGAGATCCCTGAACTGCTGTGGATACATTTTATAGTGACATCAGTGTCCCACAGAGTTGGGGTTTCTGGACATATGCTGCTATACAACCTTCCTTTCTTTTTGTATTTATAGGCTATTTACATTAAAGAAACAAATCTTTCCCGTTGTTACTGTCAGTCATGTTTATAATTGCACACCTGCTGCAATGAGTGATGATCTTTGCTATTAAAATTGGATGATATTAGACTCGCCGTTTTTCAGATCTTGGGCTAGCGGCTAGCTGCCTGCAGTGGGACGAAATCTAACCTCATGCCTGTGATTCTGTTTGACCTCCCACAGTGTCAGGGGTAAGGCAAGGCTCTGAACCTCTCCACTAATCATGACATCATAGTGTCTGATGCCCTGAGCATTGGGAGCGATTTTGTGGAGTTTCAGTTTAGCACACAGCACCCCCCACCCCAGAATGCCTACTTCCACTTCTACCTTTTAGCATATAAAAATCCCATTTCCAGAAAAAAAGCCTTTCTTTCCAAGAGTTAGATGACAGAGACACTCCTAAAGCAGCTATTAAAGAGAAGCATTAATTTCTCTCTTCCTGTCCAACAGGTTCCTTTAATTATCTCCCCATGTTCAGTCAATTATATTTCACTTCCTTTCCTTGACAGTCACTGCTATTTTAGGGTGGGTGTTTTGCACCCAGGGCGTGGACACACAAAGACATGCTCTAATACAGTAGTTTCTGTGTTGCCACCAGTGGCTGTGGTTCTAGACGGCCCTCAGAGGACATACTTCTGTCTAGTGCTGCACCGGTTTACTGTGTATATGCCTCTGCTTTCCTTTCATGTGACGACACAGGTTCAGGGGTACGTAAAGCAGTGGCAGAAAACACATGGTCTACACTTTAATGCATTTTAATACATAATGATGTGCTAAATTTATTGTCTCAGCCTGGCAAATTCGCTTGTTTCATTGCCGAAGGTTCTTTCTAATTTGTTTTTTCCCCCTCCCAAATTACAAAGGGAACTCGGTGAATTAGTACAAAAGTAAAGTAGCATATGGCAGCAATGTGGTGATTACTGTTAATTTAAGTTCTTTTGTAATTGGTCTTAGAGCTAAAACGTTGCTGATGACTTTATTTATATCTCAACTTAAATTATCAGTGATGTGCAAGCCCAAAGGAAGCACTTCTTTGTAAAACCTCATTTTGATGATGAAACAGTCTCACCTCTTTGGAGATTTGATGTGGTTTTCCTGTTATCTAGAGGTATTGCAGCTTGTCATAGCTATGCAGCTAAGGTGAACATTAAATACTTTTTTACATAATTGTCGATGTTTGCAAGTCTGTGAACCCCTTGATCAATACCCATTACGTAGTGACAGTGAGATAAATAAAGGGTTCAGAGGCTGTTTTCTAGAGTTGTCACATCAATGTCAGCTCCACCAAATACTCTCAGTTACCTGGGATTAATATTTTCAAACATCTGTGCAATGTTGTCTTCCTTTGAGTTACTCTTTTAAAGCTCGGCTGTAACTGGCATTAAATGAAGAGTGATTCCAGGATAGATGCTATCAATTTAAGTTGGCTTAGATGGTGGAAGCAAGATGTCTGTGTAGATTCTCACTCATCCAGGTCATGGTTATCCAACCACCCTGCCAAGGACTCTCAGGTGACCACCCGGGCCATTAACATGCCAATGGTCCACAGGGCTATATTTTCAAGCTCTGCCCCAGCAAACTTAGAACTGAAGAAGCTCTCTGGAGAGAGGGCGAAACGTTTTCAAGGAAACCTTTCAGTCCAGTTGACACAGAGAGATCTACTTTGGATGGTGGAACCAAGGTATTTTGTGCATGGCAGCTTGTATAGTATAGGAGGCCCATGGACCAAATCCTCCTGTGCAGAATCAGGGAGGAGGACAGGAGGAAGCTTTGTCAGTGAATAAAAAAAATTGACAGATGGGAAAAAAAAAATGTTTCTTGGACATTTTGGAGTGTATTCCAGAGCTATTTCTGGTGGGAGGGCTGTTACATCAATAATATTCTCTGCAGAGTGTAAAAGGAAGAGGAGTCTTTTTAACAGAGCTGGAGTGGTGATTTCATGTTTCCTAATTTAACCCTGGATGAACAACGATGCTAAATGAACACTACTTTTCATGCAGTTAGCAGGATGGTATGCTAGGCTGGCTTTGGGCTCGCTGGGGACTCAACCTATGGTATCATTAACACTGGAAACTGGTACAGCATCTGCTACGAGACAGAGGAAACTGCTGGTGCAGAAATGTGAGCTCCATGTTCTGTTGAAAAGAATCACCAGCAAACACATAATTGAGAGAAAAAACACTGGATAAGAGATTGCTAGTGGAACATTTGATTGCTAATTGATTCTCTCAGCCTCGCATATGCAGATGATGAACAGAAACAGTTGCAGAACATGGCTTTGTCTATTAACGCACAAGAATTATTCTGAATTATGTGGAAGAAACAAATGAATAGGATTTCAGTGTGACTGTTACTCGAGCTGTCCTATGGAAGGGTTGAATTTGGAACGAGACGACCTACTGTGCTTCACAAATATTCTTCCAGCTTCGACCAGTACTGTGCTTTACAGATGTCCCAGCAGGGATTCAAGTGAGTAAAAGACAGGAAGGGCAAGCAATTTCAGAAAAACAAACAAACAAACAAACAAAAAAAGACCTCTGTGGTGATAGTGGAGAGACGATTCAATGCCTAGAAAAAAAAGCACAGTAATGCAACAACACATGCCAGATACTTCTCAAGATTTCAGTTATTACCAGCAAAGCAAACTAACCCTAACTCTATTTCTGTAAACCTCGCTTGAAAAATTAAACACCTAATAATAAAAACATTTCACCCCCTCGTCATTGCCTCTTTGAGTAAATTTTGCAGCATTATTGGTGCCAGGTCAGCTGTAGACAGCCTGGCCAGGGAGTATCGGCACAAACATAATTCTCTCTAATCTTCCTTCTGTCATCCATGAGCATGCAGGGGACCATCTCTCCCATCATTTGGTCCAAGTGATTATCGCAGTGATTTTTCACTTGGTTGCTGCTAATGTATATAGGCTGGAGATTTCAGCGTGATTAGAGGGAAAGGTGAAATAGCATGTCTAATACGGTGCAGAAGATAATTGAAGGGTAGTGAGTACGGACATTAACCAGGTTTGAAAATGGCGTTCCTAGGGGAGAGCCTTTGAATTGCTGGGCTTTGGAAAGGCATGATCGACCTCTGGAAAAGGGATGGAGGTGGCTGACAGCCCAAATCCAGACCTTATGCTTATTTAATGGACAAAATAACAACTTAACAAAAGGAGAATGGGACTAGAAAGAGTCTCAATATCATGGAACAATTGGTTGCTGAGAGTCCAATCAAAGCTGAACCATTTTAAAGCTCGGCTTTGAAAAACATATAGATCATAATGAAGATCTAGTAGATATAATGTAGCTTTTTTTTCCCCACAGATGAAGTCATTAGGTTTTTGTCATTGAAGCATCAGTTTAAAGGATCGCAACATCTTGTTTGGATGTTGACTTCCTCATTTCACCTCCCCCTCTCCTTTTTGCTTAGCCATGCCTCTCACTACCAGCTGTCAGCGCTCAAAGAGCTGGTGTACGGATGTAAGCTGGTGTTCGACAGAGAAAATTGGGAGGTGTTCAGAGTGCTGGGAGCAGATTGCCGACCCCCACCCCCAACTCATTCCAAACATATCGATCATTTTTAAGAGCAACCTGCGTCTCAGGTTTTAGAGCAGTCAAAATAAAGGGTAGAGGCCTCTAAATCAGGACATGGCAGTAGCAGAGCACTCGATTCCATTCTGCATGGCATCAGTGTCACGAGATACAAGCAAGCTGAAGGATGGTTGAAGTTAAGACACTGCCAAATCTTATTCAGATAAAGTATGGTTAAGCATTTTTTGTTTTCTCTTTCATAGGCTCTGTATTTAATAATGAACAATGGATGTCAGGGCACATGTTAATAATGGGATTTCCATTATGTTTGACAGAGCTAAATTAGCTCTAAAAGCCCGCACCCCCCTTTTCCATCAATACGGCAAATTGAGTTTGTCTTCAGAAAAATGTTTGTTTCTATCTGCAAAGGCAATTTTTCTCCATTTGGAGTTTTTGCAGCAGCTCCAGCAGATATCTTTGGCAGGTCCCTTATAGAAGTCCCGTTTCCTTACAATGGGTCTGCTTTGTTTTTCTGACAGAATTCTGATGCCACAAGGACCGATTCATCTGTATGCTGTTTATTCTGCTGGCAGTTTCAGTAGCTGTCCCCTCATTCCATTCTGCACCTCACGATCATCCATTTGTCTATCTCTCTTTGTAGAGCCATTCCCTTTTAACGATTTGAAGCTTCATATTTCACACTCCCTGTCAAATACAAAAGAACAAGGAAAGAAATCAGAAGGAGGACCAAAAGAAACATGTCCATTTTGCTGGGTCTTTACAGTGGATTGTCGCTTGAACACAAAGGCTAGTGAGAAGCCAAAAAAAACAAACCAAACCAAACCAAACCAAAAAAAAAAAAAAAAAAAAAAAAACCCAAAACATCTGCACCCTGTCCAGCACAGACATTTTGTAAGTTCAGTCATCTTTTCTTTCCTCCTTTCTCCCAATCGTCCTGAACAGTCTGTCTTTCGCCGTCAGAGTGCGGTGACGTATACTGTGATGAGTGAGATATCCAGTGGCTGAACCCACATCCACGAGAAAGAGACACGTCGCGTCCAGGGGCAGATGAATGATTTCTTCCCTTCCTTTTTTCGCCCCCACTTTCATAACAACTTCACGTTTTTTTTTTTTCTTTTTTAACAACGGCAAAAGTTAGCAAATCTACTTTCCCCCCCCCCCTTTTCTCCTAAGATACTTAACTAATCTACAACCTGGTGCTAAATCAGCAACCAGAGCAAAATGTCAGTCCCTATACTACAATTCCATGTTTTTTTTCTTTTTCTCTTTTTTTTACACACTATTTTCATTTTCTTTTATTTTTACTTACAGTAGGCCACTGGATATTGATTTAATTATTATTTTTTTATTACGAGTAACTTTTAATACTTGCAGCTACAAGGTAAGAGTTTTTAAATATATATTTATATATTTATATATTTATATTGATTTAAAAAGCGTTTAGTCCTTTGGTCCCTATTTCCTAAGGAATGATGCATGTAAATTATCCTGGATTCTCCTTTTCTCTTCTTTTCTTCTTCTTTTTCTTCTTCTTTGATCCAGAGCTTGCCCTTTCACAGAGCACACCTGTGTAGGCACAAAAACCAAAATGGCAGCAGGCTGGTGTGTGTGTTTTGTGTGTTTTATGTGTCTTCTTCAGTACTTGAGTTGGCATTTGCACGTATTTATACATGTACAAAGTTTTTTTTTCTTTTTCTTTTTTTGTACCATCCGTAATTGTGTGTGTTTGGTTTGTTATCAGTGTGTGTGTGTTTATCTACTGTATATCTTCTGTCAGTTATGCATGCTTTGAGCATAATGAGTCTATAAAGGTTTTTTTTTCTTTTTTCCCCCATCATGTCTAAAAAACAGCAGCAAAAACTTGGTCTCTGCAAAAAATCTTCTTCCACAGACGCCAAAGCAAAACACGGAAAAAGAGGCATTTGCGAAGAAAAAAAAAGTAAAATAAAAAGAACTCTGGGATCCCTCTTTGAGTCACCCAATCTTTCAGCGGGTTTCCAGCAGGATCAAGGGACCACCCTTCCTTCATGATATGTAGCAGAGCAAGAAGTCTTTGTACTTTTACTGCACTTGTGGAAATAAGGTGTTGCGGCCCTTCATCCTGTGATGGAGAGAGGGGAGAGAAAGAGAGGAGAGGAAAAGAGAGTAGATTCAGTGAGGCTGCAGCAAACATTCTCAGGGTTGCTGGCTCCTGGTGATTACACAGACTGACAGGCACAGCCAACAGCATGAGAAACAGACGGGGGAGAGAAAGGAAAAAAAAAAAGTGTGTCAATCAAAACCAGAAATAAATGGGCTAAAGGTGGGGTGAGAGATTTGTGTTTTAACCATATGGAACAGACATCAGCACGGTGACGGCACTAATCCAAGGAGGAACTTCTTTAAACTGATTAAAACTCTGCCAGGAAAAACAAACAAAAAAAAAAACACTAAACAAAAAGGACTTGTGCACACAATTTTCCTACATTGCCATTCATCTCATTGGTTATTGAAAGAGAAACTACAAAATTTACACTTAATAGAAAAAAAAAAGTCACTGATTTAGATGTCCACAATGCTTGTCCAAATATGAAGTCAAATATCATTTTTTTTCTGCTAAAAGCCTCTAAATATTATCCTATTCTGTCATCCATGCCTGCCTGTTGACTTAAATTGCTACCCTGTTGCTAAAAGTGTCCACAATTTCTAAGCTTAAGAGCTTTGGGTACAAAAGATAGTTTACAGCCTATCTGCCCTAATATGTTGTGAGCTGTGATGTGGATGAAGAAAGACTATGAAATCACAGTAAATCACTCTCCTGGAGTGAACATGAAAGAGGGCTGACTTTGTGACAGGAACACACATGGATAGTCTTTGTTCTTCCTTTCTGTTGCTGAAAATTATTTTGTTACACTTTCATAATATCTGATTTACCAATCCAACGCTTTCATAATGTCTGATTTATCTGACTTGTGTTGTGAGGACATCTATCTATCTATCTATCTATCTATCTATTTCTGACAGAATTGTAATTTTTAGTTTGTTTTGCATTGGGGAAGAGTTTGGCTTTGACACAGACACAGAGGGAGCTAGCTACAGTTGTGTGTAAAAGGCCGTATTTCGCAGTTACTAAAATCATGCGTGTGTTTTGATTATGTTGTACTTTCTGTGGCATTTGGTAAAAAACAGAATTAATTTGGCTTTAGTAACCTCTGTTGTGCAGTATGTGTTACTCAGGGTGAGTGCAAACATAAATCTTGTTCAGGCGGATCTTTTCGGGTCATAATTTTGATCGATTTGGTGATTATTTCACAAAAACGGGAGTCGATTAATGCACTTTTTCTTCCCCTTTAAACTGAAATATTTTGTGTAGCCTAACAGGAAAAAAAACTGTTATGCATCTGTCTGTCTGTCCCATGCTGATGTGTACTGTGTGGTTTTAATGTTGGCAGATTTTGGCCATTTGGGTCTCCAGCACTGCCAGCAGCTTTGCTTTTATGGGCTCTTTTGCACCCTCATAAATAAATAAATGGGAAATAATTCCCATGTTAGGCAAACAAAACAACCTTGCAGATGTACTCCCAGTGCAGATGGAATCACAGAAGAAGTGAAGTGTCAACATTTGCTTGCGCTATCTGCATGAACAGTGAGATTTAATTGGCTGCATAAATGCTGGGTCAACCGGGCTGCCTCTTTGCTGTGTTTAAAAACTCCTAGAAATACTGAATTCTTTTGGACAAAAAAATAAATAAATAAAAATAAAAATTTGAGATTAAACAAACAGAACAAACAGCTGCTGCCAATTAACACAGATGTGAATGTGAAGGAAGAGAGAAACAGACACTACACTACATCCATACACATGAACCCCACAAGAGAAAGTAAAACATCACAAGGGCGCACAGAACAATAGCACAAGGGTTAACGTCACTTCCAGTTAGAATCAAACCAACCAGTAAGCATGTCATTGACATTCAGTACAACAGGTAGCCAAGAGAGGCGCCATTTTACTGCACAAACTGCCAATATTCAATAAGCAGTAGATATACATATGTAAAAGAGGGCAGAGTAGAAATAATGAGAGTTTTAGAGATATCAGTCAATGCAACGTCATGCAACGTAGTCACAGTCCCACCACATGACGTCATCCAAAAGAAAATGACACCATGGGTTCAACTTACAGCTGAGGGAACTTGGCCCCATGACAGGTGTGTGTGGGGTGGGAGTGGCTATTGCGGAGAAAAGCCACCTCACACTGTGATTAGCCATGTCAGGTTGCCAGGTTGGGGGTGCAAAAGAAGGAAAGAAACAATTGGATTTTTTTTTTCTTTTCTGTTCTCCAAGTCACGATTCAACCATCCTCTCCATCATTTGTTCCATACTCTCAGTTTGACTCCAGACTCAGGTTATTACAGTTCATTATTATGAAGACAAAAAAAGACAAGTCAAACAGAAAATGCAGAACAAATAATCTTTAACAGAACACGTGATGAATTTTCTTGTTCCTCTGTGTAATTTAGAAATGCTTTCAGGACAGAGACATTCACAGGTTAGAAAGTTCAGTTGATGTTTTTATACTCTCTGCTGATAACCCTTAAGGCAGAAATGCATATTTCAGAAAGTTGTCCTGTCTACAGTAATTGGATTTTCCTTCCATTGTTTGCTACGAGGGTGGTCCTACATTCAGTGCTTTAGCTTTTTTTTTTTTTTTGCATTCAGTTTATCTTTAAGACACAGAATGCAATTTCAAAGTAGCAAGGCTCCTGAGACCAGTGGAACAGAACGCCGTCTGATCATGTTTTTAATTCAAACTTGCAAAAATCGTACGAATTATGGAGGAAAGAAAAAAAAAAGAGGGAGGTTCAGAGCTATCTTCATATTCAAAGAATCCACACAAAACCAAATCATTTCAATTTTTATTACTGTACTCAGATTGAATTTAGAAATTTGAAAAGTTACATCTGAACTTATTTGAGTAAAAATAGTTAAGAACATGCACAATACACTTCCAGTGATTTTTTTTTGACCACAAAACACTTAAACAACAATTTAGAACTGCTTTAAAAGTATTGAAATGTGAAATTTTGTAAAGATTAAAAATAATCTGAACCAAGGGCTTGTTTTAAAGGCTTCGATTTTTCTATTTTTTCATTTGCTTTTTCAGTAGTGTTCTCGATTTTGGTATATTATTTTTTTGCAACAAGTTGGTTTAGTAAGAAAAGAAGAAAGAAAGAAGAGAAGAAATGGACCAAACCGACATTAGACAAAGAAGACCCCAACAGACAGAGAAGATAAGAGGCCCCCAATCTCACACACAAATGCATGGAAAAACTGAAGAGAAAAAAAAAGTTATTGTGGGGAAAAATCTGTACATGGAAGCAGAGAACATCTCAGCATCTGTCCTGTCAGTCAGTACTATCATGCAATATTTTCTTTCACTGACATGTTTAATCAACACAGCCCCATTTTTTTCTCCACAGGGTGTCTCCTTTGAAAGCTTTTCTTCAATTAGCAGAACACGACTCTATTCAAATGCTATCACACAAGTGATAAAGGGACATCTATTATTTGTATTGCACACGTCTTTCCTTTTAAGGCCTTAAAAGACTGCAATCTAAAACAAACAATTGATATTACGGTCTTTTTATTTATGGAAGAATATACTCCGGGCATCTATTATTGTGATGAAAAGTTTCTTCGGCAGTTGAGTGAAGACAGCATCCATCTATATTTCACACTGGCAGCTGCACTTTGTGGGTACAGATTATTGGATGGATGGTGCCACATTAAATAAAGCGAACAACCAACCCGTGTGGGGTCTAATAGAATTCTCTTCTTCATAAACATAGCCACTAAAACATTTTTATGACCCTAACACTAGAAGAAAATTGAATTTGCATTGACAGAAACAGTGTGGCTGATCAGTCACATGTATTTTTTGATATAAAATTTCAACTTTTAAACGTTTGTTGAAGCTTATTTTTCATAATGTGCCCAATATTTTTAAAGTGTCAGAAGGCCTGTTTTTTTTTTAATTATTTTTTTTTTTTTTTTATGAAATGCATGTACATATGTTGTCTTGTGAAAATTTGCAGACCTACAGACCCAGGCATCAACTTTTTGCTTCTTTAATATTAAAATTTTTGCATACAAATCATACATAAAACACTGATGATATTTTATGAATATATGGAAATCACTGTTTCTGTTCTGTTTCAATGGGAAATATCAACTGAAACTATATTTACTTGCATAATAGAATATGCGAGTATGTACTGTTTCTTAAAGCATCACAGAATATTTCCAGACCTTTGTTGTCATTATCTCAACCTATATTTGAAATCTTTTTTTGTGGGATTGAATTTACGTATGAACATATGCGTGTGACATTTCGAATTTCAACCTCCCTAGCGCTGCTACTTTCAGTTATTATATCCTGTTGCTTCTGTTGAGGGATTTTTCTCTGGGAGAAGAGAAAGGAACTGATCAGGATGTTTTGTTGCTAAGCTTATGTGTAAACTGACAGACCATTCACAATATAATACAATGTTAACACCCAAAGTGAAAACACACTTTTTGCACTTTGTTATATTATTCACAGTTTCCCCAGAAGATTTGTGAAATAATATAAAGTGGAATTTTGGTGTATGGACTGTATTAACAAAGACGCTGGATTAACTTTATTGTGTGCGTCATGAGAAAATGTCTTAAAAATATACATTGAAAATCAATTATATCACATCTGACTGTTTTCACCTCATTTCATTTGGCAAAGAGTGACACAATCCATAAATGGGCCGAGACCCTTTACATTTAAATCAATCGCAAAAGTATCAGTTACCAAATCAATTATCAAATGATGATTATCATTATCAAATGATGCTCAATATAGGGGCCTTAGGCCTAAGGTTTTTGAAAACACAGTCTCACTCTGCACTTCAAATACTGATGATTTGGTGATTCCCATTGGTGCCAGTTTCTGTTGCACGGGTCTCCTCGGTATCTTTTTTTAGATGCACAAAATTTTCAATTTATCCCGTCTCGTCCCAAGTAGTCTGTTAATAATATATTGGTAATGGGGGAGTCACAGTGTCTCCAGCTGTTACTGAAAGTTTTGCTTTGAACTCCAGCAATTATTTGTTGTGTTCTGTGAGAGTGACTGTACCTGGGTATACAGCAGAAGAGTCAATAAGGTCTGTTGGCATCCTTTGGCCGCTTTAGCTGCACCTTCAGCCTCTTCATGCCTATCTGAAAGCCATTCATGGCCTGGATAGCGGCTTGAGCGCTGGATGGGTTATCAAAACTCACAAAGCCTGAGAAAAGAACAAAAGAAGAAGAGAGAGAGATGTAGACAGGGGGGAAAAATGGGAAAATGTAATAAAGGAACACACACATGGGGAGAGAAGAATAGGCAGAGATGAGAGAAAAGGCAAAGAAACGAAAGACAGGGAGACCAGACGCCCAAGATGAGAGAAACAAAAAACAAAGGGAGGAAAAGAGCCTTTTTAACACCCAACAATGACACAATAGGCCTTTGTTTTCTCTTTTCAGCAGATTAATTAAAAACCTCTGACTTAGAAAGATTACAGAAAATATCACAAAGGCTCAAACACAGATATTAAAAATCAAACGAAGACGATTAGAAACAGTGACGCTAACTTCAACGGGGAACATGAAATACATAAAAAGGTATCAGATTAGAGAGCAGAAATGAGTCTCCTGGCGTGTGTGGATTTCAAGACCAAAGTGATGTCTGTGCCACACGAGGGTGCCATGGCAGCATCCGTGTGTATTTTCCTGTACGAGTGACTGAGCGTGTGTCTGAGTGAAGCACTGAGGGCATGGAGGTCGTGACAGGATGCTGGAAGCAAGGTGTGCTGGACGGAGGTGCCTGCATCTCTGAGTTATCACTCGGGTGTCGGAGTGGAATGAGCCCACAGCTTTCCACATCAGGACTCCTTGCCTCCTCTTATCAGACACCTCTGTGATTGACGGCAGGAATTTTCCGCCTGCCAGCTGATTTGATCACACCGCTATGGGTCCAATTTAATTTGGGGGGAGAGGGCAGGCTTTTGTCAGTATGGGTGAGATAAGGCTGCTGCTGTTACAAACCCTTTAAACAAACTGAGCAGGGAACGGCCTGTCAGTTGGCAGTGATCCTCCTCCCCATCACTATCAGTGTTTTTAATGAATCTCCATACCTCACATTTACATCCACATGCCAAGAAGTGATGTTAGTGGGTCAAAGAAAAGGAGAGAAAATGGTGTGCAAGCCATTATATCTAAAGCCATGACCATTAAAATAGTGGTGACAGGTTTTGTTTTAACTTAAGCTTAAAACTTAAGACAAACTCTGAGCCTGTTGCACAAACTTGGAGGCACTCAGTGGCTAAAATTGTAAAAATGCTACTTAGAAGTTTACTTAGAAGGGAAGAAAAACACCCCCTGCTCTGTGAGAATCAGTACTTACTTTTCAGAAAAGAAATAATGCATCCAGGCATCACAAACAGAAATTACTTTAATAATAACTAGCAAAGAACATCACTTTCACCCTATAGTTTTCCATATTCTCAGAACTTTTGAAATTAACTTTCGGAGTCATATTAAATCTAATGTATCTATATGCTCCCAGATGAAAATAAATATAGTCTGAATGTAAATGCCATATGCAGATTTGCCTATCATGCATTATGCATTTATTTGAATAAGCAATGTAATTTAATTTCATTCATCCCGTTGACTTATTTTTATCCAAATCTAAGTGTGTAATATCGTTGTTTTATCCCATTGCAAAAAAATTCCCTGAAGTACTGCAGATATGAATTGACAGTGATCCATCCTTTAAGAGTGCACTTAAAGTCCTACTCCAGAATAGACCCCCCCCTTTTTAGGACCGTGAAGCGAGAGCTCTCCCAGGGAACTTTTTAAAGATCTTATTCCAGTATTCAAGCTATTCTATAAACACTGAGTAATGCAATGTGTGATTATCTGTGATTCTAGTTCACCTGTTTGGTGGACACAAGGTCATGTAAAGTTACCATCTGTCAGAGTCATCAAATTTATCATCATTATTTTAACTTGTATTCAACTTCTGTACCCAGTGAAATACTGATTATGAAACATAGTCAATGGGAGTGGTAATTAAATTAGACATTATTATTTTTTATTAATTACATTGCATTCAGACAGCACTGCTCAGGAACTCATTTCGTTAAATAAATAAGGTCAGAGTACTGCTGCTGATCAGTGTCCTTTATTTTAGCTGTAGAGTAGGAGCTTATTATTAAGAGAGTAATGAGTAAAAAAAAATAATTAAAAAAGCACAAAACATTCTTGGGTTTAATTGCAAAGTTCTTCATTACTGAGCTTAAATAATAAACTGGTGAGACCGATGAGGTCACTCTCCTCCCCTATTGTTGACTGACAATAATCGTGAGGGGCAATGTTTGGTGTAGAACACATACACAAAAGAGAGAGAGATGGTCCTGAGATGGGTAGAATGAGATTCATGAGGAATGAGGAAGCCTCATAGACAGGCCCCGTTGAAGATAAACTGAAAGAAAGCCAATGCTGGGAGCCACTGTCTCTCTTCTCGTCTGTCTCTAGGGTGTTGCTGTCCAACTGAATCAACCGCAAGGACCACACCAGTCTATTATTATCTCTTTAAGCCCATGGATTTCATCTACACGCCTCCACCCCGATGAACTGGTTTGCTGTGTGGGAGGTAAAAGAATAGAATGGGGAGGGGTGCTGGGATGCTGCAGGGTTCCCCAGCTGGAGGACCAGTAAAATACTTCTCTCTTGAGTATATGGGGAGAAAATGGAAAATGAATATTGTCTGTATTAGAAATGACAGTAAATATGGCCCAATGTGCAATTATGGACAGATGAAAGAAGTTGGTATAACTTAAGGGCTGCATCCAGGTACGACTCCAAGTGAGCTGAGACTGTACAGAATGGTGATGTAAACATTAGCAGACCTCTGATTGATCAGATAATTTGACAGTGCCTCAATATTCCACTATTTAGTTCGACCCCGCTAATGCAGACTGCCTGAAACTATCACTTGACAATATTATATCTAAAGTTGCCTGTATGTTACCTATTTGACACAGCTGTGTGCTGTCATTCTTTGCTCCTCCATTCAAGCATGGAACAGAAATGACAATGACAATGTACACAAAGGCTAAAATATTTTGAATGATTGTATTTTTTATTTTTTCCCGATATGTGTAAGACACATTTTTTAACCACTTATAAAGCACATTTCATGTAAAGAATTATTTGTTAAGTCTTCAACCTATAATTTTGAAATGTACCAAAAAAAAAAAACATAAAAAATGTAATTCCCAACAAGTGCCTCCTTTCGAAAATATTACATCGAGAATACATATCCAAATTAAAAAATCTCAGTAGTTCTATAAGGAAATGTTAGGAAAATTCCATTGCTGTCACTATCGATATGTGTAAATACTATGCCAATGTGATGCAGCCACAGCACAAGTATGCAAGATTGTTTTGGATGTATATTTGTTATTCCCCCCTGCCGCCGCAATCCATTTTACTCACCAAAACATTTGCTCTGATTAGTCGCTCGGTCCACAAAGACTTTGGCAGAGATGACGTTGCCAAAAGGCAAGAACATTTGCATGAGCTCTGCATCTCCGAACTCCTGGGGGAGGTGATAAATAAACAGGTTGCAACCTTCTGGCCCTGCCAATGAGACATAGAGAGCAAGAGATTTGAGTTAGCAGGAGCTGCCCGAAGAGATAGGAATTGACCAATCAAAAAAAAAAAAAAAAAAGCCTCTAAAGCAACACCGGAGCCTTGTAAACACATAAAACTGATGATGATATGTGTATATATGTATCACTATTATTAATTTAAGCTCACAGCATGTTAGTGGCCAAAACGGCTAATATAATTAAAAGGGGACTACAATCAAGGATCAACACACAAAGGCCAGCAAAACAAAGGCTACTGAGCGAGAGGGCAAGGGTACAGCAGCACTAAATAAGAGAAACTAAGACCGAGAAAAAGAGGCGAGGGGGAGTCAGAGCATACGCCAAGTCTTTGTCCCAATTACTGTGTGACAGTCGGACTCTCTCCAATCTCTCTCCTTCCCTCCACACTCATCTACCCAGCTGCCACTATATTGTACAGGCCAATCTGGATAAAGGGGGAATGGACTGAAAAGAGAGGGAGACCAAAGCATGAAAAGAAAGAGGAAAAATGGGGGAAAGAGAGATGTGATGGACTTTGGGACGGTGTGCTCGCAGCTGGCTTCCTTGCTAGCCGCCTCTCCTGTCTCATTGCTCAGGGTGATAGCGTGACGAGATGAGACTGGCTGGTGAGAACGCTGATAAGAAGCCTGCAGTGGTGACTGGCTGCATGCTGCTGCGCCTTGGTGAGATAGAGGACACATGGGTTGAAACTGTGAAAAATTTATCTCTGCTTTATTAGGTGTAGTTCAGTGATAGATTCATCGTTTAAGTGTGATTTGTTTGACAACATAAAATAAATCTGCTCGTGTTTCGACTGGTCTGGACTTTCTGTACACATATTTAATACAAATATGTGTGCGTTTCTATTTTTATTTCACAGTTGTAAGGTTCCAAAATGCACATCAACAATAAAACTGATTTATAAAAAGATTTAATGTGGTTGCATTGTTTATTACTTTAATTAATAACATATCTGTGCAAGTCTACATGTTTCATTTTGTGTGCTTTAGGCTTTTGAGTCAAAGCTCAGCACACTCTGAGACCACTTGATCCCATTCAATCTCAGAAGCTAGACAGGGATCAGACCTCTGGGTTATGCCATATAATGAGCTACTTCTTCATTTATTTGTTTGTTTGTGTTAATACAGGCTGCATTATGTATTTTTTTTCCTTCGTGTGTCCTGTTTCTGCACAAACAAAATTCATATACACAGGGCATGCCCTGCTTAAGGTTTCTTCCAATTGTTTTTTTTTTTTCCTTGCCACCCTAAGAGGTTTAAAAGTTTAGTGACTTAGATAAAATGATACTGACACTTCTGCAATCTTACAACCTAGTTCATCAACAAAAGTAGAAGCTGTGTTTACACAAGAGGAATATATGACGTTATTAAGTTGAGCTGGAGCTAAAGTCACAACGAGGGCAATCAGATGTTGATGTGGATGGTGGAAAAGCGTGTTAATGCAAGATTTCTGTGATTAGTACATTCTTCAGCATGCGGTGATTTGCATTAAGTATTTTATACGCTTTACATTGTATCAATATGTATCACTTTTCATTAGATCATGTAACACAATGTGTCATTTACATATGATGAAATCACATAAACACAAAACGTGCATTTGTCTAACAAGTTTAGAGTAGATTTTTTTTATTTTTTCAGCCACATTCAGATGCTTGAAATCGCCAGCTTTCAGTGGGAGGTTGAAGCTGAGGTTTGACTGTGCCTGTTTATTCAGGTTTAGGTGTTGTTAAATGGCAAGGCTTTGGACTGGCAGTGGACTGAGACAGGCTGGGAAAGCAGCCAAAACCCAGAGGAGCCCACGACTCAGACAGGCTACAGGCTCAACCGAGAATAGCCCGCTCTGTTTGTTTGTCTGGGTGCGTGTGCATCCCTGTGGCCTCTGTTCTTGCTAATGATCAAAATTTAACCAGCAAGAAAAAGTCAGGCTGTTGTTGAAACCTGTTTTCTTGAAAAAGTAATGTGGTACGTGTGTTTAGGTTTAGTACCACTTCGTTAGTTCATTTCTACACTTACTTTGACCCTGACATTGAAAACACACACACAACCACAAAAAGAGCAATCTTTCCCTCTAGGTAATCTTGAATTCCATAGTTCTTTTGTAGAATATGCCAGTCCACACTGTTTCTTACAACCACGTTGCTAGAAAATGGAGACTGACAGGTGGCGTCAAAAAGAGTGATTTACTATCATAGTGTAGCTTTATTACATCTGATGCTGTGGCATAAGACAGAACACTACCCTAGGATTGGTAATAAATGATTATGCATGCAGCTAATTAATCTGATGAATATTTATAACCACTTAAACACATTGTAATAGACTGATTAAGCAGTCCAATGCTGCAAGTTTGAATTAGTGCAGTTTTTGAATAATGACAGCGTAACTTTCCATCTCACTGCTAATGTTCTTCTCTTAAAATGGGGAGCCTTTTTCTCACATTTTCCCCAGCCAGCTTTTTTTCCACCCCTCCCTCGCTAATTCAAAGCAGCGGAGCTACATTAGAATGGAACATGGCAATTATCACCTTTTATCTTGGGTGGGTGCGCTTGCTCGCTCTTACCTTCTCTCTGTTGCTGGGGAATGATGGTTGGTTGCTGGGGGAACGCTTGGCTGATTGGCGCATAGGCGGCAGGGTAGGCTGCTGTTGCAAAGGGAGAAGCACAGTAGAATTTTTTCACATCCCCATTTTCATATTTGACTCAACAAAACTCAAATCATTATTCCATTGTTCACTTTCGTCCGCTACACATTGCATAAATAAATGACATTATGAGTAGAAGCCGACACTCGTTCGGCTGTGACTCACTGCGCAGAGAGCGCAGAAGAAGGGGAGTGGAGTGTGGTTCAGCAGGCACACAAAGGAAGAGAAGGAGACTTACACCATGTTAATGAGAGCTGATGTCCAGCAGAAAGCAGCGGTTATGAGAGGTCTATTTCATCTCATGTGGGAGGCTATGACAGATTCAGATCTTCGACCCTGGGTCACTTTTGGATTTATTTTTTTTTTTTTTTGTGAGGGAGGTATATAATCGAGTCAACTGAAAATCCTTTCACAATCCTAATGCAAAGTAACATAATCCATGAGGAAATTGGCTGGTCTGGCTATCTCTACCTGTCAAAGTGTCTACTGATGTGACAAATAGAAAGGGAGAGGGGAGAGGGAAAGGGACAGATGGAGGAAGTGAGAGAGAAGAGAAGATAGGAGAGACAGATCACCTGCGTAGTGTTGGACGCCGGCATAAGCCTGTTGGAGAGGGTCAGTCACTGTTGGACTCTGTGCTGCAGAGAGATAGAAAGAGACAGAAGGAGTAACAAAAAAAATAGGAAAACAAAACAAAGGGGCAGGGGATGATGGAGACAGACCCAGAGGGATAGAACATTTTAAAGAGCAATAAACAAACTGGCTTAACTGTAGAGAGCTGATGGGGGGTAAGATCGCATAGGGAGCAGGAGAAATTTGATTTGTCATTTCTCAGTTGTTCGCAATGTCTGTTCACCCCAGATGTTTGCATCAAATATTAACAACATGCCAAACAAACCACTTTGTAGTTCATTACAATTGCAGCTGCTTTTGCATAATGCAGAAGCGTGGAGTGAGTGCCTGTCAATTCTGCAAGAATTGGTCCCAGATAACATTAAGAAGCTGAGAACGACTTGAGACACATCACATAAACCATAATGGATTCATCATGATAATGGGCCTTGGCTGCTCAGAAATCTGCCAAAGACAATGTCGATTGACCCTTAAACCTTAAACACATCAGTTTCCATCAGCAAAGGATATTGTGAGAAATCTGTTCATCCTGATCTTTTACTGCAGCCTTTAACTGAAACTTTTATCTACCAAGTATCAATAAAAATGTTATAATAAAATGTCATATAATTCATTCCTGCCACCATTTTGAAGTTCAAATTGGCTCACCTGGATAAGGGTGAATGCCATTGGTGTAAATGGGCTCAGAGGTGGGCTGCCCGTTGCTTTGAGGCGGGAGAGCGCTGAATCCATTGACCCCAATAGGGGCAGCTATGCTGGGCACGGCTGCAGCAGAAATGCCCGGAGGTGTGCTGGTGCCTGCAAATAAATACGGAAATGCATAGATGCCATAATTAAATGTTAAACGTAAAGCTTCACATGCATAGTCAATGAAAAATAAAGGTTTATTTAAGCATGCAGAGGAGCACAAATGCACTTTGACCCACCATTCAATGGCTTTTGTTATGAATTGGTATCATTTGAAACTAAGCTAAAAGAACAATAAGTGATTAAAATGAAATGTTGATGCTGGGGAAAAAGGACCCATCCATCATTGTAACAGACCATAATGATGGTGGCACCCTTAAAATATTTGTACAGAATTGCAGAACAAAACTGACTTACAGGAAAAGGAGCAGAATGATTTACTTTCTTGCCTCCCGTGATTTTCTATGTCTGTCACCTTGTCTGTGTCCTCTTGGATTTTACTATTATTATTTTTCCTTTCTTATCCAGGTGAAGGACATTTAAGTCACACAGGATTATAGCTGATACCTTGTATATGTAGGACCTGTGGATTACAAATGCCAGGTAGAGAGCCAAGCTTTTTTATTTAATACATTGCAATGACCTGCCTGCAGGCATTATGCCTACTTAGTGTCACGCTATCAAAGCTCCTAGTGACATGGGTCAAAAAGATACTTCAAGATTATCGCAAACAAATCTTTGCTCCGGTATTGTATAAGTCAAGGACTCATCCACAGTCATCAAATTGGCTGTGGTCCCAGAAAACATACTTTTGCAGAGACATAGATGGAGAAACTAACAGAGGGAGAGAGAGGACCTGCAATAACGAGAGAGAGAGAGACAGAGACTATATTGTGGTACCAATGAGTGCCAGTGAATTCAGTACATCTTTCTCCAATCATTCCTCGCTTGGCACTCTGCTCTCGGCTTCCATTAATTCAACATTGGCACCATCTACTTCCTGGAGCCTACATCTTAAAAATGTAACAAGGGCAAAAGCAGAAATGTCCTGAATTATTATAGTACATGCAGCGTCTATAATTCTACTAATGATGAAAACGTTCCAAGCCAGCAGTTGAGAAATGGGAAAAGAATCCTATATGTGGGTTCATGTGTGTGCGTGGTAGCAGTTAGTGTTTTTCGCTATGTGTGCTTCATCTGGTGTACCTGAGGACGGTGTCATGGGAGTGGCCACCAGCCCGTTGACATTGAATGCAGCCATTTGTTGCATTTGAGCTGCAGCAATGGCTGCCATGGGGTTCAGGTAGGATCCTTGTGTTGCTGCCATCAGAGCTGCTTGTTGTTGCATCATCTGCTGGAAAGTTCAAGAGGAGTGGGGAGGGATGTATGGGAGGAACAATGGAGGCATGGACAGAGGAGGAAAGAAGGCTGAAATAACAGGAGCAGAACATGTTTACACTCACATCTGTTTGCTTGGCCCACTCCTGGTCCGTGGACAGAGTTGCCTTTTTGAAACTTTATGCTCATACCGCTGCTAGTACAGCCACTGGCAGTAGTCTGGAAGGCTAAAGTCTAATTTATTGATTTAGTTTTGAAAACCACTGGACAGAGTTGGCCCTAAACTCGTGCTTCACTGGGCTTCACACCTGTCAGTTTGAGTTGTTAGGTACCGTGTGAGTGCAAAGTCTAACTCAGTCCTAACTCAACGCTGTGACTTTCACGTGTAAATATGAAATACAGTTATGGGCTGGATAGCTCACTGTGAAATGTGTAATCACCTCTTTTTAGCGCGGGATTTATGATTTACGTGTCTGCAACACACATGGGGTCTTAAAGCCTACCTTGTGCGCACACTAAGTGCACATGCACGCAAGAAAATTGAATTTCCGTGTTAGTCCGATTACATGAAATGCCCATGGAGGCCTTAGCTGGATTAAAATTGGCCCAGAGAACCCTAGTCAGGCTAACTAAGTCAATGTGGCGGTCTGTGCTCCCTCGAGTTAGCTTAAGACGAATGTCCGATTCTTTATTCACAATCGAAAACTGTTTGAGCGTTGCTCATAACATTGGTGCCAATTAGTCCGGTTAGTCCGGTTGCGTAAATCATTCACGCGAATCAAGCTAGAAGTGTTATCCGATTTAGACAGAAACACACTTATTGATGTCAAAATCTGTTTTGGAACATGCTTTTTTTTTTTTTTAAAAAAAGAAAGGTAGAACCACGCGATGGGTTAATATAATGATTACATTCAAGGACCTCAGGAGTGGAAGCAAAACAGAATTTCATGTGTCAATGTATAATGTGCCAGTAAATAAACACTTAACAAAGCAGTGCCACATATTCATGCAATAAAGGGATAAATATGACTTTAAATAGTGTTTGTGCAGCATTTGTTTGAACATTCTTCTTTCTATTTCAACTGAAACAGCTAATGACTATATGATGATTAGCAGAAGGATCAGGAGAAGGATCAAATCACAACAGTTTTCTTTTTTTAAAGCTCACCGTCTCCTCCCCCGCCGGGCTGAGACTTACAGCATGAGAGTAGGCGCCATAGGCCCCAAACTGGATGGTCATGGGACTGAAAATGCCGAGTTGGCCCGCCATCTGGTGCATTCGGCGCAGGGTCCTTTCCTTATCGGTGTCTGCGAACTTCACCACCAGACTGGATGAAGCACCCTGTGTGGACACATGGTAACAAGGGTAGTTTGTGAGTAATGCTGACATTTGTTAGAGTCTGGTAAAGCAAACACTCCTTCCAATTTTATTTTGTTTGTAGAAGTAAAAAAAAAAAGGCAATATCCTATTTTCTGGAAAACATTTACATTTATTTAAACTAACAGCAAACTTGTTCCAAAGCTGTTACATACTTACTATATATTATGCTGAACAACCTGTCAAATATGCCTAAACAAATATTGCTCTTTTTGTTGTTTTAAGTGAACACTATTAGTCTGATTACATCTTAAATTTAGGAGTATTTAGGAAAATCGCTAGCTTATCGGGGGCACATTTTGTGTATCTGGTTTCTCACAATGTTTATTCTTTAAATTGATCCCCATGATATAGTCTTCACAGCCCATTAAAAAGAGAAAAGGTCTGACAGATCTGTACCAGTATATGAGTCTTTTTTTTATTAAAACCATAAAAAAACTACACAAAGCAAACCATAAAAAGTGCTGATAAAGGTATTTGTTCCTCAAATACGAAGCCATTACTTCTGCTGTACCGAGGAGGCCGGTGGATATGATTATGTATCACCCAGGATCACTATCATTGTTAAATAGAGTAGTGAGTTACACTTGCTTATGTGACCTTTGTTATTCCATTATATATTATACTGGGAGTGAACTATGATCCAAACCAGTTCCCAAAAGAGTCCCAGTCCCTCACTGGTGAAGCCTGACTGAATACAGTCCTGGGTAATTAGGTCTGACATAAGCCTTTGGCATGTGCAGGGTGATGTATTGACTAATGGCTTCGCCTTATAGCAGATACAGTTCCGTATTGATGTCCATGCTCCTGAGTTTGCATCCAATTAAATCATTTGCGAGACAAAGTCCAGAGTCAGTTCCTCATGTGACAGCCAGGCAGGATGAAAGGGAGAGAGTGTCTCTGAGTGAGTTAGAGACGTGGGAGAGACACAGGGTTCAGGAGGCTGCCAGGCAGAGGAAAGTAGCCACAGACGTTGTCAAAAGGACCAGGCTCCTATTTAATTACAGGTGGTGCATGCTGGGAAAGAGCACAGAGCACTAACAGGACTGAAGGACACAAGTAGCCAGGGGCAGTCGGGATCTGATTAGCATGATCATAAAAGCAAAGACACGGTGAGCAAAAGGACTCCATAATCATAACTTGGACTTATTCACAAAATGTATCGTCGCGACAGGATCAGTACAAATTCAGACTTTGATTTAGAATTTAATCACTTCCTAAAACTGCAGGGACACAATGACTTAAGGGACTTAAGGCAGGGTGGTGTCATATTCATCTCCATGTGAGAAACTGAAATGGACAAAACAGGGACAAAGACTAGCCCAAACAGGTGGTAGGCATGTCGCTAACGCAAAGCTTATGTGATCAGAAAATCAAAGAAACAAACAGTCAAATACTCTGTCAAGATGTGCACGGTATTAGTGCTCAAGAAACAGTTAATCACTTCAAATCTTTCTTCCTGCTGTTGAACAGTAAATCATACACGCACTGTAATTTTTATAAGCACCTCACTCAGGAACAAAGAAGTGACATTGAGAGATTGTTTTTTCAGGGTGTTCTTGTGCTTTGTGGTTTATTTAATTAGCTCTACTACTATGTTATGTAACCTATTACTGCTTATATATACTATACTACAGGTGGAAGTCACAATATATGGTTAAATGAACTGCTTAGCAGAGGTCTGCCCTCTACAAGTGTTTTTCTGGTTATTGATGTTATTGTTATATTTGAAATGCATTTATTTTGAAAGGTAGAGCAACAATTTAATGAACATTTCAACTGTAAGTAGGTCATTTGACTAACCTGTATAAAAGTTGCCTAGCAAACATTCTAATAACACAAACAGGAGCATGTGCGGGCTGTAGATAACTGCGAGGAAGTGGCTGGGGAATGAAGGAAGGCACCAGAAAAGACCCCAGGGATTGTGCTTCTCAAATGGGATCCTATCAGTCAGTCAGCATCCCACCTCAGGCCAGAGGAGACCCATCTGTTTTTTCTCCCTCAATGCCATTTCAATTAGTTAAATCAATACTCTGACATGGTGGTGTCTCAGTTTTTTCCCCCCTCGCTTTTTATTTCATTTCCTCTCACCTCCAAAACCTTTTCCAGCTCCTTCTCAGCTCTGTGGACTGGCCAAAAACACTGTGCTGTTTGATTTAATGAGGCTGGCATGGCGCAAATATCCCCCAGCTTTGTGGCACAAGTCAGCTCAAAGCAAAAAAAAAAAAAAACAGTGGTATTACGACTGCTTTCATTTTGTCTTTGGTGCGTCTGTGTTTGTATACATTTATTTAATAGATCATGAAGAATGAATGTGTGTGAGCAACCTGAGGCTTGATTCTGTCTGTACATGGTGTACATTGACTCGAGTCTGGTTTTCACTGTCTCCTCTCAGCAGAGTTTTGTTCCACATGTAGACAACAGCAAGTGAAGTGCAACGCATACAACAGATAGCGCTACTCACTTCAGCACCCGGTGCATTAACCAAAATATCCAAACTTAAAAAATAGAAACTACACTTCTCCTCAGAATGAGAATTTGACACCCTTCCCATCTGAGGCTGATGTATTCTGAATAGAACGAAGGCTTTAACAGAAAAATCCCATTTCAGACTGCGACATACCTCACGGCTCAAGAGTTTCTACAGGCAGAGTAATGTGTGGCCAGGTAATGAAGGAACAGGTGGCAGAAGAGAAAAGACACTGGATGCAAAGCAGCCACTCGTCAGCAGTGGCAGAAAATCACAGGCTGACAAACAAACAGAATAATAACCCGCACCAGCATGACTCCTATACCTGGAGAGAAAATGAATTCACCAAATTTGATAAGGGCCAACAGGGAGCCTTCACTGTTGACAGGTACAACCAAGAAATTTGTCACAGGTTCAGAAAATAATCTAATTTCTCGAACAACACTTGACTTGTGTAAATCTCCTATATTGGATTTTATAGCAGCCACGTAACATGCAGATGGGAAAATGCGCAATTGTAATTGAGGGATTAGAAGTCAACGGTACGATTGAAATGGCATCATGCTTTTACCTCTTCTGTGGCACTGGTGTTAAGTCCGCGCAAACAGGTAAACAGGCGCACTCTGATGTTCCGAAAAGAGGCTTATGAAAATACGATGACCACATGTAAATTGCATATTAATGAATGATTAAATAATGAAATGAAAATATTGAAAACTGGATAAATCTTCCAGTAGATATTCAGCTCTCTGTCCAGTTAATAGGACTCAAACCAAAAAGACAGGGCAGAGCACTCATTAATGACAGGGTGCCAAAGTTCATGTAGTTACTCAGCTACAAGTCTGAAATTTTCCGCTTTGGTGAGGTGTTTGATGCTTTGTGCGTGACAGCAGTAATGTGATCACACACTTTACCATCAGGCACAAGCGCGCTCTTGTTCCTGCCAGTTTAACGGGAGCTCCACAGTTCCCAGTCAGCTATGCTGCAACGTCAGACAGGACACTGTCTGCAAGTATACTGCATGTTGTCTGCCTGCCCCCGACTCTGCCATTTGAAGCTCCGCCACCTGTGCCTCTGCAGCCTTACTGTAATTCAACACCTGATCTGTGCCCAGTCACCTTTTTAGTTCATTTTGGAACCACCAGCAATCTGCGATAAACATCAATTAAATCTATGGCCTGATCTATCGTAGCGTGCCCTTTGGTGGCGTCCTTTGCCCCGAGGCTTCATTAGAGTCTTTTATCTTGGACCAGCCATATTTTGGTGCAGGTTTTATTTATGGCTCAAGTATGTGTGCCAGGCAACACAGATGCTGGAGAGAGAACATTAAGAGTGAGAAAGATACCAGAGAGGGAACTCTTTGTTCCAGGGCTATCCAGATCTCACAGCTGGCGACAGGCAGTGAGCAAAGCAGGCCCCCTCTCTGAATCCTGCCTCCTGTTACTCTGTTGTGACGGCATGTGGCTCTGATATGAACCAAATTAACTGCTTCTCCCATCGGTACCAAAGCCTTAGTTGGATACTAATGACCACCTTGCCTCTTAATCTGAGAGAAAGATGGAGAGGGGACGAGAGAGACATAACAGGTGCAAGGATAGAGAGACTGATGTGGATGATATGGATTATTCATGATCTTTTGGCTGGGTTTTGATCTGCCCCAGATCTATTTGAGGCCATTTATTGCCTCGGACAGTTCATCGACCACAGTCTTCAGGCTGCCCATTGCACACAATCTAATGTGATTGTGACTAAGTCTACAGCAAAAGAAATATATGTGAGTGTGCAGAAAAAGAGTCTAAATGATCCCATTTCAGATCTACAAATGATAACAGTCCCAGAGGAAATTATTAATGTAAATTTTCTGGATGTAAACAAATTTTCTTGATTGAGTCAATAAGATATTTGGAATTTTGTGCGCTAATCTCCATGCAACGTGATTATACTGTGGCTGTAGGCCACAGCTTATTAAACTTTGACCCTGAGGTGCATACTGAACATGTTCTTTAAAGTTGTTTTGGGACTGAGCTCAACCATCACACACAAAGTTAAATTTACTCCACCGCTAACCCCCCCGCGCTACTTCAATGTAATGCGAAATGAGGCGGAATCAAAAAGATGTGTAAATTACATCCTGCTTCCAGGACACTATCTGGCTGCCGGGAAGCATCTGTAAATATTTACTGCAGAACATCAGTGAAGTGTGTGAAGGTGTGGATGTTTGCCAGGGAGTGTGTGTGCTCGTGTGTACGCATGTGTGTCCAGCTGTAAAGTACTCCACACACACACCCAGTGCTGACGGGGAAAAGACTCACAATTTATCAATAATTTTACTAAACATTTCAGTAGCCTTGTTCAAGCCATGACAGAAGCATATCTGATTGATAATTAAATGTAATTCGACAGAAACGATAGGTTTGGTGACCTCATTTACAATAACTGATTGCTCTTAGTCCAGAAGTCCTGCAAGCACCTTTATTTTTTTAAAACATACACATTGTTATGGTATGAAGGTGATGGATCATCATCATCATCTTTGAGTTACTGTGAGTTTCTACAGCCACGAGAGCAACAATAGGAAGGTTTGTGTCCCTATCTGAAGAAAATAAGTAATAAATAAATGAAGTTAAAAATACTGCTATAGTCGTCAGCATGACCATTTATTTATTCTGGTTGTAGCGATATACCACTGTTTGGAGCAGCAGTATAAAGCATATTTACAGCAGAGTGGAATAAATACGCCAGCCTTGGGCATGGGATCCCAAGCTATGATGAACACATTTAGAAAGAGCTAAAAGTTAATGAGAGGCTGGAAATTGTCAGTGTCCTACATTATCCCTACGTACTGAGTGTAATGTGGAAATGAACAGTTAAGTGATCAAAAGTGGTTTATTAATCTGACCTAATTTTGAAGATCTATCTTTGCTCTAGGGTGCTTTTCAGTAATATCCACTTGTTAACCTCCCTTCTAGTCACTGTAATGAAGCCCCGTTTGATAAGTGTTTTCAAGTATTTTAATGTTTTATATTTTTTTAACAAGGTTCCACTTTGTTAATATCCCGACATTGTTCATGTTTGATGATGCGAATTTATTTTTTCACACTTTCCTGGTCATGAGCTTATGATCAACTTACATCTTGACACTTTTCCCCATCCCTTACGAATATTCTACTATCTTGAAAATCATCTGTAATCGATGGTGCTATGGTTGGTTGTGTCATGCATTTTAATGCAACGCTTTAAACCAATTCTTTGTCTATTATGTTAAAAAAAAAAAACATAGCTTTCCCCAGCCATAGTATAATTCTGTGTGATTTAATTTGAAATTAGTTATTTTAAGATGATCTATCATAGAAGTGAGTTTTTCATTACTTATATGCTCAGGGCAGCAGTTTTAAAGGGAATGAGCAATGTTGCAATGGGTGAAAACAGCCTTTGTAATTGTCAACTTGCACCTGTGCTTTAGATTTTGCCACAATACCAGAAATGATTTACCACACCCTCTCTCCCTCCCGCTGCTGAGAAGAGCAGACCTGCGCTGCATCCAGACAAATAGAGCAGAAAGTGTTACAAGTCCATGATATTTAAATTGCTTCACCATTAAGTTGACACACTGTCTTCCACTGTCAAGCCACCAATTTTACAGCAATTTTAGTTTTCACGAACAGGTAAAGAGAGCCGCTCAAAAGATTAATCCCTGTGACCCCTGTGCAATGGAAACATTTTAATCAAGTGATGGTGAGTCATTCTTTTATTTTTTTTTTTGCCCTCTTTATTACTTTCTCTAAATTCTTCTGAAATTTTATGATTTTTATCACTTTTAAATTGTATGGCAGATGTTTGATGCCATGCATGTATTTCTTTCTTTTTTTTCCCCCCAATTTCACAGCTTCAGTTTGCATTTGAGAGCATCATATTTACATACGACCAACATAGCATCCTGAAAACAATTTTGAGGATTTGTGCGCAGTGCAAAGTAATCATGCCATTATACGCCTGTGAATGCGTGCGCTCTCGGTCTGTCTGCAAAGCGAATTGGATACTGAGTGAAAAGACAGATACAGATATGCAGGTGTGCGCTGTAAGGTACCAGATGCTGACTGCGTGAATCTTTTGTATGCGATAACACTCAGAGAATATCAGTGAGGCTGTAGATTGACTTTGAAAAGAATCACTGCCTTGACTGCAAATATGTTCATCTTCACATACAATAGTAGCTTATAAATATTGTATTCACGATATAAAAACTGGATAGTCCCAATTTTCCTTCTTACTTGAATGTTACACTTCCAAACCAAACACAATGTTCAGTCCTGAATTCCTACAAAAAATTCTACACCCTCTAGTGGCTCTGTGTGAGTCTATCATACTCTCTCTCTCCGTGTGTGTGTGTGTGTGTGTGTGTGTGTGTGTGTGTGTAAAAAACATCTTTAAAGTGTAATTCTCTTAGTTGGACAGATTAAAACAATGAATTCTTTGCTGTGAGTCTACAGTTTGCCATGAAAAACCATTAAAAAAAACATCTGAGCCCTTTTTAAAAATGTTGCACTTGTTATTTGCTGCCATGCAAAGTCTGATTACTTACAGGCATAGTTTGTCCTCCGTGTAAGCTGTTGATGGCGGCCTGCGCTTCTCCATGGCTGGAAAATTTGACAAAGGCACAGCCTGTACACACAGTTAAAAAGACAGAAAGAAAGCAGAATGTCAGGCATATTTGAAACACGGACAGAAAAACCCATTCTTTATGGTAGTTTTCAATTGATCTGGTTTGTAATTATATTCTGCCATTTGCGTGTTCAATGCATAACTGAATAAATCAGTCTAATTGTAGTAAAGGCTTTAGCTGCACAGAACATCCTGTCCCTCAGCCATCTCTAATTCCGCCGCCTCCACAGTGGAGCGGAGAGCCAAGGCATTTACTATCCCGACTTGTTTGTGATTATTAATCTGTTTAATATTTACACATTGTGATTTGTGTGCAGTCACTCATAAAAGAGATTATGATGACAAAGGCACAGTATTCTAATCTGCCTATCTAACCAAATCTTTGCTGGCATGTAATTTCAGAAGGGGGTGGGGGAGTTTCTCAAGGGGCATTCAGATCATCTTAAAACTAATACACAAAAAGAAAAGTAAACATAAAACCTTGCCTGGAAGTAAATTGGTGTTGGCTGCAGCATTCTGTTCGCATAAGTAAAATTTGAGATCACATTAAAGTGATTTAAGTACAATAATCATAATGATGCACATTTTTGGAAGGTTATATTGTTTAACACATGATTAAATGTGCATTCGAGCATAAGCAGAGATAGGCTTTAAAACAAAGACAAAGATCGTGAACTGAAATACGGCAGAACTGAACTGTAGTAATTTTCCAGAAGCTATTAAATTAAACAGGAGCTATTTCTCTAAGCTTTATGGTCATCACATAAGGTATTCTGTTATGTCCTATTCTTATCCTTGCCTTCAGGTAGCTCATGTGATAAGTCAAGAGATACCTAATTAGCAAAGTCATGGATAAATTCTACCCCTTATTCATTAGCTGAGTAGCAGCAGTGTCTTGAAGGCTCTTGATACAAAATGGTCGCATAATGTATAGTCACACGCATTTATTCCCACATTCTCAAACGGGTCACAATGATCTGATCAAATTACAATCACCGATTGTTCAGTTCATGGAATATTTATTGTGCTTTTGCAGCGACCCATTTGTTTCTACGTGTCCCCAGACACAGAGACATGTGTTATGTCAGTGAAAGACAAATTCTGGCTTTTCACCCACATTCTAACTGCACAGTAAACCATAAGCAGCTGAACATGTTCAGAAATGTAGCCAGTAGCAAAGGCCATATGTCTTCTGTTCTGTCAAATGTCCTCCAAACATCTCGATCTACAGAGACAAACAAGTCAAAGAAGGGCTTTGATTCTGTCACATCACTCCAGCACCCTTTCGCTTCACTTGAATGCCCCTCTGGGTAGAGGAAGGAAAGGTCTTCATTTGTTCAGCTGAAATGCATTGGACTACTGTGTGCCGTTTGACTGCAAGTCTCCCCCTGAAAGAACAAACACGGTTAACCTTTGTAGTGGGAATTGCTAAGGGCCACTTTGTTCTCGCAAACGCCTTTTGGTTTTCTAAGGCTGTTGATTCCCAAATGTGGCTATCAGACACCACATTTTAGCCCTCAGTCATTGTGATTTTCAGGGCTGGGACCAGAGCATTACAGCCGTCGTACCGGCGACACAGCCACATCAAGTACAAGATAATGCATGACTTTTGCTCATCGTGACCTAAAAAGAAATGTGGGACACAGAATACAACATTTTGGAAGAATTGGAAAGGCAACAGCCTCACAAATTACAGTGCAGTGAGGTTTTAGATTTTGTTTTTTTTTTTTTTTGTTTTTTTAAATTGATAGCTTTGAATGAGTTGGGGGTGGGTGGAACAGTATTGCTTTCAAGCCAATGGATATGCACTGCCTTTTGAATTCTCTGGGTAATAATATGTATGCATGAATTCCATCTCTCTGGATGGGTGACATTTATAACACAACTTAATTATAGACCTAAAAGCCATATGTCTATTTTTTTTTATTATTTTTCTATCAATTTGTGGGCTCTATTCAACTGTGGCAGTGAGTGTTGCACTTTTAAAGTACTTTGAGGAACAGCTCCATTCAGACATGAATGATAAACTTCACTGACTGAAAACTGGTGCTGAAAAGCCCCGAGGAGCTTAAATTTACATCAACAGGTGTCAAAACTTCCATCGTGACCCAGCTGTCTCACTGAAAGTAAGCAAATATTATCCCTGTTGAGGAGACTGGGGAAAAAAAAAAAAAAAAAAAAAAAAGTTTGTAATTTGTGCTTTTCTGACACTTATAAGTAACCGACAACTGGTGACAGCATTAAAATGTCTTTCACAGCTCCAAAAAAAAAAAAAAAAGGAAAAAGTAGCGTCATTTATAATAAGGACAGACACTACACTGGAAATGTATGACATGTAAAAACAGGAGGAGCAAAAACGACAAGGTGTTAGGTGCACGAGTGTGAGAAGGAGTGAAAGCGTAAATGAGTGAGAAAGCTAGTTCCTGTCTGACACAATAGCGTCGACCTTATTCTATGCGCTTGTCAATCAGCTCGAGGCAGGTGAGCAGATGGGAAGAGAGGGAGGGAGGGAGAGAGAAAAATAGGGGAGGGGGCCCGTGGGCAGATGCGGAGCACGAGACCTGGGACTCAGCATGCCAGAACAGATGTTGACACAGATAGGTGTGTTGATCAACCCAGCCTGCCTGATTCTTTGAAGGTTTGCACGTTAATAGCGTGCCTTTCTCTATAAAGGAGAGTATATTTTCTAGAACAGAAACTCAAGAACAATTAGAACTGATATTATCAGCGCTAATACAGTGATAATGACAAACTGTAGATGTGGGAATCTCATGAATATTCTGACCTGCGTAAGTCTTTCCACAGACATCTTTAAATTCCCTATGATCTTTTAATGAAATATCTCGCATGCAGTGCAGTGATGTTATAATCACATGACATAATTATAATACAGCTAACATTCAAATAAATGGTGCTGGTGGTAGGGATGAAGGTGAGGAAGGCTAAGTTTCCATGACAATGGGATGATGTAATTTTCAGACGGATATATTTGGGGGGACAGTATTAAAAAGGATAAGTACTGCAGGGACAAAATGTGCCAGTAGCAAAACGGGAAGAAGTGTCAGAGCGCCAGAGTGTCAATCAAGCTTTGAAAAGAAATACAAGTGAGATGCGGAAGAGGTGGTTAAAAAAAGGAAATATTAAGGGGTGTCACAGTTCAGCAGTAAAGAGCCTCATTTTAATTCAAGGAGAAAAAAGAGAGAACGCATGTATAGAAAGAGGATTTATGGCTGACAGACAAGGTGTAAAGAAAGAGGTGAACGTGTGTGAGCTCTGACCCTTACTGGCCCCATCAGGCCCTCGCAGGACGGTGCACTCCTCAATCTGGCCGAAGGACTCAAATAGCCGTCGCACGTCATCCTCGCTCTGCTGCTTGCCGAGCATTCCCACAAACAGCTTCCTGTCTTCTGGATGTATCGGAAGAGGGGAGAAGGACAGAAAGAGAAAGGCGGAAGAGACCAGTCAGCAGTCTTCGGTGCAAAACTCTGCCCTTGGTGTTATTGCTGTCGATCTTAGTGTGGTGTGATGTGCCACCTCGTCTAAATTGTATTCCTATTTTCTGTGAGCTTCTCAAGTCGAAATGTGCTGTACTTTCCCCTTAAAAGCACACACATATCAGGCTACGTTTCACCGGCAGACAAACCTTTAGATAGTCTGCACGCTTCACTGAGTCCCTGTGTGAAATAGGAGCACAGGACAAAAAAGGCAGTACATTTTCTCCACTGAAGGTCAGAATTATTATTATCATCAAGAATAACATCTGCTGCACATTCAATTCACAGCATTGTGGATATGATTCTGCGCCACACTGCATGTTTCATGGACGCCGAATATAAAGGAAACCATACGAACATATTTCTTCTGCATGAATTATCTTGCAGCAACAGATAGTTTGCACTGATAATCAACTTAAGGTCATCAACCAAGCAGTTTGTCATTAATCGACTGCATACCTTGATGGACACCAGAAAATAGTGAATCTAAGTTAGAGCTACTTTACAAAGTACCAGAAATAGAACCAAATTAGAAGTAGAATTTCTTTCAATTCACCATGAACAATCCTCATTACTGTCTCAGTTGTTCACAAGGCAAAAAGTAATCAAGTTTTCCCCAAAACAACCAAAAAGACAGTCGCAGTTGATGATCTCACACTCCTGTGGTGTTGTGCTGAACATTCTCAAAAACTTATTTCTTAAAATGAAATCATTAGTGTCAAGTCCATCATTTGAACTGCTGGCTTAATATCGCTTTTGGGCCTATTTCATTGTTTTAGACGACAGAAGCATGGTTCTTCAACAAAATGAAGATCCAGACAAAATTTAAGAGATAATTGCTTGTATACTTGTAGAGGGATCTAATCCAAGTCCGTTTAGAGATTTACCAGACATTAATAACATATCAATTGTTAGAACGGACAATGGAGGTAAATGTACTGTTTCAGTCTTGATTCAAATTTTGTACATTATATAATGCTCAAAAAAATAAAGGGAACATTCTGTCTTCCTAATTTTACAAGCAACAGTGTTTATCTGTAAGTTCAAAAGGCATCTCTACTCCTACCAATACAATGGGTACAGGAAGTATTCTTATCCTCTTAGATTTTTTTAAAATAAAAAACAATTACATTTCTCTTCTCATCAGTCCACACTGAGTACCTCAGAAGGACAACCCAAACCCAGAATTTCATATCATAATTTTTGCAAATTAATAAAAAAAAAAAATTAAAAACTTAAACATCACTCTTACTGGGCTCCACAGATCCTGTGTGGAGATGGCAAAAGTTTCAGACTAACAACCGTTGCTGCAGGTCTGCACCAAAACCGGGCTCTATAGCGGAGCAGACCAGTGAAAGATTCTCCTCAGTTGAAAGACACACAGAAAGGCTGCACCAAGTTATTCACAGTCCTTCGGGTGTGCTAACCTGAATGAAATGGCTACTAGCATGAACCTATCGCCAGAGCTGATGGAATGTAACAGGAAGAGGAAGAGGAGTTTATTGGAAATGACACTGTTGATCTTCACTGTGAGTCATTCGACTGGTGGGGAACGGTGAGGAGCGGAGGGTGAGAGCATCACCTGGGCCTCAACAGATGTGACGCCTCCTGTACCTGCCAGGCCCCATTAGACGCAGCTGTTCTAAAAATAAAGCACCAGGGCTTCCTTTTTACAGCGAGGAAATGGGATCCTGTTTCATTCCTGTAAAGTTCAAATGAGACACGTGCCTGCTACCTGCTTCGCCACACAAATGAGCACCTGCATAATCAATAAGGCCATGGTCTGTCAGGTCTCTGCTGCCGGTGTTGTAGCAGTCGTGTCAGTCCTTGTTCCTATAGTCACGCCTCACACAGCAGGAATTCTCAAACCCACCAGCTGAGCCCGGTATTACTGCTCATTACAGTTCCTCCTCCCATGGAGCTCCAGGGTTAGAAGGGAATGAGAACCCTGAAGAGATCACCGTGGAAACAAACGGTTATACTGTCGACTGGGATTTAGCAAAGAGTGACATGGGCGCAGACATCGAGTCAGATAGTGGGCATCAGCGGTGGAGCGCCGTAGCTGTAAAGTCGGCTCTGAACAGGTGTTGGGAAGAAATGAGCCTGACCCTTGTCTGTGAAAGAAAAGGTGAAACATGAAACGAGGCAACAGCCTGTTAAGAGCACACATGGCTGTAACTTTTCCTTCCATCGTTCAGGTCCTCGCAGGGGTGTCACTGTTACAACTTACAAATGGGTTGAGTGCTTTTTTACAGGCCTCCTGCAGTGTGTTAATGCTTTGGGACAAAAGTCTCATCGCAGTCCTGGCCCGAAGAGATCTAATGGCAGCTTTACAAGGCTAATTAACAACCCATGAGCAAAGTAATGAACTTCCCAAATGTGCTGGCAAACGCAAAAATAAATTACACCCGAGTGAAAGCATTAAAGGAAGTGTGCATATGCTAGGTAGTATTCCTGTGGGAGAGCCATGGCGAGAAAATGAATTTGGATCTGCTATCATTTCATTGCTTGACCTCAGTCTCAGTCAGCCCACTATGCCCCGACCAGAGTATAGATCGCTATTAATTAGTTGTCTCTTGCACCTGTGTCACAGCAGCTCTTACTGGAATGAAGATCCTGTTCATTTCCTCTGGCTCCTTGGTAACATTACATTCATTTTGTGAAGGTGAATAAATATCTTGTAATGCACCCTCTGCACAAAGGCATGGTTCCATTATTTCAAAGACTTATCCATTAAAAATTGGGAGAGGAGGGAAAAAAAACCTCAAGTACCATCATGTATTTGTATTAAGAGGGGTGAGGACCCTTCTATGGAAAGATGGGGATGTAGAACTATGACAAAACTCATTAAGTTGACAGTTTGACCTCTTTGTACTTATCTCTCATTGAGAGGGGCTCATGTTATCCTTCTACCGATGCTGAGCCACACAGCTGGAGAACATTGGAGATGTGTAGCACTTCTCAGCTCTACTCTGAAAAGACCTTTCACATTTAATCGTTCAAAAACCACGCCGGTGCTTTCAATAAAAAAGCATGTGTTTTCATCCAATAAAGCCCCAGCACCTGGAATGAATTTATGTCTAAAAAATATCTGCTTCCTGCTTTTAGTGTCATTCATAGACTCCCAGATTAATTGATACGTTGGGGCATATAGTAGACTAGTCACGAGACTGAGCTGGCTGTCAGTAAAGTCAGTAATTACAGTTGCTGCATTGCAATGTTTTTTTATTTTGTACATATGATGTCCAGATATTCAAACTTTCATAATAGTTTTATCAGCAATAACGGTATATATTAACTGTGTGTCTGTACAAAACATTTATGTGCTGCCTTAAAAATCTTGGACATTGTGAAATGTTAGTACCGCCTCTGCCTATAGCGCAGCACAAACATATTTGAGCCTGGATCTTCCAATTTCCCATATCTCCATTACTATTCAGTCCAGAGTATGCAGCGTTTATATTTTTTCATTTATATTCAAGATAATGACTCTATCTACTGTAGCCCCGTGTTGATAAAAAATATACTTGATTAGTTCGTATAAAATTAATTACAGCAGGAACTCCTGGAAGACTACTGGGGATATTTAATCATTATGAACTAAAAAAAATAAATAGTGATTATTAAACCTGGGTCTGAGCTCAGGTCCATGACAGTCTTCCTTTCTCAACAGTGATAAGCATGCAAACTCAGAATTATGGCAGCAAATCTGTTAATTACATACTGAGCCAATGTTCAGGTTTTCATTTGTAGCATTTTTGACTTGAACAGAAAGTACATTCCTGGCCCTGACTCAGTACTTGATGTACTCTGTGACTCAAATGTATATTTCCAGTATCGACCGAGCCAATTAACATTTTAAATTTAATAAACTATTTAATAGCCTGTGTCAATCAATCATCTTGCAAAAGGTAATTAAAATATTGACTGTGCGACTCAGTTATCATCTATCTTAGTCAACGAAGGACACACAGATGGAATTGTGGAAGGTATAGTACGGTCACCAGACATATATTTGTCCACTCCAATCATTATGTTAACGGGAGCAATGGTTTTAGAAAACGATCTTTATAAAACTTAAAGCGGTCATCAATATGTTGTCGCGGGTGTGCCATTGGCACTTTCCCACCAGCTATCGGAAGATAGCTAAAACAAGAAAAGCCTGGACAAACTGTTCTACTCAATATGCCAACGAAATGACTACCACGGCATCTTGCCATAATGTCATTAAACAGAAAAATGTACATTTTGACAGAAAATTGATAGCCTGAATGTGGAAAATATAACTGATATCCTTGTCTGTGGCTTTGATACAGCTTAGAAATAACTCAGTCCCTTAAAAAATAATAAGTATTTGCAAGTACTTTCCTTGGTAGGTCCCTTCAATATTATGTGTTTTATGGAAGCACATGCCTCAATGCTGTACTATTGCAGTAATGTTTGCATTTATATTTTACACTGCACCAGATGAATAAATGAATGAATTTTACAAACTTGAACAGATAAAATGTTGCAAAGCATAAAAAGAGCGCCCCCCCCACCGTGGTGTCTTTGCTGCTCTGCATTTACTTTGCAGGCACTGGAGCTCAGACTGATGTTTGTTGAAGTTTCTTTTCATAAATATGTAGCCATCTGGCAGTATTTGTAATGCTTAGGTCGTTACCAGAGACGCATTCAACTTGTGTTAAGTAAGTAGTTCTCAAGTAACAGTAGAAGAAATGGAAGTTGGCTTGAGATTGTTCTGTGAGGCTTTTAGATGTTGTTGGTGTCATTATTTTATTTTTTTTTTCCAGTTACTCTAGTTTTCTTCCACAGTAAAAAGGACTTGTGAAGGACTTGTGACCTGTCCAGGGTGTATTCTTGCCTCTCTTCTGCTTATCCACTTGTGATCCTGATTAGAACAAGGCTGCTGGTAGGAGAACAGGTGAAAGGTTTTTTTTTTTTTTTTTTTGGGGGGGGGGGGGGGGGGGAACTACATAACCTCCAGAAACCTTTATGAAACACTCAGTATTTAAAAACTGTATTGTATTTGTAACTTGGACTTAGTTTGTGCCCAAATGATTGGAGAGACTAGGTTCCTTTCCTGTCAGATGGATGCCCAATCACATACTAAAACTTTCTGCTGCTGGTCCCAATCTGTATGCAGATGGATTATCCAATCTGGTTAGAATGGTAAATGGAATCATAAGGGGAAAACAAACTTTCGACTTGTCAACATATCACTCATGATGACAGGATACAAGCTGCTAGCTGTTTACACCTTAGGGGACACTGCAGACATTGAACTCACAGCACTGAATTTTGGTTTGCATCCTTAAAAGAAGAACACCAAACAATTCCTGTGAAACTCTACCTATACTGGCAACTGACCAAATTTTTAATTTTAACTGCCTCATTTTCATCGGAGAAATATGTGTAAGCTCTCATTCATAGAATTGTTTAATTTCAGTCACTGCCTTAAACCTTTAATTAACACCCCACGCTGGTCATTGTTGGAAATCCAAGAATTCTTTTGTCTGTCCTTGCGACCCTGCCTTTGTAAGCCTTTGTATTTCTTAGTGCATGCATATCACAATGAGCAGGGCTCATTGTGACTTTTGCACAATTCTGTCCAGAGGCACACAGGAATCTTTTGGCTTCATTTGCATGTAAAGTGCAGCATGCTCCACTGTGGGTGTGAGGTGCCTCCAGACAGCCCATCCCCTGTGGCCTGCCAGACTTAGCCAGCCAGCCGCCCTCACGCTTTCCTACCTGCTGGGGTGGGGCACACATATTGAGCACAGTGCTCAATATCATAAGGTGATGTCAATCTTTCCACTGTCTAACCGAAGTCAACCTTCTGACAAGCAGCAGGTTGGCAAGGACAAATATGACCCATGCAGGCAGACAGACAGACAAAAGGCACAGACAAGATATTAAAAAGCTCAAACTCAGCAGGCTTGCGGAGTATTATAATCAAGGATTGCATTCAGTGCCTCCACCAATGTAAATGGAACAACAAAAATATAAGGAACTTCCAAACAAGGGAGAGTCGCTGTTTGAAGAGAAAGGCTCTGAGAGTGGCACTGAGAGTGTGAAAAAGACAATGTTGAAGGAGATGGCCAGGCATTGAGTGTTGAAACCATCTTATCAGAGTTAATAAAAGAAGAGGGTGTTGCTGGCTGACCCACCATCTCCCTTCTCATCAGTGTGGCCTCCAATCTCACAGCAGTGGCTACAAGAGTGGGACCTAGCTCTAAGATTGTGTTTAGATAATGGCCATCTCCAATCATAGATAATCTGGCCTCATCTTTTCTTCACACAGACAGCGTAGACAAGGTCAGTCGAAAAAAGATTTCTGGCGAGACGAGGAGGAGATAGGGATGAGTCGGCTCTGAGATGATTTACTACTGAGTTTCACTCAGCTGCCTCCATCACCCTCCGTTAACTTTCTCATCCTGTCGCCTCTTCCCCTCTCGCTCTTTTTGTCTTCCATCTCTCGCTTTCGCATTTGTCCATGGGCCCTGTACTGAATCCCCACGTCTCTCGCTCTATCATGCGCTTCATCTCTTCCTTTGCAAGCACACTGACGTGAACATTGGACAGGGCTTGAGCCCATGGCTGCCACACCATCATTGCAGCGTTCATATTTCGGAAAAGCAAACCTGCATGAGTCACAGCACACAAAGCAGTCCAAATAAGGGTCTAAAAAAACGAAAACACAAAATGACACCAGAGCCACATAGATCGCAGAGTTTAAAAATATCAAAACCCTACAAAATAAAAGATAAATAAATAAGAACTTCCAGAGAAAGTAAAGAAAATAAAATCAAATACAGAAAAATGTAAAAATAAGGCAAATCATGCAACCAGAAGCATGAAATAGCCTCGGAAGACAGCAGAGGGAAACAATTAGCCAGAAAATTTAGGCTTGTGACTCAAAAAATAATACAATCGAATCATACTGAAAGTTTATTTCATATTTTTCGGACTATAAGGCGCAAGGATTATAAGGCGCAATATCAATGAACAGGTCTATTTTCATGCATAAGGCGCACCAGATTATAAAGCGCATTAAGCGAAACAAACCGTTCAATCCACTGTTCAATTTTGTCCTGTAACTGTAGCCATCTCGCTTTGTTTCCTCGGAAACTCTGTTTGGTCTTTTTTACTTGGCACAGGTCATCTTCTCGCATCCTCCACTTTGGTTCCATTGATTCATTAATGTTGAATTCTCTTGCAGCTGCTCCATTCCCATGTTCTACTGCGTGACTGATAGCCTTGAGTTTGAAATCTGCTTCGTAAGCATGTCTTTTAAAAGGTGCCATTTTGGGGTCCTTATACACACACCATAATATAATGTTGAAGCACAGGACATATTACTCTGCGAGGCACCTGACTATGGTAGCTATAATGCTCTGACAACCCATCAAGCGGTGCGGCTTCGTATCTTACCAAAGTCGTACTAAAACATTTTGACAGATTGTTGAGCACCGTGTACCACATAAAATCAGTTCGAGTTCAGTAAGCACAACCAGAATTAATACATAAAGCGCACCAGATTATAAGACGCACTGTTGATTTTTGATAAAATTAAAGGTGTTTAAGGGTGCCTTATAGTTAAAAAAAAATCCGGTAAATACAAAATGTGTGAACTACGAAGAGAAATGCAAATCAGAACGATGTACAAATATGAAGAAATAAGAGACACCAAGGAGAGTTAATTACCACATCTGTGTCCCTTATAGGTTTTGAGTAACTCTTGCATTGGCCACCGAGTGAGTGAGCAACAGATGCATGTGTTGGTGTTTCAAATCGCTATATAGAATTGGACAGAAATAGCATTGTTACCCATGTCCACAAAAAGAGCAGATGGAGAGAAGGTCAGCTGAGCTTGTAATAAAAATAAAAGCTGTCAAGTCCCCATGCACCACTCTCTCTTGATAATCCCAGGGAAAAATAAAATAAGATTTGAGTCATGCTAATAGACAGACACTGAGATATCATTCTGATTCACTATGGCAAGACTGTGACACACCAGGCCCCAGCCATTCTTGGAGCTCTGGTTTTATTTCTTTGGACATGTCCCCAGAGACATTATCTCCCAGGGCCCCTGTGAACAAAAGGAGGGGTACTAACATCTCCAGTTGAAGTAATGTGTACTGATGCTTGAACAGGCATGTATTCAAGACCAGTGCGCAGGTTCCCATGACGGATAATTGCTGATGCCTGGTAGTGATAAATGTCACTCCATTTTAATGATACATATGTGCCGGTTGAGACCTGGCTTTGATGGTATAGAATCTCCAGTGGGACTGGTGTTCCTGACCGGTCCTCAAGATCAGATTCAAAACTGAGTCCTTCACTTCCTTTTTCATTAAGTCATCCCGTGGAGAGCTGTCTATTTTCTCTTAACCACAGGCCTTCATAGTAAATCTCATTTCATTGTCAGCAGTGATTGTGGTTTACTTCCCTGGCTTTCTGTTCTTTCTGTTGCCATTAACACTCGATATCTCTGCTGGGGCCTGTCTGCTTGGTCTTATTTTATTTGGTGCTGTCCTCCTATATAGAAAGTTTGTCTGACAGAGTAGCAAGAGCTGTTCCAGCCGAACAACTCTCTGTATTTCATTCAAACTGGCTGCTCATCTCTCTTCTCTTCATGCTGAAAAAAGTGTAGTAATTGATACCGGGACTCATCCATCGTCCCCTCTTAAGCCCCAAGATCCAATTTATCTAGGTGAGAATGCAGATTGGCTCTCACTGATGCCTTGTTGGTCAGACTTTGCCTGTTTTAAGATGGCTGTTAATTAAAATGCCACCAAAGCAAAAAAAAAAAAAAAACAAAAAACACAACACAACAGAGAGACACAACACAACACAGCCATATAAATCGGCTGTGTTGTGTCTCAGTCTAACCTAGACACAACTAAATCACAACTCGCAAGCACAAAGCAGACACAGAAGGTCCAATTAGATGCAATTATGCTCATGTAAATCTTTAACTGCTTTAATCTGCAATGAAAGTGACCTTAGCCATAAATGACTCCTAAAGCTCTAGTCCAGGGGTCTGCAACCTTTAACACTCAAAGAGCCATTTGGACCCATTTTCCACGGAAAAGAAAACCCTGGGAGCAGCAGATATGTTTTCACCTAAAATGAAGATAACACTATATATATATATTTTTTTTTTTACCTTTTTGATTGAAATGTGTTGCTTATGAAATCCATGAAGTGCTATAGAAAAAATACCATTTTATGAATATAATGAACACATTATAAAATGCCAAGTTGAAGGTCTCTTTCAAATGAATTTAAAAGTTGAACTTAAATTATCCATGCAAACAAAGAATGCTGTGAGCTGTTATCGCCTTTGGGCTTTCGAAGCATGTAGCAGGGCTTTGACCTCCATCCATCCATCCATTTTCTGTACCTGCTTTACCCACACTTTAACAGCACTATTTCACTTAACAATGAAAACTAAATGTTTGCAAAATATCTACATAAATATTTAGGAAGTCACTTTCATTTTAACGCAGGACTGTAAGCTGTTGTCTGCGAGGCGTGAGCGGTGCATGTTTTTAACATTGTTCATGGTGGAGAATCGCTGCTCACATACGTATGGGGATCTGAAGATCGACAGGACTCCAAATACATATTTCTTCATGTTTTTGTGTCGGGGGTGGCATTCCATGTTTCAAACACGAGTTTGTACAATCTTGGAAGGTTCTCAATATCACTCCTCTTCCACTTCAGTTGCGAAACAGTTTTGTTGCTCTCTTCTCCCTCCGGATATTTTTCAGCTTAAGGCTGTGTGTTTATTTTGGAAATGTCTTGCGACATTTGATCTTTTATTGTTGGCCAATTTCTCACCACAAATTAGGCATACTGGTCAGCGACTCTCGTTGTCCAGGCATCATTAATATTCTATATTCTTCTTCAGATATTTTTCTTTTCTTACATTTCTCCATACTTGGCCTACTTGGGGTTGAAAGTTGCGACAAATGCATAGCGTTTTGGCGGGCATAAACCGGCTTTTGGTGAGTGTGCCACATATTTTAAGCAACAAATGAGAAAAAATAAGATATCATTTTATTTTAATATTTCAAGATCATAATAATCTTCCAATTTACAACTACAATAAAGAAAACCCAACTAACACAAATAAAATGCTCTTCAACCGAATACTTATAATTTATTTTCCCAAGCCACACGGAGCCACAGCATAAGGATGAAAGAGCTGCATGCAGCTCCAGACCCTGCTCTAGTCAATAACTACGTCATCCTGATTCCTCCAATAAGGCCGTGAGAATTAGATCAATCCTAGTATCACAAAAAAAGAAAACTCTGAAACTGTTTAATACTAAAAATTAGTATCTGTCTAGTCATTGATTTGTAATGGAACAGCAGTGATACCAGATGTGCCTCTTCACAACCGTAACAACCACGAAAGTGGGCTAATCGTAAAACATTTGAACGCTACCTTCCATGGCTGTATCTCAAGTAGCTACATTGCTTTTGGTATATTTACAGTAAGATTGACGTTTGAGGATCGAGGAATGGAGAATCTCTCTCCTCTCTCGTTCCTCTTCTCATTAAACCACCGGCAGTAACTGCGAGCCCTGGACAGTCGGCTGCTGGCGCAGATGGGAAGTCAATAGAAGCAAGTGACCTACATTACAGGCTACTCAACCAACTCACAGTGTGTCTCAAGTGAGAACCAAATATTAAGGCATCCTTTGGAACAGTTACAGTGTATTTGTGTGTTTGTGTACATGCGTCTTCTTAAAAAGGGTGTCTGCAGCAGAGACCAGGAGAAGGTTAATTACCTCCTCGTCCTTCGCTGTCGGCTGGCTTCACCTGGATGGGTCGGTTCATCTGGAGCAAGAGAAAGAAATGGAATGACAAAAAGAAGAGAAGAAAGAGAAAGAAAGTCTCCGGTTAGCATAAAATGATAGCATCAAGTGCTACAATACTCGGCTTAAAAGAAACCCTGAGGTGAATCACTGTTTATGATTTTAAAGTCTCGAGTTTGCACGGCTGTGTGAGCTCAACGCAAAAATCAAACAGTGATGCCACAAAAGAGATAAATCTGTGCAGCAGTCCATGCCAGCATGTTTAATTAATCCAAGGCAATGCCTCTAGAGATGCCTGAATTCCCCTCACAGTTCAGCAGTATTAGCACTTGCGATGACAGAGCCACACTGGGTGTCAGATGGTATGTGGAGATTAATGTCATTACATCAGCCACTCCCAGCTCCACAGGGAGAGGTCTGCTCAGGAGGACCCTTGGTATTCCTGTCCCCTAATGGCCCCAGACTCCCAGTCTCCAACTATATTGTTCTTCTCCCTGACCCGCAGCAATATCTCCTCCTACCTCCATCCCCTTCTCCTGTCAACCCATAAGCCTTACGCTGCAACTGGTCTACGAAACCAACTGCTCATGCTTCCTCCTCCTCCTCCTCCTCCCATAAGCTATTGAGAATGACCAGAGAGTGAAGCTGGGAAACAGCTTGTGAAAGGTTAACAGTAGGGAATCAATAAACAACTTTTGCACATCAATTCTTTGCTTAGGTGAAGGAAACATAGGAAAAAAAAACTGCAAAAACTCCCCTGGTTCTTTATATTTTTCTCTCCAAGCGTGAGATCAGAAATACTTCTTACGCCACCTCTAAACAGAAATATCTCCTTGTTCCCATGTGGAAGGTGAGCACCTGAAAGCCCCTGTTCATTGGGGCTACCCACACATTTTATACTTGAGTGTGTGTTTCCTCCTTCACTCGGCAGTGGGCTCATCTTGAACCAGACTGTGGACCAGCATGAGGGCTCCAGTGGAGATGAGCGAGTATGTAGCCCAGTATGTGCTGAAGACTTAAACAAAGCCACGTTTGATAGCAGATGACCGTGGCCAAAGACATACAACATGACTGTTAAACATGTGTGCACGTGGTGACACCCAGCCAATGTGTTGTGCTCATCTTGTGATATGCTGTGACACTGAAATAAAGCTCAGAGTGATGATGGATGCATCGCAAAGATAAGCGAGCAAAGGCCATGAACACATGATATACACAAGTGCAAACATACATAGATGTCACTATAAATTCATCTGGTTGTTCAGTAGAAAAAACTGAGCAATTTGTGCCTTTATTTGCCCGTTGCTGAGAGATGCAGCCCTGGTTTATATTTAGTGCTTGACAGTATATGATGAGTCAAATCACAAATAAGAGTCATGCTAACTAGGGACATTAACATGGTCATTCAACATCCCTAAAAGAAGCTGCAGCCTATGATTCTTTGATTTTAAACTTTGATTTTTTCACACATTCCTGTGTCACACGTTTGGTAGATAAACACATAACAACTGGTATATGATGATGCCGCGAAATATCCATACGCGTATTATGTCTTGTTTCTGATGAGCAGACCTCAGGAATTTGGGCGTCACAGAGAATGTTGCAGGACATTTTGCAGGATGTTAATGTGTTCTATGTGTACATTCTGTGTGTTCAAATGTTACAGAAGAGGCCACTGGGCCAGCGTGTCTCACGTTAGCGGTTTTCGGGTAGCCTGAAGTCCCTGTCCAGTGATCAGTCAGCTTTCAGGTCTTAAACAGCAGCGGTCAGTTGGGAGGCTTCATTAGTAGCCCCTGAGCCACTGCAGCAACAAGAGTCATTAGACAACTCAAAAGTACACTTGGGGTTGCTAAGCAACAGAGTGAAGGTGGCCGGCAGGCAGGCAAGGCAAGCTGGCCGTTGGTCTGCGGGCTCTTTGCCAACCAATTGGCACTGCTTTTTCTTCTCCTTTTTGGGTCCAAGAAGGTCAAAGTGAAGAGGAGGAAAACTCCCACATTCCCACACGTCCCACTTTCATGTCCCTGTTCAGCAAGAGTGACAGCAAGTTTGACTATTTAGAGTTTGACTATTTATTTGCTGACTTACGTGTCCTGACTTTAGTCTACCATTTTTTTAAACATACTTCACCTACATTTTCTTGTGCCAAGACAGCGACCTGGTAAAGAAATCGTACGTTTCACTTTTCTTTGAACTCCCACACTCAAACTTCTCTCCTTCTCTCACCGGCTCACAGAGGCACAAAAAAGTCGAGGCTCAATAACAGCAGGTGGCTTAGGTGACATTTTAATCCCTTATTACTGAGTGCAGGATTAGCCAACACATCAAGGCAAAGTTAATTATATGAATTCATCAGAGTCTGTGTGAGGGGGCACACTGCTCTCCCTGAGGGCCACAATCCAACTACACAACCACCACCCATCTGTGCACATACACACACTGCACATTAAGAGGACAAGTGACATCGTGTCCATCTCATAGGCCAGCCAACTCCTCATTATCACTGCAATGACACAAAGCTAAGAAAACACATAGCGCGGAGCTTCCAGAGACATTGTAAAACAAATGACATCCACCACCTTCCCATTGGCCCTGCAGAATGAAGTGGATAGACACTGGTGAGAAAGACTACAGGTTTTTTATCCCGCAGACATGTGGCTGCCGAGGCTGAAAGGAGTTCAACACCCCCCGTCTTACTTTATCTTTGTCTCTCCCTGCCCCTTTGGCCTCCAAAACCAATATGCTCCCACCACAGCCCCTTAATGGGTTGATCAATGCTGACAAATAGGCAGCTCATGCTGTCTTGCCCAGGAACTTACAGCTTTGTGTCGGTGTGCTTCTGCACTTAGAGAGGCCATCTCTCTTTCTCCTCATCACTTTCCCCTTTTTTGTCTCTCTATGTTCGCTCACTTTTTTCTTTCTCCATACATCCCCACCCCCACCTCCTTCATGCTCTACTTCCTCGATGTCTATACATTCACTTTTTTCCTTCGTTCCATCTCTACAGGCAAATCTATATATTTTTTTTTCCATTCGGTTATGATGAATAAAAGTCAGTTAAAGTCACAGTGGGGCGGAAGACCAACCGTATGGAAGAGAGGAGCTTGCTTACATTTTTCAGAAGAGGACTGTGTGTAACTTTTAGAGCACATGCCTGTGTGTGTTTGCATGAGCACACGTTCCACGTGCTGCAGAGAAAGACAGGCAAGGACGCGATTGACCTTTGACCTTAACTGATCAACTCTTGTGAATACCTCTGTTCACAAAACCGCTCAACCAGTCCCCCAAATAAATAATAATCTGATTCTTAACATTAATGAATTGAACTAGTAGAGTAGAATTTACATATATATATATATATATATATATATATATATATATATATATACACAAATAATACACTTGACATGTAGTTAAGTCAACGAGGCAGTTCTGGTGCACTCTGAGCAGATGTTTGGTAAAGGGGCTACTTGCCCAAACTCACAATAAGCTGTTGTGTTAAGAGCTCTCAGTATAACACTGGGGATTTTTATGGAAATTAGCTTCACTAAAGTGTGGTTTTATGTTTAATATTATTATTATTTTAAGGATGTCGTTTCGAGTCATATAAAGAAATATACAAGCCCACCTGCTATGCTTCAGCCAGTGACCTTGTGAGTTGAATGCAGTAGGTTATTAATAGGTGGGTGTGGCGATAAATCGTTACCTTGTGAGCCAGTCGCATTATTCAGCCCATAACTTTGATCTCACAGCTGTGCCAATCAGACAAATAAGGCGCAGCACGTAAAACCAAAGAGAATCCTTCAATTCTATTAAAAAAAAATAAAAAAATTCAAATCTTACCTGGGAGGTTTAGAGCGGCGAAAGCACAAATAAGCAGTTTGTCCCTACAAATAGTTGTCCAAGACAGATGATGAACTTTTCTTGCATATCACAAACATGTCATATGTGCTAATCAGCTGCAAAATCAAATCAAGTTGTACATTCTGGTTGCTTTTTCTTCGTTCTTCCTTTGTCCTTTGTGGTAGGTCATTTAGCATTACTTTTCAAACAAGCAAATCAAAACGATTGCCTTCCTGTCTCATGACTGTCATATTTAGGTCGTAAAGCACTAATTTTAATTTCACTACATGTTGAACTGGCCTGTTCATGGGCAAAAAGAGGCGATGCAAGAATGATGATCTTTTTTCTTTTTTTTTTGGTTAATGCTAAGCTAACTGGAAACACTTATTTTGAGGTAATGACCTTTTCAATGTGAAATGTTACAAACAAATAACCACACAAAGAAATAATCATATCAGTTAATTAATTTCTTTGTTCTGCAGTTTCATCAGATGTTCTTTCATTTCACCTCACAGATCGAAAAGCAAATAGTTTTCAAGTCATCGGGTACCATTCTTCTGATAAGCCATCCATTGTTTGATGCCCTTCATTATCTGTGTTTGTGGTTTCGCTGTCTGCGAATTCACTGGAGCTGCCATTTACAGCCTTTTAAAATTAAACATTTTTAATGTAGACTGACTTTTTAAAAGGAGCCAAGAGGGGGATGTTATGCCAGCTGAAACAAAGAAGCAGCATTTCTGAAAGGGGCTGTAGGGATGGTTAAACCACCTGACCTTTGGCATCCACTGAACTGTGCACTGACCCGTGTCATTACCATCAGTGCCTTTGGAAAACTTGGGAGTTAATTGAGTTTTATTGAATGAAATTGACATTTCTGTCAATACTCACTTTAAAGTGTTGTGCTCAGCCTGTAATTGGTTTAACCGTGTTTGCGGCTGTCTGTGTTGTTATTTTAGGCCCTTTTTCATCACCTTCACATCCCCTCCCCCGCCCCACAAATATCAAGGAACTAGAGGAGACATATTCTTCATAAAGTCACAGTTTTTCATATCAGTCGCTTTAACACTTAAATGAAAAAATACCGCATTTTGAAATACAATTACCGCATTCGCAAGCAACCCATATCCTGAACAGCCTGAATTGCACTATCCTATATTACTGTTTCTATCACCCATCGCTCAAATGTCAGGACATCCTACCCCTCACTGATGTGTTCAAGAGAAACAGGGCCAGCACAGAAGGGATGACTCCTCTCAAATTGCCGCGCGAGTTCACAGCAGCCCTTCTGCGATGGCGGCAAGTCAGGAGAGGTCGGGCCTGCCATGTGTTGGAATAGATGGGTTTGAGCCGGAGCGATCACATACCGCACGCTTCCCTCGAAAACATATGAGGGAGAGCTGTGTCTGTCTTGCTGCGAAGAACATGGAAAAGGGGGTGCTGACAGCTCGGCGGAGGGTGGTTGACGGAGAAATGCAGCCTATTTTTAGCCCCCAGCCCGAGATCCTATTTAAAGACTTGGTATTGGAGGTTGGTTTGGAAAAGAGAGAAGAAAAACAACAACAAAAAAAATTGGTCCATGATATCCAGCTAAGGCGTTACCCCCTGATGTTATGCTGCGGTATCACGAGGGAACTCTGTTTGTGTTTTTGTCTCTGTAATCTATGTCCTGTTCTATATAATTACATGCCAGTTTAATCCCCCCCGGAGCTGGATTTTGGCTTTTAATTTATCTCTATCAATGCAGCATTGGCTTTATTGTCCACTGAGAGGACCAGCTGAGCACTTCAACTAAATTGCCCCACCCTGCGCCTCCCAGTCCAGACGAGTCTCATCCCGGGGACTGTATAGACCAGCCCGCGTTCATAATAGCTGCTGCTATTTTTATTTTTACTTTAGCAGTCCCCAGCAGTCCCTCTCTGAGGTGGGAAAGGGGCAGACAAAGACAGAAATTGGATGAGAAATCGTGCCATCATGCTACCCTCTGCTCCATAAAACCTCTGTTCTTCCCCTTACTAGAGATGGATTGCTGTGTAGATCACTGCAACCAATGGCCAGCACACTATATTACATTTATTGCCCCCATTTTTTCCCCTTCCCTATCTGCTTCCCTGCTCTTAGTGTGGATATAGAGGGGAGGAGGTTGGAAAGAAGGACAGGGGGTGCTGGGCTTGAGGTGCATCGGGGAGAAGAGGGGGGTGACGATTCGACACAGTGAGACAAGACTAACAAATTAGTCAAAGTGACAGGGAGTTTTATGAGGTCTGCTCTTGTGAGGCGACTGCTGCTCACCCCCTTGCTTCCTTGCTGTCTCGCTGCCTTCTCCTCTGGGTCGCAGGGACGCCATGGAGGGCAGTCTTATGCATGTGTGTGGTACTGTAAATATTTCTGCATTCGAAAATGAAGATAGTGAAGGAGGTGGTGGAATAGGATGGAAAAAGAAGAAGGAGATTTATGTGATTAAGAAAAAAAAAGAAAAGAAAAAACAAGCTCAGAGGATTTAACAAGGCGGGTTTCTGGTCAGTACCGATGCTTAGTCATGCCCACTAATGCATGTTGTTGATTTACTATATCTGTGACTGTTAAAAAGAAATCAGCGCAAATTGATATGCACATACTTGCCAGTGCATGTGGTAACACACGTAAGTTAACAAAAGTTACAACAACCCAGCATCTTCCCATGAGCAACTCCTCCACCCCACAAGAGTACAAATTTTCTGGAGTCAGGCTGGGTGAACAGCTAAACTGGCGCTGAGTGGAACATTGACAGGGAGAATGATAATAAGTGGAGGGTAATGACACCTTGTGCATCTGTCAGATTTATGAGCGCATCTCCTGCTCTGCTCCCCGCATAAACCTGGCGGCTGGGTCTGCGCTTCAGCCCTAGCACGCCACAAATGTTGATGACAGCGGTGAGCAATCACAGAGCGAAGGAGAAGAGTGCCCAACCCGCTCCGCTATGGGCAAAGGCAGCATCTGAATCTGAGAGGCACACACACACACACACACACACACACACACACACACACACACACGCATATACACATATCACAATGGTCTGTAAAATTGCGAAGAACCATAAAAAGGTGCATCAGGAACAGGCAGAAGTGTCGTCAATATGGACGTCATATTGTCGTCAATATGAACCTCTATTCAGCAAAAGAATAAACATCTGAGACACATCTAAGTGAACATTAGAGACTATTTTCTTCAATCAGCTTCTACCTTTTTTCTCCAATTAACTGTTTAAAATAAACCACTGCATGAGGTAGAAGGAAAACAACACATTGGAACACTTTTGAAAATAAATAAATAAAGCACATCTTAGGTGCTTTACCTGCTAATTAATCTGTACGTTCTTTGAAGCCTTTGCGTTTAGTGATTTTTCCCGGAATGGAATATTACATTGTAGTGATCACACCTAGAAACACCCACCATTATACAAATAAATACACTGGCATAGATTAAATAATTGCTTTCTTTAAAAAAATGCAATGCATTAATTGTTTTTTTCTATCAGTTAGTTTTCTTATTGCTTTTTCAGCTATTCAGACACACCTGCACACTAGTTGGGCTAGCGTTGCTGCATTTAACCAAAATTCGACGACCTATTTTTGCCTCTGCTGTTTTTGATGCTAAAACACACATCTACACGTTCTACACAGGTATTAAGCCTCTCAGTGTTGAGATAGGATCTCATGTCATACTCCGACTCAAGGACTGTTGATAATACGATACAGCATCACACACTCATCATGCACACAACATATCACGCAGAGGAGCGGCGGATTGATAAACCTACACGCAAACACGTTCCCTGACTGCAGATAAGAATGGAGGGCGCAAGCATAAAGATGCTTATCAGACAGACAGTATCACGGTGAAATGGTCTCATAAATAAATACAGCAGAACAATGTAGAAAAGAAAAAAAAAACAAAAACGATATGCATTATTGTTACAAGCAATCTTAGACTGTTCCTGCAGACGCGTATGTGTGTGTGTGCCCAGTCCCTTTAAAGTTGCCTAGCCTCGAGACACCACCCCCACCCCCCCCCACATACACACACACACACACACACACACACACACACACACACACGAGCAAACAGTCCTGCAAGTATGCTCCAAGATACCGTTAGTGCAGTAGGCTGTTTGTGAAAATGATCACATCAATCGAAGTGATAGATAAAAGACTGGGAGCAATTGATAAACTGCCACAATTATTTGGAAGATAAATGGCTGAATTTGCTTTTGAAATTGGACTGGATCCAGAGCAATGGAACAGAACTCATCATCATCAATGAGCCTGCCATTAGATTGCTTTCTGTCACAGGCCAATATGAGTGCGGACAATTGGATCCATCTGCTGAATGGGATCAAATAGACCTACTCACACAACATCAGGGGTGATGTATATTGACCGCTTGTAAAACATATTATGCTGCAAAAGCACAATACATCATTGTGTTTGCTGTTGTGTGCACTTGGGTGTAACGGTAGCCATCACAGCGCATGAGTATGCTCAATAGAAATGATTTGAGGCACATTTGAGGCACAAGTGCGGCATAAGAGAAAATGATAGTATTGGCGATGCAAGAAGAAGGCATGATACTTAAATGAAGCCATCATTTCATTTAATGTCTGTGCGATGGTTGTAAAGAAAAAATATGCTGTGAGTGGTAAAGATAAATCATTTTCTTACATTTTCAAAAAACAGGCATAATTCTTTCGCTATTGCTAAAATAATCTTTGAAAAGTTGCAACAGAGAAAAGTTGTGCTGATGAACTAGACAACAATTAGAGCTTGTAAATTATTTTTTCCTAATGTCACAGCCTAAATGTCTAAGCCAACTATAAGTTAAAAATAAGTTTTGGGTCGACAGAGCTGTATCTGCTGTGTGTGTGTGTGTGTGTGTGTGTGTGTGTGTGTGTGTGTGTGTGTATGTGTGCCAGCGGAGTCAAGAGGTATTATAACAGCTTGCACAGTCCTAAACTAACAAAAGGGTGCCTCAGAATGTGGTGCATCTTTATCTGCAGGCACATGCAAGAGTGCAACAGCAGAAGGGGGAGAAAATGCAGGAGAGAGTTGGAGGGAGACGCATTACGAGAAGAATTGTGCTGGGAGGAAGGTGACAAGGGCTCTGACAGTTCAGAAGAAGTGTGTAAATCGTCCACTGTGAAGAGAGGAGAAGGCTGAATGATCTGCCCAGAGAGAATATCAAATTATTTATTTATCTTTCCTCAATTCCCTGACTGTGGTATCTAAAGATGTATTACATCTTAATTTACATTTTAGCACTAATAATCATGAGCACATCTGCTTCTAACCATAGATGTGGCAGCAGAGATATTGTACTTTTGTGTATTTTGCTTTATTGTCATCACTGTGTTTCTTATGCTCCCTGACAGACCCTTTATCAGTTATTATCTCCAGCTTCTTCAGTGTGCAGTACTCAGAGTATACACTCTTCATTTTTTGCTCTGTAATGACCTAATTATAAATAAATTGTGCTCATCTACTTGCGGACTTCTTTCTGCTGCCTTTTCTGCTGGTTCAACTGTTCCCAGTTGCTGTGGTGCAATCTGTCTCTTAAAAAAATAAATAAATAAAAGGACAAAAGTTGAAAGGCTGAAAAATAATGAAAATTTTCCAAACACCAACATACACAGACAGTGATGTCTTCGCAGTCCTAATTCGCTAGAAGAGGAATTTTTCTGCCTGCTGGAAGCACGAATGTGCAGTATTTGTGAGCTCCTTATAAGAAACAGTTAGCACTGTTTTTTTCTATCATAGGTCCACGGCTCGCTACAGTTTTGGTCGGAAAAGGAGCATGATTTCACCTCGTTTGCCCGCAGGGGTCAGTATGTGGTGGTATTTATACTGGGACATGTGCTGTCAGAGGACAGACCACAGTGTTCCTGGTCCCTGCTGCGACAGCCAATTAGACTTGGACGCAATGGCTGGCCTGTCTGGGTGCTTGAACGGGTGTCACAGCAGGGCATGGTATGGGGTGTCACTAGGATGGTGTTGCCAGCTGATCAGGTGCTCCGCAGTGTTGTTCAGGGATATATTTAACCCAGGATCATTCAGCGTCACTGTAGCTCTATTGTGGCCTCTTCTTTGGTCAGTAATTATGCTCCCATTACTACTATTAGTCCTCAGTTTAGGCTAAGTTCTGGCCATCCATCGACATCATGATGTCTTATAACAAGCAGTGGTATCTGATGTTTGAGGAGCGACCCTTTCAGAGCTCTTTGGGAACCTCACATGTAATGTAACCATTATTTTCTTGTCTTGAGAGTTTTTTTTTTTTTTTTGTCCTACACTTGTCCAACTTTCCCTGGTCTCTTCTTCTTGTGCTGATGTCAGTAGGAGGCTGAAGTAGCTCGCGCCAAAGCTGTCGCTCCAGGCAGACAAGGAAGCATAAATAGCATGGCAGGAAGTTAACATTGCAAGGAGGAGGGATGGGGGGTGCAAAATTTATTTTTGGGAGGGTTAGAGATCAAAGACACTAAGGAAATGCAATAAGACAGCCTAAGCCCTTTGGGGGTGTGTGTATTTTGTTGGAGCAGGTGACTCATACTAGATATGAGGAAAAGAAGCAAACAGGGGTTGGAGATGGTGACAGGGAGCTCAGCCGTTTGCTTGGACCAGCGGGGAGCACAGGAAACAAGAACGACCACCCTGAGAAAGGTTTCTGGGTTTGAGATGCTGTTTGAAATACAAGAAATAAATGAACATAAACACATGCATACACAGCCATACACACAAAAGAGACAGAGAAATGCATGGCCTCTGTCCTTCCAATATAAAACGAAAAAGGTAAAATCCCTTCTTTATAGCTGTGATTCTGGATGCAAAATGTAACACTGGCTTGAGCAACATGGCCAAACTGCGTTTAGAAGACTTTGTGCTGGCATCTTTCCAGTTTTTGACGCCTAAAGATTCACAGATCTTTGCCATTAACATGGCGTTTGCGAGAACCTCAGAACAAATCAGAATCAAATTAAGATTTTACTAACATTATTCATACTTATTTACAAAAGTGCGCCATGTATGTTCCCTGCTGCTTTTTTGTAGTGGCAACTACATTTAGTTTAAAAAAAAAAAACAAAACGGATGACTGACTGACATTTCTTGCATAATGAGGCACATAAATAATGCAATTTTTTTTTTTTTTTTTTTACCATCCTTATATGTGCTTGTCAAGCCCCATGTTCAATACCTCATGTATTGTTATTACATATCTGTTGTTGTAATCACCTATGAAAACAGATGCAAGGAAATTGAGAATGCCAGCTAACTTTAATGACCACAGACCCCATGAAGTAGTTTAAGGCAAGAGAATGGTGGACTCAAAGCAGTGGTAGTCAGGGAAAAGTATGTCAGAAACCTTCATTAGGATTGTGTAACATAGGCACAGTCCTAGCCAATTACTCCCCCAAAGAAGTGTTCAGGGCGGTGGGGTGCTCTTGCTATTCTTACACACTTGTGAGCACAGATGCTATCTTTAAGTTTCCCTTTAATTTAGCTTTAGCTAAAATAGTATTGTTTAGACTTAATCTAGACATCAAATTCCCTGGTTAACCTGGTTGTCAGTGACTGACCACTGAAACATGGCAGAAATCCTGAGTCACATCATTCATGGCCTAAAAAAAAAACAATGTTTAAACGTTTTAAAATGTGTCCTTATTTTACACAGAAATTTGGTAGCGACGAGAGCGAGAACTGTCAAAAAAAGTGTTTTATGACATGAGAGTTATTATTATACCTTTGTTTGTTTGTTTGTTTTGTCGACTCATTTGTTGACTTGTTTTCCTCGTCTGTAAACACAAGGCAAACAGCCACATGCACGCATCCATTCATGCATGTACACATGCAATTTATGTCAAGAGGTTTGGAAGAAAAAAAGGGTTAATACACTATTTTCTCGCTCTTATTGGTGCTTGTAAAAGGATAAGGAGAAGAAAACTGAGTGATGGGGGCAAGAAAATACCATTTGGGGGTGAGCCAAGTGGATCTGTTAAATGAGTGGATTCTTATGCAAATAAATGCTAATTTATGCACAGAAGGCAGTGGCACTGCCTCAGGCAGCTTTGATTGGCAGTTGCAGGTCTGTGTGTGCTGAGGAGCAATGCTTGGCTCTGGGTGCTTCTGTGTGGTTGGGCATGGCTGCCTCTCCATGTTCTACATGCTCTCCATCCACTGACTGCACACGTCTGTAGCCTAGCCTCTCCACCGGACTGGTCCCAGGGACCAGCAGGGCTCCCATCCAAGAAACTCTCCACACACCAAGAGCTCAGCTCAGCCAGTCTCAGTTCCTCCAGGTCTGGGAGCAGCCAGGGCATCATTATAAAATCGATGCCCCAGCTTCATTTTGCGTGGCTGTGTGCGGAGGAGCAGGAGGGGCAGCGTTCTGGGCTTGTTTGTGTTGATTCTAGGGAGTGTTTGTGAGAGGAAGGGGTACCGATGTGATGCTCTCCAGGCACACTAATGGGCTGAGAGCAAGGCTTTAAGTCAGAACCTCCCATTACTTCAGGAGGCAAACTGGCTAAATGAATAGGAACCTGCTCCCCGCTCTCACCCACAGGAAATGTAAATGCCATTTGTTTCTGTGGCAAGGTGTTGTCATGCAGAACAGTGTTGCATCTTGATAATGTAAACATAAATTCCTGAAAACAGTGATGCTAGAGTAATTGGGTGGTGGTTATTTATCATTTTTGGCATTTTTTTTTTCCCCACTTTATTTTTTATTTGCAAGGCTGGAGGAAGCAAAATAAATTTAGCTGGGCATGGATGAAGCCATTACTCTGTCTGTTATTCATTCACACAGACCCCCAGGCCAATAGGAAAACACTTGGAAATCACAGACATAAAATAGAATATGTTCCCTAAAAATATATTGCATTTTCCACTGGCTCATAAATATACTCTCCTGTGATGAGGTTGCCTGGAATAAAGCATTTTCCCTCCACCTCTCTCCAGGAACACACATGTACGATAGTGCTTGTGCAAATGCATTATCATCCCTGCATCTCGCTGTACCGTGCAGCCGTGCTTGTCCCACACATGTACGCACACCGCATGCTCATTTGGCCACATAAACGAGGGTTCTCGCCTCACTCGTGCCAAAGCGAGATGGGTATTTTTCAGGTCTGCAATTATACCCTCTGAGTGCAGGCAGACAAAATTACACGGTTGGCACCCCAGAACCCCAATCTCACACTCCCAGCACACCCCGTCTCAACGGGAAATAAGGCAAAACCATTTAGACAGATCTGGAACCGACACATCCAAACCTTTTGTTTGTCACACCTGGGGACCACAAATGGATTCTCATCATATCGTAGATTGAAAATTTATGCTTATTTACACCAGTGCCCCCTTTCTCTTTCCCAATATTACATTTATTTTGCCAGCCATAAAGTGCTCCGGTACCTGCCCCTATTGCCTCCCGCAACTAATCTCTCAGTTTCCAGCTGACAGCGGGGGCCTGAAGCAATGTTCCCTTGTCACCTGTCACATGTTGCATGGTGACACTGTTTTTGGAACAGCGCATGCTCCACTTGCATATTTTATCGCAAGCCTTTGTCATTCTTGAAGCAATGAATAATACATCTTTTATTATATTATTGCAAGAGATTTGTAACACTTGAAACAGAATGCAATATGCAGTTTATCACCGTGCATGGTGATGCGCGGCGCCTCTGTAGTCTGTGTCTGTGTCATTAGGCAAGAGGAGAGGACAAGAGAGGAAACAAGCTCCTGTGACTCCTGACAGTCCATCAGCCTCCCGGGGCAATTATTCTTTCATCTGAGGGCTCAGATGCACAGGCTGGTGATGGCCTCGCTGTCTGTCTACACAATTATATAGACAACGCATCATTTTTAACATGCCTTTGTGTCTGCTGATTCTTTTCAGCACAACGCGTTGATTACGATTTCCTTGGCATTTGTTTGGTTTGAACGTCAGTGGCCAAAATCCCCCATAAGCTTGTGACCTTCTGTGACATTTCTGTTATCGGACAGGTCGTCATGCCATGAGCTTTTGGTCACGCACAGCAACAGCATAAGAGAGTGGCTCACAAAGCTCATTAAGCATAAGAGATAGCATCAGTACATCAGCCTTTGTGCAATACTTTTTTGAGGGGCTTGTTTCTCAGTTCGCTAACCTTTGAAGACCTGGAAATGATTACCTTCATTTCCCATATTCTGCAGACCTGTGTAGGAAAATCTAGTATTATTAAAAAAATAAATCAATAAATAAATAAAACAGCCTTAATCATCAAGCGCCTTTGTTTTGCAGCCATAACTGTGATCCATTTTGAAATTTAATTTCCTGAAGTACAGGGTCGAGAGCTGATGCCATTTTAAATGGAATAATTGAAGTGCTTTCCCCCCATGTGTATGAGTGTCAGTGATGTGATGTGCCTTATCCTCCTACAGATGGAAGGTGTAAAACCCCGCTAAAGGCCTGCAGAAAGCCCACCAGCCTCCATTGTTTAATTTGACGTGGAGGCGTGAGGTGAGCTAGAAGAGGAAATACGTTTCACTGTTGGCATAGACCACTTGAGCTTATTCACTGCCTGAAGCTGTTGACCACATCATGTCAGGTTCGGTGCTAGAAATGCGTCCCCACACAGCACTTAAATTGCATTTGGGCCTTGGCTGGGGTGAGCTAACGCCTGGCCAGAAAACAGCGGCAGAACACAAACCTCAGTGGATGCAGTAAAGTGTTAGCTTTCACTTTCACTCCTGATGAATGCCTAGGACATTTAATCAAACTACTGCGGCTCATCCAGCTTTTTCTTAGCGGCTTCTGTGCAGATTTTGAATTTTGGAGGTCTAAAACATTTGAAATTGTATGCAGCTCTTGGCCAAAATTGGTTTGTAGTTTTCAGCCCATCTCCTGGCTGCAAATTCACACTAACAGTGATTATTTGGGATGAATGCAACTTAAAAAAAAAAAAAAAGTGTATCATTAGCAGTCAAGATAATGGTAATGAATGCAGAGCATAGATATTCATTAAAAGCATTTTGGTTTAGCAAATTACCACATGCCATGTATGGGATTAATGTGAATTTATGCATGTAAATGAATATACTTATTCTGGAGTTATGCCCCCCAAAAACTAGTTGACATGATGTATAATTTAACATTTCATTAAAATTGCTGTATAAATGGAAATGAGGGTCGTTGTTTGTTTTATTTAACTCGTGTAGCTACTCAGTGTAATGACAAGGTACATTATTAACATAACAAAACCAAAGTAACCAATAATCTGAGCATCTGATTGGTTGGACAGTTAGAAGAACAGGTCAGATGTTGGCTGAGATCTGTTAAATGTAGTTCAAGAATGCAGAGAATACATTTCAAAACTACCGTATTCTATGCTTCAGCTGAACTGTAAATGAAAACCTTTTGTCTCAGAATTAAAAGAAATCAATATAAATGGGAGCCAAATACATGAGTGGCAGCATGCGGGGCGCAGGCTCAGTGGAGGAGAGCAGGCTTTTCTCCTTCGAGAGGAGCGGCATCTGTTGCTCCCCTGCTCCAATGCTATTTACAGATAGCTGCCATTATTTACGCTTGATAAGATTCTATCCAATTTACCAATTCACAGACACGGACGCTGCAAACATTTAACAGGGAATTTTTGCAGTGAGGCTTGTCTGCTGGGGCATGAAGTTACCGATTGAGCATTTACTGAAACAAATATGAACATTTATTTCTGCCTCACAAACCCAAAGGAGTGGTTAACTGTTTGCGTCTTATAGCCAAAAAGATAAAACACAGCTAGAGAAATGTGCAAACGTCAACACAATATATTCACATTACCTGCGATTAAATGATTTCTTAGAGGTTAACCTCTGATTTCTGCTTTTACATATTAAGAGATTTGCTATATTCACTGCTGAGTGAGCAAATCGAGGCTACCAAACTGAAACGTCCCACAGAAGAGATGGTATGCATAAGGAGATAAAGATTAAACAAAGCTCGCAGGGAAAATTTACCTCCTCACCAAAGAATAGTCTCCATTTCTTCTTCCATTACATATTATGTACACCTGAAAAGAATCCTTGTAGTTTGGTGGCTGTCAGAGTGACGTTAGTAGTGTTTTTCTAACTTAAATTATTCACAGTGAATACTCTCTTCTCGTGATTTTTGTTGATTCTGGAAATCACGATTCCTCTATGACTTCAAAAACCTCAGATAGAGGGAATTTCTTTGTGTGTGAGGGAGAGAGAGAGAGGGGAGAGAAAGAAACTATGACAGGGTACAAAAACAAAAGAAATGATAAAGAAATGGCATAAAAGTGCTGCAGAAACAGCAAAGTGACAAGAAAACAAAGGAACAAAAAGGAGGAAGTGACAACGGCGATGGGAATAGAGTGAGGCAACAAAAAGATGAGTATTAAAGGAGGCACTCTGAAAGCCAAATAAATGCAGAAGAGAGAGGAAACGGGAGGACCCACAGCAGCAGACAGAGAGGGAGAAGGAGGGCGATTGACTCTGGCAGCAAAAATGATCTCTATGATTGCAGTTCGCTTTGCAAATAACATATAGTGTCAGTTTGAGACCGCTCCCAGCACCAGATGGATGGTTTTTCCCACATAAGAAAGATTCAGATGCCAGCCAATGAAAAAAAAAAAAAAAAAAAATACAAAATAAATTTTCAACTGTAAGGAAATAAATTGACTTTACAGACACGCTAAACCAGAGTTCCTCAATTCGGTCCCACGAGGGCAGCAATCCAGCAGGTTTTCTCCACCAGGCAACTGCATTTGCCTGGGATGGCGACCTGGTAGGAGAGGAAACTTGGTGGGTTTGTTACCCTGGTGGGGAGAATTGAGTAACCCTGCACCAAACTTTAACCCATCAGACTGCAGGGTTATGATTAAAACAAATATTTGCCTTTGAGGGGGCAGTCATTCAGTTACCCATTCCAGCACTGGCATCTGTCAGCGGGGCTTGAGGAGATGTCATCGCTGAGGAAACCCCAGCACATTTCAGAGGATGGATGAAAGCTGATCAAAGACGTTCAAAAACAAATTCAATATGTACAATAAAGGGGGCAATCGGAATGACTGGATTCTGCAACACAGGTGAAATTATTCCTCCTTCTTTTTCTTCTGCCATTGCCAGTCCACTGCCTACTGTCACTACGGTGTAGGAACGAAACACACACACCCCTTGTCTACTGAAGAAAAGTGTTCTACTCTGATAGATTACGGTCGGCACGATTAAGATCTGTGCCTCACTGAAGCAAAGAAAAAGGGGGTGGAGGGTGGAGGGGGTCGAGAGGATGTGCTCTATGTAACCTAAAAAGAGGAGACAGATAAAACAGATGAAATCCTTCTTTCACTCTAGAGCCCTGGGCTGCTCGGGGGCGTGGCGATCCCAGTGCATGAGCAGCATCAGTGGTTTTGCTCTCTTAGAATATCTCTGTCTTACTCCTTGTATCTTTTTGACTTTGTTACTCTCTCCCAGAGTGCCCTTCCTCACCTTGCTGCTCTGGGAAAGAATCTCCAGTGTATCCCCGTTTCACTACAATCATTCCACAGTTTAGATATAGGGTAGTATCAAAATGAACATCTTTGCAACCAGCTAATATGCAGTCCTCATCCATCCATTTTGACTGCTTTTACCCCTACGAACTTGTGCCTGGTCACTTAATTTTATACCTTAAGTTCAATTTTTAATTTACCTCTCCCCCTAAATGAACGTCTTTGTACTGTGGGAGGAAGCTAGAGTAGAAGCCATTTCAACCTGGAACCTTGTTGCTTTTGAAATTGTATTTTTGTATTTTACTTCATCTGATGAGGATGCAGCCTACCTAGGTGTAAGCGTGTTTTAAGTCCACTCACATATCGAAATAAATAATGTTGCCCTTACAGTATGCAGAACCTGTTCAGACCTGCTGCACTTCCTGAGTGAAGTTATCTGATGACTGAATGTCAATTACTGAAATTTGTCATCCACATCAAGCGGTGGAATGTGCTGCTTTGCTGCGAAATTCCCGCCAGTATCAACAGAGAACGGGTCCTTAAAAAACCTCATCAATATGCTGAATGCTCAAATCTCCAAGTCAAGTGGCGGTGGATTTTTTCAGTCCTTCCCAAAAGAAATGACTCCTTTTATCCCAGCTCTGTAACTTCTTATTAAGTTGACGCCTAAGATGAAATATGCCACTCAGTAAAGCCAAATTTGACCATAAAGACAGCAAATCATACAGCACGAGCAATGGTTTGCTGCATTAGTTCCTTGATCTGCCTTTGGTGTTCAGTGATGGGATGTCAAAGTCACTTTGGGCTTAGCTGCGAAAACATCCTGATGCTGAAAGGAATGATTCTGTTGCTCATATGACTGGAAAAAAAGGTGACGCTGCCAACAAGGATTATCAAACAGGTTGGAGTAGATGTACAAATGCGGACCTTTGTCATTATTGTGATCTGTTGAAGTGATTCATCTTCATTTTGTTGGCTTGAGAAGAAAAAGGCATTCTGCTAAAACCTTTTTCAGCCACTTATTCATTCATTCATCACGGACATTTATTTGGCTGCCAATTTTGTGTCAATTCTGTACAACTTCCTGTTGCTTTGCCTTTTCTTTGTCTTCCTCTCTGTTTCTTCCTGAAATCATCACGATCAGTTTTCTTTTTATGTTGATGATGACATTTTTTTGTGTCCTAATTAATTTCTTTTGTTTCCTTGCTGATTTTCTGCCAGCATCTGCAAAATATTATTTGAAAAAAAAAAAATAATAATAATAAATAAATAAATACAAAATACAAAATATCTCCTGCTTCCTTTCAACCGGCAAACATGAAATGAATTTCTGTCAGACTTGGCTGGAGAAAGCACAACCATTGGTTCTTTTGGACGGTGGCCATTAGCTGCAGAGAAATCTAACTGAACTACATAGAAAAACAGAGATCGTCTTTTTCGTCATCTTGTGTGTCTGTAGGTCATAGAAAACCTTCAGGATTAAATAGGGATCATTTCAGAACCAGTTAATTACTTGGGGATGAATCAGTGACATTTCTGAGTATTTTGTGAACAATTTAGTGAAATGTCTCAGGCAGAGTAGGAAAGTCATCAGCCGCCAAGCAAATAATTGTAAAATTATTAGGGAAATTATCCCCCTGCTCTGATTGCATCGACATCCACTATCACAAGAACATATCATATGATGGTGATATATATATATATATATATATATATATATATATATATATATATATATATATAAACCATACAGTCTTCCAAATCTGGAAAGAAACTTGTTTCAAGTTTTAAATCTATGGAAAAAGATTCAGGTTTATAACCTGTTACTGTGCATGTTGAATATTTTGCAGATTTCTTTCTGCGTTTTTCAATAGTTCCTGAACTTTGCTCTTCTATTGAAAACAAGCTAGGAATCAAGCATCTGCAATATCTGCATTCCCTCCACCCACCTTCTTCTCCAGTCTTCATGTTCAATGCATACAGGTTAAAGGCCACGACAGCCTCATGAATACTTTGGATCCTGATACATCTTGGACCAACCTGAACACACACACTTTTTAAAGAGCTCTTGCTGCTCCTGCCCAGCTGTAGATATGTCCTCCCAACAAAGAGGCTGAGAAATTATTTTGTCCGTCTGAGCTTTATTTATTGAATCTATTGCTTATTGTTTCTCTCCTCTGTACTTTGTCTCCACCCAATAGTTTATCCTGGGAACTGGGAAAAAAGAAAAAGAAATCACCTTTTTAACCCTGGCTCCAGAATTCATTTCAACATTTGTATGGTGAAGTTCTTTGGCTGAGAGATACTGAGTGCATTGATCCTCAATAAAAAGCTACAGCTGTTTACATGGAAAGTGACATTTGCCATTTACAGTGGGAGGCCCATTTCATCCATGGTGGCTTCACAAAAAAAAAAAAAAAAAAGAGCACAGATTCTGTAAGGACCTGGCAGATAAGGCCCCAAAGATAAAGTCTCTTTCACACCAAGACAGAAAATAAAACCTCTCAGTAGCCAGATTATGGGTTGTCTGTGCTTCGTTTGGGAGTTAAATAGCATTGCACACTGAGAGAAACAAAGCTGCTGATTCAGTGCCACAGGTGTGAATATGATCATAATGTGCAAACAGCCAGAAAAAGCAGTGGAAGACCAAATACAGCACCCTCTTTCATGTTAAGTCTTTCATGTCCTGCTTGTGCAGAAACGTTCATCTGGTTTTTAGAATATGAACAGCTTGTAGTAGTAAAAGGTTGTCCCCCCCCTACCCCCCCAAAGTCCAAGACCTCCCTTCTTCACTCTCTGAGATGAAAAGCCATCACTGGATAGGGAACAGAGATAGAACCAAAGATGAGGCTTCGCTCCCTAAAATGATGAAAGTGAAGGAGAATGCCAAGATGAAATAGAAAATAGAGGGGCCACCAAAGGAACACTGGCTGTGGAGAGATTAGCCATTATTTGCCACACAAACACTTGTGAGTTGAGGCCAAGGTCAGACAAGCAGTCGGGCGCAGCTGGAAGCAAAGGATGAACCATCCCAGCAGCAAATGGCTAGCCTTTGATCACGTCTGTCATTCCCGTCATGAAGGTGACCCATACGATCAGGCTGTGGCGACCAGCCGCAGTCGGCCTGGATTCCTCAACAGCAAATGACAGCTAACACTCAGTCTCTTTGCTTTGTGGAAAGGTCCCAACCTGAGAGAGGTCAACTTTTTCTACTTATTATTAATATTATTTTTTGCATAACTTTCTTTCTTCTGTAGCATAACTTTGGTTCTGAGGGCTCATCACAGCCACATGGCAGCATTAAAAAGGCAGAAGACAGCAGGTAGAATCCACAGACGGTGTTGTGCCTGAACGCGTTCATTGAACGATAGTCATGAACACGTTCATTTTTGGGCGAACGTGAACTGAACATACTGTATTACTGCCTGATGAACGTTACTGTGAACTCGTTCATTCTGGTGTCTGTGAACGACATGCTGTCTTCCTTCATCTTCATTCAATACCGTGCCAGACAATACCGTGCCAGATTTCAGGCAAAAACCCAACTAAAACACATCATAAACAGGCTTTAATATGTAGCAGAAAAAAACACCTAATCTGGCAACACCAACCAGCAGCACCAACCTAATCTGGCAACACCAGCCAGCAGCGTCGCGCCACCGAATGCGTCATCAAAACAGGACGCAGCATGGAGGAGGTGACAGCAGCGGTATGTAGTTCAAGACAAAACTCGCAAGCAGCAAAGATGCGTCGTGTGATTATTTAAATGTTTTTTACGACAAGGTCGATTAGGATGGAAAAAATCATTTATGTGCAAACTTTGCCCACCGGCTTTCAAAAAGAAAATTTGCACTTCAGTCACATCCACAGCAAACCTGAAACGGCACATTGAACTGAAGCACCAGAGTAGCCTTTTAACGTATGCGCAAGCAAATAAAAAAATCAAAAGACAGTCAAGACAGAGGGAAGTCAATCCAAATCTCATTAACTGCGTACAGCAGCGGCTCTGTCATCATCTCCTAGCTGCTTTGGCAGGAGGCCCCCAGGAATACCCAGGACACACTGGAGGGACTGTGTCTCTCGGTTGGCCTGGGAACGCCTCAGGATCTACCCAGAAGAGCTGTACGAAGTGGCTGGGGAGAGGGAAGTCTGGGCTTCCCTGCTTAGGCTGCTGCCCCCACGACCCGACCCCGGTTAAGCGGTAGAAGATGGATGGATGGACAGCCTTCCAAAAACGTGCCATCAAGAAAAAAGTACAGAAACTCTTAAACAATAACTTTAAAGAAAACATAAGCAAACTTAAGACCAAACTGACTGAGATTAAGGATTCAAAATTGCATATGAAGATGAATTCTGATGCATTGTTTCAATGATAAAACTGATAAAATAATTGCTGTCTGTGGCTCTATGGCAATAATAAAAAAAAAATAGCTCACAGCAACATATGGAAAAAAAAGAACTGAACTAGTTCATTTTTGGAACTGTGAACTTAGTTCAAGTTTTTTTAATTATGAACTATGAACTGAACTACTTCATTTTAAAATCTGTGAACTGAACTTTGAACTAGTTCATGTAGAATATGAACTTTCCCAACACTGTACAGAAGCATATTGGCGGTCATCCCATGGATCCGTGTGCCATGATTCCCTCTCCCCTTTAGTCTCTCCTTCTTTGCCTTTTCAACTATAGCAAAGCAGACTGACATTCAAGTTAATTAAAATTTTAATCCCAGACGAGGGTGTCAGTGCAATACCACACAGCAAAGGCAAACTCAAGCCTATCAAGAGGGAACTCTAAAGAAAAGGGAGATTTGGATGTAGGCTATATGACAATATACATCTTTACTCACTGGGGTCAACTGAGTCAGCCACTTTATGGAAGGATCAGAAGCCTTTAACGTCTGGGTTCATTTAATCAGTTCAATGCCGTCTACAGCTGAATATAAGGAGTTAATTTAACAAACACAAAGGCATAATCAAAGGCCGTGTCTGATGTTGTAAACAGGAGAAAACAAATTGCCAAAGATGGTAGGCGAGAGAAAATCTATGACTGACTCGAGGAAAAGGAGGGTGAAATTGACTTGGAGACATTTGAATGCCTCAACTTCTTAAAAATTCTGTCACAACTCAACTTCAAAATAGGGCACTTTGATACAGCTGGTGTGTGTGTGTGGAGATGAAATATGAGTGGGCACAAAAGTGGATTCATTTCCCATGTTTTCCACTTATTTTTTAAATCCGATTTGAGGACCTTTATCTGTCAACATGCCCCCAGGTTCAGTGCAGACAAGACAAAGACCTTCTGGGAAATGTGGCTGTGGTGAAAATACCAGCAAACCTTCCTATTGGCCCGATATCAGATCAGGCGGCCTGCTGCAGGCGAGGCAGGGCTGGGCTCTATCCCATATTAGGAGGCTTCACCTACGTAGCAGGGTGTGTATGGTGGAATAAGTGGGACAACTCCCAGCAGGCTGTGGGAACACTGGCCAATAAATGATAAAAGAAAGAAACTAGTCCCCATGCTACCTTATTGAAGTTTACCTTTGTACCTTTACACTGAATTCCCAATTTGCTGCCCTCCTTGTGTTTTATAACTCGTACTATTTTCCCTCCACAAGTCCGGGAGTCCTGAAACTGAGTTGCAAAAGAACTAAAATTGTTTCAAAGCTGTTGAGCAAAACAAACTTCTGCATTTCCTGGAAAATGCGAATGTACTTAAGTTACAACTTTTCTTTTCATTTTCAAATACTCACCAAACTCACAAGGCGTCCATGCAACTCACAAAGCAGGTTGTGCTCTTCATCCAAAGAGTAACCCCACTTGCCCTGTGATTCAGCTTTTATAACCTCGGGTGTTAAGGAAAGCAAAAGACATCTTAATGTGGTGCCGAATGTGTGAAATGGGCAAATATGAGGACGCATCCCGCCCTGGTTCATTACACCTAAACAGACATAAGCCTGATAATACGCTGACCCGCTCAGCTGACCTGAAAACCTCCAATTACATTTGCGCTGATTCCCAAACATAAGCAGTTTTACTCTACTCAGATATGCAAATATGGCTTCATACCAGTCCCTACAAGACAAACTCTCACTGATGTGTGTGTGTGTTTTTTCTTCATCTAGCCAGCCCAATACCTTTCCACTTAATAAGCTGCCAAGTTAATCAACGTTGGTTGAATTCCGAGGGATCACAGACACTTAGCTGCTGACGTGCCAGGCTTTCCTCAAAGGCAATGGCTGATGGATCTCCTGTGTTCATTATGGAGCGAAAGAGTTCTCTTTAATCAGCCTGGGAGTCACTTATCATAAGGACGCCTTGCCACACACATATGCCTGCGCTCGCGCACAGAGCCGTGCACTCACGCACGAAACCCACGCTGAAGAATTTTCATGGAGAGCAGCGTGGTAATGTACATACTGAAGGGCTCTGCAACAGAGACACTAGCAACCGGGCATGTAAAGAAGGCAAAGGCATAAAGTGTGATTACAGACCAAAGATGTTCCGATCCAGAATATAGAATGCATTTTCCAACCATCAGATGAGAGAGATAAACGTGTACACGGACTTATATGAACATTAATTACAGCACTGTAGAAATGCACTCACACACACGGGTGTTAGCACGGTTACTAAGCTACCGTATCCGACCTCCGCGAGATGGTTCGAGGGATTGTGATCTTGAGGCAGAACATGTATAAGACTGGATAAATATTTGAAGTGTTGTGTTCTAATGTTTGTCTAGGAAGAGATGTAGATAATTTACACATCTTTATATTTGCCTGTATAGTGTGTAAGTCTGTCTGTTTAGGTGACTGTAAGGGTGTGTGTTTACGCCAATCTCCTCGGATTGTGGACAGGCGTACACTGATTTAATCATTCTCCAGGCAGCGTGAGGGGGAGGCAGAGGAGGATGTAAGGCAGATAGGAACAGACAAACACGACAAGGCAAAAAAAAAAAAAAGAAAAAAAGAAGCAGAGAGCATGTTTGCCCTGCGGCCGCCTCCATACACCGACCTGTATTGTTACGTTAAAGGTACGCATAAATGTGCACATAAATACATAGTTAATATGTGCATGCATGTTAACTTTCAGACATGCTTTTGAGTACACTAAAACACACATTGCGCATCCGCCTGTGTTGCTCCAATTACCGTTTGAGCATATTTGGTTCACTGCATGTAACCTTGCTGTTGTCAGGGTCTTTGTGCTGTTCAGATGGACATACTGTCTACATCTAGTCTCAGGCAGAGGTCACTAATGGAGAACTGGGTGGTAATAGGCCTGGCAGCTCAGGTTGTTCTGTAATCTCATCATGCTTAACTCAATAAGGAAAAGGTCAGTCTGCCCCCCCGGTAGATGCTTGTCCCAGCTTTGACCTGCTGAGAGACAGAAAGCCGGGCACCACAAGCATGGGACCTCTCGTTTGACACCACTCTGAAGTTCCCTGTCTTTTTATTCGTCTTTGAAGTGGCGCATACCCAATATGAAAACACGATTAATTCAGTCTGATTGGCTAATGTCGTCTCTGTAATGCTGCACCAATTTTGTAGGCATTATTCTTAAAAGAACACATCTAATAAATGCCTGGCATCGATAAATGTTCTCATTTTAGCTGCCTTTCAGGAGAAGGTTTCATAATTAGATATTAGAAGGTTTCATATTAGATACTGCAAATAGAAATTCCATTTTGGTCAACAACGCTCATCGTGTCACCTCTGGCACCACAGTTTACCAGTAGGTTGGAATTATTAATTAACTGTAGCTTTCAAATGAAAATTGGACAGCTAAAACAAAGGCTTTTAATGGTCCACAGTAAACTTAGCTGAAATTAGTCATTACCCGTTGTCTCTTCCTTCACTGGTATCCATAGTTCAACAGACACTGTCTGTTAGTGCTCTCTGTTCAGACGCTGGCTATAATCAACAAATTGTTTGGAAAATTTCACTACTGCCAAGACGCTTGATATGAGCCTTCCTTGTTCTTCATCACCTCCTCCTTCACTCACCTCACACCTACAACACACACACGCACGGTTCTGACATAACTAGATTTACTGTGGCTGGGGAAACAGAAATCTATCCTGAAAGGAAAAGGCAAATGTATAAGTATGTACATTTCTTCCATTCAGGATGTATTTTAGAAATAAAATAAATATATAAGAATAAGAAGACTGACACTTTCATGTATTTCCCACTAACATGCTGTGCTGGGTGCAGCCTTGACAGAATCAGAGTGTCAAGGATGAGTAATTCTTGAAGGCGACAGAGCTGTAAAAATAAATACGTTTAATGGTATTTTAAGGTATTTCCTCATGGGCTATGCCCCTGAATTATGAGTGTCTGACATGGCAGGCTTACAGGAAAGGGGACCAGCTTAAAGACTGACCTGAGTCTCCCAGTGAAATGCCTCTAATCAGCCCCGAGGGATAACATCCTCTCAGGGCTCAGGCTGAGCTGGGAGCCCAAGGCGGTCACAAGACTGACAGACTCTCTTCCCAGAGATCAATACCCCGTCTCCTTTCAAAGTGTAACACATGGAGAGGCAGACATGGAATTTTTATCCAGCATTTCTTTTCCTTTTTTCTGGGGATATTTTCTGACATGTAGGGTAGGTGTGTGGGTATCAGTATGTTGATATGGGTGTTGCTCTGGATTACATCAACCTTATCTTCATTAGGGAGTACAAATGTGCAGGGCCGGGGTACATGTTCAATATGCGCAGCATTAATGTGACGAGTTTGTCATTGCTGGGGTTCAACGTTTGAAAAATGGCTGCAATTTGACAGATTTGCTGCTTATTATGTTTGTCTCTTCTTTTTTGACTCTCAAATGTTGCTTATTTAATGTATTAAAAGCCTAATCTTGTCCTGTTGGTGCCATCTAGTAAGTGTAATTGACATAAATGTAATGTTAAGCTTCATTGTGCAGCATTCCAGAAATCCGGACATTAATATTAAAGCAGCTTTGGTCACATTTTAAAGGGTTTGTTGGGGTATTTTACCTATTAGTCTGACATTGTACACAGAGCTGTTGCTGTCGGCATCACATTGTACAACTAAAAGGCTGGTGAGGTATCCGTGACAATCGATAGTTCACTAACAAACAGTAAAGACAGAATCCACTCAGGCTGCTAAAGGACTGTTTTGGGGGAAAAAAAACAGAAAGCAAAATAAACTAAAATGTGCAGTGTATTTGATTTCTCATGCTTTATTCTTTAAAATTTCTCTGGTAAAAAAAAAAATAAAACAATATCCTACCATTAGTTGCAGGGATGAATGCGTGACGTGTTTTTCTCATGAGTGTGACAACCTGATTTGACTGGAATTTTGACATTAACTTCAGCTATTTAAAGAGCAACTTATCAGATGTTTCCACTTATTTATGATACTTCAAAACATTTACGCTTAGGGCTGGTAGCTGAGGTTTAATTAAGTCTCAGTATTGATCACCTTCCACAGTATGCCTTTGCATGTTTAACGATGAAATGGAAGAATCTTTTTTTTTTTCTCTTCCAACAAAACTTCTTGATTACTGACCGCGACAGATGGAAATGCCTTAGCAGCTTAACAGTCCGGATTTCGCTGCCTTCAGTTCGATCTCCTCTGGCAAAGTCTCCACCCTCTATCCAGAAATCTGTAATCTGCCTTTGTCTGTAACCAAAATTTTTCACTCTTGTTACAAGAAGTCACATCTGTCTGGCCTTAAGAAAACTGGGCTCGTCCATAAATCACTCCAGACAAGGGAGCCAGAGAACATCAGGTCTAAATTAATAAATGGAAATGTTATTTGATTCATAGAGTAAAAAACAAATTTGCCACAGACAAATTTAGTTTCTATGAAAAACAAAACTGCAATGAATCTTTTGATTTATCCACTCAATCCAATAATGCCAACATTCTGACAGTCATATTTGTTTTCTCATGTAGCAAACTGGCAACAGCCCCTCTGGCTTTGCCACTAAGCCAGTTGTATTAAAAAATAAAATAAAGTTCTGCTGCTAATTTCAGTGTTACCGGAAGCAGGTTTGGTAGTTCCTCCTCTGCACGGGTATCTCTTGCATCCATTCTGCCTTACATCTGGCTCACTGAGCACAGCCTAGTGCACTTCCATCGCTTGAGGGGAGGTCAGAATCGGAGTCCATCGGGGAAGTTGTACATTCTGAGCAGCATGGTTAGGCAGAGGAGTGCGTGGGGACTTTAACTTAAGTCAACCGGTGGTGAAGATGTGTGTGTGTGTGTGTGTGTGTGTGTGTGTGTGTGTGTGTGTGTGTGTGTGTGTGTTGTGTGTGTGTGTGTGTGTGTGTGTGTATGTGTGACAACACCCAGGCCGACAGCTTTTCCGGCTACCAATGTCTGGGTGTTTGCTGACAACTTACAGACTGGGTTTCCTGGAACTAAACACGGTGAAAACTCTCAAAAACTCAATGTGCTCTAAAATATGCCAGTGGTGAAACGTGTGCTGCATTTGCATGCTGATCGACACACCGCTGTATTAATTATAAATAATTTGGCTTTAACTCTTGTCATAATTTTCCCTGTGGATGGCGCAAACTTATAAACATAATGAGCCCACACAGAATGAGCCCTGAACAGCTGACTGCCAAAAGCGATGGATACATCGAGTGTGTTGCCATCACCATTCCTAAACACGCAAATACAGGACCACTATGGAAGCAAATGAGTGTTATCATGGAAAAAAAGTAAAATCAAAAGGATAAGTGAATGCCTGATGATAACACGACTACAACACAGGGTTTTTTTGAAGCTCTTTAGTGTTTAGTGAATTACTTTTGATTCTCTCTGCCGTGTCTTCACTCCTCAATACAATGAAAGTAAGACTGCGTCCATAATGGCTAGTATGAAAACAGTTTAGCAAGCTGTTATATCAGACTGTTATAGGCATCCTCACATTGTACAGACTAGGTTTAGTATGTAGTGCGGTCGCAGCTTTCAGACCTTGCAGTTGGAAGAGGAAGACTGGTCAGAGTTAAACAAAAATGGAATAGAACAAAGTAATAAAAACCTGGTTCAGAGCACTTAGGACCTCAGACTGGACCAATGGTTCACCTGCCAGCAAGACAATGACCCAGAACGCAGCCACAGAACACAGGAGCGACTTAAGGGAAAACTGCATGAGAAGGGAAGGGGAAAACTTTTTTTGAGTGTCACAGTCAGAGTCCTGACCTGAACCCTACCGAACCATCCGACTGCACTGTATATTTCAGAAAGCTGCTATTGTGTATTCAAAATTATAATTATTCACATGTAATGGCACAAGCAACTTCTAACACATATCATTTTTGCATGTACCTGTAAGGTGTGTGTTTAACATTCACCTCAGTTGACAATTTCTTTCATACAGTAACCACTGACATTTGGCAAAAAACACATGGAAAGGCAATGGTACGGCTAATTCCTGACTACAAATGGAGGTTACTGTAACACTATTAAATCATGGGCTCCCATATTAAAAGAGCTGACACAAAATGGTTTATTTTCATAATGAAAAATAATCTGTTTACTTTTAAAATGCAATTCCTTGTAACTCTTCACATTAACACTCCAGCTGATGGACGCTGGAGCATGTAAGGGAGCACAGTCAAGTGTAGCGATATGTAATAACAAAAAATGGCCCATTTGATGGGTTCAAGTACAACAAAAACAAAGAGGGATCTGTTAATACTAATGGAATGATTTGCTTACATTACAGAAAAGAGTTTTTTCTTATGTGTTTGAAGTAGGGGCTTGAACTTCTGGTGTAATAGCTAGCTCAATGTATACATCTGTTTTTGATGTTTAGGTTTCTATTTAGTGTTCCTTCCTGAACAATTCATTGGATGCAATTTTAAATTGTGATTAATCATCATAAATCCACAGCTACCCTAATGTAATCTAATTAAAATCTTTAATTGTTTAATCCGTCTTATTAAAAACCCTAATATTTTTAAAGACGCAAGAAAAAACATGACTGCTATAATGAAGGGAACTTGAGACCTGCACACAAATTTAAATCTACAGATATACAGTATGTACCTGAACAATCACGCTTAACAGGAAACAGGGAACCCAGCTCCCTCTCTTGCTTGTGGTAAGAGAGAGTGAGCACAAGAGAGGTAGAGGGGTCAACCATCCGCTGAGATGCTAATGAAAGAATAATAATACGGGATGAAATTACTGAGCTTTACCCACAATATCTTCACTCATTAGTTCTCACACTAATGTTGCCATTTATGCTTGTGTTCTACACCAGCTCCTCCTAATTAGGCTTGGGCTTCTAAAAATAAACAGCGAACTAAATAGTGGCGTGAAAGTACATGCAAATCTGTTGATGTACAGGAATAAGGGTGGGGGCTGCGGGGCGGAAGCAGAAGAGGGGTGAGGGTATTAGCATTGCACTGTAGACTGAAGTAATTAGGTTGGGTGTTGTTGACAGCCAGACGCAGTCAGAATGTCCATGTTGTGGAACGCGCTGTGCTTGCACGCTACATGCTGAAGAAGGCCTTTGTTTGTGTGTGTCATGTTGGTGTCGGTGGGCATTACTAATCTGCACTACCTGACAAAGGAGGACGTAGTGGCCATGGGTGCAAATCCCACCACTCCTACGAGATGTCTTTTCCTAATTTTGTATGTCTTACCTTTACAATGAGACTTTCAGTTTGTAGTTGTCAGTACCTACTGCTGCATATCTTTCAAAAGACCTCAAAGTGACTATTTACAGTAGAAACAGAGAGAAAAAAATAACCTTTTTTTAAGATTAAAGTAGCAACAGCTAAACCACTAAACTGTTGTTGATGTTCACAGAGCGAAGTTCAGATTGTCTTCTCTCAAATGAAATCCTATATAAATGAAAGTGGGCAACATGTTGACAGTTATGATACGTCAGGGCGATATGGTGGAAAATACATTGCCTTAGAGCCATTTTCCCAGCTAAGTGCTTGTTTAAGCCGAACAGGTGCAAAGCGGGGCCAGGCTCATCTTGAAAATTCCTTTCTTAGCCTTGTCACCTCAGCTTTTCTACTTAAAGAATAACTTGATCTCTTGACATTGACTTAGTTCTTCCTTTCCTGCCTTCTATCATTTTAACCTTCAATAAATGTTTCAATGTTTCAATAATATTTTCAATGTGTTTATATTAAGTTTTTTTGTTTCATGCCTGTTTGCATAAAATAGGAATTCGTCCTAAAGACTGGATTTATATACATTTATACAATCGTCTTTAAAGATGGGCAAAACTACCAAGAGTCACTGTGGAGCTACGTCTGTAATCACGTTGCTTTTCCAGTCCTTTGCAGTGATTTTGGCACCACGCTGATGATTTCTCTATCACATCAGCTGCATTTCATCAAGCTGTCAACAGTGCACAGTTGTTTCTATATTAGACCTTATTTGAGGGCTGTCAAGTTTGAATTTGGTCTCTGAGCGGTTTTACCAGAGGACAGCAAATCTTTGTTGTGATAATTAGAGCTCGATGACATTATGTAAATGAAACAAATGAATGCATAGGCCAAAGGAATGCACTTGGGAGGATGTTGCATTTTTCCACTCTGAATGTTTAGCAGAATAAATGCTGCAAGATCAGAAGTGGTATCAAAGTGAAATACGAAAAGCCAAAACTCCTGTTGACTATAGATGCCTGTAGATTTACTTTCAGGGGACTCTACCATATCTATCATGAATAAAGATGATGTGAGGCTAGGTAAAACATTAGTTGAGGTGTCAGGAAGGTTCTTACAGCTTTTTTGATTTCTTTTCCTTTAGATGCTGAAATTATCAAGTGGCTAGGTGCTACTTTCCTGTAGCACTAGCATTACTCATTCTTGCAACAAAGTAGTAGCAAAGATGTGGATGTGGTGACTAATTTCTGGACTGAATGCAGTCCATTTGGCATCGCTTTCAGCCTGGCTCTGTCCATTACTGCAGCTGAGTCACAAACCTCCGCCCTCAGGCTGCCAGCAGTCGTTGTTACAGGGGTTCAAACTGACAGGAAAGCAGACAAACTGTACAGCACATGCACACACGTGCATGCACACTTTTTGTCTACTTCTCACGCATGAAACTTGGGCACACACCTTATTGTGCAGTCTTTTTTTTTTCTTTCTGCAGCTCTATCACTCAAACGCAAACACACACTAAGATCCGAGCTTTTTATAGAGCATCTGTGGGTTGGTGTGGGCGGCACTATGGCAGCACTGCTCCACCAAGCACAGACTAGATCCCAGATCAATATCCTGTCCCCTGCTGGCCAGCCAGTTCAAGCCGGGCTGTCTGCTTCTGAGGGCCTCTCCCCGGGGTTCCATATAAAAGAGAGAGAGAAAAAAAAAAAAACAGTACCCAGCTTTAATTCAGCCTGTTGAAGAGCACAAATTAAATCATATCTATCATTTGTGAATTACAGCTTAATGTTGGTTGTTTGCATCCTTGCTGGCAGGCGTATGTTTGTTGCCATGACATTCAAGCACACTGAATATTGCATAAAAGTAAAGTGTGTTACGGAGCTGAATTAAAAACACACGCAGTTGTGTGTATCTTCAACTGGTATGAGACACATTTATTTATATCCAATCAGTGCCCACAGCTAAATCAGACCAAGACATTTTCACTGAAATCATCCATGGAAAGAAAATGTATTTACTGATGAGCCAAGGAGAGCAATAGATACAGATTGCCTTATTTGTGTCATGTTGTTTTTTTTTTTTTTTCCTGCTATGCATCATGGCTCATAGTTACGATCATTTTTGGCCACCTGCGGAATCTTAGTTTGTTCTCAAGCCATTTCAAGATTTTATTTAACTATTGAGCAGTCAAAACATGCACCATGAAAGGGGGGGAAAACATTCCTTTCCGCTCACGAAGATGATGTAGATGTGTTGCCAACATTGCAGGTAAAGCCCCCTCGTCCTTTGTACAGCCAAGCTGAGCCGGGCTGTAGCGATCCCTAAAGCTAGTTGAACTCCTTTCACCACCGTGTCAACTTCTGGCCCTTCACGGTCAAGGTGACTTATGGGGACTGTCGGGCTCTGCGACATAACGGTCGGGATTTTGCTCGCTGACAGATTACGGCGTGGACAAGTTGCCACTCGTAGCAGTGGCAACTTCAACACTCTGATGGCTCTGATAATTGAAGTGCTCAAATGTGGACGGGTTGAACAGATGAAGCCCTGTAACTCAATGGATCAGTAACATAATTGTTAGCTCCAGGTGAAGCATCTAGAAGAACCAGGTGGAATGTTGGCCACAAATACCAATATTTTATTCTGTTATCTTTAATTGTTGCCCACCACGACAGGGGAGAAGAGTAAATACATTTCACTGTGTGCCGCAGGTGATTGATGATGGACACAGACATTATGAAAAGATACCAGAATCATTATCTTCACCCCTGGGAATTTTCGATTCTGCTGCTAATGGTCAATTCCAAAATTATTTCACTGATATAACAGTTGTTCGTCTTCCTGCTCAACATTCATTGAGCGACAGCAAACTGATTTCATAATTGTCACTCGTGCCGCTCACACGTCAATAGCTATGACTTTATCAGCAGGAAAACACACACTAAGCTTGTTCGCGGGCTTAATTGAATAGGAATAGTAGCACCCTGATGCCATGCAAGCAAATTTATTTTTATCATTGCTCAAATGTCACCAGTCAGTGGGGTGACAGGCCGGTCTGAGCACCTGTCAAGCCCCAACCCCTGTGACAAATATGAGCGCGCACAGCCTGGCGTTTAAAAATGATTTTAAACTGCACCGGATCCCTGCACTTACCTACATAATATGAATGTGTTTACGACACTCTGCCTCGTATAGATAAATACATTCTCGTCTCTGTGCAAATGGGCAGAATAGGGCAAACAGTATATTGTGCATGATAAACATCTGTGTGCAAATATGTCATTCAATCAGGAGGCGCACTGAGGTGGGACAGCATACACGGGGAAAAATGAGAAAGATGAGAAATTCTTGCCGCTCACAGATAGCGGCGTGCATGCAGCGAGTAGCTGGAGAGATATGAGGCGATGCGAAGAGCCACTAGTGATTGAGATGATGATTTGTAATGTAATGTTTGTAATTCTATTTTATGGAGTTCTTTAGAGAATGAGAAGATCAGTCACCATTAGGAGACATATCCAGCTAACTAACCATAGCACACCCCTACGGGTAATTTCTACTCACTCAGGCAGTGATGAAACTCGAATGAAGGTGAAATGCACAATGATGTGTTAAGAGAGGGCGATCTATCTCTGTCTTCAGATGTGATACTTCGGTGGCCCGATGCTCGTAGCCAGGGGCACCCATCAGAATAAGCTTAAACGTGACAAGCAACTAGTAATAAGAATAGTCTGGGTCAGAATCGCACGAACATGACCTGAGGATGGCGCTATAAGAGAGTTGCACTATATTATAAAAGAAAAAAGCGAAGGAAGGGACAAAGTCAGATGAAGATAAATGACTGACATCAGAGGTTACATTCAGACTGCAGTAGTAGAAGAAGAAGAAGGAGAGAGTACTTATAAAAGACCAAGAAGGAGTTAAACAAAGTGGGAAAAAAGGGGAATGTGACACCATTGCTGGAATCGAATGGAACCAATGGAAAATTAAAAGAAAAAGAAAAAAAACAAGAAGCAATCCAGTGAAGGGTAAAAAAAAAGTTATGGCAGTAACAAAGTAGTAAGAAGGAGAAATATCCAATTAGCAGCAAGCCAGCAGGTGTGCTTTCTCTGTGGCACACCCCCATCCTTGGTATGGGGTAGAGGGTGATAGGGGTAGGGGGTGGGCTAATGCTGTGTGGGCCTTAAAGAGCAGGGAGTTGCTATGGCAACCGCCTGGCACGCTCTGTCTCCAGGGAAACGAAAATGTCACAGCTTAAGAGGTCTCAACAGAAAGCGAGTGAGGAAGACAGAAGCAGGGAAAGAAAGAGAGAGGGGTACAGGTATATGTGCAAGTAAATGTAGTGACGGGCTCGATGCATTACTCCTTATCTTTGTAGCAAAGGCTGTCACATTATCTGTGGAGTTCCTGTACAATCAAATTAATCATCTGCCATCGCCCTCCAGTCTTCCACTCCATCCGTAACTTAGTTTACAGCCCGAACAGATGACAACGTAGACATGGATCTAATTGAGAGATGGTCCCTTAGTAAGAAACTGAAATCCTAGTCGTCCTACATTCGAGCTCAAAAGAGTTCATTGCCAGGCATTTGAGAGCTATTGAGGGGGTGAATGTGACTGGTATTTGCCACTAAGCAATGGCTGACCCTTGAAATCACACATTAGTCCAGGGCCAACTAGCTGAAAACCCATTAACCTGAATGGCCGCTGATTGCTTAACTATTAAGACAGCCTGACTCCTTCCCTCCAGGGCTGTACCCTCATTCACAGGTGCTTCAGTGACCCTCAAGATCTTGGATTAATCAGGGTAAACAAATGTGTCTTTGTCCCGGCTGTGTCACTTTGTCTGATACATGTCACACATTACACCTTGAGTCTGTCCCAAATTTGTCTGGTGATCTTTCAAATCCGTATTTAATAAATTTGCCATGTAAGGTACAATTGTGTTTCCTTCACATTGTGTAGTCAAAGAAATGAATGTTGTGGGAGTGTGTGCATGGGATGTGCATGGCTTCGTGTAGTGTGAGGACAGAGAGTTCTGGCAGAAAGGAGACGGCCGGCTAAATGGAGCATTTCTTCAGCCGGCTGTGTGCCTGAGTGTGGCCTGGCCATGCTTAATTTATTTCCTCTTTTGTCGTTGTTGTCTCCATTCTTCGGTTGATTAAGCCAACCTCATGCAGCTATGCTCAACAGATAGCCTAATTGAGTACGACCTTGGCAAATGATACATCAGCCCTATCCCCCAAAAAACACCACCTGCACTATACGCCCATCTCCCCAGCCCATTACACTGTGGGCCGCCGCACCAGGCACAACAAATATAAAAGGGGATTCGCTTCCTGAGCCAAAGTCATTTCTTGCACGACCTTTCCCACAAATCACTGCGATGACACGGGGCTCGATGGATCACAGAAATGGGACACATTTGTATCACTTAGACCTTTCATCAGATGCAAGCAGATACTCATCTATTATTCCCACTTCCATTTGCAACGTTCACCCCTCAGCCTGCACACAGAGGGCAAACAAAAAAAAAAGTGAACAAACCATTCCTATCTCTACTCCATGCAGCAGCTGCAGCGGGCTTAAACAGTAAAGAACTCTCATTAAATTTCCATCCCGTGTCTGTGTTTAGATGGGAGCTGCAATGAAGGAAAGAAAGGGGTGGGGGGCTGGTAGTTTGTGTTCAAAGCGGCCCGCTGCAGAAGATCCGATGGCTCTCTCAGTGCAGTCTCTGGTGGGATCTCTCTCAGGATACAGGTGCCTGCTCTGAGATGGCTTCATACCTAATGAGTCTGAGCTCCAGCAGGGTTGCACACAAAGCAGAGCTGCCCTCAATTCTCTGTTTGTTTGCCACCGCCAGCCCCACCCTCGCCGTCTCGCTCACTCAGCACTGAGCGATGTGCCTGCCCACAGCTAGTGTGTGACACTGATGTGTTTCTCAGGAGGGATGCGTATCCTGCAGGTAAACACCTGGAGGCTGAAAAATCACCCTCCAGAAACAGACGACTGGGGATGTGCTGTAGCCATGGACTGTTAACAAAGTGAGACTCATTCCTCCTGCTGCCTCGCCGCCTGCTTCTGTCTTGACACAGAGGTGCTGGGATCACAGAACCCTGTCCTCTGTTGGGAGCAGATGGAGTAAATGTTTTGGATTATATGTTTTCGATTTAAGGTTTCATTGTCTTTCTGCAGAAATTGAAAATTTACAACACAAATTCACAAGGTCCACAGGGAATATATGAACTGTTTAACCATGAAGAGAAGGTAATTGCTTGACTTGCCTGAAGATTTGATAGAAGGGTGTTAGCTAAATGGGCTATTTCTTTGCTATCTTGAACAATTTGATCATAAAAAATCATAAAAAAAAAAAAAAAAACCTCCAGTTACCAGATATAAGAACTTTATAAAACAAATGTTAGTTGTTTTCTTAATATATTATTTTAACCAGAAGCAGCTTTCCCGTGAAGCAAAAAGAGGAAAATTTCAGGAAAGCAAAAGCATCATGAAATTCAGCACACTTGTGACAATAACATACACTCATGTTGATTCAAGGTGTGCTTCATTGCTTTGATAGAACAATCTCTGTTCCAGGAATAGGTCTAGATTGTTCACTGTTTTGGTGGAGATTGGTGAATTCAGGTTTCTATGCACTTATGATGCCTAAAGTTTATTTATGTATCTATGTAGAACACAAAGAATTATTAATTTAATCACTTTGTCACTTACTTGCACAAAGAAGGAAGTGACTTTTTTAACATTTAGCCTGAGAATGGCAGCGATGGGAGTTAACATTTAAACTATGTTGAAATCCTGACTAATTACCTCATTGTCATTTTCTTAGAACTCAATATCTAAGAACTGCCTGCATCCTTGTGTGCGAGAAGGGAGCGAGGCATGGTAAATTACTTTAATGCCCCTTTAGAGCTGTGTCGCATTTGGCTTGAAGGATGGGATCAGAACGTGTTGATAAAAATAGGTCATACTGCCAATAAACAGTCTGAGAGGATCGAAATGGAGGTTACCACAGCAAGGAGCGGTTGGACTGACAGATGTGTCAGTCTGTCTATCATTCTTGACCTGCTGGGAGATTAGAGGAGTCGTGGAAAGAAAAAAAAACAAAGGAATTCTGCTCCCCACTGACAATTATGCAGAGGTCAGTCGCAATTTTCGACACTTGAACCCTATGCTGCCCATCATTTCAATGACATTATCCACATGAATTTTCAGATCACGTGGAAGAAAAATCTCACTGGGGGGTAACTCGTACTGTACCTCATTAAAATTAGACTTGAGAAGTCTTTGATGAGCGCCTCGCTCCAAGACAGTGCGCCATTGAGGCTGCGCGGGATTAAGTCCCTCAAGGCTATTCATCCAAGACAAACTGCTCGGAACATCCGCACTATTAATGCACACTACACCCAGGACCTCACGTAGGTCGCACTTCTCCTGCCATTAGAAGCCTGCTTTGAATGAGCTGTCACTGGATAGACCCTGGGTGTCTTAATCAAAGCCTGACAGGAGCCAACAGTCACTGGGGACAGGTTTCGTTGGGAGAGATGATTTATAAGAATGAAGAAGCGGAGAAACCTCCACTTCCCCCACGGGAAACAGAGGGATTAAACAGTGAACAAGCGCTGACAATTGGCGGAGGGAAAAGGACACTTCTACATCCCTGTCCTCAGTTTTACCTCCGACAGCTGTCAGCAGAGGTGGCTGGCGCCTCTTCCTTACAGAGAGTCCGCATTTATGAGCTGACTGAGTGGTGGTGTTTAAGCAGGCCTGAGCTTTGGCCCCTCAGCGTCTCTCTGCTTCCCTTTTAGGTGGGCTGTCAATTGGTTGATAATCTCATCAGGCACTCTGAATTCATGACAGTCCGCACAAGCACGACCTAATCAACACGAGATCCTAATAACATATTCCTTTCACTAACTCCCCACCAATGTGCCAGGGGATTTATTAAAAAAGCTTCCCATGGTTAACGATTTGCATAAGGCCAATATTGCGAGACTTCATTAAACATATAATCTGAGATCACATTTCTCCTCAGATTTTTGTAAATCTAATTATTGCTTTATTAAATTGGATTTTGCTGTTATTATTTTTATTTTTACAGGGTGTGGTGTCTGGCATTGGGATGATGAAATTGGATGAAACAGTTTAATATCAGCAGTGCTGACAAATGTGTTTGTTTTCATAATTGCGGCAGCAGACACTCCAAAGGGGCAGGAACAGTGTTTGGGAGCACAGTCCACTGCTGAGACATTTTTTTTTTGTGTGTGTGTTTAATCACATCACAGTGCCGCTTCGAGATGTGCAGAGGACATTTGCACACAAGGAGATTCTATACGTATTGCCAAAAGTATTCGCTCACCTGCCTTGACTCGCATATGAATTTAAGTGACATCCCATTCCTAATCCATAGAGTTCAATATGACGTCGGTCCGCCCTTTGCAGCTATAAAAGCTTCAACTCTTCGGGGAAGGCTGTCCACAAGGTTTAGGAGTGTGTTTATGGGAATTTTTGACCATTCTTCCAGAAGTGCATTTGTGAGGTCACACACTGATGTTGGACAAGAAGGCCTGGCTCTCAGTCTTCGCTCTAATTCATCCCAAAGGTGTTCTTTCGGGTTGAGGTCAAGGGCCCGTTTCATAAAGTGGATTCAGCGAGAACTCTGGGTTAATTTGTTGTGATTTAAGGGAAACTCACGGTTTTCAGTTTCAGAAAGCAGGTTCACAAAAACTCTGAGTCCGTTACCGGGGTAACATACGCTTTCAAATGAACCTGCTCGCGAGCAGGTTCATTCCAAATAACCCTGACTTTATGCTGCTCTTGAAGCCTGCAGACTGCCAAGAGAGGAAGATCCGCCCCCGATTCGACGTTTAATTAAGCCCCGATGGGAACTTCTTTGAGTGTTACAGAGTTAGTTGCACTCTTGATAGTTTATTTAACAGCATTCTCAGCCCTCACGTCGCTTATGTTGCAGAATGGCTCTCAGTTCGGAGCAAATTCTTTGTGCTGTGACTCTGTTTTATATCTTCTTAATCATCTTTTTCCAATGATTTGTTTTTTCTTTTTTTTTAAATATAATATCAGTGAGCATGTGTCCAAGGTAACCATCGGGCTGTCATAAACGTTACTCTTGCACTCAAACGATTCTGAAACACATTTGTAGTTTTAAAAAGTCACAGGCAACCCAGACATCTCATGGAAGTGTTCCACAGAATTGCAGGATGCAATAAATAGATTGACATCTGAAAGCAACAGCAGCCAATTACATAGAACTCCTTCTGCTACAAGAAAAATCAGTGTATCAAGTTGTGTCTGTGATTAATGGATGTCATTTAGTGAACCAACACTGGGTGGCGCTGGATCACCTCAGCCTTTTTTTCTGTTGGCTATAATGGAGATAAAATTTAAACATATTCAGAAAACATAAATTTGGAGACAGGCATGTATAACAGGCATTTAAGGCTTTCATATAGACAGTACTAAAAACTGACAATAATGAGAAGGCTAAAGAGTTCTCTTTGTTTAGGGGATTATTATTATTATTATTAATATCGTTATCACGTGTTAAATGAAGTGACTGAACGCTGTTTAATGAGGACAGGCTAAACAACACCACAATAGCTTGTATTTAAATCATATCTAACATGTTTGAACTATATTTTTGTATTTCATCTTAACTTTCCAACATTTCCTTTTTTTTTTAATCTCTCTCCAGTTAATAATCACGCATCGACTCAGTCAGCAATTTTCAGCCACACGATCTCTCTTTTGCCGCTGCCGCAGTATTATTATTTTTTTCTTTAAAATGTGCATTTTTGGTTTACGCGGTCATGAAATCTTTCATCTATAACGGGGAGAAGTGTGACGATCAAGGTTTTTTTTGCGGTTGTTGCTATAGTGAATTACGTTTTCTGCGTTCCATTGATAAGGCTTTTTATATCCTTGTGCATGAGTGTCCATCCATCCATCCATCTTCTACCGCTTATCCGGGGTCGGGTCACGGGGGCAGCAACCTAAGCAGGGAAGCCCAGACTTCCCTCTCCCCAGCCACTTCGTCCAGCTATTCCGGGGGGATCCCGAGGCGTTCCCAGGCCAGCCAAGAGACATAGTCCCTCCAGCGTGTCCTGGGTCTTCCCGGGGGCCTCCTACCGGAGGGATGTGCCTTGAACACCTCATGAGGGAGGCGTCCGGGAGGCATCCTTATTAGGTGCCCGAGCCACCTCATCTGGCTCTTCTCAATGCGGAGGAGCAGCGACTCTACTCCGAGCTCCTCCCGGATGGCAGAGCTTCTCACCCTATCTCTAAGGGAGAGCCCAGCCACTCATTTCGGCCGCTTCTACCCGCGATCTCGTTCTTTCGGTCACTACCCAAAGCTCATGACCATAGGTGAGGGTAGGAACGAAGACCGACCGGTAAACCGAGAGCTTCACCTTTCGGCTCAGCTCTCTCTTCACCACAACAGAACGGTGCAGAGTCCTTCATTACTGCAGACGCCGCACTGATCCGCCTGTCAATCTCCCGCTCTATTCTTCCCCCACTCGTGAACAAGACCCCGAGATACTTGAACTCCTCCACTTGGCGCAGGATCTCCTCCCCGACCCGAAGAAGGCACTCCACCTTTTTCCGGCTGAGAACCATAGCCTCAGATTTGGAGGAGCTGATTCTCATCCCGGCCGCTTCGCACTTGGTTGCAAACCGGTCCAGTGACAGCTGGAGGTCACGGACCGATGAAGCCAACAAGACCACATCATCTGCAAAGAGCAGAGACCCGATCCTGAGGCCACCAAACTGGACCCCCTCAACACCACGGCTGCACCTAGAAATTCTCTCCATAAAGGTTATGAACAGAATTGATGACAAAGAGCAGCCCTGGCGGAGTCCAACCCTCACCGGAAATGAATTTGACTTAATACCGGCAATGAGGACCAAGCTCTGACACCGGTCATACAGGGAGCGAACGGCCCGTATCAGAGGGCCCGACACCCCATACTCCCGGAGAACACCCCACAGGACTCCCCGAGGCACACAGTCGAATGCCTTCTCCAAATCCACAAAACACATGTGGACTGGTTGGACAAACTCCCAAGCACCCTCAAGGACCCTGCTGAGGGTATAGAGCTGGTCCACAGTTCCACGTCCAGGACGAAAACCGCATTGTTCCTCCTGAATCCGAGGTTCAACTATCCAATGGACCCTTCTCTCCAGTACCCCCGAATAGACCTTGCCAGGGAGGCTGAGGAGTGTGATCCCCCTATAGTTGGAACACACCCTCCAGTCCCCCTTCTTAAAAAGGGAGAAAACCATCCCGGTCTGCCAATCCAGTGGTACCGCCCCCGATGTCCACGCGACGTTGCAGAGTCGTGTCAACCACAACAGCCCTACAACATCCAGAGCCCTAAGGTACTCCGGGCGGATCTCATCCACCCCCGGGGCCCTGCCACCGAGGAGTTTCTTAACAACCTCAGCTACCTCAGCCCCGGAGATAAGAGAACCCGCCTCCAAGTCCCCAGGCCCTGCTTCCTCACTGGAAGGCGTGTTGGTGGGTTTGAGGAGGTCTTCAAAGTATTCCTTCCACCAATCTACAACATCCTGAGTCGAGGTCATCAGCACACCATCTCCACTATACACAGTGTTGACTGTGCACCGCTTCCCCCTCCACAGGCGCCAGATGGTGGTCCAGAACCTTTTCGAAGCCATCCAGAAGTCGTTCTCCATGGTCTCCCCGAATTCTTCCCACGCCCGGATCTTTGGTGTCCACCAGCGGGTTCGGGTGTTGCCGCCACGACAGGCACCAACCACATTGCCGCCACAGCACCGGTCGGCCGCCTCAACAATGGAGGCATGGAACATGGTCCACTCGGACTCAATGTCCCCCACCTCCTCCTGGACATGGTTGAAGCTCTCCCGGAGGTGGAAGTTGAAGCTCCTTCTGACAGAGACTCTGCCAGGCGTTCCCAGCAGACCCTCACAATACGTTTGGGCCTGCCGGGTCTGTCCGGCATCCTCCCCCACCATCGGAGCCAACTCACCATCTAGGACATGCGGCCGCAAATCCGACGACACGACTACAAGGTCGATCATCGAACTGCGGCCTAAGGTGTCCTGGTGCCAAGTGCACATATGGACACCTTTATGCCTGAACATGGTGTTCATTATGGACAATCTGTGATGAGCACAGAAGTCCAACAACAGTACACCGCTCGGGTTCAGATCAGGGGGGCCATTCTTCCCAATCACGCCCCTCCAGGTCGTGGAGCCCATCAGAGAGGTGACGTTCCACGTCCCTAGAGCTAGCTTCTGCAGCTGGGGATCGGACCGTCAAGGTCCCCGCCTTCGGCCGCCACCCAAATCATACAGCACCCAACCCCTCTGGCCCCTCCTGCAGGTGGTGAGCCCACGGGAAGGGGGTCCCGTGTCATCTCTTTGGGCTGTGCCCAGCCGGGCCCCATGGACAAAGGCCCGGCCACCAGGCGCTCGCCAGCGTGCCCCACCCCCAGGCCTGGCTCCAGTCCGGGCAAGGGAGACCCAAGACCAACTACCTCATTCAACATAAGGGGGATTTGTGGGCTGCACTTTGTCTGGTCCACAGTTGAGGGTTTGGCGACCCTGAGCTTCGGCTCTGAGCCTTATTTTGGTAAACCCGCTTTCTGAAACGGGCCCCAGGACTCTATGCAGGCCAGTCAAATTCATCCACACCAGCCTCTGTCATCCATGTCTTTATAGACCTTGTGTTGTGCACTGGTGCACAGTCATGTTGGAAGAGGAAGGGGCCAGCTCCAAACTGTTACCACAAAGTTGAGAGCATGGAATTGTCCAAAATGTCTTGGTATGCTGAAGAATTCAGAGTTCCTTTCACTGGAACTAAGGGGACAAGCCCAGTTCCTGAAAAACAACCCCACACCATAATCCCCCCTCCACCAAACTTTACACTTTGCACAATGCAGTCCGACAAGTATGGTTCTCCTGGCAACCGCCAAACCCAGACTCGTCCATCAGATCGCCAGATGGAGAAGCATGATTCGTCACTCCAGAGAACGCATCTCCACTGCTCTAGCGTCCAGTGGTGGAGTGCTTTACACCACTGCATCCAACGCTTTGCATTGCACTTGGTGATGTATGGCTTGGATGCAGCTGCTCGGCCATGGAAACCCATTCCATGAAGCTAATCTGAGCTAATCTTGAGCTAATCTGAAGGCCACATGAAGTTTGGAGGTCTGTGGCGACTGACTGCAGAAAGTTGGCGACCTCTTCGCATCTCAGCATCCGCTGATCCCGCTCCGTCAGTTTACATGGCCTACCACTTTGTGGCTGAGCTGCTGTCGTTCCCAAACACTTCCACGTTCTTATAACACAGCTGACAGTTGACTGTGGAATATTTAGGAGCGAGGAAATTTGACGACTGGATTTGTTGCACAGGTGGCATCCTATCACAGTTCCACGCTGGAATTCACTGAGCTCCTGAGAGCGACCCATTCTTTCACAAATGTTTGTTAAAACAATCCGCATGCCTAGGTGCTTTATTTTATACACCTGTGGCCATGGAAGTGATTGGAACACCTGATTCTGATTATTTGGATGGGTGAGCAAATACTTTTGGCAAAGCAGATGCACCCCAATACAGAGGGAAGGCTGACTTACAGTGCACAGACTGGATAGTTGTGTTTACAGTTTTAAGACACATAGCGAGACTATATCTTTCTGAATAGAATGATGTAATTAGCTGTGAAGGCAAACAAAGAGCACAAAATGCTTGTGAGGCTCATCCTTGAATTCTCTGAGATGATAGTATCTTTATAGAACAAAATCAAGAAGAGCAAAAAAAGAAAAAAAAATACCCCACACCTTTTTTCTTGTCCTGTGATCTGTTCTCTTTGCTCAACCATCTATAGACATCTTCACAATAAAAACAAAAGAAAACAAAAAAGGAATCCTCAATGGGGACAGTCTAATAAAATAGGTTTTTCACAGAGTTTTCCCTCGAAGTAATAAGAGTCCCAGGAGCTGCTGTGTCCACGCTGAGCGACACTTCTCTCTGGGCAGCCACTATTCACAAATGATGGAGAAGTAAAACACAAGACAAATCAAATGCTTTCTGGCTTTTTTTTCTCCATCTTCTCTCATCTTTGACGCTTATCTCAGGAGCATACTGGCTTTGTTTGTCTCTTCTTGTATCGCCACACAGATGAGACTGTGAGGAGAAGCAGAGAATTATGAGGCAGCCTGGGGTGTAAAGAGAGGATACGGTGCGGGCGACGGAGCTCTGGGACTGTTTTCATACACTGAGGGAAGGAAGTGGAACATCTTGTTAATGTGCTGCCGACAGTACCTTTCCCCTAATGCATAATATTCCCTAAGTGTTTGTCTGTGGGAGCCGCGCATGCAAATAAGTGCATCAGCAGAACCCACCTAGTGATCTGTGATGACCTATGAATGAACAGACTTTAGACCCAATAAATAGAACTGGTAAAATCTGAAAATACTGTCATTTTAAAGACACAAAGAGTATGTTGTGGGGGGTGCAAAAGGACACTAAGGAAATAGACACAGGGGCATAAGTATTTGCTGACTAATTAGCTAGAAATGCTAAAAGCTCTTAGCTGTTAATTCTACCTATATGTCTGCTCCCCTGAGTGCAGAAAATGTTCTGTTAACATCATTATCCAAAAACGAGACAGAAATTGGATAAGACATGGGAGAATAAGGCTTTTACCATCTAATGTCCAATACAGCCCGACTCTCCACATATATCTGTTGTTGATTATTGCACTATTTACTTCTCTCAGTGCACAAAAATCAGGGTTGGGTTAATGCAGATAGCTGCCTAATGACTCCAAATCAAGGGAGATGCGTTGAGTTGGGGAGAAGATCGATAGCATAGTACAAAACCAGACGCAAAACTATTAACTGGACAAAAGCAAATATTCAGGCTGGACTTTAACCCAGCCCAGGGTCACAGTGTAAGGTTGCATATGTGCTCTTTATTTGCTAATATAATATAATATAATATAATATAATTTTTTTGGGAATATACATACAGTATGTGTAAAAGTTAACATACGCAGTGTTATTACCTCTCAAATAGTTTTTCGAATAGTTTTTCTTTTTTTGCTTTCTTGCTAGTACAAGAAAAATAGCTAAACTGTTAGGTCTCCGGTCATCTCTAAACGAGACATGAGAAATCTTTATTGTGGAGGCACACCCTGTGTCCCCACACTCATATGTCTATCACAGTTCCATACAGACTGAGGAACGCTCACAATGTTATCTGCATCTTTCGCTTTTCCTGCGCCCACTCTACCGTCATCTTTTTTTGTCCAAATCCTGAAAAATAAAAGGGGGAAATGAAAACAGACCTTTTTCATTATTTTTTCCTCCATTCAAGTGCTTTCCAGCTGACTAAAATTCATATTTATGCTAATACGCGGCACCTCTTTCCGCCTCTCCCTCACATGGGAGATGGGAGCCAGGCTAGAATTAATGACATTGCATTGGCGGTAATGTTTTGCTGCATTTCATTAGCTGGTATATCTTTAATTTCCAATAAACACAGTAATTAGGAGAGGTATCCACGGAGACAGGTCCTGGCAGGCTGCTGCTGTGGTAACAGCTGTAACTGAATCTGCACCGAGGTAGCGCCAGTCAAGGAGGACTTTCAGCTTAACCAAATCCTCCCTTGCAGTGGGAAGGGCCTCAATTCAATTATATGAAAATGAAGCCCAGCACACATATAGCTGGCCGTCCACAAAAGCGGAGAAAAAAAAATAAATCATGCAAATGAATCTGCAAAAAACATAGTCTCCATAAATATGATTTAAAAAGAAGTATACAACAAAACTCCCATGCAAAATGAAATAGAGGCATAAATATGACCATTCCTTCTGAAGCCCCTTTGGAAGCAGCTCCTCCCATCGCTTGAGCTTTCAAACACTTTGATTCCAAGAGAACATTTGAGGGAGGGGAAACATCCACAAAATGTCCCAAAAATCAGGCCTTCGCATATCACACAACTGCTTACTCACTGTGAACACAAAGGCCAGAAGAATGGATTAATCCCACACATAAACATTCAAAAGAACTGGTTGGATTCATATACAGATATGTCAATTTACCATCCTGACCTTTCAATCTTTCAAACATTTTACATATCAACACTCCCCGGCTGCCCCTCCCCCTCGCACATTATTTTGATTCGCTGTCTCTGGATGCAAGTGCTGTAATCATCTCAGGATTTCACTGTCTCAACATGGTTTTAAAAAACGGAGTAAGATAAAAAAAAAGGGAAGAAAAGAATGTCAGGAAGAGCAGAGACTAGAGAATAGATGGGAGAGGGAAAAACAAAGGAAAAACAAATTTCTCCCAGGGAGATGATACAGCTAGATAACAAGAGCAGTAATGGAAGCTGACACTGCCTGCATTCCCATCTCTGACCTCCCAATTAGACTGGCCTGTTTATTTAGAGGTAGACAAATACGGACACCACGATGAGATAACAGTCTGTGCCAGGTAGTCAAACTCATTCACCCACGTGGAAGGCAAATGTGTGGAACACAAGCTGAACGGCAGCAATCTAGCAGTGTAATGGAATGCTACTTAATGCTAGTAGAAAACTAGACAGGGCCTGAGATCTAAAGAGCAGATAGCAGATATTTCAAGGTGCTGCTCCTGTGTACTTTCATAACAAGATAATTCAATTTGCCAAGCTTCTTAAAAACCACAAAAAAGTGGAAGATCATTCCAAAACCATGATTTTTTTTTTTTTTTCTCTCGATTTTGTTCCAGTTTAAGCAGTATATTTCAGTTGTGGAATGATGTTCTAAATCTTGCATAATCTTCTAGTTGGTTAAGCTTTCAAATATATTAGAGTAAGTATCCACCTATTCCTCACTTCTGTGTCACTTCTGCCATCTCTCCTTTCTGATCTTCCTCGCTCCCATTCTTCCGCCAAGGCTTGTACATCAGCAGACCTGATAGAGGCTTTGGAAAGGTCATAGCTCATTGGTGTGTCTGTAGCAGCTTCTCCTGCTGCTCTCCATAAGATCATCCAGGTTACAGGGGCCCCAAAGCTGCCTTGCTTCTCAGTTCGCTCCCACAAGCCCCGAGCCCCGTCTGTTCTCCCAGCATGTGGGATCATAATGTCAGAGATCTCCATATCCCCAATAACAACCAGCTCAACATGGGACCATGTGCATTGGTGTGATTAGCGACAGTGGCTTACAAGTCCGGTTCAGACTTTGCACAGAAGAACAATAAGAGTTGATGTCTCCATCTGCTGCCACCGCCTTCCCTTGCTCCCCTCACGAATTCAAAAAGGAAGATCTGTTTGCTTGCTTTGGAAATTCTTACACCCAAAGTCGAAACGCGCCAGGCTCTAGCCTTGCCTCTTCACCCTTGCATCTCAGTGGCTCTCTGGGTGAGCATATGGCCTGAGAGTCAACAAACTGCAGCATCTCGGCAGGGATTAGGGATTTTAGTAACAGGCTGTAAGGGAGTGGTGAGGGGCACTTTGGCTGGAGCGCATCGTAATCTACCCAGCAAGACAGAACACAGATGCTGGGCCAGGCAGGGAGGCGTGCTCCCTTTTAAAGGGACACGACAGAAAGAATCACCTCTGATAATCAGAAAGAAAAAGAACAGTTAACAAAGAAAAAAGAAAAGAACTGATTAAGCATGTTCAATGTATTGACGGCTGTAGTCCACTCACTGATGGCATGGTAATCATTTAAATCCAGGCCCAGAAATGGTTCTTCCTACTTTTTTTTTTTTTTTTTTTTTGGTTAGCAAAAGTGGGAAAAGTGCTGGAAAGAAAGAAGCTGCAGGAATTCTGTTGATCTCTGGGGAGAGCGTTAACGTGTGGCCCGGCACCTCTGCCAAAGCGAGTTAGCATTACTTTGTTTCAGTGTTGATTAAAAGTAGAGATGGGAATTAGGTTTGGACTGATGTGAAGAAGAGTTTTACTTACAGCAAGAACCTCCCTGAGCATTTCGTAGCTGCATATGTTGCTGCTTAAAGCGCTGCTAAGATTTATGCTGTTGTCAGCTCACAAGTGTGCAATCAGGAATAAGGATCCCATAACACCCTCTGATGTGACCACAGGTACAACAGCATTGGGTTATTGCTCCTGGCAGATGAAAAGAAGCACGTCATGTATGTTTGTTTCTTATTCGAAGTCAAAGGTAGTTAATTTTGAACTGTGTTTTACAACCCACATACAGAAAATATAATGAAACCCTGTGACATGACAAGTACGCAGGATAGATAAAATGTTTTCTTCCTTCATCCCACAACAGCACAATGCTATCGTAGCATAAAGAGCATGTACAGAAAGAAGGGATTTTGATTTTTTTTTTTTTTTTTTTTTTTTAAGAAAGCACATTACTTAAGCCAGTAATGTGCTTCCACAAGTACGTGCCCAAACATAACGCGTGAAGCCTTCAGGGACTCGCTCTATCGGCTGGTCCAGCTGTTTTTCACACCTGAAGTCGCCTTTTAGCTGCATCTATATCTTGTACAAATATATTTTTTTCGTTTTAATTGATTTCTTTTTTTTTTTTTTCCTCCAGAACATTTTTACCGGGGTGACTAACGGGTTATGACTGACACAAATCCACATCTCTGGCAATTTATTTTTCCTACAGTGTTTTCATGGTGAGGTTGTCAGCTGTTACGGCCGGTTAGATAACATCTGCTCAATCTGCTTGGCTCAAATGATATGGTCAGAGCTGCACGCAAACAGAAATATCTGACACAGGCTGCAGCAGTTTGATGACTGAAGACTCTGGATCTGACTGGTGTCTCAGGCCTGTCTGTGAAATTGCAGAGTGGTGACCAAAGAGGTGGCACATATTAGGTTGAGCTCAGGTTGTTGTTTTCAAGCCCCTCCAGGCTCTCTCAATGGCCTTTCGTCCTGTTCCATGGAACAGCTCTCAACACCATCACTCCCCCGGCCACCCTACGCATTAGTCCCTCGGCCAGTTGCACCTTCCCGATCCCACTGTCGGCTCTTCAGCAGCTGCCCAACAACGCCAGGCCTGACAATCGCTTACCCTGCCAGCTTCAAGTCTGTCAACCTTGGGCCTGTCAAATTACTGTCAGCGTAAACAGCGGGGGAGGGAAGGTAGAATGAAAAGAGAGACGGGTGAATATGGATGGGCGAGGAGTGGAGAGAGCAGGGTGGGACGTGTTGGGTTGGAGGAGAGGGAGAGAATGTGACACCCGGTCACACATATGCACACACACACACGCACACACACACACACACACACACACACACACACACACACACACACACGGTCTGACATATATATCACTCAGATGCTGGCACCCGTGCACTGCCATCAATGTCCCTCCCCCTCTCTTTCCCATCTTTCTTTCAGGTAATTCCCTTGGTCACATCAGTCCTACTCATCTCTCCATACTTTTCCTCCCCCCATTCCTCTCTTGGCCTCACTGCCACGCATGTTCCATCTCAATCCCCCAGTCTCAAAGCTCACATCGCTTTGATTAAAAAAAAAGGGAGAGAGACGAAGAAGGAAAAAGTAATAGGCAGAAAAATGAAATGACTTTCTGGGCCCTCACGTAAAAGTGTGGCTTGCTCTTCCAGACAGGCAATATTCGCTCAATTATTGCCACTCACAGAACCCTCTTTGCCAGTGGATGAAGTTTTAATTCCAGGTGTCCAATAAAACGGATGCCCTGGATGTAATGTGGAAATAACCTCCCAATGTTTCCGGATTTGCATGACAGCCTAGACACACACGTGACTGATGCACACACACGTGCATGGGGGAGCGTTCTCGCGTACTATAAGTGAGTAGAACAGTGATGTGCAGGTTCATATTGATCTGGCAGCTGGCCACAGGCTCAGCTGTGAATACCAGACATATTTTATTTTTTAATCATCTAAGACCTTAGAATCTGTCAGCAATTTACATTTTCGACACGAGTCTGGAGGTACATGAATCAATAATCCAATCATTAGATTAGGATTATATAGAACTATATTTGTATTTCTATTTTAATTTGCCCATGGTTTTAATTGCAGTAGTGTTTCTACTGCCAATATTTTTAAGTAGTTATATATATATATAGTAGTATTATACACATCTTTTTCTACCAATATTAAAAATATGTTTTAGACATTATTGTTTGCTTTTGATATATATATATATATATATATATATATTGTATATGCTATCTTTAGCTACGATATAGCTGCCACAGCCACATTTTGTATTATACTAGGCTGTGCTCTATCAGTATTATCACCTCTTCCTCAGTTCCTTCTTCTTCGTCTGTTCCTTCTTCTTCGTCTGTTCCTTCTTCTTCGTCTGTTCCTTCTTCTTCTTGTCCTTGCAGTGTTCGTAGTTAGAGCACAGTGTGTTCTTCACAGTTTCCTTTGACTTTTCCTCAAATCCTAGACTGATTTGTCATCATGACTAACCTCAGGCACAGGTCTCTCATTGGTCAAATGATGGGAGTGGCCCCGCTGTGCATAGATGAGTGCTCCGATAATTGGCTGAGAGAATTGGGAGTCGTCAGCGGCCACTTTAACAGAAATGGGTCTATCCTGCTGAGCTCCTGGCTCCTTAAGTGCCATTTTAACACAGTCATCCCCCTACCTTTTAATTGCAGTCTGACTTTGAGGGGCATTGACTTGGCTCTGATGATCCATCATAAGTTGATGCTTGGTGTGCAGAGGCATTTCGGTAAAGTCGTGCATTTGGAGCTTTCATACAGATGACACAGGCAAACAGCCTCATATGCTGGTAGGAGAAATCTTTCTGAATCATGCTGGGTTTGTGCCAGAGGGAATGAACATGGCAGATAGTTTGACATTGTCTCTGAGAAGAAGCAGGGAAGAGAGACGCTTTGTCATGGGTGTAGCCTGTTTGGCTGTGGGGATCGATGGGCTTAACCAGCAGGGGCTGGGGTTTGTGGAGCAGGAAGAGACACAGGCAGGAGGTTAGGGCTGGGTAAAGCAGCCTGGAAATGCTTTATCATCACGACCAGCAAGACACTGTCTCCTATCGTGGGCCCAGGAAGCTTTGGGAGATTGAATGTGTGTGTGTGTGTGTGTGTGTGTGTGTGTGTGTGTGTGTGTGTGTGTGTATCAATGATTCTGTGCAGGGACAGGTCTATGTGAATGCACACATGCATGACAAATATTACATTACCATTCCGGGCGTTTCACATGCATGCTGACATTGTCTGGTGCCACACGGCATCCGTGAAAGACCTTAGGAAGTCTCCTCTGCTATTGTTTTCTGCCATACGCTCCTTCACTCCAGCAGATTCCGAAGAAACCAGCAGAGAGAAACGGAGCTAAACTGTCTGGTGGCAACACAGGAGAGGAGTTGGAGGCAGGATGACATGTAAGGCAAACAGTAAGAAGCAAGGAAAAGTTGGCAAGTATCCTTGTGCACCAATAACATTGTCTAGCTAAAAGAAAACACATGGGTTTTGTGTATTTGTGAATAAAACCTGGTGAGGGAAACTGGATTGGTATTGATTTTATCACATTTTCATGAAATCACAGTTGTTGAGTGAGTTAATTGGTTTTTATCTTTGTGTTGGCTACAGTGGTGCTGTTCTGTTTTATTTTTTAGCGGCAAACTAAGAACGTTATTGTGAACGATGTCCCTAATGAGCCAGACAACCTTTGGACCACATTTACTGCTGCAGTGCAGACTTAATGCTTTTGTTTTCTGACTTTGTGTTACAACAATGAGACTGCAAAAATGACAAATTAATCCATCGTGAGTGATTTATCACTTATGCTGACAGTTTTGGTCTGTCTGAAAATTCCATTCATTAAGTCAAAGCTGTCCAGTAATTGAGCCAAATAACTTTGTCTTGTGTCTTAGCCCTCTAAACAAACAATGCCGTTGTAATCTACATTTAATCGGATCACTTTGTTTTGGATGAAAAAATATGTTAACTCACATTATTATGACTAATAAGAGAAGCATAGCTCTGTAAGATTTCCTCTCCAAACAAAAGAAGGGGCTGTGTTTGTACAGCAGATGCTAATCAGCCTGTGTTGCTGTTTACCGATTTAAATAGAATGCTGTCTGGTGCTGATGTTGCCGTCTTCCAGGTGGATTTCTTTTTTCTACCTTTCACCTGAATCACACTCTGATCTCAGTGTTTTAATTAAAATGTGCTCTTCAACTCAGTATTTGGATTAGCGGAGGTTTAAGCTCAGACTGTGAAATTTAATTTGCTTTTATTCTCAACCAAAATGTAGTTAAGTAAACAACTGCAGACTTTTTTTTTTTAAATCTGTCTTCCCAAGTCTAGTTCTGTTTCAAACTGTCATGGAAATATCCATCTATAAATGGGCTGTTGCATGTCCTCTGATGTGTGATGTTCACAAGTTCGCTGTTTTCTGTGAAACTATTATGTTTTCCTTCATCGAGCCAATAAATGTACTGTGAAAATAAGCCCGGTAAAACCTGGAGATTAAAATTGCCCTAATACGTAATCACTCATGCGCAACCCCAAAACATGAGTGCCGTGAAACCTGTTGTATTTATTTATTAGCTTTTTCCAAATAAAACAAACTTAATGCAATTCTAATTATAATGCATATCTTACCAAAATCATTACCCTCTGACATGTAAGTGCATTAATAACATGCAGGCAGTGCAATCTGTGTAGCTGGGTGAAGTAATCGCTTTATCTAATTTCCTACTAGTGTAGCAGCCTGTTAAAACTATATTTGTATTTCTGCTAATTTCTGTTTACAAGAATGTTGGAGTTGCATGTAAAATTGCTTTAAGACAGTTTTGACAAATCAACTCTGAGGCTTAATTTAGCCGCATTACTTCACATTTATACTGAAAACCATGTAAAAGTAGGCTATGATTTGAGACTGTGGGTTTCCTTTTTCCAGATCAGTCCATGCTGTGATGGGAATGACTACATTTTTGACTAAATGAGGCCAAATCTGTGTGTCTGGGATATCAAACCTGTCTGAAAACACAATGAATTGGCTGTGACGCTGACATAATTGATTTCATTTTTTTCGTTCCAAACTCTACTTTTTCCATTTAACTCAACAGGTGAAATGGAATAACAACCCTTACCAGCTGAATGCTGTGACTTTTTTTCAATCCTTGTGTTTAAATGAAATATAGCAAGGAAAAATAATTTAGGTAAAAGCTCAGAATGATCATGTTTGTCTGCTCATTGCTTTCACCTATCTACAAGGTAATTCGCATACATTCACAACTTTGAGAAAAAGAAGGAAGAAGTCCCTTACACTTTTGTCGCTTTATCAATTAAACCCAACTAAGCAGCAAAGGAAAGAAGCTGCTGAGAAGATTCAGATTAAGATCCTTAGATTCTAAACAATGATGCACAAACCCTGAGTTCCAAATTCACGCAACTGAAAAGACTAATAAAAAAAAATTACTTCCATTTCAGGGGTTAAGATGATGCTCAGACCATGGCTGCTGTGGATTCCAAGCACGCGTCTGATTATTTGTCAGCTCTTGGAGAATGCTATAACAGTGGACGTAATGGGTAAAAGAGGGTTACCGTGTGTGCCTGTGTATTCTTTGGAAAATAGGATGAGGTGTGTTGTGGGCCAAGAGAAGGGGTGAATGACAGTAGAAAAATGCCTGCAGATGGATTCTGAAGCAGCCATACATCCTTGTTAGACCTCCTGTCTCCCAGGGGCCAGTGCTGCCGCCTTGTCTCCAACATACAAAAAAAGACACAGTCGCACAAATGCAGCAACACGTACAAACACCAAACACTAAATGCTCTTTTCTGCTGTCACTGTCGTTGTCAGCACTGAACAAGTTTTGTAAATTCTGGCTTGGTGATAAATAGAAAAGAAATTACACAAAAACACATCATTACACACACCAGTTAGTGTGGCAAAAGTCTTTCAAATCGTCTTATATTTTAGTAAGTGTGTATAAAAAAAAAAGGAAGTTTTATAATTTCCATTCTTTCACAACAGCTATCCCAAAGCTTTCACTATAAATTGTGTGTTATAAGTTATTTGATGTCTGTCTTCATAAAAAAATAAAAATCTTTGGATCTTTTGCCCACCTTCTGTGAAGCCCATGAGACACCCATCACACCACAGTATACAGTGGAAAATTGTCCTCAGCATCAGCAGTCTACTGAGTCATATTGCAGCCCCCCACCTTCCTAAAGAGTGCCAGCAGAACTACAGTGAAGCAAACAAGGATATAAATGGTTGCTTCTGACAGCTTGCTCCTGCACTCTGCATTCATTACGTCTCACTTTTTTTCCCCTCCCCAACACACAAAAGACTGCCATCAAACCGTTGTTGTGCGTTTATGACGGTCTTCGCTGCGCCGCCACACCGGCCTTCGGGGTCCGTGGCTTCCACGGTTGAGACAGTCAGAGGTCAGTAATGAATATACATGTGTGGTCTGCAGCAGGGAAGATACCGGGAGAAATAGAGCGAGCCAGGAAGATGAATATTGAGTTAACGTGCTGAGCTGGGAGAGGGCTCCACTCCCAGCTCCCCAGCCACAACGTCCTGTGCTGTTAGTCTCAGTCTGGCTTGTGAACATAAATATTTACACGGCTGTCACCATCAGGATTTATAGGACATTCTCCGCTCTTCACGTAAGAGACACATAAAAAATGCTTTACTCCCCCTGTTTGTCGCTCTGCTCTCTTTTTTGCACAGTGGCAATGAAATTCTTGTTTCCTCTGGGATGTCTGAGCAACTTATTTTTGCTCGTGTTGCATGCAGAATACACACATTGTGAATATTGTCTCATAATGTTGACGTTTCTGATACGTGTCAGTCTCAGTAATCAAAAAAAAGCAGCAAAATAAGTGCTGCAAAATAACGAGTTTGGATATCTCCAACTGGTGGGTTGCTGAGGGAGAGGCAGCAGAGGCAATAAAATGGAGACAAAATACTTATTGCTTTTCTTTGTAAACCTGCTTGCAATAACATTACTGCAGGCTAGCCCTGCTACTGTTTACGTTTGTGTATTTGTGGGAGCGCTAACTATTTGCAGTGGTAACTGGAAATCTCTTAAATGATGCAGCATCTCTGAATTTTTTTTTTTTGTTTGTTTGTTTTTTTTTCTCTTCTTCTCACCTACGCTTCCTCCACCTAATTCCAGTCTAATCTACCACTGCCAAATCTATTTTGTCATATAACTTCACTGATAGGTTGGCATGTAATTAACTCCTTGGCATGCACAGTGGGTTGTCATTTGCATGGTAATAAATCTTTGCTCTAATGTAGGTGGTGGAAAGCGAATGCCGCTGTGTGCTTCCCTTCAGCAAACATCTCCAACTAAGCCTTATCAACTTTCCTACTCCAACCTGTTGGGCCTGAGGATCGTAAGCAGGTGGCAGAGAGTATCGATCGAGTATCGCGGTTCGTTTTTTTATGAGTGCATTTAACGGGGAGCTGTAGCTTTTTTTTTTTGATGACTGACTTCTATTAATCCGACAGTGCATTTTGGAGCATTGTATTTATTTGTCCCTGCATGTCTTCTGTCATCCATTACTGAGTCATATCTTTTAGAACACTTTATCAATCGCGGCCTCATCTTTCCTGGAGATCCCTGGCTCTCACCCAACTATCGCTTGTATACAGTGTATCAGCCAAAGCCGCAATGACCGGTCTGAGCCAAACAGGGTGCATGTTGAAAGACATCTTCTGTGGATGTGTGTGTATATTTGGGTCCCCGGGTGCACATGTGCACTGTAAAGAAAAAGGGCTTGAGACGAGGCTTTTGGGGCGAAGAAAGGAGAAAGATGTGTGTGTGTGTGTGGGGGCGGGGGGGAGATGAATGTGGTAAATATTGCACTCATCTGTCGTAGTGCAGCTCTCCCATCAGGCCTAATGAGTGTGCCGGGGTGACTTGTCGGTTCACAGGCCTGATTAAACATAGTCCCACGACGGCCCAGGGGAGGCTGGCCAGACCTAAAACTGCTCCCTGTTCCCCTTTGCCACCCTAATGGCTCCCTCTGATCTAACCTCATTTATCTCTATATCCCCCCTACACACTCTATGCCCCTCCCACCAGACACACACACACACACACCCTCTTCTTTCCTCTTGATGCCCTCTATTAATGTTATTCCCTTTGCTTGACTGTCATCTGGCTTTACTTCTGTGTCTTGTTTTGCCAATGGAACGTGGAACAGTACTCATTACTGTTCCATTCAAAACATAATCTCTCTCCTTTCACAGCCCTATTTATTCAGAAGCTGTTCCTGTAATTCATAATGAGGCTGAAGCTGAGGGATGATGATTAACTGCAACAGGATCCAGGAACTGGATGGGATGATAAGACAGATACTTTGATTTAACTGACTGTAAATGCGCAGAATCTCGGCAGCTTCTCTTAGCTGGGGGGCCGCGTGGGGTCAAGAGTTGGAGACGCGCCATTAAGATGCAGCCAGTGCATTTCTAATCTTTCTCTCTTCACTTTGATCTCACTAACTTCAGTTGAAGCTTGCTCAAATCGTCACTGAGATGCTTTAAAAGGTGACAATTACGGCAAAATAGCCCTGCATTTATCAAGCTCCTTTCATGTCCACGGAATTATTTCATAAAAGGTATCAATTGAATCTGCGGCACGGAGGCGCTGCCTACCCTCTGTGAGTGCTCCAGGTGAAAGTTGTGAAAGTCTGGCCATTGTTTCAGCGGGGGTAAGAAAAGACAGATAATGATTTGTTTGCTTGCTCGGGGAAAAATACAGCAGCACAATGTCACCGACCCAACACATCTGCATTTGACACCAAGGCAGGCATCGACAGTTAAAAAAAAAAAAAAAAAAAAAAAAAAAACATTAAAGAAGAGGAAAATAGGTTGCACATTGAGCATAGTATAGCGAGAGCTACTGTTGTGTTCTGCCTCTGTACAGTTGCATTACTGATTTAGAGACTCAGCAGAGATGAAAAAAAAGTTGTGACTCAGATAAAGAGGCTGTGAAGGAATTAATAATGATGCTGAGTGATGGCTCCAGCTATCGATTAAACCTTTAAAAATGCAGTTCTGCTACTGCCCTCACATTCACTTTTTAAAATAACGGCAAAACGACATGTTCTAACACACAAGAGCAAGAAATGCTAAGTGAGCAAGATAATAACAAGTTTGACTTTCAAATGTCATTAACCATGTTAGCAGTTTTGCACGGTACAATGGTAAAAATCCGAAACAAGACTGACTTTCCAAGCCATTTCTCTTTTTATTGTATTCATGGTTTGTGCTGTAAAACAAAGCGAAATAAGTTTTAAAGAAAATGACAAAGCCTTTAATAAAATAAGCCCAAAACAAAACCTAAAGCATAAATTAGGTCTAAAACGATCTATGTTCATTCCAAAACTTGTTTTTTTAAGATGCATATTTGAATATTTACTGTAATTTACAGGAAGCGTGTTATAGAAAGTATCACAGTCATCTGCAAGTACACACACACACACACACACACACACACACACACACACACACACACACACCGAGTCATACAGAAGTGGAACTCCAGCAGCGTGGGGCAGGACAGGAGGCTACGGGGCCCTGACCACATAATCATCTCCTTGAGAGTGATCATCAAGGCCTCCAACACCTTGGACCCCCTGGAAGGAAAAGATGGGGGAGGGGTGCAGATGAGGGTTTTGAGAGAAGGGGGATGAAAGCAGAGTATTGTTGAAAACAACGAGAGATGTTTATAAGTTTGGGCTTAAATTAGTAGGAATGATATCTGGCTGTTATGGAGAAGACAGCTGGAGGAGAGCCAAAATTCACACGGACAAAAGACTTTAGTCAGTTTGGAAAAGGAAAATGGCGAGAAAGAGTTTGGGCCACTGAGGTTGCGTAAACAGGAAAGAACAAGCCGGGAGACAGAAATCAGAGAGAATATGTGTTTGCCACGCATGATGGTACAGCAGTGTTGCCCAAGAAATGCAACTGCTAGGATTATGGGCTGATTAGTCCTCCTCCATCTCAAAGCTCCCTCCCAGCTGAGCTGCCTCCGACAGGGCGCCAGCATGCTACCTGGGACACGGTCTGATGCACTAACTCACACAAATGGATACACAGACTTCCAACACACTTGGGCTAGTCTCTGCCCTCCGTTGCATAGCCAATACCTTTTCCGTCAACATCTCAATCCCTGGCTCTCTGCTTGACTCTCCATGTGTGATGTGGCAAAGTGCTGATCTCGGGCCTTATCTTTGCCTGCAGCTCCGCTCACACTTCTTTCTCCACCAGCACCTTATCTGCCATCACTGTCAATCAGAGCAGATCAGGGTATCTGCAGCTGAGCCTGAACGGCCACCCTCCTCCCCTTGTCCCTGACAACCAGTCTGCCTCCTTGTCTGTCACTAACACTCGCACCTCGACTCCCCCACCTCATGACAAATTATAGGAAATGAGAATAAGTGTCGTGAGTTTGCCTTGAGTTGACTTGACTGTCAGGTTTGAATACTTTGACGATGTGTCCTTACATACCAGTTCTCACTTCTAGAACTTAGCTACTAAGCAAGCGAGTAAATAAATACTACATAATAACCAATTCTGCCCTAATAAATGAGATGACTCAATGAGGCAACAATAAATTTGACTGACATATTAAACAGTCTAATCTGCCACTTAAGGATAAGGAAGTGTGGGATGAAGGTTGGTCTTTCATTAAACTCAGTTTTGACCATTTTATTTTTATTTAGGTTCTTATTAAATTACATCATCACAATGTGTTGTTGATGATTGATGACAGTTTCTAGATGAGTTTTTTTAACAAAAAGCATGGGGAGAAAGGAGACAATACCCATATGAGGGGAAAAAAGAAAAACAGGACAGGGAACAATGTTTTAGGGTCTGAAGAGGTGAAAGGAGGAGGAGCTAACAAAAGTGATGATTTGCAGAGTGCAAAAACACATCTAGATAGAAAATGCACAAATTGCATATTCTGTACAAGTTTTATTAGACATAATATGAATTTCCCCTATTAAAGTACTGCCTAATCATACAAAAAGACATTTTTACATACTAAATACTGCAGTACAGAGAGTGCTGACATGTGAAGGTAATATAGTACCAGCACGCAGCCTAAGAGTTGATGTATTATTGAGTTACTGAACAATTGTGGGATCTCTTTTCTACATTGTGATTTGTAGACGTCCCTGGGTGCCTAGCTTCACACTAAGACAAAAGTTATTAGTCTAAACTACACAGAATGCATGTTTCTAAATACTGCGTACACTCCCGCAACCAGCGCTAATCATGAGAACTAATCCACGACTGCAGGCATCTTTGGTTCACAAGCCTCGCCGTGGGCAGCCTCACCACAGGTATAACAAAAGGAAAAATAGAGGAAACAAATAGCAAAAATCCCTGTTGGGTGGGTTTAATATTTTTAGACAAGGGCACTTTTATGTAGGGGCAGGTGTGCTCTGGCTCCCTAATGCTGAAGTAATTGTAGATAATGGAGTTTTAAGGACAGCTGCTGATGCAGGTTTAAGTAGGATTTGGGGAGAGATTTATAGTGGAGGGGAAAAAGGTGGATGGCTAGAAAAGAAGTACATCAGAGCATAGGAATGTGAAGGCGGAGGTGGAATGGAGACAGAGAGGTTAAGGTTCAGGCGCAAAGGGTCCGACTCTCAAAGGCGAGAAAAGTAAGAAAAGGAGAGAAATGGGAGAAGAGACTTTCAAACAAAGGGAAATGGCTCTATCATTTTGTTTAAAAAATGTCTGTGATTGAGAGGGCAGGGAAAAAAAATAATGTGACCCAGTACTTCTCCAGAAAAGGGGGTTATAGAGGGCACAAGCTGGATGACTAATTGGGGAGGATATGAAATGAGGCTTGACTCAATCCACACCCTTGAATCAACTCTGCCCTACGGTATGTATCAAATGGGCTCCCTAAGTGGTGCTTTTCCATTGATTATACCCTTTCAATGTTATGCTCCGACTCCTCGTCGGAGAAATTTGATGGTGGGGGGACGCAAGAGAGGAATCTGAAAGAAGAAGTTGAAATACCGGTCAATATGTAAGAGGGGCAAAACCAGAAAAGTAGAAAAGCAGAGAGTGAGTAATATCATATAAACAGATAGCCATGAAAGTGATTTAAGAGAGAGAGTGAGAGAGAGAGCGAGAGAGAGATAAGGAAAGAGAGAAAGAGAAAGAGGACAAGGTGTTTAAAAAGTGTGTTTGGTGTGCCGTAAACTCGCTGGTGCGTGGCTCTTCGCCTTGCATGGCATCCACTTTATGAGGTGTGGCGGAGCCGTTTCCCTCGCCTCTGTGCCGGCTTTAATGATACAGTTTCAATTCGAGCAGCAGACACGTCAGTTGGCACCAAGGACTCCGCTACCGTCGGCCCGTGCACACACGCGCAGACATCCAAGTTTGCTTGTTAACGGTGGCCATTTTTACATTTTCCTCCATGTCACTTTATCACAACCACTATCGCGACTGTCAGTGTTGATATGGAGGGGCGGTGAATATTTATAATTGTTTAATATGCGCCTGAGCCCATTAGGAATGCAATTACTTTGACAGCTACTTCGAATCAAATACACACGACGATAATCGATAATATCACATGGTTGACCTTAATGACATTTCTGTAATGTGGATAACGGTGCTTGAAAGTAAAAAAAAAAACACACCGCACATGCTAAAATACACACAGTGCACACGCTCTATCGACGATCGACTCGAGACGGAACCTGAGAGGGGACCAAGGAGCAACAGTGGCTGGCGGAGCTGTGAGGTCTCCTCAGATCTGAGATCTGCCCCATGCTCCTGGCCAATGTGCACAAAGAGGAGGCACTTTTTTTTTTTTTTTTTACCCACAATCCTCACCTATCACTGAACATACTGCTGTAATGCAATATTGATCTGACAGTGTAGCGTTCGCCCCTGTGTGTGTGTGTGTGTGTGTGTGTGTGTGTGTGTGTGTGTGTGTTCGGATGTTGGTGGGTATACAGTGTGTTTGTGCGAGCTTGGCAAACATTTGTGTCCTTGCGCGTGTGTGTGCATGATGCAGGAGGAAAAAGGTGTTAGCCTCGGTGCTGTTTCTAACACCTAACTGTCAGGTCTCCTCTCTACAGCCGCAAGTCTGCCTGAACAGGGAACCAGTAGGAGCCCAAGCGCCCTTTCGCTTGTCTGCTTTGCTCTCTCTGTTTCCCCATCCATCCATCTGTAAGAAAATATTAAATGTTATAGATGCAGCATATCCAAATAATTAGGTAATGCAGTACTTGTACTTGTACTTGTCCATCAACACTGAAACCCGTCCTGAGCAGTTGCCACCGCAGAAAGGAGTCAAACAAAAGTATTAAAAGAAAACTTGCTGGAGACTTGATCTTCTGTACGTTCATAATACTACGTGACAATTTACCCAGAAGACTTCCTCTCTTGTTTTCCAGCCTCAGCCTGCAGAGAGTAAAGAACCAATATTGTAGTGACATGAGGAAAGGAAGGAAGACGCGCTGGCAATAAAGGCTGAGCGATGAGAGGGAGGCGGGAGAGAAAAAAGACAGACGTCTGTGCAAAGTTCACTTGTGGCTAATATGACATTTCAGCAAAGTGTTTCTTTCATTTTATTTTGTCACCAGCTGAAGTGTAAAACAAAGGGGACCTTTTCTTTGAATTAGCCCCAAAAATAGTAATGCCACTTGATCCGGAGCATTTAAGGATACCACTGCCTGATACAGGGCCTGTTGCGTCTCTTTGGCAGATATTTCCTGCTTACATTACTGGTTGCTTACTGGTTGATTTTAAATTTGTCAGATTTCTTTTCCACTTTGACCATTAGGTCAGGTAATGTTGAGTTATTCCTGAAATAACACAGCTTGAATCGCAATACAGTGTATCACAATTGTTAAAAGGCCTTTGTGCAACACTGTATTCCAGTTTGGATTTGACGCTGTGCTGCATTACAACGCCAGAGAAAGAGAATGGCAGCTAAAACATCCACTTTGTGCATGTGTCCCGGCCCAGCAGAAATCCAAATCTACTGAGGTATACATTGTAATGATGGATGTCAACTTCCGCACTCCCACAGGGAGCTTGTAATGCTAAACCAACAGTCGGTTCCCTCTCTGAGGTTGAATCATCAAAAAAAATCTCACTGGTGATGGATGTCAGCAAATGCAAATCGGTGGGTGGCTGAGATGGGACGCACCGAGCTGATTCAGCTCGAACATATTCACGACTGTTGTCAGGTTTGTGTGCAGTTTAACTTTAAAATGAAATTGAACAGAAAAGAAGATGGAAAAAAAACAGGATGTAGAGTAATATCCAAAATATTTCCGAGCCACGTTATTCTTTAATAAAAGCTAAGTAAGAATAGGAAGAGTTGAAGTTCTATTGAATGGCAGAATATGCACATGCGCACACACCTATCCTTATCCCTATCCCTATCCCTAACCATAACCATACACACACACACAAAAACACACTCACACGCAGATATAGTATCCAAATTGACTCACAGGAGCCCAGAAACAGCAGCAGTTACTCCCAGTGCAATAACAGGCAGACTAACTAATGGAACCACCCACACGGCAGTCGTTTTATCTCACACACACACATCCGCGCATGCACGCACAAACAGTATGCACCCACAAACACTTTCTTTTTCCTTTTTATCGCAGCCCACTCATTGCTCGTTAGCAGCTGCATCAGGTGTTTTTTTCTTTTCGTTTTTTTGTAATCTCACAGTCTACATCTGCTGACAGCGCACCACCAAAAATACTTCACGCAACAAAGTCTTTTAGTTTGACTTTCTGCCTCTCTCCCCACACCCCCAGCCCCCCCACCCCTCCTCCTCGCACACCCATCTTTAATCGCCATGTAAACAAGCGCAAGGTCATTTTCTTTCTTAAACGAAGTGTGGGAGATAAGAGGAGCGTGGCGTAGTTAATCCTTTGGACGCGCTGATGGAGGAGTTTGTCCTGGTGATGCTTGGGTCTTAATTATGCAAGAATGCTTCTCCTCCCGTTTTCCAATCTCTCGTTTGTGATGGATCAACTTTTCTTTCTTCCTCTCTGACTCTCTTTTCCTCGTCGTCACTTTTCTGACTGTTCTGTCTTGTTCTGTACAATCCTGGGCCCCCTCTCTTAGAGAAACATTAGACATCCAATCATGGAAAAGTTCTCCATGATTCTGACTTCGTGTTTAAAGATCTAGACCAGTCCACATGTGATTAACTGCATTGTTTGATATCTCGTGCTGCCACGGTGATTTGCTGAACTCAACAGCAGCGTGTCTTCTTCACCACTTGTTTTCTCGGCGGACAAATGAGTGCAGATTGCCTGGACGTCTTCAGTGATTGCCAGAATGAGCCTTGAATTTGCAAGGAAAGAACACATACCTGAGTGGCAGGAGAGAAAAAGAAGGAAACCCACAAAGAACGGGAAAAACAAGCCAGAGGATGGAAACGAAACAAAGCAATGGAGGGGATTTTCATCAGGATTTCAACTCAGCTGTCACCTGTTTGGGTTGTCTCTGAGACTTCACAGTTTTATATCAAAAGCCAATTATGTGTTGTTGTTTTTTTTTTGTTTGTTTTTTTTTTCTCTTTAGATTTGAAGCAGAGAAAACTGATGGCTCTTTTAGAACATAATGCTTGGGTGATGAAGAAGTACAAAAAAAGGACGTAAGAGTCACCCGACTCGCCACATTGGTTCATATCATTGTTAAGGCAAGTCAAATGATATGGATAAATATTTTATTTTCCTTGTGAGTGATGATGTCCACAAAGGCAAAAACAAGGACACATGCAAAACTAGATCAGAGTGAGTCTGAAAAAAAGAACCTGTCCTTTCAGGGAGCCTTAAAAATCCCCATCACATCAGGGTTTAAAAAAAAAAAAAAACTGATTCGTAAGGTGATCTGACCTGCTTGACTGAGAACATACACACACAAGTTATTTAGCAATCTCTACAGGAATTTGAAAAGCCCAAGATATTCCTTTTTATTTTGTTGTTGTTGTTTGTGATTTTTCCATCCAACTGCAAAACAACCTGATCCTCCTGCAAAGGAATCTTTGGTTTAATTGGTTTCAAAATGTCATATTGCAGCATCCATGCTAACTAACTACGCGACAGTGATGCAGCCAGAGAGAAAAATAAAATAAATAAATGAATGCATCATTCTTAGAGGCATGACAGCCCACAGACCTAATTTCCATCCCTCTTCCCTATTTGTCAGTCTTTTCCTCTTTCCTGGTGATGCAGCAATGTTAACAATGCCGTCTCCACATTTACCAGTTCTGCCTCATTACAGCGAAAGAAGTGGATAAATTAGCACAGGAGAGCATGCACAATGGCGTCTGGCTACACCTGTCAGAGAGGAGAAGATAGCGAGTATGTCGATGGGGAGGAAAGGCGTGAACAAACTGCCCGGCTTACAGTCCAGCCTCTCCACACGTATTAAAATGAAGCACATTTTCTCCATCCAAAGACGTTAGCTGTGGATGCCTATGCCTTTCAACAATTGAGTAACTTTCTGAACTCTCCCCACTCTCATGTCATCACTTTTACTCTGAAAGCTATTTAACTTTTTTTTTTTAAATCATTCTTAGAAGGAAAATGTTTTCAAGCCTTATATAATTGTTAGGCGGCAGTAAAGAACTAACAGACTAAAGAGCTTGTTTTTCCTGTTTTGTGAATTTATGGGTGGTACATTTGCTTCACTGTCACCTTACATCTCAGGAGAGTTTAAATGCGCATTATTGTGTTCCTGTTTTTCAATACTGACAGGCGGCTATAACTTGGCCAACAAGAAAATATACTGTGCGGGCAGAAATCTGATTTATAAGTTGTGACAAATGGATAGAAGGCATACAATTACAAAAAAAAAAAAACAGATAAAGGTTGAAAAACCACAACAATATGACAACAATATGATGACTACAACCTAAAATATGCTGTCAAAGGAAAAAAAATGGATACATTTAACCAATTAATAATCTATTATTATTATTTCACACATCATTTCATGGCAGACACAGTGTGGTATTTTTTTTTTAAATAATTTTTCAGACTTTTGTCTTTGTTTTTTGTTGTTTTTTTTTTGTTTTTTTTTTTTTTGGTTTAATTGAGTGATTATACAATACATTGAACCTCAAATAATGCCAACAACAGTACATTGTTCTTTTATTTGTGACAGTAATAATAGGTTTGAAAAGGACAAACACATTTGGAAGTTACGATCTTCTGAAAACAAGAATTCTCATGCACAGCGGGCCTTTAAAAAGCCCTCGCCTCTCCTCTAAATTTGGCCAACGCCTCTGGCCTTCCAACTTTATGAGCTCCTGCAAGTTTTCCATTCCAGTCGCTCACTTTATGTTTGCGTCCTGTCCACATTTACCCACAGAAAACCACTGGACTGTCAACTGACCTGTCTGCCTATCTTTCCGCTTACAAAGATTAACATTTAACGCTCTCCAAGGTTGAAAATCCCATCACATGGAACATAATTAATTTTTGCTAAATATTCAGGGCCACGAGCCACATAATCGGAGACAATGCCTCTTGCATCCCTCGAATGTGATTCCATTCACTCCGTACCAGCAGGACAGCCGATGTGCCGCGCTGCAGTGTGGTAAATGCTTTCAACCCGAGGGATTAGAAAAACAATGGCCCTTTTTAATTTCTTTTCTAAAGCAGGTAGTAGAAAGACAATGATACAGACGTAATTGATGATGAAGAGAGCAGAGAGGAGCCTGAAAGAGGTCTCCCGTAAAGTGCCTGCACCTTTTTTCTCCCATAATGGCAACCTTTCAGGGCCAAGCTATGTCGCAGAAGACAAATTGATTGGCAACAGAACACAATCTGCTCCTCAAAGAACAGGCAAAATCCCAGTGTGGTCTGAGTAATTAGTTTAAAGCTTTGCATTTTGGTACTGCGGCACCCACTGGACAGGAGCTCAGTGTCTCGCACTTTGGGGTGATTACGCATTCCTATACACTGTTTCCATAGGTGCATGGAAAACACTATTGTGAGGCAAGAATGAACCAGGTTTCACTGTGGAGCGAGCAAAATTCTGCATTTAAGACAACCAAAATGGGAAATTTGTTGAAGTTTATTTGCAGAGAGCAGCTTTGTGTTATGCGTGCGCTCTGCATTTGTGTCAGAGCACAAACAAGTAAAAGCTACAGGAAGGAAAAATGTCGGTTGCTCAGACTCACCACGCAGAGTTACTCGGACATATGGCAAGTCTACGGTGGCCACATCTGTGAATTAATGCAGGGAGAAAGTGTCAAGAACACAGACGTGCTGGTCCGTGACAGCGTGTTTAGTGCCACATACTGTAATACCGCTATTGCACAATCTCCAGCTGACCCACTTTCATGTGACACACATGCTGAGGCCAGTGCCCTGTGCTTTCCATGCACAGCTGAATGTGAGCGACAGTTCACTTTGGGTGAAGCTTACACCCTCAAGCCTAAGGCGCTTCAGTCCTAAATATTTGGGATATTTCTCTTGTGTCATCTTTGTCGCAGCCGGCCGCACAGGTCAGATGGAGACACAAACACATGACATCACAAACCCCATTTTATTTCAATCATGCAAGACGAAATACCGAAATAACTCACGAATGGAAGAAAAAGCCTCCTCTGTGAATACTTTCGCAGATTACGGTTAACATTTTCTGAAGAGTGGCACCGTCTGATTCCACAGAGCAACCGACGGCACAGCCAGCATAACTTTCACTTGCTCCAGACAGCTTTTCAACATTGCAACCAGTTTAACGTTCACTCGCTGCTTTGTGATTAGTGATGGAGGAACTGTAAAACATGTCAATGAATGGATCAGCCGAAGGAGCCGCCCCGCGTGCCACATGTTTCATGGGAAAAAAAAGTATGGAAACAGAATGAGCGAGAGCAGAAAAAATGCACGCAATGGGGGGCACGAGTGAATAAGAGACAAAGAGGAGCTGCATCTTTTTTTTTTCCCCCTCAGAATTTTTTAATTGGCTTTCAGGCTTCAGTAGCAATTAGCATGCTTGTTACATGAGAACACAAGGAGCTAATTGGTCTGAGAGGAGAAAGTGATGTGGCCCTGAAAGGAAAGGGCAGGATTTATCTAAACATTCGCAGCTCCAGCAGCAGCAGCAGCAGCAGGTGAAAATGTTGTTTCACAAAATGTTTGTCAATAGCTTTTTGTTGCTACAGTTACAGTGCGGCACTCTTCTGGTTACGCAATTTCCAGACACGGTGGGTGTACAGAACTTAGAAACTGTTGATCTACTCTTTGTAAACTATTTGCCACAAATCTGCATGCAGGAAAACAGCAAATCGTTTGGAAGACCTAACCTGCACTCCGACAATGGCATGCTGTGCTGCATGCAGGAACGCGCTGAACGTGTGTACGAGCCCGACAAAGCAGCTCACCAAGGACAGGAGGCAGAGTCTCTGATTACATTTAGAGTACAAACTGTAGCAGCAGGACTAGGTGCACACTGTATCAAGAGCTCATTATGCTCTTTACATGCAATTAATCAAACAATGTAAACAAAGCTCGCCTCCGCCACAACAGACACAGACCAACTCTCCGGTGGCAACCGGAACACGGCGCTCACAGATCAAAATTTAGTCGGTAAAGTGTTTGAATTATGTAAAACTTAAGATTCACAGGCAATCTGGAGATGATGTAAGAGGTGCAGCACCCCACCGAGAGCACAGAGAAATATTTCTGACTCCTCCCCGTCTCAAACGCATGCTTTCTCTTCTTCTGGAGCCCATGTGAAAATGTCTGCATTATTACTGTGGGGAAAAATGAAATTAAGGTATGTTGCAGTGCTGAATTTGTCTGCAAATCTTATATGCAAAAACAGTTTTTAAAAGATATGTGTGCCAAGGTGTGTTGGAGACACCTGGGTGATGTTTTATTGCAAAATAACAAAAGTCGTAAAATGTCGATAATTCTAAGATATTACATCCCATCTGAACTCTGACCCTGTCCCTCATCTGACAGTTCTGCAGTCCGCAACGTAGCAGAAAATCAACAAAACTGGAAACATGGGACAAGCACCACAAGGCTCTTACCGCCTCAGCTCTCAGCCCAGTAGAAAACTAATTTCCTTCTGACAGATGTCAGATGGAGACTGAGACATGCAGCTTGCGCTGCTCCGGCTTCCCCTGTTGCAGACTAAAGCCAGTCAGTGTGACAACATTTCAGCAGACTCCCGTCATGTGCGCTGTTCCTCTAGATATTTGAGTCGGTACGTTTTCAAGTACCATCCTGCAACTACAGGTTCTGTTCTGATGGAACCTTTCCAGAATACTGGATCCAAACTACACCTGAAAAATGAAATCGAGCATTCTTTTCAGTTTAAGTCTGCATGGATCTGACAGCCTTGCAGCCACAGCTGGACCGCACGATCATGCGCTCAGCAGTGTGTGGAGGTGCCACTGGAAGGGCAGCATTATCTTACAGAGCATCTCAGACCAGGCTTTGACAATAATAATGAGGCCTGTGCAAAAATGTCACTTTTCTCTGTCTTTGTATCCAACTCCTTCCATCTCTCATTGTTTTCTGTCTGGTTCTATCTCTGGCTTTGTTTCATACGCACTTCATCTCTCTCTCTCTCTCTCTCTCTCTCTATCTGTCTCTCTCTCTCCCCCCCACACCCCCCCACACACACATACAGACGGAACCTCTTTATTAGCTCTCTGTGTGCAGGCTGTGCCCAGCCTGAGATTGCAGGACTGACTCCTTGCTGTGAGCTGTCCAGGGGAAATGTTTACCCAAACCCAAGCGAACATGCCATTAACCTTTTTCTTTTTCTAGATAGAAGACAAACAAGAATGTCCCTACTCGGATAGATGCGAACATCTATCCGAGACCATCATGGCAATCATCTCATTATGAAGCGGCGGGTGGGAGGAACGACCCGAGGAGCCTGAGCTCTCAGGGTCTCTCTCTCTCTCTCCACAGTGTACCGATGTGCCTAACGTTCAGTGGAGTCCGTATGAAATGTAGTGAAGTGCAAACAACTGATTAACCTAACAGTGATGAGCAATTCACCCCCCCCCACCCCACCACACACACACACACACACACACACACACACACACACACACAATTTGTCCAAGCGAGTCCTGCTTCCTGTCTTTTCCCTCCTTTCTTCTCCTGTCCCTCAATACGACTCACCTCCCTGGAGATTCAGATGGATTTCTGTAGGCTCTGATTAAAGCCTCCACCTGAGTGGATGTCGCGGTCTGTAGCGAAAGGGCGGGGCTTGGGCAGAGGGGTACATGGGAAGCCCAGCTTCGACTTCTTAGGGGCATAATTCAATCACACCTCAATAATTCCCCCCGATGTGAGAGTCGAATCCTCGTCTCACACACACCGAGTGCAGATAGACACCGCGAACTCGCGCTCCTCCCGGGTGGGCTTAAGAGCCTACTACTGGCTTTGTTTTACCTGTGTCGTTTGAAGAGGCCATTATTTTAATTGAAAAGTTACCCGTCTGCCAAAGGCAAAAATGATTGTAGGAACACAAAAAAAAGGGGAAAAAAAAAAAAAACGGAGTCAAGAGAATTAAAACAAAAACACCAGATGGTGCTATATATGGTAAAAATGATTGTTTATACTTACTGTTTGATTATATGTGATAATGAGAGTGGGATTCCTCAAGGCAATTAGTGTCTGTGGCAGCCATATTGTGAGAGGACAGGAGAAGGACGGTGCAGGCTGTTATGAAGGTGGGCTTATCAAATATCTCCGCCAGGGTTATTAGTGTAATAAGACACTGCAAGGTGAGATAGGCTACTCACAGTCTTTAAGTAGTGTGTGTGTGTGTGTGTGTGTGTGTGTGTGTGTGTGTGTGTTTGTCTGCTAAAACTGAGTACCAAAGTGAGGACATTTTTGGGAAGTGAGTACTTAAGGTTGGGGTTAGGATTTTGTTTGGGGTAGAGTCAGGGTTAAGGGGTTAGTTGGGATGGTTAGGGTTAGAGTAAGGGGATAGGTAATGCATTATGTCTATGTAAGTCCTCCCAAAGATAGAAATGCAAGGATGTGTGTGTTCTAGTACTTGCTACATATTGAGTACCAAAATCGGCATTCTACTAGGAAAGACATTATTGTGAAGTGAGGACATTTAGGCTGGTCCTCGCAACTTTGAAGGATTGTTTGAGGGTTAAGATGGTTTTAAGCTTGAGTTTAGGATTGGGTTTTGGCTAGGGTAAGGGTCAGGGGTTGTGATGGTTAGGGTTAGGGGATGGGTAAATACATTGTTTATGAATGTAATACATGTTTATGAAACTCCTCACAAAGATAGAAGTACAAGGATGTGTGTGTGTGTGTGTGTGTGTGTGTGTGTGTGTGTGTGTGTGTGTGTGTGTGTGTGTGTGTGTGTGGGTGAGTGTGTCTGCTTTAGTCCATGCAGTGCTCAGTAATAGTTTGTGTTAGAGCCTGCTTGGGTTAGGGTTGTGTCCTAATGTTGCGCCATGTCCTCATCTGCCTCAGCGTGTGTGTATGTGTGTGTGTGGATGTGGGTGTGCGTGATGTAATTTCTATGTCAATGTGGTTTACAATGCCAGGCTGGCTGACCCCGGGGCCGTTAGCCTGTGGCAGTGGGTGTAGCGGAGGCACTTACCCCTGGCAGAGTTTTCTGTTCATGGAGGGCGCTCTGGGCCTTCAATGCTGACTCTCTGGCACAGTATGTTAGAAAGGCACATCCTAAAGTATCCAGGAGACAGAAAAGAGAGAGACTTATTCCAGCAGATAATGACTTCACAGCGACACGGCACCATTCTTTATTTACGGAGAGGCTTTAAAGTGTGTTGTGGTTTTAGGAAGATGGTAATATTAAGGAGCATGAATTTTGAAATATATTAAGTCTGATATTATGGTGATTTAGGGATAGCAGCACTGAGAACCCATTAAAATCTGTTCAAGGTGTAATAATACCGATAAGTGCAAACCTTTTATAAAGTTAAAGGTAAGCGCTCAGACACAAATAGTCATTTTTAATGAATAGTTCTACAAAGTAAAAAGCACTTTAATGTTAGGAAGTAGAAGCACACTCTAAATGCACCACGTGAAAACAGTCTCTTGTAGGATGTTTGTTTTTGGAGATTAAGCATTCCTTCAATCCAAACTTCAAATGGACCAGAGATTTGTGATTCCACTGAAATAATTCCAATTTACACCAGCCATAATATAAAACTGACTGTAGTTTTACAAGCTATGGCCAAAAACATGCATTATGTAAAACAGGAACTCATATACTCCGCTGACAATCAGAACGTGGCTCTCGGAAGTTAATAGCTCTGTACTTTCAGAGAAAATAAGGCGCTGTAGGAGAAATAGGATTCAAATTTTTACCCTCTCTCTCAAATTATGACAACCCTTCAGAGCAGAATTACCGAACTTATGCTTATGTTCTTTGCCCACGAGAACAAATACTTTGCATTAGTGTTCTTTATCATTTCCCCCCGTTTTGCAGTAAAAAGCACTAAAAAAAAAAAAAAACAACATAAAACACATGCATGCCAAACGTGTTTCAACAAGTTACGTTTCTGCTCAGTTCAGCTGGTAGCTGCTCACATCCAGGTTTCTCTCTTTCTAGCTTTTCTTTTCTACCAAATGACTCTTGACTTTTCTGCACATTTGAGGAAGACAAAAAAGAGTATGCATCAATAAATATGTCCTTAACAGGAAATGTGACGGGGCTTATTAAAGGTGAGCATTTGCTCCTTTATGAGTTTGGCAGCACTGACAGTGGGTGACCCCCGTTCAGCAAAGGTTTTGCACTGTGCAGCATAATTTCCCATTACTACATGTCACACCTGCTGCCAAGGTTTCCCATGGGAGAAACCACACACACACACACACACAAATGATGGCCGGCATGTTACACATAACAGCCATTGCCCCCTAAAATCCCAGCAACACACTCTGGCAACTGGCCAAGAGCGCTCCCTTCAACGACAACCTTCAACCGCCTCCACAACTGCGTGTTTAGTGAAGAGGAGAAAATCACCTAAATGACACCAGAACAGGAAACTCTGGAGTGGGGGGGGGGTAACATTTCTCACCCTTGGTGACATTACAAACCTGGGTGGGGGGCGCGATGCGAGGCCTCCCAAGGGCATGCCCGCCCTGGTAGAGGTTTCTGAGAAACACGACCCGTTGCTCACACTCTTCTACCCCCTGCTTCTGATAAATATTGTTAAAAAAACAGCATGACAAGAGTTCACTGTGATTTATAACTACCATAATGCCGTAAAGATTGTTGTTGTTGTTTTTTTTTTTTTATCAGAAACCATTCCAGTTTTATTTTGAGCTGCAAACATCTCAATACACCTTCTGAACAATGTTTCATAAAACAGTGTCATGATCATTTTCACTTCTAAAAATGCAATGAATTGAATTGTTTCTCTTACTTGTGTGCTTCTAAACTCTACTACTTCTCTTAAGAGCAAATTAGGAATATTTTGATTTTTTTTTTTTTTTTTTTACTTTAACACAGTCCAGGAATAGTTTTCCCTTTTTTGAAGAACTTTAAACAATTGTTTTATGCAAAAACAGCACTGCTGGTTAGTCTAGGTAGTTATTTTGGTGGATATTCTATGATTTATAGGATGTCTTTGACAAAGTCAATTTGTGAAATAATTAAAATCATTTCCTCCTCAACTAATTAATATAATAATTAGATGAGGCGTCACCGAGTTCTGCTGTACGGAGTGCCACAATTTAAAGATGCATTTGCAGAGCGCTGTCTTACATATTTATTGTTAACAAATGCTGCAGCCTCTGTACTAGAACACAATGATTATTGCATGTAAATGTTTACATTTAAAAAATATATTTCACTCCTTATGCAAATTTACTTTAGGGACACTATAATTCAGATCCTGCAATATTAACAAGTTTTTTTTTTATAGATGCGTATTTGGTTGAGGGATATGAACAGTCACACCACTGCTCAGATTTTATTTTCGGAGCACCAGAAGCCATCTGTCTTCTGCTGCAGAGTTGTCACTTCCAGAAAAGTGAGAGTATGTGATTGCGCGTGATAGTATTATTGTTAAAGGGGCTTTTTATGCGGTGTAGCCTTTAATATGCTGGCCAGCTGGGTGGCTGCCTGTCCTTCCTGGAGGTGGTGGAACATTGGCAGGGCTTTGGCAAAACTTCATATCCAACTGTGCTGGCTCAGGAGACGTATTAAGCCCAAAGGGGTGAGTGATTGAGAAAATCAGTGGTGGAACAGATGAGTGTTAGACTGTGAAAACATGAGCTGAGGCACATCGGTGATGTTTGAGGGGAGGTAACCTGGATGAAGCAGCTGGGAGAAGGTTAGGACTGTCAGTTGTGTGTGTAAGGTGGGCTAACAGGGATGGGAATACCACGATATTACATAAACATTATCAATTAGAAAAAGCATTAACTTAACGCTGGAGGAGGAAAGTTGCAGTAATTGTGAGGAAAAACTAGAGTATGCGGTGCTGGTTTAACAAGGACTGGGGGCTCTCTGTGATGAGCAGGTTAAGGGAGGTGAAAACAATACTTTGGTAATCAAAGTCAATTTAGCACAGTATAATTTTAGAGGGGGACAAGAGTTCACAGAAATTACACTTAGAGCAAATGAGAAAGAGGCAAATGTGCCTCTGCGTTATGTGGGACACATTTATGCTAATTACTTAAAGAAGTGTTTATATATGGAAATGAGCATGTGCTGACAATTGCCTGCATCCAAGCATTAAGAGTAAATTGCACTTTTTTGAGCATCAGATACCTGTAATTGAAATGACTCCAGAACAAATTGTATAAAATTCCAATTCATTAGCACCCAGTTCATGAATCATGAGCAATTTGCTCTCCTCATGTCTCCTCACCTGTCGGATGAAGGAATGTTCATTACAGTGGAGAAAGAATGTAAATCAAGTTTGAAAAACTAAAGGAAAATTATGTAAAACGCCTTGATGATGCAGAACGTGTCAGCCTGACCCGCTCTTGGGGATTGAGACATACAGATGCGAGGGTTCACGCGGCTCTTTGGCGTGAACAACACTATTACCTGCCGAGCAGCGTCCCATCTTTCAGACATTCCCTCGCTCTCCACTCGCAGCGGAGCTGTTTGGAGCAGTTAGCTGTCAGATTCACACACGGGCCCCTTTCTAATGATCAAAGAGGTCATCTGTAGACTTAAACTACGGCTGTCACTCAGCGTTCACACGGTGTCAATCACTGTCCAAGCCTTCTACAACACTGCAGAGGAAACACGGCACGGGCCTGCATGTGGAGCTCCGGGTTACTAAAAACTCACATTTAAAAAAGATAAATTCCATTTACAAAAAACAAAAAAAGTATCCATGAATCAGGAAACACCAAATATCACCTCACTGCTGGTGTTTACTTTTGACATTTAAATGCTAAGAGGGTATTTCTTTTTTCTGCCAGTTTGGCAAGCTATTTATAGTCAATTAAGCAGCACGGACCCACCAAGGAGGGGAGAATGGATGAGGATATTTAACAACTCTTTGTGTCTCTTCCTACTGGCTGTGTGCTGCAGCTCGGAGTCCCTCATCTCAGCATCGGAGACGGATTGATAGATAAATCTACTCAAGCAAAAGATTTGCCCCCCACTTGCATTCAGCATGTCTGAACAATGCACGCATCCTGGCACCGACACAAAGTATTATGATAATGTAGTGCTGAGCGAAAAGTGATGGATGTTAAACAGCACGACCTGGCTGCACCGTGCTGACGAGCACCAATATTGTCAAGTCATCCCACACAGTGTATGGCTTCCTGACAACACTCACACTATAATCAGATGCTGATCACCACAGTGACCCTTTGAACAGACACCGGCACGATGCTGGAACCCCTTGACGCGTGCAGGAAAGTAAAAGCAAAATAAAGAATTCTCAAAGCGCCAAACAAAATTCACATGAGTTAGCTCCGAGCAAACTCATGCGGAATATTCTGATCTGCTCTTAAATCCGTAATTATCGTGCAGTTCTGTTTCGCAGAAGCCAGACTGGGGAAACACGTAGTGCTGCAAATCATACATTAGGTATGGTTTCCTAACTGATGCCAAGAGCCATACAAATCATCTCTCCGAAACAAATCAAATCTTTCTCAACCTCAAACTGAGCTCAAAGTGGCTTTTTCAAAGTAGCTGTCTGTGCCACTGCAGCGAATCTTTATAAACTTTATACTTTTAGGGATTATGGAGCCGAGCTGATTAAATCCTCCCTCACTGTTCTGTTTCTCAGCTGTGAAAAATGTTTGTGTTAATGTTTAGGATGGAAAAAAAAACTGTGGATTGGACTTGCGACTGTGTTTCCTGCTATAATAGTGATCCATTTGCCTATTTAGTGGTGGTTTTTTTTTGTTTGTTTCCTAACCCACAATAACTACAAAGTACTTCTGCAATCACATTTACGTCGCTGCTTATAAAATACAATTCTAAAATTGGAGTCGTGAATCTTGGTTGACTCAGCTGCACTTTTTTGGAACATGTGATGTTGTTCCATTAATTTATTTAAATGCCCAAGTTATTATTATTATTATTATTATTATTATTATTGGGTGATCAGGCAGAGCCAGAAAATACATAGATTATTCTTTCTGATTCAGTAAATTTAGCAAGCAGACGTTGGGCATTAGTTCAGCATTCATTTGTGGGTTTGCATTTATGGTAATGTGATGAATGTAGATGCAGTATCCCATATCTTTTTAACTTTCTTTTCACTGTCCTCTATGATTTTAAATAATATATGGATCTTGCATTGCCTTTAATTCAGGGAAATCCATCAGTTGGCTTGATTTCAGGCTGCAGGCGCCCAAAAATGAGATGCAACAAATCCAAATAGTCTTTTATGACAATGTGTACAATATTTGTACTGATAATGACAGCGTAATCATATTAGCAATAATGTATTCACAATCTGGGTTATTGTTGTTCATTTATCACCATCATGGATGCCGGAGCAGTGAGTGCGGTGCTGCTGCTGTTGCTGCTGCTGCTTCTTTATGTAGTTTTTGTGACATGACTGTGTCACCCGGCCAATAATGACTTTGTCTGCGGATTAGTAAGAGTTAATTGACTGGAAACAGCTGCTGCAGCTCAGCAGAGCAGCGAGAGTTATGGAAAGCGGCAGTGATGATCGAGGAAACCTACAGAATGAGGTGAGCGGACTCCGGGCCTGAAGTCTTTGACAGTTATCGCAGTGAATTCACACAGTCGATTTAACCACCACCCTTGGATGAGTTGAAGTATTCAAGTGCGATTGATTTCTGGCATAGCTCTGCGTATTTTTACGATGACAGAATTCAGTTTAAACAGATGAAGGACTTTTGCACTTGACTAATTAATTTCACCTTCACTCCTGCCACAAAAGAGTTTCTTGGTTTTGTAACAGGCTTTCAGTTACTGTTTCAAACTACTCTTCTTGAGTGATGCGGCAGATGATGCACAAGGCCTACTTCTGCTGCGCTAACGACACTAATCCCATTTTCTTACTCTTGTACTGTCTTGCTTCAGTCCACAGGTATCGAATAACGACACAGCGTGAGGCATGAACATGGTCTAGGTGAGCGGCCAATAAGAAAAACTCATCCATATAATGCATTGGTGAAATCTCATTAAAAGTGCACGTCGGTGCTCCCAAAGTCACTTTGAACGTCACGTAGACTGAAGTGGGGCACAATGAATGCATCAGAGTGGCCTTGGCGGAAGGATGATTTGAACAGGCATACAGTCTGGCTTTGAACAGGATTATTTTTTCCTGTGGCTACCACCCTCCGGAGTGTTGACATTCAACGATGCTCGAGGACAGGCGTAAACAGCACGAACATCAGAAATATTGTTTTAATCGATCACCGGGCTACAAGGAGGAGCACTGAAAAGAGGGAGAGCGGGTCGTGCACCGCTGGCTGAAGGCGGGAGGAACAGGTGGTGTAGGGAGACCATCATGGGCTGCACACGCAAAAAAAAAAAAACAAAAAAAACTGCGCTGAGCCTTGCACACTGATACTGTATGATCAGATCAGAACAGATTATTTCTGTTGCGATTATACTCACTAGAAATTCACTGCTGTGTGTGTGTGTGTATGTGTGTACATATTTGTATTACAGCCTACACACTGCTTAACAACTACCTACAAATAGGTATCACAAAGAAGCAGCAATGTGATGTGTAGAGCATCCTTGATACACCCTTACACAGCACAGACAGAACCTGGAAGTACTTTTCTTTTATTAATCACATTTAAAAAACTACCTGAGGCTTACAAAACGTCTAAATATACCACAGTACTAATACAGATTTCTAAATTCTAATAGCCTGAATGAACGGGAAAAAGTAAAAAAATAAAAAAATAAAAAAAAACGGACTCCCCCCGCCTCCTCTTCCACCTGCACTCAGGCATTCATCATTATTACTATTATTAGGAGTGATCGATCCCTGATTTTCCGTTGCCTGACTAATTACTAATCCTGCCCGTGATCGGGGGATGTTTGGGGGGGTGGGACCAGAAGAGTAGAGCTGCATGCTGGCCCTCAGCTACTATTATACTGCTTTGTACTTCCTGACTGCAACCCGCCCACGGAGCAGCGCCAACAATACAGCTGCCGTGTAAATAGTGTTTTCCACAGCTAATGACGTCCGAAAAGTGGGCGACACATCGGCCTGCTGAAAGGTCAAAACAGCGTGCCAGGACCACCGTAATCACCGATGCCTAATGCTTGATAACAGTTTGTATTTTTCCGCTTTCGTGACAGCCTTTACTTAGTGGCGCACAAAAGAGGGATTATTGAGTGTGCTTTTGTAGTTTTGTTTTTTTTGTTTTTTGTTTTTTTGTTTTGTTTTGGGGGTAGTGAGAACATTTGTGCAGCTGCGGGAATAACTGCTCCCCGGCCTGTCCCGCCCCCTTCAGCACGAGAGTCGATGTAAACACACAAAGGCGTTTTCAGCTGGAGGATTCACGTGGACAAGGCAACAATTAACCCCGCGCTCGCGAGCCGTCCACCTTCCACGTGCTTCCCCTCTCACGCCTCCTCACAAACAACGTGTGCGTTTGTGCGTGTGTGCGTGTATGTGTGTGTATGTGCCTGGAGGAAGGAGGGGGGTCTCACTTTGTCCCAAAACATCTGCGAAATAACACTTTTTACGCTTTCTGTCCCCTAAAAGCGGACCGTGACGCCACTTCCTCGGTTTATCTCCCTGCTTCTGCCCTTTTATTTGCGAAATGTCTCTACACGAGTAAAAGAAGAGGAGAAATAACCAACCTTTATGCATCCCCGTAAACCTGTCTTTCAGTACAGTGAGTTCGTATATCTTTCCGAATTCCTCAAACAGGGGCTTCAGATCTTTTTCCTCCAGGTTTCTGGGAATCTGGCCGATGAAAAGCTTGATGGCGTCGTGGTCCTTCATTGGAATGGTGTTCTGGCCGATGGTGAGTCCGTTCATCCTGCCGGCGCTGTTCGTGGTGCTGAATCCATTCTCCTGCTGCACTCCGTTTGCGGTGACTGTAGCCATCTTTCCTCAATGGGCCGGCGAGCAACACTCTCTCTCTCCCTCTCTCTCTCTTCCTCTCTCTCTCTCTCTCTCCTTTGCACTCTGCACACTCCCCCTCCGTTATACCCTCCTCTCTCCCCGCTCCACCTCCACTTCGGCACTTCCTCCACTTCTCTCTGCTTGTTTGGAATCATTTATTTAGTTCTCGTGCCTTATACCTGTTTTTTGTTTGTTTGTTTTCAAGAACAATCTTCCAGACACACACACAAACACATACCATTCCACTTTCCGTACACACCACTATTTTCGTGACGTCAACTCTCAGTGCCATCCACGGATTCCACCCACGGGCTCATTTACATAATGAGCACGACCAGGGCCAATGGGAGCGCAGGATAGCTAAAGGCCCCACAGGGCAGAGTGAGAACGCAAACATTTGTGTAGAGTAAAAAAGCTTGGGACAGGCGTGCGTGCTGCCCCTGCCCAACGTGGTTTGTTTTCAAAAATACTATTCTGGAGGACATTTTTATCTTCACTATTTATCTTCTACTTAACTGTGCTAGTTAGCAATAAAGTTGGGGATTAAAATTTTAATTTCCAATAGATCTGATGGAATACACGCGGCACTTGCGTTCCAAACCTAAATAATTACATTTATCTGGAACAAGGGCATTACTGCTTCTCAGCCAGAGGGTTTAGTTACAAAAGTACCAGGGCTCTTTCTGGCTCCTACCAGCACGCTGGAGACACTGTGGAGACATGTAGGAACGTCCTCTGTAGCCACAGTCCTCAATCCTTACTCTCAGGAGGCGCAGTATGTCTGCCGGTTTTCTTGGGTACTGTCAGACAGGGCTTATTTGACACCTGGAATTCCAGGTGCTGTCTGGGAGAGTAGAGAAACTGCAGAGCTGGGAAACTGGAGACACACTGCTCTGTGGTACTGTGCTCAACGTGTTTTTCACTGAAGAGTCCTTTTAAGCTGAACATTTCCAGTATTATCAAGGCAATCATCAAGAGTCACTTGAAATGCTTCTGTAATTTTTGGGAGCCTCGCTCATCAGCTCTCTTCACATACAGGTTTAAGTGGACTTCAATTTATGTAAATTAAAATCTTCTTGTATCCTGTAGCAACAGGTACTTTTCTGTACCGATCAGCCCTGACGTGTTCTTTTAAACAGACTATTTAAATGAGAAAATGGAAGCTCGGCCAGGTGCTTGGATGAAAAAGCATATACGGGTTAATAATTAAAAAGCCAGCACTGTGCTGGAATACAACACGCCGCAGCCTTCACTTCAACACTGCTTGGGTAAATAAAAACAAACGTTCTTCTCCGTTTCCATTATGCAAAGACAACGTGAATAGAGAGAAAAAGGCAGAGTGACGGTGTAGGCTGAGACTCTGCCTTCAGCGCTGCGCTCTGTGTCGCTGTCCGTGGTGCTGAACTGGACCCTCCTCTCAAACCAGAGCTGCGGTTTTCATTCTTCTGTTTGCGTGCTTGACGTGCACGCTTAAACTGCTCTCCCCGGCACCCAACCCTCTTTGTCCTTTACCTCACGCGCAGAGTGAACCGCTCAACGCCTCTTCGGCGGCGTTGTTATTCACACAGGTGAACACGTGCACTGCCGACGTTGTATTACTGTACGTGCACAGTGTACTCTGCACGCAGTCATGTCTAATTGGTGCCGAAGGGAATATAACCTAAACACAAAGGCCCAGCCCAGCTCTCACTGATATGAGTAATTGTTCTTTCGATGATGACATTTATGTAGCTCATCTCATGTATCAATAATCAATTGGAGTGTGTGCAGCAAAGACAGAATAACAAATAATAATAATGGCTGTATGTGGCATACTCTATCTATCTATCTATCTATCTATCTATCTATCTATCTATCTATCTACATTTCTGGATTTCCATATGACTTGGAATATGAATACTTTTATATATGAATATGAATTCTTTTTTTCCCCACACAGCAATGCAAATTTGACATTTCAAAGCAATTTCACTCAGCTGATCGGTGTATATGTTATCAGAGGAATGTTCTTATCTGTCAGAAATACAGTGGGTAACCTTAAAAAAAAAAAAAATAGAATAGCAGCAGTGATCATTTTGGATTTTTTTGTGTTTATGTTTGAGAGAGAAAGAAAAGAGCAAGAGAGAGAGAAAGAGAGAGACAGTCTTTGGGGATAGTAGGAATCTGAGAGAAACTAACAGTAACATCTGGTACTAGGTTAGCTTTGTTATGAATATTTATCGTGTAATTTTCACCGTGTCTTTGTAGACCGTCTCATAAAACACTTTTTTTTTTTCTGAAAGGAGATCAAACTACAATGGGTCTCCCTTGTCAACGCCATCAGGGCCCTTCTTCCACACAAAGACAGCTAATTTAGCACTGATGCTGCTTATTATTGTGTCCCTATTTCCTGTCATTCTTCTGTGGGATAGTTAGCCCGCACAGCTGCAAAGACTGGGAAACTGCCGGAAAGGAAGAAGAGCAGGTACCGCATGAACTCTTCAATAATGCCTGCGCCTGAGCATCGTCTTTGTTCAAGCACAGGCAAGCGTATCAGTAAGGTTGATGAGGTTCTTCTTCTTGTCTGTGCCAGGCTCAGCGCCTGTATGGTTGCACAGGGTCAATCTCCTTTCAGACAGAAGAGCAGTCAAAATAGATCCAGCCGTATTTGTGAAGCGTGGAGAAACTTGGGAAAAATAGTATCGCAGACGAAAAAAACCCTCGAGGATCTTGTACACCTAGAGACAAATTATTTTAGTATTATTTTTGGAGAGAAATTGTTCTCACCCATTAGCGCTGGGTGAAAAAAAAAAAGATGTTTCTTTCACAAGGGCAACAACATTTAGAATCTGGTGGGGGTGACAAAGAAGCATTAACATGGAAAATAGAAAATATTTACTCCAAATATTTCACCCAGTGCAGCCGTTTTTTTTTTTTTATCCAGACTCGGGTTTGTGTCTGTTTTTATCACCCAAATTATTCACACCAGTGTCAAGGTGACTCGTTGGAACAAACGCGACCAAAAATATAGTCTCTCAAAGGAGCAAAACCAGTGGCATAAGTCAACCATTGTGCATGGCAGCTTGCTGTCATGGACAATTCCTTTATACTGTGTGTTCATTATCCCATTAAAGTGGGTATATAGAGTAGGCCAGGTGGAGCATAGTCATGCATGAACGTATTTCACTGTCTGTTTAGTAGACTGAGTCCAAAAGAGGAGCAGCATTGATATTCATTGTGCAGTCAGTATGAGGTGTGACATTTTTTTAGCGTGTGTGTGCGTGTGTGCGCGCGCGTGGTAATACCAGAGCAGCCGCAAACCTCAACTGCAGTTACTGCCTCCAAGAGGGGCTCATTGTTCCTCTCGCATGTGGACTCTGTAAGATAAAGAGCCACTCACTCAGGAGCTATAATTTTCTCTTAAAGCACAATTCACTTGCCAGTTCATTTGCTTTTGTGCTACGGGGGGAAATGCAGAAGCGGTTGTTGGTTGTGTCAGAACGCCGTGTTGGGACAAATGAAGTTTTGCTCATTTCTGTTTTTTGAAAAGGTAGATCTCTTTTTGAGCTGCTGCTGGTGTACAGTTGAGTGATAAGCACTGATTCTGCCACATGTTTAATGGTTTTTCCATAATACGAGGGGAATACGAGGAAGAAAACAAATAAGAAGTCATGTAGACTACAGTGAGTCATATCTGTAATCTCACTTTTTTGACAACTAATGAATATCTGAAAACACTGCAGAGCCTCTCCTGAGCATGCTCACTAGGGTTTACCTCCATACTGCTACTGTAGACAGGCTGCCGCAACAAAACCGGGACTTTAGAATGGTGCTGAAAATGGTAACAATAATGCATTACTATAAATGTATTACCTTTCCTGTAAGAAGCAGTTTCATGAATAAAATTCAAGGATTCAAAGATTCAGTTCAAGGATTTTTATTTATTTATTTATTTATTTATTTATTTTTTTATTTTTTTATTTACTATATATTCAGGGAACATACAGACAATCAAAATAATGTTTCTCTCTTGCCACAAATAGGTCAACAAATAATAAAAAGGACATTTTAAAAATATGAGCAAGTTTAAAATCTCTCTCTATATAATTTTAATATAATAGCTATTAAAAAATAATAGCTACGTAAGAAAAATTGCCTATACCATGTGATGTTGGTGCAGTAGTGCAGTTGTTGTATTACTAAAGTGATTAAAATGTAAAATAACACATTACAGCGTTAATTCAGTTTTGTAACTTTTTCAAAAGTCATGATTATGTATCAAACGCACAGGAACACAAATCTGCAACTACCAGATTAGCCTGAATGTCATCCACAAACTTAGTAACACTCACTGCTTACAAATAAAGTGATTAATTTGAAATTAATGATTTTTTTTTGTAGACAGGAGTGATGACAGAAATGTTATTATCAAGACTTTTTCCAATGTGAAAACACAACACACGCCGTAACAGACGTTGGTAACAAGGCCTCTACAGCCTCTCAGGATGGCTGTAGTACAACTAAACCATAAAAGCTGGGTTTTAATTGTAAGAAACAGCCGACAAGAGAAGGAGAACTAACAAATCTTGCAGCTGGATGTCTGTTGGATGAAATGTCACCTTATTCACACAATTAACTTGAGATCTTTCACACAAATAATTGGGGAAAACACAAATCAGAGGCAACAAAAAAAAATTCTCAGGTACCAAACAGTTACCAAACGCTAATGCTAATATCTCATTAATACTGAGCACTATAAAACAAAAATTCACACACATCATATGTTTTTGTATTTTGCTTATTAATCTTTATTTGAATAGCCCCTTAATCATGGTGAAGGCTACAATGTCAGGGGCAGTTTGTCTCTGGAAGGGTCTTGCATAATAAATTGGCTCCAGGGGAAGTGAGCAGACACTGGACAGGTTAAGAAGACCCTGAATGATGAAACAGACCAAAGATCGGTGAACTCTGCCTTCAGTGTTAACGGGGCCCAACCCTGGAACCGAGGCAGTCGTCAAGTACCTGTGAGACTCTTTGACATCGTGTCTCATCCAGCTCCTCCAAAGATAGATATGTAGATCTGTAATCCAAGTTACCCATCACCCAAAGGAGGACTCACAGAGGTTTGAGGTTTTACCAGAACTTACTGTTGGGTTTTAGAATGTCATCTCTTTGGACGCTTTCACAAGTGAAAGGAAACCAGCGGAGTCAATAGTGAGGTGCTTGCTGTGTGCATGTTTGTTGTGGCAAAGGCAAATTTACTGGTCAGTTCATGTTCTTCTCCTCACTTGTGGTTATGAGGCGTGGTCCAAAGACGGAGATCACAGACACAAGCTGCTGAGTTTCCTCTGAAAGGTGGCCAGGCTCATTCTTGGAAACAGAATGCGGAGCTCGGATATCCAAGGCGCATTCAGAGTAGGGGCTGCTGCTCCTCCATGTTGAGGAGCCAGTTGAGGCTGAGGTTTAGGCATCAGGATGCATCCAGGATGTTTCAGGAGAGGGGGTTTCTGGCATGAAAAGAATACCTTGAGGCAAGACCAAGACAAGCTGTTTCTCGTGTGGGCCAGGAGCACCTTTGTTTTCTGCTGGAGGAACTGGAGGGGCCTTCCCTGCTTGTATGAGTATATTGTGTTGTTCGCTACATACATGCGCACACAGTCTCCTCTCTTTCCCCTTCCCCATGGCTGTTGTTGCTAAACTGTCACTTTTCTGTCAACAGAGATTCTTCTGATATGCATTAAAGAGTACCTATGGCTATTTCTGCACATTATTTATAACAAGAGCTCATCTAATTTTTTAAAACCAGTGTCACAAGTTCTCCCTGTCTGTTGTAGAACTCATACAAAAAAGCATTTTCCCAAACATCAAGCTATTAAGAATTTTCAGTAATTTATCAGTTTTTTCTTACAAAACTGTATCTCTGTAGTAAATGTATTAAATGTTAAATATAATGGCCTAGTATTTTATAGCTTACTAACTTGAAACATTCAGCCAGACGTAAACACACCGAAGCGCAGAAAGTGCTGGCCTGCATGGAATCTTAAAATTCTTTGGTACTTGTGAGACAGCAGCTGGACAATTATACTGCAGTTAAAAAAAAAAAAAAAAAAAAAACAACTACCCTGCCTCAGCTGAATGAGATGTAAAGCTTTATTGCTGCGCATGTCATGAGAGAAACTGACCTGTGAGTGCGGAGGTGGTGAAGTCAGGGGATGTTGGGATCTTGGAAAGATGAGACTGAGATTTAAGGCGACCCTGGGGCTCCTCGGAAAGGGAAAGTTTTCAGAGCTACGAAGGGGGAGTAAGGAGGTTTACAAGCTTTAAAAAAATAATATGGAGAGGTTTCGCCTGTTCTGTTCAGTGCGGTTGTGTGGTATTTTGGGTCTTTTGTAGAAAAAACTAAAGGTATGAATCACAATCCAGTAATAACCTCTCATCTCGTGACTGAGTGCACCATCACACCCTCACCAGCAGCCTATTAGCCTTAGCGTAGCACAAACACTGGAAACAACAGGAAACAACAAGGCACGGCTTTTGATGAAAAGGTGACAGTGTTACCAGAAGCTTATTTATTGACGCCATAGATGTATTTTTAAGGCGTGCAAAAAGGGCAAGTTGTGCAATGGTAGCATCCTTTAGCACGTAGGCAGCATGCTTATTAATGCTGCCGACTGCAGCTTGCTGTTTATCTCACAGCCGCGAAAGAAGTTTTTCCTACTTACTGAGTACATTTTATGAAGGATATGACATAGAACATTACTACACGTGATCTAATGCTGAACACCCTTCATGCAAATTCCATATAAAATTTGGATGTTAATAACCCTTTCAAACCAGTTTGTGCCAGTTTCCTTCAGTTTGCAGAACTCTGTTACACTGGTGCAAATTGTCAAGCCTGAGCTTGTCTGTACATGCAATGGCTAGGTTTTTATCTGTAACCCTGCCATGAATGACCTTTGTTTGACAAAAATCAAGGCACCTTTTCTTTTATAGAACAGGCAGACAATATAATGGGTTTTGACTATAGCAATTATTGGCATTTCAACAGCTTGGTGAGACGAGACATTTGAAAAGCTGTAGTCATGAGCGTCTTTATAATAAACACCCCTCTGAGCTTGTCATTACCAACAATAACATCAGTGCAACGCCATCAGCATTTGAAAAACATCCAACTGGAATTGCTGTTTCAATTTGCCGTAGCATGATTTAACAGATGTTTTTTTGCCTATATAAAATTAGAGCGGAGTGAAAAATAGATGTGCCACTGTGTCCTTGGATTTCATATCAACATTTTTTGTCTGCAATGCCAAGCAAAGGAAGGGTCTCTGAAAGTGCAGAAACCATTAACATTATGGAAATTAGTATCAGTTATCTGTTCATGATCATCATGACACAATAAAAAATCTAATTGTGAGGAAGCGTGATTGAAAGATTAGCTTAGTAAATGCCAATAAAGAATCTGCCCTTGTGCTTTAATGGTGAAAAAAGTAATCTTCTCACTTATGGCAGTAATCTTTCAGATGATGGCTGCATGTAAATGTGCAGGGATTTGTACGAATGGTACAAGTTTAGAGGCCCTAAATTGGCAAGAGGTGATCACGTTAACAGCGGAATTGGACCAAAAAATGATAATCATATTTGGGGTAATATGTTGCAAAATGATCTCTTTTTTATCATTATTATTATTATTTTTAACATTCTAACTTCTCAGCCACCAAGTCAAATGTCTGAAGTGCTCAGAGGTAGTGATTTCACTGCACTTTGAGCCTATATGTTTTTGAAAGGAATATTCAATATTATAACTTTGCTCTGAGCAGTGATCAAATATCGTAATACACAAGTGATTTCCAAAGTGTCTTATTTAACATATTGGATCAATGAGAATATTTCTATCCATATCTGTTAATATCGCTCAGGATGAGGATGATGATGCTGTGCACATGTGGTATGATACAATATATGATACAAAAATAATATAAATAAGCACACTCTTATTGATGTAAAAAGTTGGCGCTGTGTCGGTGAGCGAGATAGATAATGGACAAAAAACCCAAACCCATTTCCTAAAAAGCAGCTGAAAATGTATAGTTGTCATGACAATCAAAGAGCAGTGAAACTTGTCAAACAGACTGAAACAGAAACCAGGGAAAGAGTCAGTGTATATATTAAAGAGGCACTGAAGACGAAGCCTTCTTAATGTTATGACCATATAAAAGTTGCAGAAACTGCCATTATTAAAATCTCAACGGTCTCCTCATGGCCCTTGACTCCCAACTCCTCGCCAGCCTCATCCTCCTCGACCTGACTCTCCCACCATCCTCATCGGCACACTCGCACAGACTCACACTCCCATCTGCTCATACGTCCACATAAGAGTTGAGAGCCTTCAGCTTGCCCCGCCTTTTAAAATAAAATATATTATACACTCTCTTAAAACAGATATAAATACATCCATACAATAGTAAAGTAATTTTTGGAAAACTGCAGTCTTCTGTTTGGTGCAAAAGCACATTTAGTGTATTTTATTTCTTTGTTATGTCTCTTTGTACTAGTTTATTTGATCTTCACATCTCTGTGGTCTTTTAGAGTTGATTTTCTTGGTCTTTCTGACAGAAAACAGTTCCTGTACAGTTCCAGGAGGCAGGAGATTACTTGGGGGGAAAAAAAACCTGGTTTCATTACTTTAATCCCATTTCCTATGTTTTCCACCACTATACAACACGAATGTTTTAAATTTCCACAAACAGCTTCCCACTTTTCTGAGTGGTTACTTAGAAGGTGCAGCTCCTCAGAAAGAGCACTGGGAACCTGAGATCCCTCAGTACCTAACAGTCCTCAGAAACCTTGAAAAAATGTAATGTTTAAAGCAAATGAGCCTGCTTCCTACAGATTTTTTTATATGCTATATGCATGTATATGCCACCTTTATTTATTTGTTTCCCTGGGCAGTAGCTTGACTGGATCTCCCTTTGGCTGCACCAGAAACCCACTCATCGCTAATAGGCATCAGCACCTCAGAGTTGTCATCACAGTCTATTTTTACTTTGGTGGAGGCCTGGCAGGATCAGCAGCACGGCTTTTGAAGTTCACGCAGTTGAGTCACAAACAGAGCTGTTTCACAGAGCCTACACAACTAGTTCACAAGCTGTTCTGTCGCAAACTTTGCCGTTCCATCACACCACTTTGTTGAGACAGAAATAACGCTAACACGTTCTCGGCTAAATCTATTTTTCATTAGCTTTTAGCACTGTGCTGTGCAAGCTGTTTGATATCAGCAGAGCTGTCTTTTGAGCTCTGGCTCAAAACTCCTTTAACTCTTTACAACTCATTAAACCTTCGGAGGATCCTTTCTTGTGTTTGAGTTTCGGGAAAGGGAAACACCAGGCATAGACGAGGCAAACAGATGCACGTGAACCAGTTTATGGCAGCACGTGTATATTTGGCGATGCAAAAGGTTGTTTTTGTTTATTGTTTTTCCAAATACATGATATATTTCCTTAGTTGAAGTAGGCCTCTGAATGCTTTTCAGCGTGTGTGTATTTTTGCACATGATGCAAAGTGTGAACCAGAATAAGATAAACTTGATTTGTAACATGCACAGTTATACGCAATGCACAGAGAAATGCATTTTTATTTTGTTCTTGCAGTCAGGTGTATTATTGCAGCTTTCTTGACGCTATGTTGATAAGGTGCAATTATAAAGTTCAGATTGTTCAGAAGTTCAGAAGTTTAGAAGTTCAGATTGAGCAAAGTAATTTTCAGGCTCAATGTTGAGCAGAAGGATGGCTCAGCGGTTCCTTTGTTTTACTGATGTTCAGCAGGAAGTGGTTCTCCCGTAACCGGTCTTCCAGGTGAAAGATTTGTCCCACAACAGCGAACTTAATGATGATGTTGGACTCTGATGTAGCCTCGCAGTCAGAGCTGTGCAGTACAGCACCAGATCCAGGCCTAAGAGCAGCTTATACACTAGTCTGGAGGGAACTATGGTGTTAAATAATGAGTTATAATCTACAAATAGAACACTCACATAGTTCCCCTACCTAATGTCCACATGAGAGAGGGTCTTGTTTATGTGGACTTCCACATGACAGACGGCGATACTATCCACAGGACATGTCTGTGTGTGTGTGTCTGTGTAGGAGTGTGTTCTTTATATCCCCTGACAATACATGTAGAATTGAAGCAATTGTCTGTGGAACTCAGGAACTTACTTTAATATTGTTGTTTCCTTCTTATTGTCTAAGAAGGTTACATTCCCTGTAGTGTGCTTCCATCCAATATAATGCTGTTTATTGTGCTGGAAGGACAGTGTATGTTTGTTTTGATGGCGAAAGGATGGATTTTCTGTCTCTGAGGACAGAGGGTTGGACATTGAATACTGTTTATATAAGCGCTCTCAAATGAAGGTTTAAATGCTATGTATTTATTGCGTGTGTGTGTGTGTGTGTACAGCTATACTCGACAACTGACAGTCACTTTGTTCAGCTATTATTAATTGTTCTCACTCTGTGTTGCTATCTGACCAAATTGTTTTTGTTTAGTTTTTTAGGCAAATAGTAACAAATCAATTAGTCATTTATTACGTTTTCCATTTGCAAGAAATGCGGTTTTAAACATAAGTGAATGTGGCTTTTGTATTACTAGCACGGTTTCCCTTCTGATGGATTATTTGTAGCAATCCCGCAGTAAATCTTTCTATTTCTGGGTTCTGACAGGCTCTACCTGAATTCAGCTGCATGCCAGCCCCTGCCCAGACAGAGACTGGCCTAATGTCTGGACACACTGGTTTCGTTGAATTACTCCTGCAAGTTAATAAATTCTGCACCATCTGTTTCCATACAGCCCCTTTCCATTACCAGGTACCCTCCCTTCCTTGGACCTCGATCTAATTAACTGTCCTCACTCTGCCTCTCTGTTTCCCCACATCCAAGCTGAGGAAACAGAGGCTTTAGAGGAGATAGTTAAAAAAGAGAAAGAAGTTTTATAATAGAAAAAAAGTCATGCTGTTGTCAAAGGAAACGGTGCAGTTACATAGGTAGCCATAGTTATTCATGTGATTTGGCAAACATGGTATCAATAACAATGTATGGGTGTAGTCTGGACTGCCAAATCCTACTTATCCGCACCCTTAAGGGATGTAGATAAGTGCCCACGTTCTGTCTTCTCTTCAGAGAGGAAGTGCAATTGTCAGACTGGGAATGTAATAAAAATAAATAAATAAATTCTTCAAAAACCAATAAGAAAAATAAACCGTGAGGGGAGCATGTGAAGAACAAAGGCAAGTGAGAAATGCAAATACCAGAGCTGTTAAATGCGGTAAATGCATCGCAGATGGAGTTTTAACAGTAATTCAACGTCACGGGAAGAGATAATAAACCTGCCTAATGGATAAATGTATTAGAGATCAATAAAATTAGTGTTTCTCAACCGTCTAAGGAAAATAATAATATGGTGAGACATTCTGTGTGTTTAAGAAGAGATTTCATAATTGACCCACGGGGAACTTAAATGACCTAATTTTGTCATCGGATGGCTTTTTATCAAATAAATATAAGCAACATGTGCTCTCACAGATTGTGTGTCCTTTGTTTGGATGGAGGCTGTTGTTGGGAGCAGAAATGGCTGTGGGAAGAAAAACAGCTCCCTGACACTGAAGAGACTTGCAAAGCCCACAGCGTATAAGGCTTTTAACTACATTTTGCTGTCACAATCTAACTGAAAGCATCTACCATCAAAGCCATTAGGGTGCCAGAGTGCCCCTGTGGTTTTGCCATTAGCCCATAATATATCGGCAACAGCATGCCACAACAGCACAACAGTATCAACATACATGCACCGAGAGGAGATTTGGCACATAAATAGCATAGCCAAAAGAACAGAATCAAGTTATCAAGTTTGGATTCCCCATTGTGGATGAAATGAAAGTTATGTGTCTATATTAGGCTTTAATATCCTTGGAAAAGATGATTCCACTTTTTTATGGTAAGGCTGTTGACTATTCATGAAGATGGTGAAGGTGGCTGTAGGAGATGCACAATGACTCGTTTCCATGCTTCTACCTGTTTATGTGGTTCTTTATAGGGAGTGCCAGCTGTGTGACCCAGAGGCCCACAAAATCTCTTCATAAACCTCAATAAGGACGCGCGGTTGTCAGTATGAAAATAAGGCTGCTTTTCTCAGATATGAGCTTTTTACTCAGTGGCAGCGATATTTCTGACACATGTTGGAAGCATTCCCATTTGCATGAATCCTATACATATTACATGGTACAGACCTGTCGGCTACCACGTGAAACCTCATCATCGGTTGGCGGCAGTAATTGTAAGTTACTGCTGCCTGTCACATGGCATCGTGCTGCTGTTGTAATTTATGTGCACAGGACCGTTGTCTTCCGGCCCAAGGGGCATTTGGTTCACCTCTGACAATTCCAGCTTTATGATGCTCGGAGAGTGGAGACCCTACTAAAGCCAAAAGATGTAAGCCCTACCATGTGCCAAGAAAGCTTCCTTCCAATGAAAGAATCACGCAGAATAAATCAGGTGCGGAGGAACATGGGTGGCCTTTCTGCTGATGGATTCAGAGAGGTCTACCCTCAGAAAAAGAGAAAGAGGAGGTCATCCAGGAGGAATCGGCCTTCGTTTCGGTTTTTCCTCTGTGCCCCTCCACCTGCAGCAGGTCAGGGAGGAAGGGAGAGTTTGACATGACCTCCAATGAAGCGAGCATGTCAGAACCTGCTGGGGTTTAGGGGCGGAACAAATCCCAAAAAGCGAGAAATGCTCAGATTGTGCTTCATGCAACCTTGTGCCAACTGGACTGGGCCTGTGCGGAACCTTGACAGACAAGGACCTGCAGGACAACAGGAAGGTAGAGAAGGAGAGAGGGTGAGGGATGCAGTGGGTATTGAGAGGGTTGCGAGGTCAGTCCATCTCACAGGGTGTTTTATTAATGGAATTAAACACGGGCAAGTTCTCTGGCTCCGCATCATACCTGACCTCCACAGCAGAGGGATGGAAAGTAGGAAAAAAGAAAGGGAGACAGACAGGAAAGGGGAGGGCAAGAGAAGAATGTGGTAACAAGGACGTCTGATGGGTAGGATAAGGATGAAACAAAAGAGGGATGAAGAGAGATAGATGGGACATGGAATGAAAAGAATTTAGTGAGCGAATCGCCTGACGGGACCAGGCAACTGGGCTACAGAGGAGTCAAGGCTGAGTCATCTGAGGAAAAAAAGGTCAACGTCAGGGCAAACAAGTGCCCCTGGCTCTGTTGTAAAATGTGAAGAATGTCATGTAATCATATTGGACACAGTTCAGCGCGCTGTCTAAACACACTGGTTCTCTCTGCGTAATGATAATAATGTATAATATCTCCTGTAACCAGAGGTGGACCAATCCTTTTTCTCTTTTCTGCAAATCCCTTTAATATCTAATAAGCTGAAGAACAGAGTCGTGTTCAACAGCATGTAAAGGTTACCAGTTCTAAACTTGAATAACTTTGGAAAATTACATCCTACAACGTTTCGTATAATTAAATACTCATGGTCAGCAGCATTCTATTTAAAAAAAGAAATTTTTTTCAATAAGTGCTTTATTAGTGCGAAGGAAAGCTGGCAAAGGAGTTCTTAGAAGACCGGAGATGTCTTAAGCAGAAGTATTTATGATTCATCAAGAAGAATCAAAGATGGCAAAGAGTTCAACGAGTGAAATGTCATCCATAAGTCTCACCGTCTGTCTTCCAAAAGGACAAATATAAGGACGATATAAGGTCTAGCTGTCTAGTCCCATCAGGATCTTTACAGTAGGTCATGGTTTTGTGTTCTCTGAGTATTCTAATTCAGTTTGTACCTCTCTCTCTCTCTCTCTCTCTCTCTCTCTCTCTCTCACTATTGTACCTGCTACAGTGATGTGCTGGTAATGTATTAATAGTGCTTGTTAAACACATCATTTTTTTAATTCAGGAGGTCTTTTTTTAATATGAGGGTGGGAAACGATTTCCCTTAACTCTGTGGAGTCTTTCTGCACGCCTCATAGAAAATAAGTCAAGGTGGACGCTGTTCTGTGTGGAGTTTGCATGTTCTCCTCATGTCTGTGTGGTTATAGTATTGTATCAGTAAGTGCCTGCTGTTGGAAGGAGAAGTTAACTGTGCTCCTTTAAATTTCCTCTTCTTTGACTGATGCAACACAGTGCCAGAGAGAGAAGAGCCTCACTATTTGTAGCTTTTGACATGTCATTCACAAATTTTGTACTTTGCACATGCAAATGTCTGATAAATGATTACGACCGAATAAAACACAATATTGTCAGTCTCCACAAAAATTAAACACCGCAACATTAATGCACAAACATAATTTTGCCCTACAGTAATCGAACTATAGATCATGCCTCTTATAATAATACGGTCCAGAAAGACGGAGCTCTGTCACAGGTCGGGACAAGTGGTGCTGTGCATGGCAGCTTGAAGCACGTCGCATCACCATCCATTTCTCATCTCTGCGGTCTGCATTAGACGCCTTGTCACAGTAATTACATTTCTCTGCATTAATTGATGACTTATAACGAAAATAAGAGCTGTCGGGGAATGTATCAAACTACAGCAACAATAATAGCAAATGCAATAACCAAACAAATATCAAATGGACAAAAGTGAAGGGAAGTATTAGATGTGATTGATGAGGGAAGCATTGAAACCACACACTGTGCATGTGGCAAGGAGCCTCTGTTGCTGCGCATTTGATAGGCTTGTTTACTCTCACTTTTTCTCTCTCTCTCTCTCTCTCTCTCTCTCTCTCTCTCTCTCTCTCTTCTCGTGTTTGTGTTGTGTGTGTGCGCTTCGGCAGATCCACTGCTCCGTTTTAGTATGGGGTAGAGTCTGCTTGGAGGGAAATCAGAGCAACTAATAGAGTGGGAATGAGGAATTTGTAATCCGTGTCAGAATTGAATTACTATTCAATAATGCTCATTTCAATACACGAGAAGACATAATCCCATTTATCTGGGCGCCTTCCGGTTGTCATCAGCGTTCACACAACAGAATATTAATGCAGAAATATAGAATCATTACATTATCGATATGAAAGCTCATCCGTCCTTTGCCCTCTGAGTTCAGCTATCTGTTTTGGATTTTTTTTTTCCCAGGTATAAATATTAAAAACTGCTGCATAATGGTAACGCGGCAAAATGTCATTTGAATGTATGCTTTCCTTGAGTGCAATGGACTGAGAAACCATCACAGACTTAACGATGCAAGTGCAGAGTGTATCCATTTGCACAATTAGTAATGCTACAACATACCGCAATTGTCTGCTTTGACATGACCGTTAATCTTTTTTTTGTCTCTCGGGCTAATGCACTGCCACCAACAAAAAAGGAGAATAGAAGGGTGGTGCAAAAATCGACTTTAACATATGAAAGAACCTTGACCTTTAGTTACATCAGACACGCCCCGCCATCTTCTTTTTTCATGCTGTATTTTCTTGGAAACTCCGAAGCGGCAATCTTTATGTAAAGGTTATGGCATATATTACGTATTGTTACAGACTGCTAACATCTTACAGTCATCATGTCAAATCTGCCCTGCCCTGCGTGACTGTTTGACGGCTGCCTTTCCCTCCTGTAAATTATTCTAAATGTGGCAAAGGACAGTGGAAGAACTGGGGGTCACTGGAGGCCAATTACTGTCCCCGTAGGCTCTGAGAAACATCCACAGACTGCCGTGAACCTACAGGATCCCCAAACCACATGCTTTAACCAATGAGAAGGATTGGATTGGGTTTCTGTACCAGTTATGTTTCAAACTGCTTTCGAGAGATTTTTTTTTTTTTTTTTTTTTTTTTTGCCTCAAAATCTCTGATACAACCTTTAAAGTTTGGATTTTGGGGCACTGGATGTTACCATGCAAAGCCATTGAAACATCGTATCATGCAGCATTAGGAACTTGCAACATTTGGTAAGATTTGATGGCACATATTGGTGAGAATAGATTGCAAAAACTGAACATTACAGTAATCCTTTCATATGCAAATAATAATATTAATAAATAATGACATTTATCCTCATGTCTATATATGTCCATTAGAGGTTACAGTAAAAACATGGCTAATTAACAATCTGCCACCAGAGGGGGACCCTTATTACTAAATCAAAATCAAATTAATTCATACTGATTCATAACAAAAAAAAAAAAAATTCACAAAACAGTGTTTGTCTAGGACAGCTTTACAGTCCGTACAGTTGTGACTTGCTCTGTCCTTAGACCCTCAAAATGGGTCAGAAAAACTCTTTCTGGGGAAAAAGAAAAAATGGGCCCAGGCACAATTTCAGATGTCTTCATATGGAGCTCTGAGCAACGCGTCCCCACCAGAAATAAAAAGAGTTTATATCCTAAGCTTCTTATACAATAAAAATTACAATAATACATGGAAAATGTGTTAAATTTGACTTTTAACAACAGATTACCAAAGGTCCCACGCACTGGACCGTAATATATTTTATCATCGTAAAATTATTTATTGATTTGTTTCAGAGCCTAAATCTTATTTTTAACAACTACATAATTCAGTCTTTGTGTTACACGTGACTGCAAAAAATGGTTCAAGGCATCAATAACAGCTTTTAATGTACATGTGGTATTTTGATTTACACTTAGTTTAGAAAAATGGGAAAGGGGTCAAGATGTTGCAATCTAGATGGATTCCAATATTACTGAATTAGGTGCAACTTACCCTCCGGCGTCGTCAGTTGCCTTTTAAATGTATATTAAAAAAATGCAGAGCTGTGGCCTAAAGACAATAAATGCTTTTCATATAATTAGCATGGAGATTTACCCAGGGCTCTCATGGCCAGTGGTTCAATCTACCAATTCCGATTAAGAAAGAGCAGATGGAAAGGTCATCATTAAATAGAACTAGGGTTTAAAGAATTTGAATTGCTTCAGGATTTATCATGTTTTGACAGAAAAGGTAAAACCTAATTAACATAAACATAAAATAATCACAGCCGTACCTGACAATCTGCATTTGAAAGAATCAACAAGGCCATCTAATGTGTAGTCACTCGATGGAAAAGGACAACACTCAGCATATTAAAAGCACTTTGGGTAGAAATCTACACTGACTATTTGTGTATTTGGATGACACAAGAATCCAAAGTGTCCTCTGTGCTTCTAACTGCTGTAACTGTAACAAATTAAAATGTTTTCAGATTTGACCGTTTCTAAAATCGCACCGACGTGCACCCGTGAAATTATCTTCTCAATCAAATAAAGTCCGTTGACCTTGGCTCAAGGGCGTGCAGCAAAGTTAGGTACAAGCTGATGAATCTGGAGTCAAAAGTACTCTAAACTCTCACACTCAGTTTATGGGTATTACATGTGAAAGAAACAAGGTGAGGCAGGCTGATATATTCAGTCTAATGTCACCCAGATTTGCCTACAACACACATGACCTGCATTACTTCATGAATGGCTCCATCAGGACCGCATCAGACAACCTGCAACGTTTTATACCTCACGTCTGCAAAGTCCACACACACCCAACAGCATCTACTGTAGGCTTTCTTGTATCTTTCTAGGGCAATATTGTCATATCCGGTAATAACACCGTGTTCTGAAGCAACAACTACATGGCATTATGCTGTTTACAGATTTAGTAAGATACACTGAGCCCACCGCTGCTGTGGATGATCTTTTTTAGTTTAACTCAAAATGATAAATTATTCTGTTTGAACGAGTGATGTTCAAATAATAATGGACGGCTACAATGTGGCCCAGAGCTATTGGTTGAAAAATGCAAATAGAGCATAATAATCAATTCAAGACACCCCCAGAGGTCATCATTTATTGAATAGAGGGTTCCGATCAATAGTGTCAAAGGTCATTCTAAAGGTTCTGCAGGTATAGAAGGATGCTCTTGATTTGATTAATCATTGATTGCTATGAAACCCACACATGAGGACAAAAAAATAAATCTCAGAGGGTTAATAGGAATATTTAAATGTTCTCCTTACTGACGGTATGAATAAAGTGGAGGCCTGGACCCGGAGAACATCGAGATGAAAGAAGAGTATTTTGAATAGAAGTGAAAGTCTATACAGGCTTCATAACCTTTCTGGAATAAATCTGTAGAATGTGTAGTTAGGGACTACATAAAATATGCGAAGAAATCACCCCCAAAGCAATTCAGCAAATTACGAAATGCATAACAGTGATCCGCTGCAGAAATTAGAGCTCGATGGTGTTCGAGGACTGATGTTAGCTTTTCCCCCGCTTTAGCAAACCTGGGCTAAATATTTAACGGTTCATTTAATTTCAAGTCCAGATAATGCAAACATTTAGAAACCATTTTAAGGTCCCAGTGATATCATCAATATCATGCACTCGCCCTTTTGAAGAAATTAAGCTGCAAATGTCAAATGTTTAGCGGGGACTACGTTTCCTGCTCACTATTGAGCCTCTCAAACTTTACAGAGCAGTTTTCTGACTTGAAATGTTCCTGGATCCCATGTGGAGATTCCGCCAAGCCAAAAGCTTTGTTGGCTCTGTTGTTTCTGGGGGTAATTGCAGCTTCGGTGTTTGAAGACAAAGCATCTGAAGGATTTACTGTCCATCCATATTGGATGAATCTGTAGAGAACGGTTTAGCAACCGATGGCAACCGTTCAGTGTCGCTGTTTACAGGTTCTTTAAACCGTCTATGTTACGTCTGACTTGGATTACTTGTTGCTGCAGTGACTCAGCGCTTTGGGGAAAGTTTCTTTTTGTCAATAAGTTGATGTTGTAGTTTAAGCTGAAGTGCATAAACTTTTTCTATTGTGAATTGTGAATCATTTGAATATGTGGTTGATGTCTACTATAGAAAAAAAAGTGGGTTTAACAAATACTATCTGTATTATATTGCATTAAATTGTAGTATATTGTATATGATCAATTGATCACAAATCAGCCAGGTGGCAGCTACACAGACGAGGGTTTAATCTTTTCTAGACCGCACCATCTTAACTATTTTTTATCCAAACATATCTGCCACACTCCTACCTAGCCCCTCTCTCGCTGCCTTTCCGCCTGCTGTCGCTTCAGCTTTAGATTTTTCCAAAAAATCGAGAACATCCTCCGCCTTAACGGTGGATGCCGCACCCATCAAACCCTCTGATCAGTGGCCCGCTCATTGCAGTTATCATTAGTCATCACCTCCAGCAGTGTTTTGGCTCAGGGGGAAGTTTCCTTCAGATTGGAAGCTGTGATTCATCAGACCTTCTTCTTGGTGATCTTTTTCCTGCTGGGGCCTACAGTAAATGCCAAATCTCCTTTTGGCCTCAACAAACTTTATTTGTATAAATCTTCAGTCTTCAGTCTCTGTCCTTTCCGTTCAACCCTTTTAATCACTGACTGAAATGAAGCCAGTTTGAAAATGGCATGACTTGTGTCCACTGTATTTTAACTTTTGGATTGCTGACTCAGCCAACTTTATTTTATTTTTTTAATTCTTTCCTTTGAACAAATTATTATTTCGAAAAAACAGTAACTCCAGCAGCTACACTAGCTAACAGAATATATAATCTTTTAACATAAAGAACTGTGACAGCAGTCAGGGGGTATTTTTACTGTGTTTTTGTTCTAAATCCTCTTAAACAATCTGAAAATGTATTAAAATGTATTTTCTACCACCGTGTAGTGAGTAAGTGTAAGTATAGTGAGAACAATTACAGTATATCTTCTGGTTTTCGTTTATTAAGTAAACTGTGCAAAAATTCTTCAAATACAGAGTTATTACAAGCAGAGTTTGAAGGTGGGCTCAGCCTAAGAGACGGGAAGAACCTCAGACATCTGAGAGGTCCTCAGCGCAGACCCGCTGCTCCTCCACGTCTACAGGTGCCAGTTGGGGTGGTTTGGGCATCTGGTCTGGAGTGCTTCTTAAACATCTCTCTGGTAAAGTGGTCCATCCGGGAGGAAACCAGGAGGGCCTCCATCTCCGATCTAGCCCAGCGACGCTTGAACGTTCTCCTGGAGGAACTGAGGGAGGTGTCAGAGGAGCTTTAGCGCAGCGATGTAGACAAATAATAAGTAAAATATCCCCCATGATAAGAGAACATACACTGCTCCACGGATGTTTTCCACGAGTTAATCATCTTTTATGCCTTTTTTGTCTTTCACACTGGCCACTTGTTTCTTGCAGTTGGATAGCGCTTGAAAGCACAGGTGTAATTACATGCAGAACGCAACACGTGTGCAGGTAGCTAAATGAAAAGCCACCTGAGGTCAATGAAGGACAAAAACAGACGCATGTAAAAACCTGCACCTATAAACACACAAAGCACACTTACACAAGTTAGAGGAACAGTTTTGCATAGCGCAGAGAACATTCATATTCTATCAAAGAGCAACTTAAACCAAAAAAAGGGGTAAATTGTACATTTTAGTACACGACATTATGTTGTGTTTATTATTTTTGGACATTACAACTGGTCGTACAAAAGACCAACAATTCTAGATGAAAATCATCACTTTCTACAGCCTGTAGTGTTGAATGTCACTGATGCACTCTAAGCATCATATTTTGGCAGAGTTTCATAAGGATGAGATTACAGGTTCTCAAGTTGCCGTCATGAAAATTTAAGCAGCAAACAAACCTTGCAATACAATTCAGGAGCTGCTAAACTAAAAATAATTAAATAAATAAATAAGAAAAATCAATGATAATGTACAAAACAGTCAATTTCGAAAGTAAGCGCAGTCGTCGGCTAAGATTACCGTTGATATCAACACAAAACAAGATTTATGGTAATTGCACAGTTTGGCTAATATGAAACGGCAACTATAGCATGTTTGGATCTCTCTCTCTCTCTCTCTCTCTCTCTCTCTCTCTGTTTAGAGCTGAAATACCACATTTGCATGGTGCATGAATTTATGCAGACCAGCATTAGACATCAAAATGTTAGATGGCAAGTTGGACATCTGGAAGGAGGAAGGCGACAAGGAGGGTAAGTTAGGAGTTAGAGTGGCATCTGTTTGGCTTTGCTTCCTTCTCGAGCCTCTTGGAGCAGGAGAGAGTTACTAGTCTTCATTTCTGGCACCCTATCCGTGAGAGACAGCTGGATTTAGCTTCTCCCTCAATATCCGCTCAGTCAAACACAGACTCTAATACCCGTGCATGCGTGTATTAAACGCACATATATAAAGTGATACACAAACAAAAGTAACTTAAGTAACTTACAGAGCGAAGGCTTGCTGCCTTGGACAAACAGGCTCTACTGGGCACTCACACACTCAGCATCCGAGAGACGGACAGCTGCGCAAATATGCTCGGCCCTCATTCTCGGGATCTGTAAACACAACAGCAAATATTTCCCCTGCTGTCTCTATATTCTTTACCTTACTCATCTGAAGTGTGCCCGAAGAAGTGGCGGTGGGGGGGAGGGCTTCTAGCCGCTTCACGGCGCATTCAGGAAGTGCCACGTCCATCGTCTACCTTCAGGAGCCAAATGCTGATTGAGGGGAAATGTGGTGGCAGGGTGGGACGCCACCTGTCCCCTGGGGAAAATGAAATGTAAATTTTGCAACGTGGGCTCATTTGCCGCAGTCTGGAACTGTCTGATAGGACTTGACTGGAGGCTTATTTGATTAGCTTAATTCCAGCCTCGTATGGACCACCATAGCAATATTCCTGGAACATTTGTTAGAGCATTAGGCCCACAGTTAATGAACAATTTGTTCCGTTGGACAACGAATCACAAGAGCCGTCGTGAACCATCCGCACGCCGCGAATAGGTTTTCTGAGTCTTGATACCTGCTTAAGAAATTAGATTGGAGATCTTCTGGTTGCAGAAGCGTAGCCTCATTAGTATTTCTGCATTCACTTGATGGAAAAATTTCGATTTATGAAGTTTCCAGCGCTTGGGTGATTCCTAACAGGGACAGTTCAACCAAAACACAAAACGACTTTTTGCCTTTTTTTCCATCTCATGTGGACTGTAAAGAGTCATTTGTAAAACCTTACTGTAATACAACCAGATTACATTTTCAACTTAAAAAGTATGTGTGGAAGTATTTAAATCATGAGATACTTCCACAACTTGATTTTTACCAGGCTGAATCAATGCAAATTGTGCGGCGTGAACGCGGAGATGAGCCCTCTGCAGCTACAGAGGATAGCTGGAGCCAAAAATGCTAATGCCAGAAAAATACATTAGTGACTCTCTATAGCGCTGTTAATTCACAGATATTCACATGAACAGTTTCCTTTCCATATCACTGCACCGTTCTCTCATGGAAGAGATAACATTGCGGCACAGCCGGAGACGACACATTAGTGTTTGCATATTTCTCGGTGACGAGCCTCTCATCCGTGGTGCACATTTCCCTTCCTGATATATTGTTGTTAAAAAAAAGAAAGAAAGAAATGAAATCAGCATCTTTGAGTGTTTTTTTTTCCTGCAATGTTGTGATTGCTGAAGAGTCACGAGAGGAATAAAATGTATATTTGACTTTGCCGTCATCCTCGCCTTTAACTTAATGCTGTGCGTGGGTGTGTTCTTGTCTGGTGTCCCTACTGTGAATGTTGTTAACAATCTAGGGGCTTCAGAGCTGCTGTGACCTTACACACCTACTTTAAATAGCACATTGTTCACACTCTCTCCATATGTTGCGCTCTAGCAAATCTTTCCATGTATTAAATAGCATGGTGTAAGTCATGTTATAGCACTTAGTCAAACATAGACGATTCAATTCAATTCAATTCAATTCAGTTTTATTTATATAGCGCCTTTTACAATAAAATTGTCTCTAGGTGCTTTACAGAGGCAGAAACCCAGAGCCTGAACCCCCAGCTAAGCACAGTGGCAAGGAAAAACTCCCTTTTAACAGGAAGAAGCAGGACCCGGCTTACAAGGAGGAACCATCCTGCTGAAAATCGGCTGGGTAAAAGAGGAGAAGAAGAGAGAGAGAGGTGAGAAAGAATATAAGAGAGAGAAACAAATACAACCATAGAATCATAGAAATACAAACATAATACAAACATAGCAGACATAATATACAAAATACATATATACATAATACAACATAGGCAGGGTTTAATAAAAAAGGGAACAGCATAGGCAGGTGCTGACAGTGAACACTTTGTTTGTCAGAGGCCGAGATCTGTGCAGCACGAAGGTCTGGAGATGGGAGACCTGCAGAAAGATACAGAGAGAGAAAAGGGGCGGAGAGAGATACAAAACAGTGAGGAAGACTAGACACACTGATAATCCTGGTGAGAAGAAAAGGAGGAGAGGAGGTGAGGGAGTAGAGATGGTGGTTGGTGATGAGGAGGTGGGGAACTGCTTAGTGGATCATGTTTGTGTCCCCAGTAGGCCTATAGCAGCATAGCTATGCTAAAGATTGAAGAATAAAAGTTTGATGACCCTTTTCCACCTGTAGCTATGAGAACTGACTATAACTAGACCTATCAGCCCTACACACTTTGTTTGAGTCTAAGTGTACACTTTACTGAACAGAAAGGTTTATGTTTAATCTTAAAGGCAGATGTGGTGTCTGCCTCTCAGACCCAGGTTGGTAACTGGTTCCATTGTAAAGCTGCCTGACAGCTAAAGGCACGTCATCCCAGTCTACTTTTATGAATTCTAGGAACTACAATTATACTGCCGGGATGCCACAGTGGTGTGTGGATTGCACTGGCACCTGACTGCAAAAAAGGTGTCTGTGGGTATCTCCCTGACTTGCTATAGTTAAATAAAGCATAGTTGAAGGCTTCCTACTGCTAGTTGTTGACCTTTTTTTCTTTTTTTCTTTTTTGTGATTAGATCAGGTATCTTTTCTGTAACTACAGATGACTAATTAGAAACCAAATTCCGGTTCTGAATCACTGAGTAGTGAGACATGATGTAGGCAGCATAAGCAATAATTCATTTAGCAAATCAGCAGGGCAAATCAAAACCAAAATGCCACCGTTAGCGTTTGCTGTTCTACAGCCATTCTCAACGCGCTGGAGTTTTTCCCGTTTGTTTGTTTTATTTTTTTTTTTATGTTTACGCTACTCTCTGTATCCCTCCCCACACTTCATCAGAGGAAACAGCTTTATGTTATCCTGGCATCATTAAATAGGATGTATAAGACTTCATAAGACTTCAGCCAATTTTATCGCTCATTTGGTGCACTTCCTCTTATTCACCCTGATTATATTTTTACATTGGATCTAGTATCACTCTTCTCTCCTTTTTCTATTCTTCCTCTACATGTACATACAGTATCTCTCTCTTTCCCTCTCTCTCTGCCCTTCTTCCTCCAGCTTGCCATGCTCTCATTTGTCACATTTACAATGGAAACATCCAAATTTACAGATGCTATCAATTAATCACCTCCACTCTAATTACAATCCAATTAACCTCTGTATCCACATGCCATGCAGGACGCACCCCCCCACCCCCACTGTCATCAAGCTGCTCAGAGAGAGAGAGAGAGACTCATGATCCTGTATGTAGACAGAAAAAAAAAAAAAAAAAACTCATGATACAGTAAGATGGGTGGGCTGGAGGTGAGTTCAGTCTCAGTGGAGGCTCAAAAGGTTGGGGTTAAAACTGGGTTTAGGGTCAGGGTGTGTGTTTGTGTAGACAGTTATTCTCGCACACTTTGCCACCATGGTCTGTGTTTGCATGTTTCTGCTTGTTAGCAACAAGGCAGACAACAGCTGGCCTTGAGTCGAGGTTTTTCCCTTCTAAATGGGTCTATCTATCTTCAGCACTATTGCTCCGGATAGTTCTTTAGTGACCCGACTCTTTTCTCTTTTCGGTAAATTTAATAGCAAACTTTGATTAAATTAAAAAAAAAAAAAAAAAAAACAATTCCAAAAGAAACTACCTTAAAATTAATGTTTTTACCTAATTATTTAATTAAAAGCACAAATCTAAATCTAATGCTTTTTCTTTTAGTCAACATGTAGTAAAAACAAAGCAGGACATTAAAGCAGGACATTAAAGATGTAGTTCACAAGCGTAAATTAAGATTCACACCAAATAGGCACTGCCCATTTGTATTGTACGGATGTGCACTTGAGAGAAAGCACTCACACTCACACACACAGACACGCGCACACACACACAGCAGCACAGATGGATATACCACCACTATTAGCAGTGCTGGATTTACAGTGGCCCATAAGACTTCAGCCTTTAATGCCACATCGGGCCTGTTTTACAGCACTACCCCTGGGCCCCAATCGGCTTTCAATTAGCAGGTGAGCTGCAGCCATGTTCCCAATCAATAGCCCAGTACAGGCAGGCTACAGGCACCCTGGGGCCCTGGCCAGAAGGGAGGAGAGAGTGGGGAGGGCTAGCTGGCAAGAGAAGCTGAGGCGGAATCCTGCCATGCCACCATTGCAGGGATTGTTTGAAAGGGATGCAGTAGTTGCGCTGTGTATCTTGTGTTTTCAGACTGTTGGTGATGGCACTTTGATCAGATTTCCGTTGCTTCGGACCACAGGGTTTTTTTTTGTTTGTTTGTTTTTTTTTACTTTATAAGCAAGTTACTGAAGCACATCTTGAATTTCGACTTCCTGCAAGTGGCATGCAGTCAGGTGGTGGTGTTTCTAAAACAACTGCCACTAATAAGACATATAGACGTTGTCACTGATATCAGAGAGAGTTTAGCACACCTTCCTGTTACACAGAAACAAAGGTAAACCGCTCTTCTTGGCATGCTGCTCCAGTTTTTCCTAAGCTTCACTGGTGGTGCATATAAAATGTTCCACCAGACACCAACAGTGCTGTGTTTCCCATCACACCATTATGTATGGCGGAAGACCAGATTGCCTCCTCAAATCGCACTGCAGGACCACAATGTCATCCACCGGTTTTTGTAATAGTGGAGCCGAGATCAGGACAGACTGATCTCCCCACCAGGGACAGAGAAAATAAAGGAAAACTGATTTTTTTTTACAGTGTATTTCACTCTGAATTCGGACATCTTAAATTCAAAGCCATGGTGGTTGTGTTGTTTCAGATTCTTAGACTGTTTTATTTCTATCCCTAACAGTTTGTCCAGTTCCCCAGTTCCTATTTACAGCCATTTATTTTTTTTTTTTTTTTAATGAACCAACAGTAGACTTGCATCAAAATGTGATTTAGCTTAATGTTTAGTGGCATTCGGACAGGTATGGAGAGTAAGGACTGATTAAATAGGCTTTTGAAATGATTGTAGTTGGATAAATTTTGCTCCCCAAAAAGCCTGTCATAAAAAATGTCATAAAAAAGAAATCCTGTTACAACAAACAGCCTCTAGAAAGGCACTCATAGAGCACAGACCTCTGCCAAGCATAAAAGAATCCAGATACTATATAAAGTATATACAGTAGTAGCAGTAGTAATACAAGATTACAAATTTCATTAAAATCATTAATAACTTTTTAGGTTATTTTGTTCAAAGTCAAACAGATAAACACTGGCTGTCACATGACCTCACATGAAGTAATAAAAATGCCCATTTAGCCAAGAAATTGACTGCAGCAGAGTTGCGTTAGACAATTTATTTTTAGTATACTTTATTTATTTATTAATTTACTTATTTACCATTTTGCAGTGCTGAACTGTACAGAACAAGTGACGTAGATAATTTGCCAGATGCCATCTTCTTGTCAGTATATCTTTAATCAAGGAGTCTGGGAAATCAGTCCCATTTCTCTTTCCAAGAACATCAATAAAAATAGAAGAAGTCAAGTCAAATTCATCTGTTAAACTGCCTGACATGAACACAAATGCTACTCTTTGTGTTCAGGATATTTTAGTGCTCCCACACTGGAAGTTAAATAATTGATGCCTATAAGACTGAATGCAAATTAACTGACTTATTAAAATGTATGTATACACACACACACACACACACACACACTGATGTGCATCCACATGCACTCACAGCTGTCAATTCCACAACTCTCATCAAGGCTAAACTCAGTCCAACTCCACGGAGAGGAGGAAACGCACGAAACAAAATTAAGTGTTTAAATTCTCATCCACCTCTCAGAGACACCATTTCATAGCAAAATAGCCAACTCATTTTAATTAGACTCACCGAGCACCAAATGCTTTGGTTTCTACCTCCAACACATAAAAACGAAAAAAAAAAAAAAAACTTTTCCCCATAGTGATAGCAGAAAGGGGTGGGGGGAGGGGGGGTTGTTGGGTGGAGGGGGTCTGCCAAAGCAGGCAGTTTGGCTCCAAACCGACAATCAGTGGAAAAACAGAAGAGAGTGGCACTTTTACATCACGCTATATTGACTGTCAGATGAGAAACATACCCCCATCATGCAGTTTCCTGTCTCTGTGGCTTTTTGATTTTTGATTTTTTTTTTTTTTTTTATTAACCTCCTCTGTGTTGCTAACAAAGAGTGCACGGAGGAGAGGTTAGAAAAGATTGGAAGGCATTGGGAAAGAAAAGCAGGAGCGGAGCTCCAGGGTTACCGCAGTGGCATGGGTGTCTTTGAAGGCACCACAGCAGGAGGGAGGTTGGCAAGAGAGGAGAGGGAAGAGGTGGGAAAGATAACCGGGCCACCTCCAACACCCTCTGCCTCTCTCCCGGCGCCAGTTTTATCAGAGGGGGTGCGATGAGGCTTTGAAGGCATTCCAGCAGGAGTTGTGCGATTGTGCGCATGTGCTTTTTACATGCACGTGCACAGATTCATGTGCAGAAATTCGGCACGCAGTGCGAGCGCGGTTCCGTTTGTGTATATGTACGAGTGATGGGAGAGCAGGCTGCTACAGTACATCTCACTCCAAGTGGTGGAGATGCGGAGTTAGAGCTGCTGGAAGGCAGAGAGACAGGCAACTCTTCCCTCTACACATCTCTGTTCAAAGGCACCATCAAAGTCTGGCAGAAATGTCAGTGCTGCAGGCAGGGGACCGGCCTCTGAATGTCAGTCCTTCTCAGGTCAACATCCAGAGCCAGCCTGCCTTGCAGACAGGAATGGGTGGAGAGTGGGGGCAGGGAGTAGATGAAGATAATAAGAGAAAACATGGGGACAGTGATTAGGGGACATGATAAAGTGATAGAGAAAGAGAGAAAGAGACAAAGTTGCAAGGAAAAAAAAATGGGCCGCGATAAGGACAGGGAGACAGATTGAAGGACAAAATAACAACAGAGGGGAGAACAAAATGTTGGCTTTGGCTGATTGTTGCAAGACTTTCATTCTGTCAGTGTGTGTTTCTGAGGGTGCAGCAGGAAGTCAAGTGACTTCAGGCCAGAGATCAAGAAGAGAGAGGAGAGACTGAGTGAGAGAAGTAATAAGGGAAGAAACAGAAAAGCAAAGCAGACAATACATAAAAAACACCCTCTGCTTCTGTGCACATCTGAAATGCAGTACACTTGCAGAGAATGCTGTAATATAAGCCAGAGAGGTACAGAGCGAAAGAAAAAGAGGTGCAGGCAGGCAGGAGCGCGAGCGCGCACGCACACACAAACACATACTTATACACACAAAATGAGGAGCCTGTCAGATTAAAGGAGGGTATTGAATGGTGTGCGAACAGACAACACATCTAGCAGGGCCAGACTCAAGAGGCAAGCACCACCATACCAAAGCTCAGGGGAAATTCCCAGTCTACCTAATGGTGAATTGGTGATGGGACATTGCGTGTGTCTGGGCGCGAGTCCGTGCATTAATGCTTGCAAGGTGCGTAGGACAAAGAAGAAGACCCATGACAGCGAAAAAGAAATAAATAAAGCGAGGGGGGGAATACTATGCTTGATGTGAAAAGTAAACACCCTGAAAAATACAAAAAAAATGTTAAAAGGAGTCAAAGCTAAAAGACAAAAATCAGGAAATGAAGATGTTCAAAAAGACAGAAAACAGCAGAGAGACACCTATATACGGCGGCGGAGATAAAAGCTTGTAAATGAGGCTGCTGGAGAGACGGTATTGAAAAGCAGACGTAGAAAATAACGTGAAAATGGACAGAGGGACAGAGATGGCAACCAGGAGAGAGGAAGAAAGAGAAATAGAAAGGAGCTATAAATAAGGGTGAAACAGAGCTGCTATACAATGAGCCTGAGAGTCCATCCGCCAACAAACATCTCTAATGGCAGGGGAAATTGATGGGTGAGTGGTGTGAAGGAGTCAAAGAAAAGCACCGCAGCGCACAACACAAAGCGAGAAAATACAAGCGACAAATTAATGTTTTGTTATTTTCTTTGTTCCCATAGATAACATAACGCTGTCACGTTGGCTCTAGAGAGTCTACCAACAGCATTATGCATGTGGGCTGCACCGATTGTGTTGCAGAGATGCGGATCATCAAAATAGCAAAAGGTCATCCACGTGCACATGGTGCAGTATTCTAGATTCCAGAATTTTCTTTGTTTTGTTTTGTTTTTTTTTGTTTTTTTTTTTTTCTTTCCCTGGAAATCAAACACTGCAGGAGGAAATACGCATTGATCAAGCGGACCAGTCACAGCTGTTATGGTCTTTGTCGCCACGGTGTGTAGTTAGTTTTGAAGAGGTGTCGCCATGCTATGGAGTAGGGCTCCAGTTAGAAGTGTGTGTGTGTGTGTGTGTGTGTGTGTGTGTGTATGTGTGTGTACGTGTGTGTGTGCGTGTGGGTGTGTGTGCGTGTGTGTGCGCCAGCCAACTTCTTCTGGGTGCTTGGCTGTCTCTATAGATGGAGGCTCAGCTGGGCAGGAACTAACAAGTAACTTCAAGATAGAGTAAGGAGTGAAATAAATAGATAGAAAGAGACAGAGACAGAGAGAGAGAGAGAGACGGTGTGTTTAAGTGAGAGCAAACGAGAGAGACAGGAAGCAAAAGGAGGAAACAAAAAGGTCTGCTGGGTGTAAAGTTTCCCCTGGATATGATATGTGGATATGGGGATGTCATGAAGTCTGTGAAGTGGAAATAATAAAGAATTAGGGTTGTCTCTGAAGACAGGAGAATTAATCCAAAATGAATTATGAAGTGGGGGAATGGAGGAGAGGAGGAGGAGAAGAAAATCAACATCAGCTATTTCCTTTTCCTATGCTTCAAGGCAGATAGCGGGTGGTGTGCGAGTAGTGTGAACCCCATAAAAATTAAATTAATAACAAAGGGAAAACACACACAAAGCAGGGAAAATAGTGATATGGGGGTGGGGAGCGATAGTCGTATGGAGAGCAAGGATACAGATGGAAAAAAGAGACAAGCGAGATTTGAAGGAACTGAGGGTGTGCCAGATTGCATTGCTCTTTTGTTTCCCCCCCTCGCCTCTTTGGAAAGGGCTGCCGGTGTTAAAGAGGAGACGCCGTCGAGGCCATTGTAATAAATGCCACTTGTAAATTGCGGAGTGGAATTATACGGCGTGCAGATGGATCCATACGCCTGAGCAAAATGTGGCCAAAAAAACTGGAAGCGATAATTAAGACTTAGGGGGTGAATGACAGAGCCATTTGTGACGACAGAATATGGCGTCTCCGAGCTCTCTGGGAAACAGAAGGGCTCGGAGAGACTCGGTGTCACAAAACATTACCCACACAGCTGTTGGCTTTATGAGCAGCAATAGTGTTAAGTCCCTTCCTCCCTCCCTCGCATCCCCTATCTTCTTCTACCCACTTCTTCTACGATCCCTCCTCCTCCTCCTCACCTTGCCCGTCTCTCCTCGGTTACCACTCAGCAGCGCTGTTCTTTCCCAGTTTGTGCCATTTCAAAAAAACGACCACCTGCCTCCTCCCCCAAAAACGCTGCCTCTCGTCGACTCTGTGACCTCACGCCACCATCCCTGCTACCGCTGAAGGATGAGACAAGGGCTTGTACTCCGTCATTCATATCATACTATTTTCATAGAGAAGGCACATAAATATAGAGGAACATTCAGGCTGAAAATTCAATAAAACGCTCTGACACTGACTGTGCTTGCTACTGTTTTGAATGGGAGTTTGGGCTCACTGGGCTCTCTGCGGACTGTAAAGTAGGAAAATCGAATTCTGATGTTTTTGCTTCTGCTTTTTCGGAAAAAGAAAAGGAAGAAAAAAAAGAAAACACATTTGTGTATGCCACCCCTGTTCTGAGCATGTCCACACGTCCATACCTGATGCACTGCATGTAAGGATCAAGGACAACATTGGTGCTTTGTTCTAGCAAACTTCAAGTATTTCTCTGTTCTCCAAAAAAAAAAAAATCGCCCAATATGGGTTCTTCCACCCAACGCGTGGACTGACTGCAACTTTGATGTACCTAATGCTGCTTTTCCAGCGCGAGGTACCTTTGTTGTAACGGCGATGTCGAGGGGAACTGCTGTGATGAGACACCGTGTGTGACAAACGCAACAATGGCAAATATGGTGGGGATTATGTTGTTGTTTCTTGGTATGTGTTTGCTGCAGAAAAGAAAGAACTTTTTCTTTGGGAAAAGGCTGAATTTGGACAGATAATAGCCTGCTGAAACAGGAGAGCGTGGGAAACATTGCATGATAACCTCACAACATTTGCACAATGGTCAATAAATTTGGTCCAGCAAAAACAAACATGAAACATGGTGGTCCAGTGGAAATTCCAATAAATTGGAATTTTATATAGTTGTAATGAAACTCAAAGTGCAATGGAAAGTCCAATAGTAGATCTACACATACTTTATCATCTATACCAGAAGTAGAAGGACTTGGCAACTAAACAGCGTGAATGCTACCGCATAGTGAATTCTAGTTAGAGAAAGCTGTTTCCACTCAATATCCTACCGGTTTGCCACTGGCTAACTTCTTTGTTGGTTGTTAGGCAGTCTGTGACTTAAAAGGTCAATTAGGAAAGGCCCGATACTAACATGCTGAAAGCAAGCATATGATGACCTATTCTAGGGGAGTCTGACATAATTCTGTCAATCAATTTATTCCAGAAGTCCAATTAAATAACCACATGGAGGAATAATGATACAACTGGGTATGATGACATTAGTACAGCATAGTCTAATTCTAAAAATTGCAAGCCAATGTTGCCAGCTAAAGAAATTTGCAAAGTCATTATGTATGTAAACGTATTTCAAATTCAGCACATGTAAATTCTATTTGTTTGGCTTGCTTACCACTCTCCTGGTTTCAACTGCCTCTTTGTCTCTGTCCCGGTGGCCTTTGCAACGTAAGGAGCACTCTGGAAACTCTTAACTGAAATGAGTCCCCCTTCGCCCCCTGTTAAACCGCCGACCTTCTCTGTCACTCAGACGCCCGCTGCTGCCGACGACAGGGGCCTGAGCTGCAAGCTAAGAGACCCCGAGCTCAATAAATGTGTGGGTGATTAAACAGCTTGCTGTAATTGCTCCTTTTGTAAAGAAATCAAATGGTAACACTTATTACGGATGCTGGGAGGAGGGAAATGGGAGAAGTCGCTTCCTCTGTGACCCTCTGCCCTTCCGTCACCACCAAACAGCCACTGTGCATGTTTACCTGCAAGTGTGTGTGGTAATGGCCCTTGCAAATGTGCCACAGTGTGTGTGTGTGTGTGGTCACCTATGCAAACAAAGAAAGCAGCTAAAGACAAATCAGAATAACACCAGAGCTCCTCTCTGTGGTGGAGGGTTGAACTGCAGAAAAAAGAGGCCCTCGCGTACCACCAGCCAGCTGGCTTTAGAAATAGGGGCCGGAGCCAAAACAGGGGGCCATGTCCAACATTAGGGCTGGGTTTCAGAGAGCATGACAGCATGCAAATCCTACATATCATCTGCTAGTCTCTGTCGCGCACACATGCAGATATTAATGGTCTGGCTGCATGACCGTTAACACTGGTCAGCTGACAACAGTAGTGTTTCATGCTTGATATGATGACACACTTTCTCTTCCGGCACATTCTGGAGTTGTTATTTGCCACGGTGCCTGTTGGGCCAATTTAACCACCGGGCTGAACCGTTGTGAAGCAAGATGTGTAGCTATTTTGGGAGTCAGGCTGGAAACAAAGTAAATTCTGTGGTTAGAGGCCAAGCAGTTTTTAGAGATGTGCTTTTCTTTGAGGCGAGCATACATGCTGCAATGTTTAACAGCTACTGACTAGAAAAAAAAAAAAAAAAAAAAAAATCAATGTAGAGATGAAAGACTTTGTGACGCAAATAGATAAAAGTGGTCTCACATTCAGTATTGCAGTCCATCCAGAGTGATGCCTGTTATACAGAAAGTTACTGTTCTATCAGAGAATCAGAGAAGTGTAGCTGGCACACTGGCGTGATGCAGGTAAAGTTTACTTCCACACTGAACTGTAATACAGTATATCTTCTTAAAATTCAGATTTCTGCAGCATTACAAAGCAAGGTTGACATTTAGTTTATTCACAAATTTTGTTTTTACTATTCACCCACCTCCTTTGTCATATCAAATCATTATTCAAAGCACTTTCTAGGAATTTTTAAAGCTAACTTATAAAAACTAAACATATCGGAATTGTGAGCCAAGATCATTAACCTGTGTGCAAAATTAAAACGCGTGACATATCATGGAGGATAAATCCGTCAGTATTTTCAGGCCAAAGCTGGCCTTTGTGCACTCTGGTGGAGTAATGGTGCCCCCTTCTGCTCAAATTTATCAAACGCGTCAACCACAATAGAAAATTAGACTCTTATTTTCCAGTAGGCTACAGGCATCAAAGAAAAGGAGACCGTGTAAAACTGTGCAAAATCAGGCTTTATTCTTTCATCCTGCATCGTTGCCTTTCATCATAAGGATCATCATCGCAATCACCATCATTGTCGTCAACATCCTCTTTGAACACACTACTCAGTCGGATGGCCGGAGAACAGATTTTCAAAGACACTCTCAGCTCAGATCTCAAACAAACAGGCATCAGTTATTACAGTCCTGGCGCACAAATACGTAAGCGGCATTTGTCTGCAAAACTTCTCAACTAGGTCTCCAATGTTCTTATTTACATTTCCATCTCTTTTAGGGGCCTCAAGTCCATTCAGAAGTCAAGATAATTTAGTCCTAGTTCCTGAAGACAGTGAAAGGCTGTCTCCGTACAGACATGGTTACGATGTTGGATATTATAGTCTTGCTGACTCCATAAATTCTTTTCTTTTTTTTTTTCCTGCTCTACTCAGTCCGACGCAGGCCCGAGGCGGGTCCATTTCTCCAGTTTAGGCAAATGATGAATAAGTGCAATGTCTAATATAATGTTGATAAAATACAAACTCACACGTACATACATAGATACATACGTACAGTACATGAATAACTCATAAAACTCGTTTCGCTGTACAAGGTTGGTGTTCTCCGACGTGGCGACGGAGAATGCACCATATCGCAAGAGACGTGAGCTGGAGGATATGAGCTGATAGTTTGGCTCAACCCCGCAGTTATCTGTACAGATGATATCGTAGGTTCTGCCATGTAAATTCAAGAAATAGATTCCATAATGTGGCGTGCTTACGAAAAACCTACATCATATGAGGCTTTGTGGTTGTTTTGTCGGGCACAGAAATGTGGCAGGAGTAGTGGCAGGATCATCTTAAATGAATACATGTATATATAGAAAGAAAAGCAGTTAATCTCCAAAAGCCTTTATAAAAGGGCAAGAAGCTGCAGACACCAGTGTTGCGATAATGCCAGAAATAGAATGTTTGCTGCTGTAAGCTGCTCTTCTGCCACACCAATTAAATGTCTAGTCTAGATAGTGCATTATCAATCCAAAGTCCTTTCCTGTTGTTGTAAACAAATAACACCTAATCCTGTTAATGGCTGTTTTTAGATGTCAAGCCAAAAAAAAAATAAAAGTATGCAATAAAAACCCCGAACTGCTTTGGTGCAGCGCTGGCTGCCCCTCTTGTAGACATACGCCGATCCTCAATACACATAATTCCTTAAAGACTATAAAGCAAATAGGAGGCATAATGCCTTTGCAAAGACAATAAAAGAAAATGTTTGGGCATGTAAATTCATCTCTTTTTGCAACAAAGGGATCTGCGTCAGTAGGAATGTCCTTTTTTCGTGGATATTCACATAAAGAAATTAGATAATTAGTCCAGAGGATCAGCAAAAGTGCAACAGCAATTATCAAGGAGAAAGCCGGGTCAGCCCTCAAGTTTGAACGTGTGCACACATTTTCATTGTGATATGCTTTTGATGGAAAGTGACTGAGCAAAGTAGACTGACTTGAACTTAAAGGAAGGTTAAATGAACAACAATGTGGTGCTTAAGCACGCTGAGATGAAGGGGCAGAGAGAGAGAAAGACCGAGAGGGAGAGAGACGTGAAAAATGAGACAATCAGAGGAAAACGACTTCAGAAATAATGTGCTCAAGAGCTCCCTCGGCCTTCGCTACCTGGCCTGAGGTCAGCTCCACCAAACATTCGCTGTCTGCCTGTCTGTGCCTCCATGAAAGAGAGAAAGGTAGAGAGGGAAAGAGACAGGGAAAGGAAGAGAGAGAGATGGAGAACCTCTATTAGCTGGAGTAGATCTGTGTCCCAATCACACGCATGATCTCCTTCTGCACTTTGGGCTCTTGGGTGTTGATGTTGGCATCTCCTACTTGGCCATCCTCATACCTGCACGTACACAAGGACGAGCGCATACTTTTTTATCTTTTCTTCATTAAAGGGCATCATAGCGATTTATATTTACATGTGCCTCTATCAGCTGTTCCTGTCCATTACAATGACTTTCAAGGAGGAACCCACCAATTTTATGCATTGTTTTGTATGCTGCCCACATCAATTCCTTCCAGCAGAAAAACACAATACATGGAGATCAAAAGCAGAACCGGAGCCCTGGTGTGAATTTGACATGGTGCCATCTCAAATTGAATTTCCAACCCAGAAAATAGCAGTGGATATAACAATAATAGACCCTGCCATCTGGTAAATGCGTGCCTCAAATGTGGACTGACCATCGGGGGCCATATTTCGTTTGTTCAAAATGCACAGTTTGAAACATGGATGCGACCAGCAGCGCAGCTGAGTCACTGCTGAGTTTTAAATGAATATAATAAACAATGTCTAAGTGATTAATCAAGTATTAAAAAGAAGGTGATGCTGATTTCTTGGCTGCTGTGCAAATTTGTATTTTTGTTGCAATGACTCATCAATAGCAGCACTACTTACACGAAAAAGAAGCGAGTGCAGACGTGGTCAGAAACTGGACACACCCAGATGTTACCGTGTTTCTGTAAATCCTTAGATGTTATCACTGTTTCGAAAAAGAGAATAAAGAATGACGGCGAGTTGATTTTTAGTTTCAGCCTTCTCCTCTCACATGGATCCAGGAATAGTAACTGTTAAAGTACTCATTGCGTGATACGACTCACATTACAAAGCCTAGAATCGAACTGGTAGATAGCGTGCTGCAGTTGAGGTGTGAGTGTTTTGATGTTTTTTTTTTCTTTTTTTTCCGAGTGCACAGATATTGAGCGTTCAAAGTAAAATGATATTGACAGATCCAACGCCTCTCGCTTCTTATCGTTTTCTCTGTGTACGATACCCGCTGCGTGTTATTACCTTCACACAGAGCAATGCAGTTCAGATTTCGACTCTGAAGGAACCTCGACTGTATGGGACGGCTCTATTGAAGTAAACAAACAGACAACAGTGACGCCCCACCATCATCGCAGTGTAGCAGAAGGGATCGATATTTCTGGAAATCTTTTCTAACTTCAATGCTTCTATCAATGTACACTGTCAATATGCAACATCATACATCACTAAACAGGAATAGGATAATATGAATGATCTCCTCCACTTGAATGTGTCTGTTTTTTTTAATTTTTTTCATCACCTGTGGTATGGTGTTCATTCGGTTGTATCGCTGCACCAGCTCATCTTTGGTGGGCATGCGATGCTGTCCTTTCCCCATTCCTGCAAGAGGCAACACACAGACAGTGGCCCGAAGTCAGAGCCAGAGTCACTCAAGCTGCGAAAAACCTACCGATGGTGGTTTCATTGTTCAGACAGGCGATTTCTTGCTAACCTTCCCACAAAGGTTTGCACTGCTATGGTCTAACATTTCCACCTCATATTCCAAAGTAAAAGGTTAAATAGCTCTAATACATTTTTCTCCTTCTTTGCATTAATAATATAACAATTTCACCCCTGGATAACTGGAGCTGATGATGAAGGCCCATCTTTGCACAGTCTGGACTGTGATTCAGCAAAAATCCACAACAGGAAGTGAGATGTGACTTCAGGTCTGACAGGCCAATCACACACTAATTAAATACAACAAAAACATGAGGGCAACGAACAAAGATCTAAACTTTATTATAAAGCCACGACATGATTTATGATACGGTACGGGAGGGGACAGAAAGTGAGACAATAGGACAACATGGAAACCCTCCCATATGTGTCCCAGGATGACAATCAGGCCACGTTTTCAACACAGACTGCAGCTCAATGAATATGGTGGAGACCAGAAGGAAGCAGGGGGACGAAGGGATGAGCTGTTCCTACCTGAGTAGCCGAAAGATATGCTGGAGATGGGGCTCAGATAGATGCCCTTTCCATAAGCTGCCCCATGCAGCTTGGGTTTAAAAGAAAGCAGGAAGGAGGAATCATTGAGCAGTTGCAGCAACACACACACACACACACACACACACACACACAGATTACACCGTTACAGCTTCTCCTTTATCCATTGATGACATGTGATGATGATGGCCCTCCAAACAGGACTGTCCACATGAGGACAACAAAAGCATTCATAGTGCAAAATGCACTCAAAAAAGAACAGTGAAACCAGAGAAGAAGCAAACGGCAGAACAAAGATGAACTTTGGGAATTTGGGAATGAAATGTTGAAAAGTTGGAGGTCAGGACGGGGCACATCTGGAAGAAATCAAAAAGGAGAAATAGACAAGAGCTTTCTTATGATGGTTAAACCTGGAGGCCGAATCTGCCATCCAACGCCTGTGAAGCACAATGACAGAGGACAGCAAGTGTGTGTGTGTGCATGTGTGTGTGTGTGTGTGTGTGTGTGTGCAGTGAGGGTTGTCAATGCTCAAGGTGAAGATGAGAGGACAAAAAGAGGAGACAGACAAGTGCTGAGGCGAGATCAGAGATGGCAGAGTTCAAAAAGCTGGAGAACAAAGATAGCATAAATGAGACGCGCAGACATGATAGAGCACTCATGGGTGGGATGACACTTTCAAAGATCCTTCAGATTTCATTTTAATTGTGTCTAATCTAATCTAATCTATTTTTCAGACGTGTGTGTGTAGTGCAAAGCAAGCACTGTCTGCCTTTCTCGGAGGTCTAATGCTCGCAGTTTTTAAATGCAACACAAACATCTTCATGAAAATATTTACTACCAAAAAATAGTCTAAATACTTGACGGATTTAATTCTGTTTCACCAGTTTACCAGTTCAGATCTAACCTCCTCCGTGCTCTAGGTGGTTCACCCTCCTCCCGCTCCAACCCGTAACAGGAAGAGACATGCTATCCAGTCTGAAAAAATGGAATTCTCCCAGCGTGCCCTGCTCTGCGAAATGCCATGGGCAAGGCCGACAAGAGGGAAGCTGTCATCCGTTCACTGATAAAATGATTCGGCCAGACAGCGAGCCTGCGCCTACCCTCTCAGGGAGAGCAGAGGCAACGCTCAGCACCGAGGTTCCGTACCTGCAGCTTGGTATAAGAGGCATTGACGAGCCCATTTCTCAGAACGGAGTGCCAGTTCTCAATGTGGGAACCACTGGAGAAAAGGAAAAAAAAAAAAAAAAAAAAAAAAAATCAGTGTTTTTTTTTTCATAATTTATCCTTTCTGATACAATCCTGGTTGTTTCATCCACCAATACAAGTTGCATATATGTAAATTATCTACTTACAAATACCTTTATAATAAAGCAACATATGTACTGTATGTTTCTATTTACAGCAATAAGGTAATTGGTAATATAATTTAGTCATGTATCTGGAATATTCAGCTAAGCTCCGTCTGCTCCAGCACACATCTCGATCTGACAGTAGAGCTGGCTCCATGTGCTGGCTCTCAGTCCAAAGATAATGATGTCCTCTCTGTTGTTACTACAAATATCTGCTCAAGTGGTTCCGACACTCGAACCACAAAGACCAGGTGTTACACCGAGACGCTTTTGTGTTTGCCAGGTCGTGCCGCAGTAATGCTAAATTATGCATGCATTTTAGTGACAGTGCTCGATTTGAGAGCAATTACCCGCATAATATTTTCCCGACAGCAATAAAGGCAGGGATGTTTTATATAATATCGCAAATCCAGCATAAAAAAAGAATTATTTCCCAAAATGTCTGCCTGGATGATTTTAAACATTTAGATCCAGGATAGATCCAGGATTCAAAAGCAGCCTTTGAATGACTACCAAAATGGGGACAACACCAAGTTTGACTCACTGGAAGGCGAAGGTGCTACCGTACAGCTTCTTGGCAGTGCGAAAACGAGCCTCTTTGGCTGGGGGGCTGCTGAGCAGCAGGAACTGGTGGGAGGTGTGCATGAATTTCAGTTGCTGTGACAGAGGGACATAGAGAAGTTTAAGCCACCTAAATGCACAATGAAGCATTAATGAACCAATGTATGAATAATATCAGGCTTGACCCACCCTACTCAGAGGCAGCTTGACAATATGTGATCTGTTGCTGGAAATAATCCTGCAGCAAGACAGAAAACATGATGTTGATACAAGGTGCTGTGTTTTCTAAACTAAAATTGCCTCTTGTTAACACACACCGAGAACAAACACATCTATTACTCACCACTGCAGCAGGGGATGGGCCAGGGGATCCAGTTTGTCCATCTGTTTCTTGATTTCTAAATACGAGCCCTGGAAAAAATACACCAGCATTGGTGTTTTAAATGAGTTTTTTTTTTATAATTTAAACAATAACAGCGACCACGCGCAAACACTATAAAGAATTAAGAAGCTACTCCTTTAAGATTACCCTTCCCTCATCTGCCTTCCTCCTCATTCTTGTACCTGAGTCATCTCCCGAATGGACATGACACTGTCCAACGCTTTCTGCAGTCTCTCATAATTCTTCTTCTGTAGTTGAGCCACACAGTCATCATATGTAAGAGAGAGGGAACATGCTGACATCTTGAATCAATCATTAGGCTAAAAGTATCGAATATTTGCTATTTTAACTTGTACTTGATAATCTTTCCATATTATGAAAATGTATTTTCTAAAATCTGGTACTGATAGCAGTGCATGCAATGCATTTGTGATACTAATGCTGTGTATTGAAATTAAATACATGCATTGATTTTATTGTCTAATTACATTGCTGGAGAGAGTGCTGACCTTTGGGTTGAAGGCCAGCGTCTTAGGGTCATTGGGATCAACGACTGATGGGTAAGGCTCAAAGATGATGCTCTTACGAGGAGACTCAAGAGCAGCCCGACACATAGCCACAAGCAGGTCCACCACCTAAGATAAGAAGTGGATTATGTGTTTTATTTTAATGTTTCTTCGTTATTTACAATATCTGGAACAAGTTGTGTTGACAGATGTTCTGAGACTTGCTTTTCTTACACGCTGATATGTTTTATCTTTCACCAGCCTGAGGAAATTATGATCAGAAGAAAATACAAAAACTTGCCAATAACATTTTACAGGATTTATTGCGTTGTTACCTCTGCGCCAGTGGCCACTTCCTCTGCAGCTCCAGACATCACACCCAGTGTGTAGAAAGAAAACACGCACAGCTCCCTGGTGCACACAGCCGGCTGTATGAAAGATCACGCATGTAGATAATGAGGATGGAAACCCTCTTAATTCAGTTTGTCTAAACAGCTCTCTTCTTTAGCACGCTCCTTCACACCAGTTGCTGAAATGCGTTTAGCAGTCTGTTGCTACATTTGGAAAAAAAAAAAAATAATGAGATGCTAATTCATAATTGATTCCTAAACCTCAGCAATTCACAATTTTTTAAATTAATTCAAGGCATTACTGGTTGATTTTGGTAACCATAGAGTAGTTAGGATGCTCCGTTCATCTTTTATGTACTAACATTTCAATCTCAACCAGCCGTCTCCAGCACATGCTGTCATTGGTGATTGTATGACCATTTTGCAGCCACTCAGCATCACTCTGTAATGTAGCAAAGCATCTTAAAATGTGCTACAGGATCAGTATAATATGTTGTTACTCTACTCATCTTCCTCATTACCTTCAACATGGATCCATTTTGAAAGACGTGCTGCTCGTCACAGACCACGCAGTACTCGTTTAGTGTTGGGATCCTCTGCTCTGAGTACTTCATTATCTGTCAGAAGGAAATCACAGCGGTGTTCCCGGTTAGCACTCCTCCATGTCAGGAACTGACGAGGAGGGGAAAACTGCGATAAAGCCTAAATGGCGCTGCAATTACACGCAGCGGACTGTCATGTTCCGGACACCAGAAGAGGCTCTCGTTGAGCATGGGGGTGTAGGTGCAGAAGTAATTACTCTCATATGTCACTGATGTCTGACCTGTACTAGAAAGCCATACTCCAGTGTTGGGATGTTCTTGCAATGGCCACCCGCCTGGGATGAGAAAAACAATTCAATCAGCTGCCTCGTGGTAATCTGCGCTGGGGCCCTGGCCGCCGGGACAGCCACAGTCTGATGGGTCAAGTGAAGACAAAGGATTATGGGAAACAGTACAACAGCCGTGGTAAGGAACACACTCAGGTAGGAAAAATTCAAGTGTTGGATAGCGAATCACAGAGGACAAAAGCAAACGGAACAATGCCTGAGAAGTCACGTGCTTTGCTACTGAGAACGATTATAGATTCGCCCAAATACGTCCACAAATTACTTGCAGTTCTTTGCAAAATCAGTGGAGACAGAATAACAAAATAAGCAAAAACAATGTCTGTATGCTGTTCCTCTGCCGCATCATTCCAATTCTTTTCATAAATATTCACACAAATCATTTGTCTGTGATTTCTGTCTGTCTTATGACCATTTGTGACAAATGGTCATAAGACAGACAGAAAAAAGAAAGATGGGCCTGAGACGGGCCCGTGCATGCTGTTCTTTTGCCATCTAAAGCGTGCGTCTCGTTCTGTGTGAACAATCCTCTGACAACGACTTATGCCAATCAAACGCCGTGTCAGCAATACGCTGCTACAAACAAACATGGGCGCACATACGGATGATGGCCGCCGCTTGGCAAGTCTCTGAGGCCAATTGATAAGTGGGGCAGTTAAGTGATTAATCACACTAGTTTAATTAAAAGGATCTGACTCTGGAGGATGATTCTCCGGCATGGCACTGACCTGGCTATTTGGAGGATAGCTGAAGAGCTCTCCTTTAGGATTTTTCATTGTGCATGAAATCGAGCGATTCATCAGGCGGGTCACTCTCAGCTCAGGGACGCTCAGCTTCCCTTTCAAAACGGTGTCTTGGATCAAAGGAAGACTCGGTGACCTGAAATGAAAGAAAAGCAATTCGCAGCTTACCGTATGCTTCACAAGGATGTAAAACTACGACGTCTTACATTGCAATTAAGTAGGTAACGTTGGAGCAAAACTGATTTTCATGACAATAATAAGGAGGTAGATCAACACTTATATGAGAAGCAAAGATTATGAACTGTATCTTAAGTGATCCTAAAGGGCAATACATACTGTGCGGTGTATAAAATATGCAATAAGCCTACTTGGGTATGGGGGAGAAGATGCTGAGACCAGCGCGAAACTTCTTGATGGTTCCTCCGGCTTTAAACCAGCTGTGCCTCTTCTCCTGTTGGGCCTTGAGGAACTCATTACTGAGATGTTTCCACTGCTGCGAGGTGAACGTGCTCAGGATCCTGCCACGTTGGAGAGTCAAGTTGGATTATGTGGGAATCCAGCGGCGGTATTACAATTTTAATTACAATAAATGCGAGTAGATTAGTCAAACTGGCAGTTCTTCTGTTTCACACGTGGCCGGGAGTCAGTGGAGTGCCCTTCCCACAGAATTTATCTTATGTACACATCCCCACACACTCTCGTGCTCTCATATCAAAGTGCTGGTCATTGAGTGAGCGAGCTTGCACTCATTGCTGAGTCACGTGTGAGGGTTTGCATGTACGTATGTGTGTATGGTTATTAATATGTGTGTGTCATATTTCAAGGATTTCAATATTGTTATTCCATCATCTGTTCTCATCTGCCCAGAGGCGACAGGTCGAAATGAGTAAACGTTGCTATTACCTGACTCAAGACATCTTTTTTTGTTTTACCAGATATTTTTTTTTTTGAGCACCACCTGTTTTAAATAAATACATTCCTATTCTAATATATATCTTACTTTTTAAGTTGTAGGCCCAGGCTGAAGCCTTCTTTATTGGATGGCTGGAACACTTCCACTGATGGTTCTGTGGAAAGAGGACAAACAATTTTACAAAGTGCTCAACGACTGGCACCAAGACCTAAAGCCCCTCTCAGAAAGCCATCCCCTGCACTGACTCACCAGGTCCGTCGAGGTACTGAGACAGAGAAAAGCGCAGTCTCACAATAATAGGCTCTGTTCTGATAACTTTCCAAGCTGTCGCAACCTCCTCCTGATACACACACACACACACACACACACACACACACACACACACAGAGTTATCATCCTAATTAGGGCCATTCTTCACCGCGTAAATAAGTTATGAGCGCAGAATGCATTATAAATGATGTATTACTTTGTAAAATGTCAACCTTAGAATGCTGAATGTAATGATGAGGAGGTGTGAGCAGAAAAAGAAAGGACTGCTGACTCACGTCTAAGAAACCGATATTAATGTGAAGATCAATGTCCACGTCATCAATAATTCCATATTCCCTATACAGACGCACAAATCAGTTAGTGTTTAACAGAGGAGAAAAGCTGTATTCAAGTCGTGCAAGGACTAAAATGAAATAGAATAAAATGAAAAGGTGTTAGCGAGTGTATGCTGTACCTAACAGACACAGCACTGTCTGTGTAGATATCTTTTACTGCCTCAATATCTGCATCTAGTTGTGGGTGGCGGTAAAGGTCAGCAGCGCAACTCCCCTGTAATGACATGTACAGTATGTTAGCGCTGCGTACAAATACACACACGCACTGTTTATTCGCTGCATGATGTCAGACAAGGACAATATATTAGCACAACCAGGTAATGATTATATCTGCTTACGTACAATCTTAACCATCTCTTCCGCGACCAATTATAAGTGAAATTTTGTAGCTGTACCATTCCAAATATCCTTCAACAGTCAGTTCCTTATATGACACTTCTTGTATTGTGTCTTTATACATGATGTTATGTCTTAAATTCATCTGTCTGTAAATTGTCCTTCCTTCAGACAGCATGTTCTGTCAATATTGGTGCATAACACATTTGCAGTAGACATGAAGATGTTATAGCGGATACACTCAGTTCACACCCATCTTCCATAAATATCATTTTAAGGCATTAATAATTTAGCTCAAGTTTGAGCATTTGCCTGGCATCTAGACTTATGTTCGACTCCCATCCCCTCATCTCTGCCTGAGTAGAACAGATCCCCCTTCTTTCATCCTTATCTGCGCGAGGCTGCTTTCATGTTCCCCTGTCTGCATAGAAATGAGCTTTAAGTCCCAAACTGGATTTACATTTCAATCACAAGGCTTGGAAGATAACAGCTAAAAAAAAAACAAAAAAAAAAAGGAAAAAAAAGGATAACTAACAGATTAAGATCTCACAGCACTCAACTTTACTAGATGAGATGCTGCCATGGAATAGTTGCCACAGAAATGGAGTTTGATGCTGTTCTGGGATTAGTGGAACTGTGTATGTCATATTTGCTCTTGCCACGTTTGCAAGAATGTCGTGATTTAGCCGAGTCTTCCGACACTGTGACAGAATGTCAGCATGACAGTGTCGGGCAGCCTGCTCTTTCTGTTCTGCACTCACTGCCAAATATGAGATATTAGTAATTACTAAAGACTGACTCCAAATCATTTCAGATTGATACACTTTTGTACCAAAACGCTGAAAAAAGCCTCCACATCAAATTCAGCTGCAGCTCTTTAACACCCTGTTGTGAATGAGATCACATGGTTTGATGCTAATATGATGGTTGCTATGCTGTTAGAAACTAGTAAACAATGTTTGTACCTGGATACCATACAGGAACTGTTCTGACTCATTCTCCCCATCCGACTCCTCGTCAGTCCAGGACTGGCCCTTGATGTCCTGCGGGTGAAAGTGTTATAAAAAAAAAGGCCATTATAGTAGAGATGTAGTGCTACCTCTTTCTATCATCCTTTCATCTCACATCCTTTCTTGCATCTCCCTATTTAGACGCCTCCTAAGGCTTCAAAACACAGCCTAATATAGCATATCAAAGTATTTCTATTTCCAAAAGAAAGGGTTTGTTGCAATCCAACCCTTAACTGAAAATTAAAAGGGATATGTTTTTAAAAATACCTACGGTTTTGATAAAAATAACTAGGTTTTTTCTATTTTATTTTTACCAGCAAGGCCTAGAGATCTTGTAATATCATAATTGATGGGTTGAGCATTTAAAGCAACAGTGCTGATTTACTAAAGCTTAAACAATGTACAAATGAGTAAACGAACGACTTAAACATGCACTTGCATTACACAACAAAAGCAGCTGCCTTACCATTAGATCTGCTATTCATAAGGCTCACTCAAACAGGTCTAGTCCTTTGGAGAGAGCCAAACATTGCAGCCTATTTCCAGGTAGAAGGAAGGACAACAGAAAACTGCAGACGTTGGACTGACCACCTTAGAACTGCAACAAACAATACAGACAAAAACAAAACAAGTTCAGCAGAGGGAAACATGGAACAAAGAGATAATCTCCAGTGATGCTACGCTTCGTAAGTGGTGCCCTCCTCCCCTTTTCTTTAAATGGTCTGCACTTCACCTTGCCATGTAACCTAGCAACAGACATCTCTGCCTCTTTTCAGAGTGGCATTAATCAGTGTGGAGAGAATGCGTGGGAGATACTGTATGCGCTGTGGTACACCGAGTACCAGAATGGCTCCATTTCTTTTGTTTGCTTTCGCAAGACCTTCATCTGTTAATATTGTGGTGAATGTTGACGTATGTTTATGCGCACACACACACCCTTGTTTTTTTGTCTTTATGAGTACTTTCATAGGCCAAATGTATTACCCAGTCCTTTACCCTACCCTTGCCTAATGTAATTCTAACCCCAACCTTAAAACCAAGTTTTAACCCTCAAACAGGCCTTTGAAGTTGCCAACCAAAATATCCATCCTCACTTCCTACAAATGTCCTCACTTTGCTAGTAAAATGAGTATTTTTGCTGCTTTTTTCATCCAGCATTTCTGATTTTCCAGGATATTATTTTAAACATACCTTGATGTTTATTTGTGTTTGCATGACCAGTAACCACTGGCTCATGTGTCAATGATATAGAACAATGTGAAGATGCTATATTATAAAGCATATAGTATAAGCATATGCTTCTGCATAAGCAGAAACAATGCATATTAATAAAAACAATGCATATTAAAAAAAAAAGCATCACTGACATAGAAGTACATTGCATTTCAGCAACCTGTCACTTGATTTTAAATTGTACCTTTTGAAAACTATAATACAAATGCAAAGATGCACATTTCACACCATCAGAATCAAAATAATACAGGATTTATGGCATTTATCTGACTGGCACCCAAAAAAAAAATAAAAAATCCTCATGCATGAATACCTCAATGTTTTCTCTAGGTCATTATAATGAAAAAAAACAAGAATTAATTTCCTTTGTTTGCGCTCTACATATTAGCCCTGCCTTGGTCTGGTAGACAGGCCTATTGACTTAATGTGTACATAAAAATGATCATAATATTTCATTAATATCGGTGTAATAATTTGAAATCAACCATGTATCATTTTCTAATAAGTCTTCCAGACATCATCTGCACCGGATTTTACAAGGCTCCTTTGTTAAATAGCACGTCTTCGACTTGCTTTGCTTTTCTTCATGTCTCTTCTGCCCAGTTATATCCTCAAGATCCCCAGCAGCACGATCCACACCGACTGTCGTCTCACATACCGACACAAACATGCCCCCCAACCCCCACCAATGAAATTCAGCATAAACACAGATGCAATCAGGCGAATTTCTCTCCATCATCCATCCATTCTTCCATCCAATCCATCCATCCAGACCTACCTCCAAAGAGGATGGAGCCACGGATGCTGCCCTTGCCTCGCTGCTCCCCCTCTTAAAGGGCACACCTGCTCCCTTCTTTGGGCAGCCGTTTTCCACTGAAACGACAGATGACATCAAAACAAAATATTAGAGAAGAGAAGACAGAACTGTGGTCCAGACTCCGCTTGACTCCGTGTTTATCTATTGCAGATCTCCGCTCTTGCTGCCGTCTTTATATTTTGCCCGACAACACTCAGTCGCGCGCGCATGCGCAGTGACGGCGGACGGTCGGTCACGTGACCCGCAGCTGACTGCACTGCTGCTGACTGGGAGAATAAAGAGAATATGTCTATGTAACTGTTTGAACGCCTCAGTCTCTCTGTGTTTTTGCGTCTGATGAGCGCATCGGTGTGCAGTCAGTTTGTTTGCTTACGTCAAAATGTATATTGCAAAATTCTACAAGGAAGTTAGTGTAATCTAACAGCATACTCCAAAACAGTAAACCTTTACCTTCCCAGCAACAGTAAAGGAAAGATATTACGTCTGTGTGCATTTATGGTGATTTCTCTAGAGCTGATCCTTTTTTAAAAAAATATATTTTAATTCTTTAAATGTTTTTTTTAGGAGTTGACCTTTAGAATGGAGAGATAACTGGATAATGTGTGGGCTTAAAGGAGCTAATTAAAGACGTTGAAACAGACAATGATACAAACATGAAATGAATACACATTACAGTCATGTTTCTTTTCATGAGGACAGATTATGTTTTGCATGCCAGTGCTGGCTTTCCATTTTACTAGCAGTGGAATTTCATCTCCAGTCTGAACACGTTATTTCTTTTGTTTGCACGATTATTCAGCTTGCAATCCTTCACAACCTTCATTCCAAAGCATGTGAATTAATTTTACAGAGAGACAAGGCATCGATCTGAATTTTATTTTCAAATACTTCAATCTGATGTGTAATGGAAAAATCTGGAAAGATGATTATTGTTTATTTCTGTATTATTCTGTCTCAGCTTTTTCTAGCTGCTCCTTAAATGCCTCTGTGATTAACAATTTCAGTGCAGTCTTATCAGTGATGCATTCGGAAGCATTAGGCTGCCTCATTTGTCCTATATTCCCACAGTGTCTTAATGTACCTCGTGGCTCAGGTGTTAGCAGACATTAATACTGACTGACAGCTGCATACATTTGCAGGGAACTAGCTGAAGGGACAGCAGAACTGGCCCTCGCCTGAACAGCTCTGTTTCTGTTAGCCTGAGATGGTCGTGTGGATCACTAAAAGAGTAACATGGGCAGTGGAAGCAGCAATCCTGACATCACATCTATGAACAGGTCAGTGCAAATGAAAATTCTCCTGTTTTTGCAAAATTAATGTTAATGTAACAAGGGTAATTAATTAATTGTCAGAACTATGTTAAAGAGTTAACTTTTAAAAGCAATTTCATAACACACTCTCTATTGCAAGGATTTGTCTTCTGCATGTCTGAGCTGATTATCATAATCACATTGTAGGTAGGTCTGTGGAATATTTGTGACATGCCTCTTGGCATTGAAGAAAAAGTTTAATGACACCAATATACTACTGATAATATGTTTAAAACAATTATAGCTATTACGTAACAGCAAAATTTAAGTGTGCCGTTCCACCGAACTGTTATATTATTTTTCACCATTAGATGGAGGTATTGCATAATAAACCTCGGGTAGTAGGAACCTATTTTCCCACTATATCTATCGCTTTAATATCCGTTTTGACTGTTTATAGGTCAAATTATTTGCGTTCTATAATTACTTTTACATAAAGTGGTAATTACTGCATTGAGGCCAAACACTACGGTGATTAAAAAAAAGTACTTGAAAACCACGACGACTGCACATTTACGTTCCCCCACGCCATCCTTAGTCACATGTCAGACACCGCCGTTCTCTAATGTATTCTCGCATTCCTATTGGCTCCGCAACAATACCAAGCACTTCCACCGCGTTTCTATGTAACCTTCCACCTTTTAATGTTTTACACATTTAATCGAAATTATACGTCATTTTACACAATGAAACATACGAGATATTTAAATATGATTGTTTCATGTAATATCAGTGCGTTAAAACGGTGTATTTACTGTTCAATTTGTGTTATAACCTCGGATTGATATGTCTCAGCATCCCTGTAAAGTAGTTCGGTAGAGTACAGGAGCAGAGAGATCACCTTGGGCTAGTCTCAATCGCGTTGGTTGCATCTGTTCGGACGGTTTCCAATCCCGGTAAGGTGCGTATCTACAACAGGGAAGGAGATAAAACTTTAGCGACACTCGTTCTGTCACATTTCTGCTTTTTACTTGACGTTTATGTTGCTACAACTTGCGAGCTGGCAAGTCTATGAACATATAAGGAGATACCGGTCGTTTTTCTCTTAATATATCACTTTGTTGCTCAAAGCATTAAAATGCCAGCACATACGAGCGATCTTACTCTTTGCTAAAAAATGTTTTATCTGCGTCGTCGGTGTTTCACGGGCAACATTCCTAAAAATTAATGTTGAGTGAATCGAGGACGATGTTCTGTTGTTCGTGAACACATTGGTTTGTTATTACATTTTTACGTGATATTGTGCCATTTAATCAATTCTCATCCCTTAAAAAATATATACTCGAATGTGATGTATGAAGAAACGAATGTCAAAAGAATCGCTTCCTGTTGCCTCCCGTAGTGGGTGTTTCCGTGCTATATTGTGGCATTCCATTGGCTGGCTGCTCACGTCTCACTCAGGAAAATGTGACGCAGGATGAGAACGTGGCCTGCAGCGCATCGCCACTGCAGCAATCCATTACTTTCATCGTGAATTCTGTCAAAATCATTCGGATTAAATTTGTTTTATCGGTATGCTAATGTAGTCGCTTCTTACTTCACGCGACTGGTCAATAAATTGAAGATTTCAACCGATCATTACACACGTAAATTAACACATTCATAATGTAGATATTCGCTTTGTTATGTAATACAGTGGAAAAACAGGCTAATGTTTTAAAGTTAAGTTAATTGAAGTTTATATGCTTGTATGGTGCAACTTTGCTGCAGTAGCTGCTGCAGAGGTGCCTTGACGCTAAATACGTTGGGAGAGGATCGATGTCCCCATTACACAGGATTTGACATTTAGTTGTTTGTTTGAAACACTTTACAGTATACTGATGATGATTTATTTATTTTTAATACGACCGTCTGACCAAAACAAGACTGTAAAAATGTAATTTCTTTGCCATGCCAGGCTTAAACTTATTGTGAGACATACCACTGCATGACAAGGACACTATGCAGACGCCATGATTATTGGCTATTGAGTTTCTGTAAATCACGATTCTTCTGGTTAATGGATGGTACAACCAATGCTGTTTAATTCTATGCATTATGCTACTGCCATAAAGTATCATTTGCAGCTGAGCCTGGAGATACAGCAAATAAAGCAGGTGCTTTATATTTTCCAAAGCTCTTACTTCCTTAATGTCCTTCCTGCAACAGTTTACTATTGTGCTCTTCCGCGGATCTGGGCAGGTTTATTCCTCTGTCCTTACAGATGCATATCATACGTCATCTTTTTGATACTAAATTGTTTTGATGTGTGCTATTAAAGACTCTGGAACCATTTACCTCAGATTTTGGTATTAACAGACCATAATGGAAGTGCCATAGTACATTCTTAGTATTACATTTCTAACCAGACATGGCTGTACTATTATTAGTCCAGGGTATCTTATAACAAACAGTTTCAGCCAGGCTAATATTCACAACAGTGGTGGCACACAGGCTTGACATGCGTGGAACTGAAAATCTCTTCTCATCTATGGCCGCTACACCGGGTCATGGCGAATGCTTTGTCACAGCAGGTATTCTCTACATCCGTTATCCCTTTGGAAGGGATTTACTCTTGAGCTGTTGTGCGTTTGCACACACACCACAGTGTTTCAATCTGCCAGTAGTTCTTTTGGAGAGAGAAAATGGCTCCTTGACATTGGAAGCTCCAACACCCTGGGTTTGTTGCAGAGGTCATTGGTAGTACCATTCCTCTTTGTTCCAAGACGGAACAGAAGAATCTACCGGGGGTATGTCTTTCAGCCTACCTGTGTTCCTTTGCTTGACTGTGATTAATTCAAGGAATGTTTACTTCTTGTTTCAGCTGATTTGGATTAGCCAGTTGCTATGTCAAGTCCATAAATGGATGACTGTAAATGCTAGGTCACCCTGATAGCAGCTTCAGTTTAGCTGATAAGGATTGTTCAGGTGGGTTTTATAGTATGCTACAATAAGAGAAGACCAGACAGAGGAGGGAGGGATTGGAGGAGATTATTAGCATTTGTAGCCAACTCTAAAGTTAGCCTTGTATTTGGTTGAAGGTTACCTTTCCTGTTGTAGTTGGCCTTTGGATGCTCAGTGGCTGTTTAGGGATCAGTAAACCTGAGCGAAGGTCTGTTCCTGTCTGGTATTCAGACTTATCTTGAGATAATTTTGGTGTATATTATGACACAGATTCCTTGGCTTGTTTAACATCAGCATCTCCCCTTCTCCAAGATCTGCTACACTGTAGAGCAATCCAGGGTTACACCACTGACAAGTTCAGTCGTCTTTTCTTAAACTCCAGTTTTTCCTAATCAGGGCTGCAATGAATGCTGAAGTCTAACCCAGTGGTCACTGAGAAGAGGCAGGATGTAACTAGCAATTATTATCATTATCTTGCCATTACAATGACCTTTGTCATGAAGCTATTTTAGGTAATTGTTTCTAATGTTTATTATGAATAACTAACAATAAAAACTAAAGTCAGTGAAATTAGTCTCACCTCTGCCATGCTTTGCTTTTGTGCGTCACATGTCTGCCTCCAGCGTGTGTGTGTGTGTTGGGAGTTGTGGGATGTGACTGTGCTCACGTACAGTGCTGGTCTGGTCTGCCCCACACTTCTTATGTCATCAGCACACATGAATGTGTTGGTGAGGCTCTGGCCAGGATCCCCAATGGAACATGTCAAAGAGGAAAATCTGCTAACTCGTGTGCTTGATTGTCTTATTAGAGACTCGCAGCCCCCTGGGAATGTGGCTCCTTTTTATTATCTTGCGTTTCCCTTGTGCAGTTTCAGCTCAGGAAGTTGAACTGTACATTTTGCAATGTCCTGTTTTAAAAATAAAAAATCAAGGCAACACATTACTCTAAGGACATTCAGGCTAGTGATAAAAGCCTGATAAAAGCTAAGCAGTCCCTGCACTGCACAGTATATTCACAATAGTGGAGTTGCCATGGGTGACTTACTGGAAATCCTGGAGAGGTAAAGTTGAGAGTAGCGTTGTAGGAAAGTGCTACCTCTGAATGGAATTAATGATTGTTCCTTTAGTTCTGTTACATTAAATTTTATTGACAAAATAATCCTACATTCACCATTGTAAGACTTCAGTTACAAATAGTAGTAAAATCTGTCTTGTGCAAAGTAGATTATGCAATTTTTATTGAAATAGAATGAAATTGGGAAAATTCCAAAGCCTAATGTGTAATGTCATAAATACTGGTGACTGAGGTCAGAGTTGAGTGTGTGGGGAAGTGTAAGACATGTCTCAGTATTGGCTATCGCCATAATTTGCATCTTTTTAAATTAGTTGCGTTGGGGTTAAAAAGATTTATTCTGTTCTACAAAACATGGCATTCATACAGTAGAATTCAGTAGAAGGCTTTTAATAACAGCTGCTGCTTTAGAAACATGTTAGAAACTGTAGCTGTAGAAATCTGTTCTCTGCATATTATTGATTTCTTCTTTCTTTCTTTCTTTTAATTATACAGGACTAATAAGGTATCATCCAACACAATGCCCCAGCTAAAGTCAGACATGGGCTCTGCCTTCATCCAGACACAACAGCTCAATGCTGCCATGGCCGACACCTTCCTGGAACACATGTGCCTGCTGGACATTGACTCAGCACCCACTACCGCTCGCAACACTGGCATCATCTGCACCATTGGTTAGTCAAAGCCATTGTTTGATACCAACTGTTGAAATCTAACTTTGTCTTGCTAACTGTTGCACTTTCACAGCTAAATTGCTATACTGAGAGTCATATTTTTTGTTCATCTAAACACAACCCAGTTATAACTGGTTAGTGTAACAATTCAATTTTCACTTGACATACTTTGTAATATTATGTCATAATCAACAATTTCCCACATTTTGTTCAGGGCCAGCCTCCCGTTCTGTGGAGATGCTGAAGGAGATGATCAAGTCTGGAATGAACATTGCTCGCTTGAACTTCTCCCATGGCACACACGAGGTAGGTATTGCACTTTGCGTCTTAACTGTTTTTTTTATTTCTTGTGAAACATGGTTATGTGCTTTATCACAGAACTGCAGCTTTTGGGACATCACATTCTTTTTGCTAATCTTATTCAAGTTTATTTTAAGAAATCCTGATAATTTGTCCATTATAAATATGTCTTGAATGGCCAAGATAGTATTTACAGGGGAATTGCTTTTAGCTGGAAAAGATAAGAAATTCCAGGTGAGACACTGGTGACTTGAGAAATAAATAGTCTATCTTACTTCATGTGTTTAAATTATATTGGAACCCAAAAGAGGCAGATTAGATTGTTGAGAATAAATAAGCAGCTATGCAATCAGCAGGGAGTCATGAGAAGTTTGTGAGAGGTTGGACTCCACAACATATTTATCCATGTATCATTCAGTTCTCTATACAATTACACTCTTTTAATGGTAACATATAGATTTATTTAAAACTGTTACAAACAACAGATATTTCACATTACTGACTGAAAGTCCCACACAATTAAAAGCATCAATTAAAAGAGGTTTTTGTGCTCGTATTATTGCGGATTTAGAGAACCCCAAACGAGCCAAACAAAGGTTTTTTTCAATACTAAAAATACACCACATGTTGGTACTTTGTCATGTGTGAGGGCATGTGCATAGCAACAACAAGGTCGGGGCTGCTTTTAACCAAGTGAATAGTCAGAAGTATTTTAGCAAATGTTATTCCTTTTGCATTCAAATTATTAGTACAATCAAGGTTTTATTATAGGCAGATTGAGTGAATTATCCTTTTAAATAACTGGGCGTAAAAGTTTTATTTTTTTTTTTTTTTTAGTGAAGCTCGGTTTACAGATGATTCAGCAGCATGCAGTTGGTCATAAACATCCATCTGACCCTGTGATACTGGCGTCACACTTCTGTTTGCACTGTCAACCCAAAAGAGGCAGATTAGATTGTTTTTAATTGCAGTTTTACTTTGACAAAGCCATAAATCTGAGTCAGCTCCCAAATTTCTACTTTTGTTTCATCTGAATGCCATTCATAGTTGTGAAGGACTAGTTTAAAATTCAGTGTGTGTGTATATATATATATATATATATATATATATATATATATATATATATATATATATATATATATATCACTGTTGAACAGTGTTTAAAAAAAAGTGTTTTTATATAGTGTATGGAATATTTTGGTTTAAATGGTGTTTTACACCTGTTTGTTTTTGTTTCTCCCCTGTAGTACCATGCCGAGACGATCAAGAACGTACGTGAGGCATGTGAGAGCTTTGAGCCTGGTAGTATCCAGTACCGGCCTATTGGCATCGCCCTGGACACCAAGGGCCCAGAGATCAGGACCGGCCTCATCCATGGAGTGAGTTTAACACTACTTTGTTCCCCCAGGCAAAGATTTTATATAAAAGCAAATGAAAAGTAAAATGTAAAAATCTTGACACGATAATTTGACAGAGCGGTACAGCTGAAGTTGAACTGAAGAAGGGCAACATGATTAAAATCACCTTGGACGACCGTTACATTGAAAAATGCAGTGAGGAGATCCTCTGGCTGGACTATAAGAACATCACCAAAGTGGTGGATGTTGGAAGCAAGATCTACATCGACGATGGACTCATATCTCTGCAGGTCAACGAAATAGGTAAGTGTAGGAAGGGCTTATAAAGAAAAAAGTCGGCCCCTGAAAACCTCCGTTGTCTGTTTAAAGAGCCCTTCTCGCTTAGCGCCTCGGTATTTTCTTGTATCTTCAGGTTCTGATTACCTGATGTGCGACATTGAGAATGGTGGCACCCTTGGCAGCAAGAAGGGCGTAAACCTCCCCGGCGCTGCTGTGGACTTGCCTGCTGTTTCAGACAAAGATGTCAAGGACCTTCAGTTTGGCGTGGAACAAGGCGTCGACATGGTGTTTGCCTCCTTCATCCGCAAAGCAGCAGACGTCCATGCCGTCAGAGCGGTGCTGGGAGAAAAAGGCAAAGACATTAAGATCATCAGTAAGCTTGAAAACCACGAGGGTGTGCGCAGGTGTGTCCTCCTTTTTTTTGTTTTTGTCCAGGCTCAAGTAACAGAAAAGACTGTATTGCAACCGTCTGTTCCTCTGGTTTTATACCGTTTGTAGATTTGATGAAATCATGGAAGCCAGCGACGGCATCATGGTTGCTCGTGGAGATTTGGGTATTGAGATCCCCACGGAAAAGGTCTTCCTCGCCCAGAAGATGATGATTGGACGCTGCAACAGAGCCGGCAAGCCAATCACATGTGCCACACAGGTTAGGCTGCGACGAAGGTCATATGGTTTATGTTTGTCATATGTCTCTATGCTACTCGCGTTTTCTTGCTGTCGTTCGGAGGATTGGTAATCTCCAGTTGCTAACTGCTGATTTGAATTCAGATGTTGGAGAGCATGATCAAGAAGCCCAGACCCACCCGTGCGGAGGGCAGCGACGTAGCTAATGCTGTGTTGGATGGTGCTGACTGCATCATGCTGAGTGGAGAGACCGCTAAAGGAGACTACCCTCTCGAGGCAGTACGCACGCAGCATATGGTGAGTTCTTATACTTCACCTGTAACATTAGAAATGATTCTGAAAAATCAGGTGATGAAAAGGGGGTTTGGGTTTGATTCTCTGTTGGTAATTCTGTTTTTTCCATTTTATTTGGTGTATATTTATACACTTTTTTTATTTTTTTTTTAAGTCATTCTGAGCACATCTTGCATGGTAATCAGTTGCACCACTGCCTGTTTTCCCTCCTTGGCTAGAAATCTGCTTAACTGCTTAACTGATTTGAGAACTCATTCTGTTGAATAAAATATAGTTTTTCTTAACAAGAGATCCAACTCCTCTTGTGTAAAAGTGTATCAGGTATCTTTGCATATTTACAAAATAAATACTGTGGTAAATGTTAGTAAAATTACAATAATAATCTTAAAAATCCTTAATCTGCTCAGTAGTGCTTCAAGATGGGATAGTTGTGACAAAAAGAATATTCTCCCAAACTGCGCTTCTGTTGGAAAACTTTTTCTTTCTGTAATGTTTTACTTGTAGTGGTTGTTTAAGTCAGGGACAGAATATTCAAACTCCAGTTTGAGGCTGTAACTGAAGCCATAACTTAACATCACACGGAATTGAATGTGATTGCTTCTGGCTTTTCTCCAGTCAGACTATCCCTGGTTTCTAACCTGCCGTATGACCCTGATAACCCTCATTCTTTTCGCCTCTAATGCTTTTTGCATTGCTGTGCAGAAGCATGAGTGACTCAGCAATGCTGCAGCTCCTGCTTCGTGCGTTGGCTCTCTTATTTTGATGTTGCAAATCTCAGATCTAACCTGCATATATTGGACTCTTGCTGTTGGGCATTTTTCTCACTAATCTATTTTCCTTTAACCACGTCTTCATAACCATGCAGTATGGCACTGGCAAACCTCTAGCTCTTATTTCAACACTTGAAACCTGCATTTACTATTTTGTAATTTTTTTAATATATATATATTCATAAAATTACACTTTAGAACCTCTGGGTGTTGTTGGGCTTTCTAACATGATTTATCTAATTTATCGAGAAGGCTGAACTTCTGTTTTTTGTTAACTGTTGTTCTCCCCACACTTAATCCACAAACTCTTCTATCGCTGTCCTTCTGTCTTTTCCTTATGTGTCTTTTTCTGTTATCTTCTGTCTTTGTAAAATGTCCATTTCTGTGTTCTTATCCTTTTCCCCCCTCCCCCACCCCACCCATTTTCCTACCTTAACATCTGCTTTTGCCTGGTGTGGGATTGGCCTTGCTCGATGTCTATTGCCCTCACCTATGCCAGATTGCCCGTGAAGCCGAGGCAGCCATGTTCCACCGGCAGGTGTTTGAGGACCTGCGCCGCTCCACGCCGCACTGCAACGACCCAACTGAGGCTATCGCAATCGGTGCTGTCGAGGCCTCCTTTAAGAGTTTAGCCTCTGGCATCATTGTGCTCACTGGCTCTGGAAGGTAGGCAGGTTACCTGTTCCTGCCAGCTCAAGGCAGAAACCCTCTCAGCCCTCCAGAGGGCTAAAAGGAGGAGCCCAGGGTCAGTCAGGGACAGACTGAGGAAGTCACTGGGAGAGGCTGATGCCTGCCTGACGTAGGCTCATGGCTGCCTTTTTTTCCTCAAATTAATATTCATATTTTTGTCCACATGAGTAATGTAATCCTAAAGCTGGATGGATTGCTTTGTGTAACCAGGAGTCGAGCTGGACAGTGGTGTCAGCCTCTCCCAGCAGAGTGAATGGTTGTGCAGAGGCGCATCTTTGGTGTGATTGAAAGTAAAGCCCTCCCCTTCCCCTCGTGGTCACTCTGGACTCAGATAGCACGAGAGGCCGAGGCGGCTACCTTCCACAGGCAGCTGTTTGAAGAGCTGAGGAGACACTCCCAACTGACTAGAGACCCCTCAGAGGCAGTAGCCGTCGGTGCGGTCGAAGCATCCTTCAAATGCTGCGCTAGCGCCATCATTGTCCTCACCAAAACTGGGAGGTAAGAGAGAAACGAAAAGCAATGCCAGTGCAGGAGGTAAGGCAAACTCCCGATTCTCCGTCTACCAACTGATGTGCTCTAACAAACCCCTCCCCTTTGGATTTGTGTGTGTGTGTGTGTGTGTATCGAGTGTGCGTCAGAGTTTTTGGAATTGCAAATGGAATAATAAATGCAATTTATTGGCCTCATACCAAAGTCCTTTTTCCAGACTTCATTAAATCTAACATTAGCAATGAATGCATCCACCCCATAAGATCCACATCGCGACAAGCGTTTCAGTTTGTCATTTTTCATTATTCTGATTTTAGTCCTGCCACCATCTAGTGTTAACGCGACGACCTACTGAAGTCTGGAACAGAACATTTGGTGTCTTTGATTCTGTAATGACTGATTTTAGGTGATTAGACTTCTAATTGGATTAGAGTTTAACTCGGGTCAACTCCACTAACAAGGTTTTGGGTTTTTTTTTTTTTTTTTTATTCATTGGTATTTGAGCTTTGGAAAATTAATACAAATAGTTATAGAAAAAGTTCTAGGTTTTCGGAAACATTTTACCTAAAAGATTTATATTAATTTCTTGTTTTGCCAATTTGTTTGCTATTTGTTTTTGGCTAATTAATTTTATTAAATGTATTATTTAGAAATAATCACTGAAATGATGGTTCCTGCCTGCATTTACAAGCATGAACATATAGTTCATTTATACAATTAAATTTACTTTTGCTGCATGTATGAATAATTATTACTGTATCAATCCTCCTGTTGCCTCGTAGCCATTTTTGATGAAAATGAGAGAGCTTGTTTGGTAGTTCTCAAACCATTTCTGATGTAACTAGAGAGTATTTGGAGTCTGAAAGATTTCTTTCAGATTGACTGACTGACGCGTTTGTACGTCTTCAGGTCCGCACACCTGATCTCCAGGTACAGGCCCCGCGCTCCCATCCTCGCCGTCACCCGTAACGCTCAGACGGCTCGCCAGGCCCACCTGTACCGTGGCATCTTTCCTGTCCTGTACACAAAGCCCCCCAACGATGTGTGGGCAGAGGACGTTGACATGCGTGTGAACTTTGCCATGGAAATGGGTAGGTGTCTGCGGGCAGGCTCATGTGCAGCTGTTAGTTTGTGATTGTACACAAGACATCTGTTTGAACACTGCTTTCCCTAAACGTTTCTGGTTTCATTTCCAGGCAAGGTCAGAGGCTTCTTCAAGGAGGGGGACGTTGTCATCATCTTGACCGGCTGGCGTCCGGGCTCCGGTTACACCAACACCATGCGTGTGGTTCTGGTGGCTTGAACAGCCAAAAGGGCTGCTTACTCTCTCCATCTTCATTATACGTTATCTTTCATAGGTCTCCACTCCAGTCCCCTGAAGCTCACAGATCTTACCCAGACCCACAGTCAGCTCATCGAACAATAATGCAGATCAATGATAAATGTGACATTCATCTTAAGGAGCTGCTCTGGGATGGAGTGGAGGCCTGTTCTTCATGTCTTTGTTCCCTTCACGATTTTCTCAGTTTCTCCACTTTTGCAGGGCCTTCGATTTAGTACCCAGCAGAACCAGCTGTATTTATTTAATCAAATTATGAATTGATAATTATAATCAAAACAGTTTGACAGTGAATCCTCCCTATTGTGTGCGTGTGCATACTGTCTAGATGAGTGGTGGAGCAGGCTGTCCTTGCAAAAAAACAAATACAAAAGACAAAGTTTACCAACTGCACTCCTGCCGAACAAGCCGTATCATTTCATTCTCCATTAGGGGCTCCTACAGCCCAGCCTTTGCTCTCCATTCCACCCAAGCAGCTCCTCTGTACTGCTGTGTGTAAAGTGTCTTCTCATGCCAGCTTTCATTGTGATTGGCGTTTCCAAGTGTTGCACTCCTGATCACCTCTGTTACATTCAGTACTATACTTGACTTTTGTGAATGGTAAAGTTTTTGTGTTGGGGACATCCAATACTACTTATATTTTGTCTGACCATAGAGAGAGGTTAGTTTTGGATGTCTACTAGAGGTGTGTGCACTAGTTACTGTATCATTATTAGATGTATCGCACAGCCTTTGGATCCTGTCTAAACTGTCTTAGGTTGACTCGTGACAGTGAAGAAGCGCTTTGAGGTTGTTTCAGAAGAGATGAATTCTGTTTTTTCTCCTGTTAGTGATTCACTGTAGCTGGCTTCTCTTGTCTAACAAGCTTGGATTGTTACAAAGTGTAAGTACTAACAAAATATAAAAGAGTATTCTAAACTTTAACTGGTGTGCTGAGATGTACTTTAAGGCTGGATTTTCATCATTAAAGACGAGCACTTATGCTGTGTGTCAGTGCTTTTATTTTTTCAAATCTCTTGTATTTGGTGGTAGATTTACTTTCAATAGGAGGCAGAACTAAAATTGTACATTTTAGGTGATAAAGACTAATTCAAATACTGACGATGTAAAGAAATTTAATATTACTCATTAACAAAGTTGGTGTAAAATTATGAGGTTAATCGTAGATGTGCAGTGAGAGGAAAGGCGTAGTGTTTCTTCTTTTACTGGCAGTCCTGGCTGTACACCACCCCCACCTGCCTCCGAACTTCATCCTCCAACTCCGCCAGAAGCAGAGAGTCTGCATGTGACATAGTTGTACTCTCCTTCAACCCTAAAGGGAAGTGGGGCACACGGAGGGACAGAAGCAATGGTAAACTGTAGTACCTTTCCTAATGACAGCTATAATTATTGGGGCACCACCAGTGTTTCTGACTCCACCTTGTGGCGAGTTTATGTACAACTCCCTCCATATTCGGGGGTTACAAGTACCTTTGAGCAGACACTTTCGGACCTCCTCTGCTTCATAACGCATCCCTGTGCTGTTCAGGAAGTTAAGAGGTAAATAAGGTTCTGGCAGAGGGTATTTGGTCTCCTTGCCATTCACCTCTAAAGATGTTGGGCACCACATGTGTTCTGGAATCTGTTTGAAAAAGCATAACTATTTTAACAACCATGATGCATAAAGCTAAGCTGTGTGTAGTGAAACAGCTCAGCCAGTTCCTCCTAGCATACTGGCGTTACAGCTACAACTCGTCTGATTGTAAGATAACTTGATAACCTACCCTGATGGTGCCCTTAGTACCCACAATGACAGCTTCATTGCGCAGTTTTAAAGCTGAAGACCAAGTAAGGACGGCCATCCTGTTGTTAGAGAACTTCAGATTGACGACCATGGTGTCATCAACTCCTGTTGGGAGCAAAAGCAGTATTTTAGCACAGCACAGAGCTCCACACAACAGTTCTGCACTGTGTAAAAGATGAATTGTGGTTTTCACCTGTCTCATAACACGTTCCCATAGCTTGGATGCACTCTGGCTTCTCTCCATGAAACACCATGCACATGAACTGCAGGCAGTAGATGCCAAGATCCAGGGTTGCTCCTCCACCCATTGTCTTATCTACTGACCTCCTCACATTGACCACTGGAACACAAAACTCTGCCCTCACCATCTTCACCTCACCCACTTCCCCCTGGGCGAGTAGTCGTCTTATCTCTGCTGATGCGGGGAAGAATCTGGACCAGACAGCCTTTGAAAGGTGGACAGGGTGGGCATTTCATATTAACCTGCATCTCAACAAGGCACACTAATTACATGCTACCTCTATTTTTAATTCATTCAAATTATAATGTAATGTGTTTGTTAAAACCACCCCTACCTCCATGAAGAAGACGTCATTCCTCTTTGCAGAATCCAGGATCTCCCGCACCTCCTTGGTGTTCATTGCCAGTGGCTTCTCACAGAGGACATTTTTCTTGGCATTGGTGAAGAGCAGACTGGTGCTCAAATGGTAAGGGTGGATAACGCCAATATACACCACATCTGCACAAATATGAAGAACAACGGAGCAGTTTCTACATCACATCTTAGAAACACAAAGTGGAAACTTTGAGTCAGACTAGAATTCAGAGCTTTGTTTGCTTGTAGTTCATATAAACCTATGTCACCTATGTCTGGATCTCTCGCCAGCTCCTCATAACTGCCATACGCTCGCAGGATGTTGTGCTTTTGGGCAAAGTCTCGTGCATCCTCTAATTTACGAGCAGCTACAGCCACAACCTGAAAAACAAAGTGTTTATGTGTTACATGTGCAAGGTTGTAAATAGAGTTTTTCTACATAAATACAGCACAAAGTGGTAACTAGTGGTCCCTGAGGATAGGAAAACCATGACTTTATCCTTTTTAGTTTATTTTTAAAATGCTACCATTCACTAGGAGTACCCAGTCGAGATGTAACGTCACCTTTACTATATTACACATAACGACAGCAATGTCTCTGACTGGTTGAGACTACTGTCACCTGCTAACTACCCACTATTACTATTGAAGTGGAACTGTTTTGTTTTAGTGTGTGTTTTCCTTTTCAAAACATAGTTCTTCGTTAATTATAAGTCTCTGATGAAATTCAGAACGACTCTGGCCTTATACTGGAAAGCACGGTTTTCGTTAAGAGCTCGTTGGAATAGCTAGGAATTATGGAAGGCGTAGTTCACTCACTCGGAAATAAATGTTTTTTGTTTTTTTTTTTACAATTAATTTATACTTTTGTTGAGCCGAATGAAACATTTTAAAGTCACAATTACTCGCTATGCCTGCTGTACAAATTTCCGACTTAAACATTTTGGTATAATTCTGATTCTGATAATGATTTTCTTTAACGTTAATTAAGAAATGTTGCTTTTTCCTGTGTCTCCTGGTGCAATGACTGGAAAAATATCCCATTTTCTGGTTGTTAACACGATAAAATGTAGTAATCTAATATGCTCCACATTCGATTTATTTCATTTTTGAGACTGTGTGAACTTCTACTTCAGGAAGTTTTTAATGTTAGCTAGCTAGCTGCCATCAAACGCCAAACAGTACTCAAGCAGAGCCAGAGCCAGTTGCCTGATTTATGAGTTTATGTCATATATCATACCTGATGGTCTTCTGGAAGAAGAGTTTTCAGGGCCACAGTGAAATCATGACTAATTTTCCCTGCGCTGCAGATTCCCCACTTGGTTGCCATATTGGAAATCATCAAGTCTCGATGACTGGAGTGACAAAGAACCACCACCAGGGGGAGACAGAGGATAGATTTCGATTTTAAAATCTATCTATCTATCTATCTATCTATCTATCTATCTATCTATCTATCTACACACACACGTGTGTGTATCTTGTGGGTAGATAGATGATGGTGATGTTTGCCTTTTGACTTTTAATCCAAGACATACGTGTTTAATTTCGTGTGGGCTGGCATGGTCATAAAAGTCCTTGAATCTTGAGGATAACTGACAAAAGGCGGATAAGGTGACATCTCAGTTTTTTGTTTTTTCTTTAACTTATTTTGGTCTTAAGTGTCTAAAGTCTGTTTTTAAACTGATTTCTTTGTACTGTAAATTGAAACCCATTTTTCCACAAAAAACAATGCGGAGTAGATTTTTTTAAATCGTTTTTCAACATTTTAAGCAGTATGCAATGCAAGTGTGTCCTCCAGTAACAGTGAATATGAATAATATACAATACCAAATAAATTAATAAATCCAACAATAGATAGTTTAAGTACTTATTTTCTCACAGATTAACAATTTTGCCAAACTGTATTGCAAAGGAAGACACAGAATTCAAACCACGTTTTTATTCCTTGCTTTGTTACATTTCTTCTTTGATTTTTTTCATCTTCACTTACTTTAGTCAGTCAGTGGTTTCCAGCTGTTACCACAACCTGAGCTTTTGAAAACCAGTGCACTTTTAATTCATAAATTATGTTGGTAAACTGATTTGTTCACAAAGAGCTTGAAGCACAGATTAGCTTTCTACCATGATTTTTCAAGCTTGTAGTGCTTTGTGGAAAAAAAAAAAAACCTCCTTTCTGCATAGTGTTCAAAACACTGTCTTTATTTACTGATCCCTACTTATTTTTAATTTATTTATTTTTCTTGAACCCACTGAGTTGGTGAGCAGTTCTTTGGTTTTGTTCATATCACTTGGTCCTTCCATGCTCCACTGTCCATTAGCTACAACATAAATGGCATTAATTACTTTGCAAATTGTGTAATTTCCCGAAGAATAATCACAGCATGTTCACACGTCAGTCTATATAAAATAGACTCATAAATGACCTTTAACCTCTAAAAATTAATCGTTGAGACGTTCACATTTGTGTCCATTAAAAAAAGATCAAAGTTAGTCACAGATGAGATGCAATTCCATCTATCCTGAAACAGAAACCTTTCCTTCTTTTAATGAGTTATTTATTGTGTTTTTGTATTCATGGAATTTGTGTTGTTGTTCACCTCTTCAGTGATGAGTCTTTTTTTCCCCCCAAAGCAGGTCTTTATTAGAGTCATCAATCACACGGTGATGGCTACGCTCGTCTTTAAAGAGCAAAGACTTAATGGTTACACGTGGTCGCTCTGTTACAGACTGCCTTAACTGATTTAGGATGTGGAACGAGAAACGGTAATAAACGGAAGACAACGGTTCCAGTAATGTGCATAGCTTTATTTAAACGCTGCAGGAGCTGCCTCAGCGTCTTCTGTCACACGCCACCCTGAGTGATCTGCTTACAGAAAACATCCGACGCCTGCCCATCCGGGTTTAGCTTAGGCCACGCAGACCAGCTTTAGAGTGATGTCACTGGCTGTCCTGGCTGAAGGCGACTCCCACCTGCTTCCTGATTTCATCCATGATCTCCATCAGTGGGACATAGTGCGCCGGAGGCATCCGTGGGCTTTCCTTAAGTCCTCGGAATGAAGAAGAAGAAGAAGAAGAAGAGTTCCATGGAGTCAGCCTGACTAAAAAAGACAGGTTTGTTTAGCAGCAGCTAAATCACACTCATTTTCACAGTAGGGCATAAATTATTTACTCCCAAGAAGGGATGTAAAGATTATGTAAATAAATTGCCAAACCAAGGAGTGGAAAGCTCTGCAAGCTAGGGGACGATTCAAGGACTTTCAGGCATGTCAGTTTCCTGAATCATCCTGGGTGCATTCATGTGTTCATCGCGAGAGGCTGCATCGCTTGCACGGAAATGCAGCGTCTTTGTGGCAAACTCTACTTACCTCTGGTGGTTTGGGCAGGTCGCGCAGTTTCACCTCTTTGAAGACAAATGCACAGCTTCCATTTTTATGGTGACCTACCTTTACGCATGCACTGCCTCACTTCCTCCGCTTCGTAGCAAAGCCCGCTGCTGTTGGTGAAATTCAGAAGCAGACCGGGTTCAGGCAGGGGATACTTTATCTCCTTGTCATTCGCCACAAGCGTGGTGAGGCACTGCATGTGGTCAAGAACCTGGAGGGCGAGGAGGAAATGCACTTGTGTTCATCCAGTCGCTCAGCTCCTAAATGGTCTGAAGCAGCTGCTCTTTGAATAAATGCTTTTAATTTGAGAATTAGCACTTGACGTGGATTTGCACGTCTCGGCTTTAATTAAGTTAAACATGCTCTTGTACCAGCCTAGCACTGCATACCTTAATGCAGCCTTTGGTGCCGCAGATTACAGCATCGTTTAGGAGCCAAGTGGCGATTGAACAGGCACAGAAGGCCATCCTGTTTCTGGAGAACTTCATTGCCACGACCACAGACTCATCCACCCCTGAAAAGAAAAACACAGTGAGTACGAACACGTTCAGTGAAAACCGGTGATGGTTACATTAGTAATTAAGTTATTAGGGCACAGCTTTTTCATGAAAAGGCTTTGTTACAGTTAAATATTCTCCGTGATGTGATGGTGTTAATTGAAGAATAACTTGCTGTAAGACACACAGTTACATACTCCCCTGTCACATTTTTACTGTATTACTGTATTCTCCAGGGGATTTGGATTAGGCTGACATTTTTAAGATAAGTCTGGGATTTTCTGTGTGAATAAATCCTTCCTGAGGTGTTTACTTTGGATAGTTTAAAAAAAAAAAAAAACAAATTAAAAAAATAGTACGCCCCCGCCGCCAATTTATGTTTATAGCAGCTGTTTTACCAGCCAGTTCACAATCTCCAGTTCACGTCTAAAGATGCAAATCTGCATCCGCCACATGTGCCGAATCATACCTGAGTCAAGCAGCGCCCCTGTTGCTTGAATGGACGCCGGTCTTTCCTTGTTGAGCACAAACTGCAGGCAGTAGACGCCAATGTCCAGCAGCGCGCCTCCTCCCAGCTCCTTCCTCACGGAGCGGGGGATGTGGAGCTGAGGGGAGCCGAAGAAGGCCTCCTCCTCGGCGAGCAGCCGGTGCACCTCAGCGTACACCTGAAAGGGAAAGAGCAGACCACCAACCGTAACGCAGCTTGCAATGCTTGATGGTGGAATTCCACCTGAGCAGCACCTTCATCCACCCACTATTCTCTGGTCCACCCGGTCGACATGTTCCATCAAATTCAGGCGCTTGATTCAACATATTGCTACTATTTTAGCATCTGGCAATCGGGTGTAGTTACTGACAGTGGCCCTGCTTGTGGAACAACAAGTAACTCCCGACTAAGGTTTACTCAAAGGGGTGCATGTCTTCATCTTTACCTCCATTAGGAAGACATTGTTCTTCTTGGCTGCGGCAACAAGTTCCTTCACTTGTTTGGAGTTCATTGCGAACATTTCTTGCACTGAACATTCTTTCCAGCCTCGAGGAACAGCGGGCCCCCTTCCAGTGCTCTGTGTGCAGCACTCCCAGGCACACGATGTCTGATGGAACACAAAAAAGTTCAGGCTTCAAGTTCTTATCCGCTATGCTTGTTCTCACCGACGTCCGGGTTGCTGGCCACCTCCGCGTAGCTGCCGTAAGCTGTGGGAACACCGTGCCTCTTGGCGAAGTCCTTGGTGCGCTCCAAGCTCCTTGAAGCGATGGCTGCTATCTGTGCTTAGAGCAGAAGAATAAACATACGCTCGTCTCGGTGCTGCTCTGTTGATGGCTGTGAAGATGCGTTCGTTTGAGTACCTGGTGATGTTCAGAAGCCAGGGTCTGAAATCTTGGCTGATCTTTCATGCCCCACAGAGGCCCCACCGGGTTGCTGGAGGTTCGGGTGGACGGTAGGTGACAAATGAGACAGTTGGTGCTTTAGTAATGATCCATGGTGACTTGCGACCTTGGGAAAGGTTGCACGCGCCGGTGGAGAAAAGTGCTAAAGTGTCCGACCGTATCGCTCCACTGAGAAGACTCCTGCATTTATATTCTGAGGATGCCGTAAGTGTCACCTTCCTCTCCGCTTCCACCCTGAGGTAGAGGCTGAAGCACACACACACACACGCACACACACACACACACACACACACACACACACGAAATCACACGCCCACATCTGCGTTGTAATCTTGCTGACAGAGGCCTTTCCTGGGCTGAGGTGATTTGTTCTGGTTGTTTCTAATAATTGGTCACAAGACTGTTAAATATACGTCCTACAGTCTCAATGACAGGGCAAAAAAAAAAAAAAAACACTTACCGGATTGCCAATGATTAAACAGGAGTCTTAGATGCTTTGATATTCACTAACCGGTTCACAGCAGGTCAGTTTAATGACCAGTAAGCTGAGCCAGGATGACTATGGAAAAGCATCAACTTTATTGCCCTAGAGCTAAATAGTATCCGTTTCGCATCGCTTCCTGCCACATGCTGCCAGTAGAGGGCGCTGTGTTGTCAGCGCACTTTACTCCGTCATGGTCCAGGAATCAGTCACGGTGCAAGAGGACAGACAGCATTTCCAAAGTACAGTACATGGGTAAGCCAGAAGCGAAGGTGAATTTGTTGATCACTTGGAAAACAATAAATAAATGTATTTTTCGCACTAAAACATGATCAAGAACAATTGACTCGTGAAATCAGGTTGACCAAAATCAATATCTAAAATAGAAAATAGAGCAAAGTACAGAAGAAAAACTTTATCACCAACTCTTCTTCCTCCTATTGTATTTTACTTCCAAATGAATTCTGGGAGCTGTGTGCCGTAGTCATAACAACAAGGTGCCAGCTGGGCAATTTGTATGCAAATGGCATGGGGCTTGGCCCGATGGCCCAGCCTATATTGTAGGACCTGGTTGCCATGGGAATGCCCAACTCTTCTTCAAATCATTTTTCTTTTTTTTTTTGTTTTGTTTTTTTAAGACAAGGGTTAAGGGGTGACGCTGCCACAGGTGTTAAAAAAAGAGGAGGAGGAGGAAGAGGAGGTGCCACCTGAGTGAGAAAGTTGAGCCAGACTTCTGGAACTGGCACAAGGTAAAGACTGTCTCCTGCGCAGGTTGCAGCAGGGGCGTGCATGGCAGAGGCTCAGGTGGGGAGGGGGAGTGGTGAAACAGGACCTGGACATGGTTGCCTGACAGCCGTGCAGTGGGGATCTCACCTCCCTCCTCCCGGCGTCAGCCCACTGGATGTCTGTTCTCCAGCCGAGGCTGAAATTTGCTTCCCTGCCCTTCACGAGCTCAAGGTCATTTGCAACAAAAATGTAATGCAAATTTTTTTTTGTCACGCTGGTTTTTATTATTCATGTGTTGCCTTTTGTCCTCACTTGCATCTGATTCCATCCGCATCAGACTCAAAGAGCATCTCGGCTCCAACAAAGGCCACACAAGTGACCCCGTGCAGAAACTGTGGGGACAATATCAATCAGGTGCGGTTGGTCACCATGTCCTTTGACTCAGACCCTGGTCTTTCCTTTGCTCCTTTCCCCTGGGCTCATTCACTGATCTTAGTGCTGTCAACTTTTATGTTATGACGTGTTTTGACGCAATATACTAGAGGAACTATACATTTTTATGAGTTCCTCCACACCTTTTAGTCATTCCTCTTCTAGTCGGGATTAAATTATTCCAAACTTTACATTAATAGGATGGTATACAAGATTGAAAAAGGGAGCTGAGTCATATTTTAGTTGAGTCAAAGGGAGTTGAGTCATATTTTAGTCTTAATAATAATAATAATAAATGGGGGGGGGGTAATTTTCATTTACATACACTATTCCAAGTTTCAGTGATTGATGTTAACTTGGGCCCTCTCTGCATTTACCCACTGAAATTCCTCTTCCTGTAATGTTGCTCCATTATTCAGTGGTCTCTGCCCACTGGCATGCCACTGTTTCTTTTTTTAAAGAAGGCTGCTGAATTTTAATCCGCCTTGACCTTTCCCCAGCTTTTGACAGGGTGAACTGTGGCGTTTGAATTACCATCTGAAATATTTGAAAACTATAGCTGGTATCATTCCCCCCCCCCCTCCTCCCCCATGGTGTGGAGAAAGATGTCATCCTCATCAACAGCTCTTTCTTCTGAGGTCACCCAGGGGTCAATTCTGGGTCTTCATTTTTTGACAGTATGGTGCCCTTTGGTTTCCCATCTTCTGAGACCAGTTGACCAAAGTGTTAAAGTGTCCTTTTGTACAAGCAAAAATCACAAACTTAAAATTCAAAGTCAAACATTTTAAATGTTCCACATTTGATTTAATCTTTGATTAAAAAAAAACGACAACAACACTCTCCTTTCTTTGAAAACGTAACATGCGACCCTCTGCACAGGGGTCTTTTTTTATTCTTTTATTTATTCTTTTTTTTATTTTTCTTTTATTTGTTTATTCTTTTTTTATGCTTCCTTGATTGTTGTTGTCTTTGTTTCCTTCTGTCCTAGATTTCTATAAATATGCCATTTCCATTTTTAGCTGAGAATCATTGAACAGCCACTTTGTACTCATTAGCAACAAGTTTGGTTTTGAGTTTGAGATCTAGGGGGTTAGCTAGCATGGCTTTAAAAGTCAATGGTGGTGAGTGAAGTCATCCTAAAATATGCCAAACTACGCCAGACCCACGCTTTTTCAGCATGGCCAGGAGGCTTTCCTTCTCACTGTCTTCATTCATGGACGTATTTATGGACGCATTGCATTACGTGGATCATGTGACTGGTCATTTTTGACAGAGGGGGTAGATAATTTTTGACACTGCAGTTGGCTGATCACAACAGACAGTGTCTTTTTCACACACTGTCACACCCTGTCATGTGTGCATCTTGCTGTCAGCGGGACTAACTCCAATGCTACCTCCACCCCCAACCAGCTGTCTTTCACATGGGATGCAGTCACAATAACACTTCCAGATCTCAATTGTGAATGACACCTTTACCCAAACACAACATCTTAAAGTTGCCTCATGCAAAGTAGTAAGGGTTTTACCCTATTTGTTGCAGAAAGTTTGTCTTTTAGGATTGTCGAATGTTACAGAAGATTATAAGAGTCCTTGTATGGGGACTAGTTTTCGTATTTTATCTCAACCTCAAGTTAATGGGAAATAAAAGGGACCATTGAGAGACACTCTAATCCCATTTTGATTGATGTGGATAGGCAGAGCCTGCTTCCCCATCCCAGCTCTCTGACTGTCAGTGTTAATGAGAGCCATCTCGCCACTGTGGGTTTTTTTTTTTTTTTTTTTTAATTTTGTGGGGGTAGAGGGACAATATTGCTGCAGTTATTGACGCACAGTCACTCCTTCATCTTTGTCTCAAGGTCACTGCAGAGGAAGGGTGTCAGGCTAGACGAGCGCCAGGAGGTGCCAGCCATTTTGAGGGAGGCTGGGGGAGCTAGATGCATCCAGGGAAGGAGAGCGAAGAGTGCTGCGAGTAGCAATATGTCATTTTGTCAAAGCTGCCCCGTGTTCTGATGTGTGGACTGTTTTTTTTTTTTTTTTTTTTCCCAGTGATTGAGAATACGTGTGACTGAAGGAGAGGAAGAGGAGCCTTTGAGCTTCCCAGCCTTATGCCGGCCCTGTGAGACTCCTATCTTTGTCTGCAGCTCACACACAGGGAGGCTGAGCCATGGAGCAAGAGCAAGTTGGACCAGAACTGAGTGAGCACCCACATCTGGATGTAAGCACTGATGTGGAGGGTAGGCCCTGTGCAAACAATACAGCTACATATAGTTCTATTACATCATTTTTTTTTTAGATTCTACAATCTGTTCCATCCATCAACTGCTTATCCTTAGAATCTATTTTTTGTATTTTTTTGTCAGTCTATTTTAAATGTTTTCTTTCTTTTCCTTTATTATGGAAGTTAAAATGTAACAGATTTTAGGGATAGTAGAGCACAATGATTGCTTAATAACTAGCCAAACCCCTCCAGTTAGGATGTATGATGTTAGAATGTTCAACCATTTCCTGTTTATTAATGCATAATTCTGCCCCAGGAATAGACCCTGGACAGGTTAAGAGTCCATCACATGACGCACACCATTCACTCACACACCCAAGTACCTCCAGTTATCCGAGTAGTCATGTTTTTAAAAGGTGGGATGAGATCTGGGATCCTGAAGGAAACTAACACAGTGTGGAGTCAACACTGAAAGGCCCCAAGTCTGAAACATAACCGCCTTTACATGGTGTAAAATGGTTAAAGCAAAACATTTCCCTGAAGGAAAATGAACCTGTCGGTCTCTGCTATACGAGTGAAGCCATCAGAGGTAGATCACTACAAGTTTTCTATGACTTATTCAATGTGCTGTAGGTGAAAGAAAGTATGATTCAGAAGGGCCGTACCTGCAAACATGAGTCTACAATTCTACTCTACTTTATTATTTTAGATTATTTTGTCATTCAAGACATAATTTGTCCTGGGAGACGCTACTAGGCCCAAATTGTCCCTAATGACATGGTTTCAAGGTCATTAGGGCCCTCAGTCCCTTCCACCAAAACTTTAGGTTCCAGCAGGAACACTGAATAATTGTTGTGGATAAGAAGAAACGTGAGAAAAGATCTCGATCGAGACTGTGGACAGGTGGTTAAAATGGAATACTTCCTGCTGGTTGTCTTGTTTCCCTGAAGGTAAAAAGTTCATGTTGTGGGTACAGAATATCTGCAGGAGAATGTTTTTCAATGGGGCCGATAAACCCCTGTGGTGAGTGTTTATTTTTGTTGAGTGTTAAACAAGGAGTGTGCCGCTGTTCCACTGGAGTAAGTCCTATCTGTCTCCGTTAACAGCAGCTTGAATCCTGGTATCATGGGACAGACAACATCGCTTCTTTTTTCGCTCACTCGCACAGAAACAAAGCCGTAAAAAGCGATTGTCTCCCTCTAAGTCCGCGCCAGCGCCGCCTTATATCAGTTCAGTAAGATTGTGTGCGGCGATACGCAGACATCAGAGAACCCCACGCTGAGGTGACAGTGACATGGCAGGAGCCAAGACGGGGACCCACGCCGCCGAATAACTATCGGCCCGCTGATAATGTGCCTGTGTGGTGCTCGGAATGTCCATTAAAGGGGTGAAGTCCCGAGCGGTGACGTCCACAGTGCAGCTGATGTTTGTCATCTCTGTCTGTGTTGTCGTGTGCATGTAGCACGAGATAGCGTGAGCCTGTTTACAGCCCAGCATTGTTTTTCATGTACAGCGCCAAGACAACCTGTCAACCTCTGCGGAACCAGACAAGGAAGTCACATATTTTCTTCTCACACCAAAAAAAAAACTGCTAAGCGGAAAAAAAAAAGACAGAGAGGGGAAGCAACTCAGGTGGAACAGGAGCTAAATGGCAGACAATCATTGAAAAAGCTTCAGAATGTGTCAGAATCTGTATTTATCTGGTCCAGAACTGTTTGACTGCTTCAGCAGATTAAAATCTTGCTTAACATAGCATTCATTATCATTATTATTATTATTTTATGTTGTAACATTTATGTTTAATTTATAATATTTTACAGGCCTGTAATTTGCCATCAATACTTTTTTGATGGAGTAATGGCTTTTCTGGTTCTAACCACCTCAGAAGATGAGAAGATAAGAAGATGTTTGTGTGGACTGAAACCTAAAGCCTTAACATCATCACCAACGTTTAGACAGATGTGTTTCTTATCACCTATTATAATGGTTGGTTGTGCCTGTTTTTCTCACGGGGAACATCTTGAGCAGTGACTGCAATTTGTTGTCCATTTTGGAATGAGCGGAACTCCAGGCGAATCACCAGGCGTGTGCTTTCATTTCATCCAAATGCTAATGGCTTGACAGCATCTTCACTGTCATGATTCCGGCACCAAGTCAATTTGGACGTCAGCGCCATTGGTCCTAAACCGTTTAAATCACTTTTGCCTTCCACATGGATCCACGTCCCGGGTGTTTCAAACGCTGAAACGGTCCCTGCAAACATTCCACGAGCATACATGCCTGTGCACCCCACACCATCAGCGGTCTGTCCCCTCCTGGTCACTCAGGCTTCCCTGTGGGGGAGCTGAAGGTATTAAGCAGACAGCACTCTGCCACGTATCTCCTTGTTTAATTGCCCTATAGGACTTTTATTTTTATCAGGAGTCCAATGGCGGATAGCGGCTGAGATGTGCGTGCTTGTGTGTATGTGTGTGCGCGTGCATCTTCACATGTCATGCCTCGGTACACCTCTGACAAGAGGGCTGCCTGCTTGCTGCAGGAATCCCTGAGCTTCTGTGCACCTGCATATCAAACTGTGACCTAGTCAGTCAGCCATAACAGGGCACAGAGCATCCATACCTAAATTCAGCTTTGGCACTGGAGGCTCATCATCACTGCTCTGAGGATTATACAGCTCCGCACACTCACACGTTTGTCCATCTGCTTATCAGGGGCTGCTGGCTCTAAAGTACAGCAGATGAATTTATAACCAATGGCTGCTATTTGTATAGCTTATGGGGTTGTTCCGTCCACCCAGGCTTTATATACAGATGCAGCACGCAGGTCACACACACAAACACACACACAGACACACACACACACACACACATACATAAACAGGGCAACGGCAGCAGCAGCTTTGGCTGCCTCCTGTTGGGTTTGTTAACTGGATGCTTGTCCACCGTCAAAGTGATTTAGGGCTTTGGTGGGAGGTAAAGGGAGGAAGAAATGTCAGTGGGGGGGGGGGCAGAGAGACAGACAGAGAGGGAGTGAGAGAGATAGAGAGAGGGAGTGAGAGAGAGAGAGAAAGGAGGATGCTTATTTGAGCTAACTGCCACCCAACACAAAACCAGGGAAAAACCAATTTTCTTTTCTTTTTTTCCTTGCTGAGTTTTTGGCAGGGGATTAGGAAGTGGATTTCACCTCTCCGAGATCGCTTTGAGTGCAAGCTCTGTTTTATGTTGGAATTATTGAATTCGTTCAGCAACTCCCCTCGCGCAGTTTAAGACATTTCACTGCAGTCACTCCAGGCACTGATTGGATGCAGCCGGTTAGTCACGCTGTCTCACAAAGCAAACACAATTTCTCCCCCAAAATAGGGTCTGTATAAACCCCTGAACCCTGGAAAAAAAAAACAAAAAAAAAACAGAATTACATCTACAACATCCATGATTTTTACGTCCTGGTTTTATGCTTTCCTATATTTTTGAGTCATAAATAATAATAATAAACCCTCCGCTTATATTTTACACCGCTTACATTTAAATGTTGTTGATTGTAGGGTCAATCCTGCAGATGGATAAAATAAGGATCCCAGCGTCTCCCAAGCCATCAGAAGTCACGTCTGAGCTGCCAGCAGCATCAGTGTTTTAATGGTGGACAAATGAGACTCAACATCTGACAAATTGCTCTATTAATATTTAAATGAACCGCTAGATCCATCCCCAATCCAATCAGCTCAGCTATGGAATCTGTAATTCAACACTATGTAAATACAGCCACTGTATCATAAATTAATAGTTGCTGGGCAAATAAATACTTTTAAACACTTTGCTGTTCAAATATATATATATACAGTATATATATAATTTATTTTATTTTTTTGTTTTTTGTTTTTTTTTTACTTCTGAGAGCTTAAAGTAAAAAAAATAAACCACTGGTGCTAGCGTATGACTTTTTCTTCACCGCTGCAGAAAGCATCTACATTTTGAAAACTCTTCATGAGACGCTGAAATCATGAAATATTCAGAATTTAACTGCTCTATTTAATCCCGCTGGCATGGCCTGGATTAGAGAGGGGAACGACGTCATCACCTCTCCGGCGAGGCTCTTCCTCGCGCTGGTCTGAAACACGACCGCAGCACGCTCCCCCCGGCCACAGACACACCTCACCGCTCACCCATCACCTCACAGGTCTTTTCCTCATATCCTCCCCCGTTTCCTACACTGTCTCTGCTGTGGGCACCCTCCTACAACCCTCCTATATCCCACTCTCACACGAGAAACACACACTTTTACACCACCTGACATACTTAAAGCTTCACTCCTCCACAGTCACACGTTCATGAAGGAAATACCATTTTTTGGTCTTGTTTCCTTTTCTGTGTTTTGCTCTGCGGAAGTTGGAACCTCACTGTAATTGTCTGTTGTGTGCAGCTTTTGAGCTACGTGGTCACATGCCCACCCAGACACACATTCGCACACTTGCACACTCGCATGCACAATATCCGTTCTTTTTTTTTCCATTTCGCAAATAAAATTATTCCCTGTGAAACACCTACGGAGGAAACATCAAAGATCCAAAAGCTCCCAGATCTGTTAATGAAAGTGAGTCATTCTTTACTCAAATGATCTTCCTCTTCCTTCGTGTAATGCAAAGAGCCTGCAGCCGCAGTCAACCCTGCTACATATTAGCGACTAGTAATGATAAGGAGACAGCCGACGTTCACAACTTTTGTGAGAAACAGATTCAAAAATGTGGAAACCTCCCGACATAAAAATCTAGTTTTGGCCCGCATGTAACAAGAATAGAAAGTGACGTGAATCGGAAGAAAAAACAACAAATCCGGCTTTCGGTCTTTTACACTGATACACAAATTCAGGATTTTTTGGAGCAATGTCTAAGCACATTTCTCGTCCACCCTGCAGTTGATGCCGATAATACTGGTAACGCGAGATCGCTGCAGATGTTCTGATCATTTGTCCGTGAAGCGTTTTGTGTTACATTTCATCATCGAGCCTCTTTCAGTCTTGAGATTTTAGGGGAAACTTCACCTTTACCAACACATATGATTTTGAAAGACAATGAAGAAAACAGGTCTCTGACATTCTACATAGAATTGTGTGTTGATTCATTCAGATTTGTTCCTCAGTGCTCAGGTCTGAGGTCTGTTTACCACCTCTGGATCGCTTCAGGTAGTCGGAGACAACACAGGCTATGTTCAGGTTTCTGACTCAGATTTCACTCGGCTCGTACGTGTAACTGCTCCCCTGATTCGTATGACATGACATACAGATCACTTAACATAAAAGGGGATGGGGTCACTACAATGTTGTCTTTTACGTTTCACACCATCAGATGTTTGGCCGTTGTATTTTTATTTCCATTTAATATTGAACAGTTCTAAACGGTGCAAATTTGATTTAAAGTTGTGCAAAAGGCAAGAGAGAAACAGTCGTAGTAACAAGATTTCAATCGTCCAGCACATCCTGGAATGTTTCTGGGTGAGGGTTAAGGTTAAAGTTTGGCTTAGTGGGCTTTGAAACTGTGTTCTGTAGAGACATTTGTATCTGGACCATATTGGTTTAAAAAAAAAAAAAACAACCTTTAACCGTTTTCTTGGACATATAGTAAATAAACATCAGTTTTCTTCAAGAAACAACAGTAGACAAATATGTTCTTTTTAGACTAAAAACCCTCTTCCATTTGACCTTGAACTGTCCTTCATCTTGAATGATACGAAAGCTTCTTGTCGCCCTGATGCAAAGGTTTGACTTTAGCAGCAGTTGTGAATCGCTCTTTGCGGAGTACATCGAGGAGGTGAAAGTCATTTACATGTGAAGCTTGGCAGTCCCCAAAAGAAAAAAAAAATCTATGTAAATTGGTTGGCTGACTTGAAAATCGCTCCTTTTCTGCTCTACAGTCTGGCTCCTTTGCAAGATTATGGCAGTGAGTAATGAAGAAAGATCCCGATGCTGTAATTAAGCCTTTCTCCATTCATAGAGTTGGTCATTCATTCCAGGCTCCTTTTAAACTCCATTTGATTTTTTTTCACTATCAATTTAATATACCAATTCATTATTTTGATGACCAATAATAAAACAGGAGGATGCTGTATTTGGAAAACATGGTGATATCAAAATTTCCCTTCTGATTTATGGTACGCTGCCCTGTTTCCTTTCTCTTAGTTCAAAGGATGAGCCTGGGAGGAAAATGATGTCCTAATATGATAAACAGAGGCTGCAGGCCTGGCTGCGGGTGTGTGACGCGGGTTCTGTTCAACGCGGTTAACCCTCGCTTACTGAAAGGCGTGAGAGATTCGGCGTCTACGGAGTGGAAGGTGGGGGGAGGTCTGTTCCTCCATCGTGTCTCACTGGAGAGGAGAAGGAGGTGGGAGGGAGAGGAAGCGGAGAGGGATGCTGTTCTAGGGATCACCAGTCATGGAGGATTATAATTGCTAAAAATAAGGGAATGGTATTTTCTACTCTTTCAGATGAGTTCCTCTGGGTTTCTTTTTATCGTTTTTTTTTTTTTTCTAAAAGAGAGAGCAGTTTTATGAAATATGCAGCAATCGTCCACTAAACTACATACACTAACGTGCTCGTATTTATCAAAATGCATTTGGCTTGATTTGCATAACGCTGTGTTTGTTGAGGAGAATACTGCATCATCTTACTGTCTGACATTTATAACCCAGAACTATACAACCCCCACCCCCCCCCCAAAAAAAAACCAAAAAAAAAAAAAAACAAGCGGAGCATTTTACTCATATGCTAGCAATCTGCTCAGCAGAGCAGGATTCATATTTTAAAAATAGCAGCATTTGGGAATAATCTCCATAATTCAATCGAACGAAGGGTAAACGTTTTAGGAGCATGGCAAGATTTTTTGAATCAGGCAGCTACGTTAACCGCATGAGGCTTTTCTGGAGACAAGATTGGCCGAGCTTCGAAATGGACATTTGAGACAGACTGCTAACAGATGGCTGGGTCCTTGTGTTGATATATTACAGCGAGATCACAGCTCAAGGCGACGCATCGACACATCAATGTCCGATTAATGCTCCCTCTGAAATCACAGGACTGAGCAGAAACGGCAAAGTCTGCACAGTAGTCTTAAGAAACCACAGTGTAGAAAACACTATCACTGTGGCAACAACAAGAACAGTAATAATAATAATTATTATAATAATGCACTCGATAGACTAACAAAGCATCCTTCACAACTGATGATGTTCTTTTGCTATAAAGCATATCTCTCTCTCTCTCTTTTTTTCCTAAATGTATTAATATAGTACATGGGTTACGACTGGAACAGAGTCTGGACCCACAAGCGGAAGTAGAAAACCCAAGAGTTACAAAATGAGAAATGTATTAATTAAATGCAAAAGCAAGGTAACGACTAGGAGATACTAGAATTAAGAATCACTAGGTAAACTAGGACAGAGTTTTCAGAAGAAACAAAGACACTAGATAAACTAGGAAAACCTTCTAAAAGTAACAACCAAAAGACGTCTGTGTAGATTCTCACTCATCCAGGTCATGGTTATCCAAAGTAGATCTCTCTGTGTCAACTGGACTGAAAGGTTTCCTTGAAAACGTTTCGCCCTCTCTCCAGAGAGCTTCTTCAGTTCTAAGTTTGCTGGGGCAGAGCTCTGCCCCAGCAAAGGGGCAAGGAAACCTTTCAGTCCAGTTGACACAGAGAGATCTACTTTGGATAACAACCAAAAGACGTTAGTTAACTAGGAACAAAACCAACTGAACATGAAAAACATGACAGGATAACCAACAGGGAAGCTCAGAGAGAATGGATGGAAACAACGTTCTGGCAACAGGGGCCCGAGGGACCTGGCCTGAAATACTGACACTGATTAGACTGGCTTCAGGTGAGCCACAATCAGTCGTAAAAACAGCAACACAGGAAACAGAACTCACTGAACACAAAATAAGAGCATCAGTCCGGAAATGTTAAAGTAGGAAACTATAGTTTTTCTTTTGGAGAAATTCAGCCCTTCTTCTGCCAAATGTAGATTTAATAACTGAGAAACATGTATTTTCACAAACCCTGAATAACACTGAAATGTGACAGTGATGCAAAATCTAGAGCATCATTGATGTGACATGTTAGGGTCTAACCATGGAGGTCATGTGGACGTCAACAAGTACAGTGATGTGTAGTAATGAGGAATCTAAATTACACTCATTCATTACAGAGCATATAATCCAGGGAAAGAAACCCCACAGCTGTTGGTACCCTTTTCTCCTCCTTCCTCATCCTGGTAGCTACAATGGCTGAATTACAGCAACCTCGCAAACTGTACAAAGTGACGTACTGTATGTACAAGATGTTTCAGAGTTGCATGAAGAAGAAAAGCATCAAAATATTGTCAAATTATAATATCACAGAATTTAAGCATCCTTATATAAGGTTATATAAGGTTATGTAAGGTTATACATTAATTAAGACTAAGCAAACACGTTTGATACTCAAAATGTATCTTAATTTTATTGATGGGATCAGTTAGAGTGTTACACTATTGCATGATCTTATTTATCTTCTTTAGCAGAAGTTTTCTGTGTCTTTGAGCAGGGCACAAATGGTCATTTCTGACAATGAGGATTTGTCAGCAACAGAGGGAAGGAGCATGAGGTTTTTTTTTTTTTTTTTGTGCAAATGGTGGGGGCATTTGGCAGAGCTGAAAAGGTAGAGTGGGGACATCAGGTTGGCAACCTGTGGCCATCTTTCTGATGTTATCCATGCGTATGCTTTTACGAACAAAATCCCAGGAGGGCGCACGCAGAGCTGCACACGTGCGGACACACGCACGGCCACACGAAAAGAAAAACTTTCAGCCACGCACGTCAAAAGCCAGAGCATTGCAAACTTGGCATTAGGACAATATTTGCAAACTAACTGGCAGATGTCAAAAGGCTTTGATGGCAGGGTTTTAGAGGAGGGAGGGGGGCGCTAATACGGATGTGCTGTGGTTACTGTGCAGCTTTGAGTGCTCTGAGCTCTACGCTGCCAAAAAAAAAAGAAAATATTTTATATATATATATATATGTATATATATATATATATACATATATATATAAAATGCCAGGTCTGCATGGTGTGAGTGTAAGTTGATAGAAAGAAAAACAAGATTAAGCAGACTTCTAAAAAGGAAATTCTAAAATTCTAAAACACAGTGTAGTCATTGAACATTACAGTTTTGTCCCTTAATGTCAATATGGGACATTCAAATCCTCTACCAGCAACACTTACCTCTCATGCCAACTGAGTGATTTCTATGGAAAAAAAAAAGAAAAACTTGAGACACATACATTGAAAGCTCTTTAACCCTGTGGCCATCAGGGTGATTGTGGGATTAATTATTGATGAGTTTGACCCAAGGAAAACTGGAGCAGATTAACATCGACGCTGCAGAGGATGGTATTAGAGTTGGTCGTCCCTCTACAGCAGGGGTTGGCAATTACTTTGCCTGAAGGGCCACATTGGGTTTTAGATCTGGATGAACGGGGCGGCCAGGTGGTGTGGGAAACTAACCCCCCCAAATGAGGATCGGAGGTTAATTAAAAGTCGTGCTTGATTGACTGAGAAAATATTTTGAAGAGCCTGTAAATTGGTCCAAATAGAGATGGATGATGAAGCTCCAAATGATGTTCAGCCCCACCTTCTTGAGAGGACATGTAAGCATGCTAGGTGAAGGGGGGGGGGGGGGGGGGGTCTGAACCTTTTTTCTAACCAATCAATCTGACAACCCTCTTAATTTGGCTTTTGGAGAAATTATTGTGAAGGCTCTGTGGGCCAGATGAAACAGTTCATCAGGCCACATGTGGCCCCCGGGCCTTAGTTTGTCCACCTCTGCTCTACAGTATCCAAGAGACAGCCACCTTAATCACAAGGATGCTGCTGTGACCCCCACTGATCTGGACCGGGGGTGGGGGGCACACGCAGCAGCTGGAGCTGTTGACCATTCGCACCACGTTTTACATCTTTTTTTTTAACGCTGTCCTCAGATGGAGATCAGCAAGCCAGCACCTCTCCTCCTCTCAGCAGGCAGGCATCAGAGGAGGAGAATAATGTGTAATTACAATAGACAATCTAAAACAAAGCCCTTCACTTTCAATGAGCTCCACTTAGAGGGGAAGGGAAGGTTACCTCAAGGGGGAATTCTAATGAAGCAGATGGCTGAGTGCTCACAAGGGCTGACACTGCCTGTCCTCCTTTTTTACAGTCTGCCAACATTTTCAGCATTCTGAGGAGCTTCACCTGTCTCTTCAGCGCTCTTTGTGTGTGGAGTGCAGACCATTCTGCCCATCAACACGCTGTAGAGAGAGGGATCGAGTAGCCACACTCAGCTGACTAATAGTGTGCTCAGGTGATCTCTAGAACTGTCCCGTTTGCCTTGCACTATTTGCAACTTTGTGACGTGCAATTAAGCAAAGAGAACAAACATGGCAGGCAGGCGGTCTGTATGTTTAATCCTATATTTTATTTCATCCAGTATGTGTGCTTATTGACAATGCAGTTTTTTTTTTTTTTTTTTTTTTTTTTTGCCTTCCTCCGTTTGCCACACACACACACACACACACACACGCCACAACTGTCTGTGGCTGTTGAGTGGTTCGGCGCAAAGTCCCATGGGTACATATCCAGCCACGCCATACCTGTGCAGTTCCCTTATTGCTCTCTCTCCCCCCCTCCACCCCCCCACAGTTCCCGTGTTCAATGCAGAAAAAATAGATATCCGTTGTTCGATAGCAAAGTGGTCAAAATACTCAAAATCCTCACCAAAAGGTTGTGAGTCCTCGGAACAAGAGTTGAACCAGTCGCTAAACATAAAGGTTGAGCTTTCAGGTAGGAAGTCAGTAATTAAAAAAACAAACAAAGAAAAAAAAAGATGCTGCTTCTGCAACACCTTAAAGGTTACACACAGAGGTCACATGATGCAAATGACAATGTTTCCTCAAAAAGTCATGATCATGCTAGGAAGTCCCTACACACACACAAATTGGTGAGCAGGACTTCGCATCCTGGTATGGACATGACATCACTTATTAAGAGAGTCAAAAATGATTACAGGAATATAAATAGGTCCTATGCAAATATATAAATCTATAACAGTAACAACCTCATGGACATTACAGTTTGTTCCATCATAAAGGATCAGGTTTGACAATATTACAGTACATCCTTCTGCAAATGAAAGAGCGCCATGACAAACCATAGTTTTCAACGTACAACTCATCTTTCTAGTACGAACATGACCCTACTTTCTCTCTCTCTCTCTCTCTCTCTCTCTCTCGCTCACACACACACACACACACACACACACACACACACACATATACACACAGACTAATCCAGTGAAGAATAGCCTCACTTTTGGCTTTAACATTTGATCAATTTCAATCCAGTAGAGAATATGGTTCATTTCCAGACCCAGATCAAAGCTCGTAATTTCTATCATTATGTTATTACATATTTCATTATCCTATAGTGGCATCTTTAAAAACAAAAAAACAAATAAAACAACAAAACAAAACAAAACAAAAAAAACAAAAAAAAAAACAAAACTACTGCCGGTTGGCTGCACAGTGCCATTACCCTAAAGGTGATACAGACTCAGAGTAAACTCACACGCTCTCTGCAGTTGCTCTCCTTGTAAACTGGGTCACATCCTGGTTATACCCAGATTACCCAGCAGTTCACTTAGTGGTCAAAGTAGCATTACTGTTATGTTACTCCATGAAGCATCAGCAAAAGAGGTCAGCTGTATTAGATGCTATAGTACAGAACTTTTCAGCACACGTGGAATCATCATCATGCCGTAGCAGTTAACTCCGAGATACTGAACACCTGGCTCTGGCGCATGTGTACAGCATTAATTGACCATTTGTGGATGGTTATGGGGCAATTTTCATCATGAATGAATAACGAGGATCTTGGAAAAACACCTCTATCTCCCCGGGGAAATTGCAGGTTTGATTCCAGCAATGCCGCACCTAAGCCTCAATCACAGCAAATGATTTCATTAGTGCACACCACTGATTCAGCATTGCTCGCATTCATGAGTGAATATAAGCCGAACGAAGCAAGAGGGCGGCTAAGAGTAGACACTGGCAATGGAAGCAAGCCTAATAGAATTTGAGATGACTTTCTCAGGGAAGCAACAGCATAACCCGGAGAACGGTACAGGCCAACGGTCTTATAGACCTCCTGGCTGCTTCACCACACATCCATGATCAACAACATGGCTGTCATGTCTGGACACAAGGCTAATGTTCCTCGTGTTGTGTTTTGGAATCTTAGTTTGCAATCATGAGCTGAATGTCTGTTGACATCATTTCTCCTAAAAAAAAAATCTATTACTTTTTCATTTATGCATTTCAAAGCTCCAAACCAAAAAAGGCCATGAATCTTCTTTATTTGCGAGTTTTTCTTTGCGTAAAAAGTCGGCTAAGTTGAAACACACATGCGTTGGGAAAAGACACACCCTTAGTAGGAAAACATTAAGGGTCAAATCTGTTCCACAGTTAAAATCTTAAAGTAACATTAACGACTGACACTGAGCAATAGAAATGGAACAGACGGGTCAAGCACATTGACTCTGTAGTTATAGAGACGTACACGCACACACACCTTACAAGGAAGACACAATAGGAAACAGGCACACACTGCTAGCTACATGGCTACAGTCCAAGCTTTTTCCTTTCCATCCAATCAATACTGCAATAAAAAACATCCAGTGGCACTCAGGAACAATCGTGAGGAAGCAGGTGACATGTTGAAAGAAAGACACATGGACCCTGTCAGCATAAGTACCCATGGGGTGTCTTTCTGTCTGCTCCTGTGTCCGTTGCTGACTACATCATTCCTCCAGTGCATCAGAGGTTCCTCACACACACACACACACACACACACACACACACACGCGCGTGCACCTTTGCGCACACCTTTGCGTCACCGATGGGCTACAACTCTTGGCCTTTAGAAGGTCAGACTGACAAAAGAAATGAGAGAAATGGTGTACTTATTGAAGTGTTTAACACTCATTTGCAAAAAGGATTCTGTCTCTAGCACCCAGGTTGTCTATATAATGATCCACCTGTGTCCACTTGGGTCTGGATAGATTAGGTGTGACTGTGTTTGTTTTGGGTGTATTTTTATTGAGAGGAGAGCACCTAATGGAGGACCTTTTCTTGACCTACTGAACAAGTTTGCTTAACAAGCTTGTTAAAATAGACCCCATTTTCTCCTGGAACATCTGGTATTCCGTTCTTTTACATTATTTTATCTGCATTTGCAAAATTCTACTGTTTGCCATCATTGTTTGCTGATTTTGAGTATTGTAGTGTAGTGTATAATATTTACCCTACTGTATGTATTGTAACTATACTTTTAGTTAAAACAGTATATTTTATTACAATTTGTTGGTATGATTGTAATACAGCCAAAATGTAACCAGTTACACTAAGATTACCCTGTGTTGCAAAATGTTTGTACTAGTTCTGCATTAAAAATAACATATATTTGGAAGAACAGTCTTTGTGCATCAGGGGTGTAACGATTCATTTTGACAGCAATTCGATTCGTGGTTGCCGATACGATTCAAGGACGATCTTTGTTCATTTGGATTGATTCACTGATTCACCGACTTCGATTCAGTGTGACTGTGAAATAAGTAACTTAATACTATAGTGAAGGTGAAGTTCCCTAGATCCCTTTTGTTTCTTATAAGGAAACCAATAAAGTGCCATCAGGAGGTGAACCTTTTCTGCACTCATTTTTAATATGATGTCACAGACAGGCAGACTGATTCGAGTAATTGTTTTTTATCATTAAAAGTGCTAAAACAAAAACAACAACAAAAAAAGCACAAATACACACCCACAAAGTGTGCAATTTCATAGTACCAATACAATCGATTCTTTACCATTTCTAATGAATTTCAATCAATACGTGTCGCCTGGAAAGCCAAAAGATCGATGTAGTTGGATCGTAGGAATGTAATTCGATTTATAGATGTTGTAGATGAATCGTTACACCCCTATTGTGCACGTGCATTGAGGTGCAGCCTTATGTAAGGCTATACCTTATTATAAGGCCTTTTGGGAACTATAATGAGAGGAGGACATGGTACCGATGTACCTCTGTGAGTCTGCGATAGCCTGTGAGGGTCAAGGGATTAGAGACATGTCTTGTTAAATTAGGCTGTGGCAGCTGAGTGCTGTGACTGAGTTAGGGACTCAGCTGTCTGAGTGGTACCTGCGTATGTGATGAGCTATAGACATGTAGTAGCACATCGTGCTCTATTCCTCTGGGAGAGGCGCGACACTTTTCTCTACTTTATTTCCTTGTAAGAAACCCTTATAAAGCCAGCCAATGCTAAATATGCAACAACGTATATTTTAGACCTATTGCCATATTAGTCAACAGCTGACCTTGTACTTACCCCATGTATGTTCTCAGACATGTTAAAAAGGAGTGGAGTGCACGACTTCTGTTTTGTTCTGGTTACTTGTTTTCAAAAAGGACACTGGCAGAAATATTACCATTAAAGAGAAAATAAACTTGACACAGAATCAATGACCTTGTAGTTATGGACCAGCCTCTTGGCCCGTTGGGGAGACTTGCCTTCAACAAATATAAACTGGCGACAGCACTTTGGCAGCAGATGTGCATACATTCAACACTTCAAACACGCAGGCCTTCAATGACGAAACATCTCTACATTAACTGTACACTGCAGCTATAGATAGAAGAATTACAAAAAAATAAATAAATAAATAAATAATCTGGCATATTTTTACGTCCAGCATTTGTTGGGTATTTCAGCATCTGTACTCTATTCACTATATTTATTCAATATTCATGAAAGAACAGGGTTCTATTTTATTTTCATTGGCTTTGTCGCTACATAATGCACTACAGAAGCTGCGCTGAATGGAAGTCCTAGGTTTAGTGTGTAGAAGGAAAATATCCTTTTAAACAGTCCAAGGTCAAGCCTTTGCATTCTGCTGTTCCAATGAGTCACACACCATTTCTCACCAACACTCATACTTTAACAGTTCCACACAGTCAGGAAGAAAAAGAAAGCTGGATTTCTATACAATAGCGGCATGGGCTTGGAAGACAATGTGAGCTTGTTTGAACATGGTTGAGGACTGTGCAGACAGCTATTCACTCTTATTCTGTTATGTCTCAATATTGTGATGGAGGGTAACTCACTGATCCCCTCGCCCCCTGCTTCATATAACAGTATTATTAAGATAAAGTGGTATAAAATAAAGGTTGACGGGAGGAGGTGAGGAGGTGAATGATTACCTCACTGGAAAAGCCTTTTTGGTTTCCTAAAATCTCTTCTCCATCCCTCAGCAGAAGCCTGTACAGAGAATAAATAAGTACAATCTAATAGCTACATTTAAGGATCAACAATATGTGATCCTGCATGAGTCCTTAAAGAGACAGTGTCTGCCTGTTTCCAAATATCATTTGGCTAAAAATGTAGATTTCTTTTTTGAAACACACAAAAAGCATTTTACATGCAGGTTAGTGCATAGGTTCCTGCTAAAAAAGAGTATTTTATGATAGCTGAATTGTCTTTCTAATCATCACCAGATGAATTTGGCATAGGTAGAGAAATAAACAAAATGACTGTTCTTTTAATGGAGATGCTTTTCACACCCTCCCACTCCCTTGATTAACTTACTGAAATATATTTCTATCTATATATCTATCTACAGTTTTCCAAAATAAAAGAGGACAAAGCATAAAACATATCAAATATTCTAGAGCTCAGACATACCTGATAAATGTATTTTAAGTCACAGTAACTTTAAGATATAGGTAAAATTAGAGGTGGAACACAGTGAAGTCCGAATACATCAAGAAAAGAATGCTACGCATGGAGATAATCTGTTTCAGTTTGAGGGAGCATGGGAGGGTGTGATCAATTTTCACAAATTAGAAGGTAATTTAGAGCGGACAGTTTGTGTTTCTAGATCTGTGGGGTACACAGAGGAGCCTCTCTGTAGAGGCAAGGCCGGTGAAGCTCTCTGGGATTGAGTTTGCTGACGGTGCCCTGGAGACGTTTGGAGTGGAGGAGTCATACGTCCCGGCACCGGGCTGCAAGGTTTGGGTACAAGAGTGGGTGACGAATAGGGTGAGGGGTAATATCCAGTTTCCACTGAAGAGCAAAGTGCATGGTGGCCTAATGCTTGAGCCACCTCCTGGGGTAGCGATGGGTGTGAGCTGGATAAAAGCTTTAGGTCCTCAGAAAAGCGGCCCAGAGGGGAATCTCTTCCTGTTTGTGGTGACTGGCCAGGCAGCTGTGAAGGAAAAGAAGAATGAGGCATGGGGAGAGAGCTGTTGGATCCTGTGGTAATGGGGGGATCACTGTAGTGGAAAGTCCTGCCTGCCACTGGACTTTGAATAGTAGGGCTTGGTGCCACCGGAGTAAGGCAGGGAGAGGCATTTGCTGATCCATACTGTGCCAAAGAAGCCAGTGCAGATCTGTCAATGGACATTTGGTGTGGCAGAATTCCAGATGACAGGCCTGTCAGGCTAAAATGGCCAAGGGAAGAAGGGGAGCCTTCAGGAGGCTGCTGGCTATGCTGTCTTCTACAGGTAGATGGTGAACCTTGTGGTGGGGAATGGAGGAGGTTTAAACCACCTGTAGTCCTGCCTCCCCCAGCAAACTGTTGCAAAGGACACACTTGTGGAGTTTTAGAAAGTGGCTGGCAATGGGGAATCTGTCCAGGCATAAAGCTGGATGAGCTTGTAAATATGGGACTCTGACAACGTGAAGAAGTAGTATGTCCAGTGGTAATTCCACCAGAATTTCCTCCCAACCCACATGCTGGAAGTCCTATATGGCTCCCCCCTGCTGCTCTGCTGGAATGTCCTATAGTCACACCTAACCCGAAGTCACTTGACCCTCCACTCACATGGCTAACTAATGTCCCAACAGAAGCTCTTCCAAATGGTCCCCCAGACATCAACCCCATGGACTCTCCCAAAACACTTCCATGTGATTCCCCAGTGCTCCCTACTGTCAGTCCTCTAGAAAGCACACCTTTTGATCTACCTGAAGCTCTTCCTAATGATCCATCGGTAGTCACCACTGCCAGTGTCTCTCCAGACGATCCTACTGATCCGCTAGCAGTGCCTTGCAGTGATCTGGCTAGATCTCCTAGCGGTCCACAGGTAGCCACCCCTGATGCACTTGATGCCCCACTTGATGCCTCACTTCCTCTTCCAAATGCAGTACCCATTAACCCTTCAGATATTCTTCCTATTGATTCACCTGAGATCTCTCCAACTGACCCCCCACTACCCATTCCCAAGCCAAAGTGAATGCCAGGATTAACATCTACTGTTCCAGTAGTAAAGTCCTCTCCAACCCATGATGTGTCCCCTCCAGTGGCTCCTTCCACAGACTCTCCAACTGCTCCACCTGAAGACCACCCTGTGGTGCCACAAGCCCCTCCACTTAATCCTGACCCAGTACTTCCACCTGTTGATCCTTGATGGAAAAGATTTGAAAGAGGTGGTGTCCCAGAACAAAAAGGCTGTTGATGCTTCGGTTGTGAGTGTAGCTGGGCCATACTAGAAGAAGGGGAACCAGTAGAGGAAAACTGTTCAAATGGAAACGCTGAGAGTCCTCCTCCACCCAACCCCGAACCAGATCCAATTGGTTCTTGATGGTCTTCAATACCAGAGCCCTGTTTGTGAGAACCAGTACCCAATGTACCAGATGGCATATGCTGGGCCCGAAAAGAAGCTAACAATGGCATATCTACGTCCGTATGTATTTTAGATGGTGTGCTAGATGGAGAGTCCCTAGCAGACCCTGGGGCTGTGGATGGAGCAAAAGTGTGTATCTTTTTCATTCGGCTGGAGGGGTCTTTCAGGGACCCCAAAACAGAAACTGGAGGCCTGAACAGAGTGTGTGGAAGATGCGGGTGGTGTGTTAGGGCAATAGCTACGGAGGTGGTTGCAGCTGCTGCCTGTAGAGGGGCCTGGATGAGAGGTGCCCAGATGACTGGGGTAGGTGACGGTGGCGTCTGGGGTGGCATGTTTTGCATTAAGTGGGCACAGTGGGCCATGTCTCTATCGTGCTGTACTATCTGCTGGATGATCTCACTTTCCTGGTAGTTGAGTACACCAGAACTGAGGTCATGCTGGACTTTGTGTTGCAGGATTGAGTTTTTCTTGCCTGTGAAAGCACAAGGACGCACAAACACATGGACAGACCCACAAACAGAAACAAGTGGGAGAGAAGAAATAAACAGAGAATTAGCAGAGCCACAGAAAGTCATCTACCTAGAAAGACACTGTGCCAACAGAGTGATGTTTCATCCTGGATAAAGAAAGTTGTCAATTTTATTGAAAAGAGGCCAAAAATCCAAAATACAATATATTACTATATAATAACCTCCATTTAAATGTGTTTTTACATAAATTGTGTAGTGGAAAGAAAAGTAAGACAAATGTGATTGGATTAAAAACAAACTGAGAGGAAAGTATGATGCAGGGGAAATTACCTTAAAGAAAAGGTTTTTGAGAGAGGTGAGATATAGCTATCTGTACTATAGCAGCACTGAATGCACAATAACACGATGAGTGTAGATGGTGTATGGTTGATCTGATTTTGAATTCGTTTGGGACCATAAAGTAAATACTGCACCGGCACAATTCGTATGGAATAGAGTGTGAGCTACAGTGAGCTTTTGTGCCAAAAGGCCATTCAACTAACAGCCCTAACTTGGTTTCATATTTTCTTTCTGGTTAAACCTTATCTCATGAAAGCATCTCTAATATCAGGGATATTTCCAATCCAAAAATGTTCAAAAATATCTGCCGTAAACCATCGAATGCCCCAAGAAAGAAGTCATAATGGTGTTCATAGTCGCTTCCACGATTACAACCCGGACTCTGAAACAACTGTGAGCTACACACAAGGTGAAAGTGTTAGAATTGCATTGCCCTGACAGGCAGAGTAACTGCTGACCACTGTGATAGGAGTATGTTCAACTCTGGTCACAAAATCCATTAGTCATTGTTCAATGTTCCACTGTCAGTGACACGGTTAATTCACAAGAGTGCCATTTTCAATTTAGTGCTCACAAAAGGTAATAAAATTAGTCTTGTGAAGTCAATTAGTCTGGAAACGATCTTTCTGTGTTCTGTTACGAATGGATGCAGATTTCTGCAGTTGTTGCACGTTGATCCAACTTGACTCGAGTGCTGCCTGGGCTTTGGTCACTTGCAAACCTCCAATCACATTGCACAGTCATGACATCGACTAATCTGAGGACCCTTTCTACATAAATTAATTTTTTGCAGGGCGTTTGCCGGAGGAAATATAACAAAAACATCGCTATCATCTTACCACATCTTTCAAAGCGGCCATTTTCTAAGGAGGCCCCCTAAAGCAATTTCTCTATTTTCCTTTTTAACGTAGATGAGGATAAAACAGAGTATGTGATGGCTGAGCAATGACACAGGTATGCCATTCATTGTGAATCTTTCATCTGCTCAAACCGAGCAGATGGGGAGAATATCAATTGTCCGCATGAGAGATACTGTAGTAGAATGTATTTCCCCTCATTCTTTTACGGCTGTAAAGTTTTGTCTGAGAACTTTCAGTAACACATAAAATATCTGTTTACCCTCTAAGTATCAGTGCATGCATGCTGATGAGTAAATAAAAGCAGACATGCAATGATCATTCCAAAGTCTCAGCAATGTAGCAAACATATCAATGTCCTGGCTGAGTAAAACAGTTGCAACCCTGACCAAATTTCAAAATAGGACTTTTAGCAAAAGGAGAGTTGTGATATTTTCTTTACTGCCATGAAAAAATTGGTCTCAAAGACCAAACTGCTTTCTTACCAATGCGGTCCAGCCTGTCCAAGGCAACGGTTTCAAAGGCCCGTCTCATCATTGGATACTCTTCCAGCACCTCATTAAAGTTGTCCACAGACAGAGAATACAGACGACAGTATGTGTCTGCGCGAACGCTGGCTGTCCTTCTACCTCGTGTCAGCAAACAAATCTCTGCAAGACAAGATACAAGAAATAACAAAGTCATGCACAGCCACACAGCTACAGCCAGATTACTCCAAACCTTTAAAACACAAAATGAAGTGTTTTTCAAAGAGTTTTTCATTCGTTACAAATGTAATCTTTTCAGTTTAATATCTAAAGTTTTACTAGCCCTTGGTAACACTACAATCCCACTGAACTGCTGTGTGTGAACTTGCTTATTGTTGAAAACATTTTATGTTCATGTTCTGGCAACTGCAGGAATAGTCTCCAAACCAATAATAGTTTATAACACTTGAAATAATTAGTCGAAGATTTTAAGTCATTGGAAGGTGTGCAGGTGGAAGCACACTTGTGTGCATTTTATAAGTGCAGACTCAAGTGTATTGGAATGTACTATATTTGAGCTTGTGCATGTATGTCAGTGTATTATTCATGAGAGTAAAGCAGTATAAAATATCCATATACACTCGTCTGGTTAAAAACCCCAATCAATTTGTATGTACTAAATGTTTTACTTTCCGGTGCATATTTATACAATGAAAAAGTGATTATATATGAAAATTTGACAACCTTTGTCTTTGTGCATCAACCTGAATATGTAGTTGTATTATGTATGTAGTTTTTGTTATTATATAGTTATTGTTGGACTAAGTCAACCCTTCCTGCATATCACCGTGGGAGCTGGCTTTTCAAACAATCTTTTTTTTTTCCACCCAGCAACACTTGCCAGTGACTCCCAGGGAATGCTAAAACTTTCCCAGGCCAAATGGAATATATAATCCACATTACATGTTCTTGAACTTCTACATGGGTTCTTTTCAAAAAGAAGTACCCTGGAGGCTCCCTGTCCGGAGTTTCCACACTCCTCAACTTTTCTTTAAAGCCAAGCCCAGTCGTCCTCCTGAAGAAAGTCATTAGAGCTGCCTGCGTGCGTGATCCCATTCTTTCAGTCATCACCAAAAACGTGTTGCGATTTGCCATCTTAATAGAGCGGAGGGGTGTATGTGTACCCGGGAACAAGAGAGCTGTGTTATGACCCTTGTCTGGTTCTCTTTGTGGCCACAGTTTTAAGTGTTTCAAAGCTTGCACATGGATGGGCCGACAAGAAGGCTAACAGCAGACTGGCCACACATGAGCAGTGCAGTTCAGAATCTGATTGTGGATGGATGGATGGATGGATGGATGGTTGGCGATCGCTGGGCTACTGTTACATGATGGCAGCATGTTACTCGTTGTGCTGATCACCACTGAATTCAAATCCAAGGCATTGAAATAGAAACATTTACAGTCTCCACATCATGTTTTGTTCCTCCTTGTCCTACTATCCTTCTTCCAATTCCAGTGAAAGGATTTGGAAGAAGGATGGAACAGGACAACTAAATGTATACCATAAAAAGTGGATCCCGTTGGCAGCCGTGTATGCATGAATAGCACCTGATATTTAATCCGTAAACAATGTGAGTGATTTGGTACAGAAAGGTAAAAGAAACGATCTCATCAAATAAAAAAAGAGCAGTATTTGGTTTTAAACAAGTACACAACATAACTTTTGGATAGCCTTTGACATCAGGTGCAGTTTTCTCATGACGGGCAGGCGGATGACATTAAATGCGTTCACTGTTGACCTCACCGAAGCACCACTGTTTCACCATTCCCCTGGTACCGAATTATACTCCATAATAGGAAAACAACACAGACATCATGTGTGTGACAGTCGCAGTTGACAAACACAGACACTGGAGCTAGAAAATCTCTTCACATTAAGATAAAATGTTTTTGTTTTTTTTTTTGTTTTGTTTTTTTTTTAAACACTCCTGAATTACCATGGACCTAACTGTGGTGTGCTCCACAACACAACACCGTAACGACACTTAATGTGCATTTGACTGAGCGGGACTTGAAATTTCTCTGGTCACTGATTATAAATTAACTACTCTGCTGTGTGATGGTTGGAAGCAGAGATGCAGGAAACGGTAACAGCAAAGTGTAATTTGACAGCAGAGTGAACGAGTAATATGCACTTTATATGCATATGCATAGATAGATAGATAGATAGATAGATAGATAGATAGATAGATAGATAGATAGATAGATAGATAGATAGATAGATATGCTACTAGTGTGTGTGCCTCAGTGAGCTGTGAGTTTGCACACATGTTTGTGTCCTGTACGTGTGTACTAAAAGGGCTGCCCCGGTTGTAGATGTGCTGGGAGTCCATTTCCCAGAGCACTGCTTTGGTAATCCCCTCTGGAGAGGAGCATCACAGCTCTGTATGAAATCCTCTTGTCCAGTAGCTCTCTGGATGAAGCCTATCCTGCCAAGAAGAGGCAGCAAACTGCAGTGAGCTCTCTGGCCTCATCTCACTGTCTTTGCAGAACAGCAAGTGAAGCCCAGACACTAAGCGATGCCATCAGAACTGCAAGTATCCCCGACAAAAGAAAAAAAAAAATCCGTGGCATGGTTTCAGTTTCATACAACTGGCTTTGTGCTAAACAATAAGAGATTAGCAGGCAACTCTGCATGCAGGCGGCAGCTCTGAAGCTCTTCACGGTTTGGAATATCAGAAATTGACATTAGAGGCTACATGAAATGTGGTGCCAAAATGGTGAGGAAAGCGGATTTATTGCATGTAAATATAGCTGATAATGGATTTTACACATGGTAACCACGACAAGTTGAAAAGAAAGGAGTAATTCTAGTTTTGTCTGCATGTACAGTGGTGTATTTATGTGAAATACATTCTTTCTGTCGATATTCCATTAAGGTTTTGCTGCTCTTTATTCCAAATATTTAATGAATGAATTACCTGCTCAATATACATTTAAATATAAGAAATAAACTGTATAATATTGAGATTATTATTAGTAGTAGTAATACTAGTGGTGGTAGTATTATGTTTATATGCAATTTCATTGCAATTTTATTAATGTATAAATATCTGAATATGTAAAAAGGAGCCATTATTATAAGTATGACAGTGATGGGTCAAGGGTCAATTACATAAAATATTGCTAGAATGAGTTTCCTCCAGACATTTCCAAGAAATGTGTGCCCATTTGCATGTAAATGTTTTAATTCATGCTGGGCTGTATGGCAGTGCTTTAAAGATAGCTGCACATTCTAAATGTACATTTTCAATGATGTCTCGAAGGTGAAAGGTCAGATGATTAAAGAAGTCATCTGAAGATCTTTACAATGCCGCAGTTTTGTGTTCTGAATTTTTCTAAAAAGGGTTTGAAGGAATCAAATCAGGCAGCAACTAAACAGCCAAACAGCCGGCTACCGAAGACCACTAAACTACTTTCAACAAACTTAAGGGGAGTTAAGCAGAGACGGACTCTCAAACTATGTCGTAGATCAGGACAAACTGAGGACAGTGTAATTAAGCGTGTTGGGACTATTGTTGGAATTTGTTCTCTCTGACTCTTTATCTTATAAATGTTTCACTCCAACTGCTTACTTACATCTCCTGCGACTCAATGTTATTCCTAAATCCTGCAGGAAATCACACATCAGACTTTCCTATCTGTTTCTTTATGTTCCTCATTTACAACCAGAAAATATTTCAATCAGATTAAAGAAAATGGAGCCTCAAGTATGAAATGACACAAGGTAACTGATTTATGTGAGTTTAAATAAATATTGATTAACTGGCTGATAAGAATTTGCTAAAAAGACATATTAGCACAAAGAATATATAGGGTAGGTAGGGTGATATTTTAGCAGTTCTATTACCATATCCAGTCAGAGTTTTCATAATGTGCACATAAATTTGTGCACTGTGCAAATAGTGATTGCATAGTTTGGCAAAATAGGAAAACCTGCATTTTTTTTCCAGAGGAAAGTCTGCATCTCAACACCAGACTATCCTACTTTGCTCCTACCTTGACGTGTCTTATTTTACGCACTTAAGTGACAATGCGGTCATCAAAAATGAACGACGGCAATTAAAATTGAATGTTGCTCAGGGAAAAGAGGACTATGACGTCATGCGCCGTGACCTTGGTGAAAACACACGTGCTGTTATTTTTTGTTGGATGTAACAGCCCACGTGTCCTGAGCTTTTACTGGAGAGATGCTTTCCCCTCGAGTCCTTACACCAGCTCTCACAGCTCTTAGGCGTACAGGGCCTGCTCTTTACACATTCGTGACCCTCCACTGTATACTGTATAAGAACTGAGTGATGTCATCTGTGTTTTATTGTTGTCCCATCTATCTATACACACACACAACACACACACACATATGGCAAGTCTTACAAAACATTAAATAGTTAAATGAAATGAAGACTCAGCCATCAACTCTAAATTCCCACTTCACTTTCATCTTCAACACAACTAAAAGACATTACATAACTAGTTGTCAAGTCAGGTGAAGACCATTGTCTTCTCTTAACTGTGCTCGCTTTGTGTGTGCGTATGTGTGTGTGTGTGTGTGTGTTGTGCCCTAACCCAAATCTAAAGACTGACAATAATCACCATTCCTCTTATTACACATTTTCGTACAACCATTGTCCTAAAATTGGCAACAATTTCAACAGCCGAGTCCAAAAATTCACTTGACCTCAGACAGCAACGTGTCAGTAGAGGAGCTATCGTAACCCAGTAGTGAAACATTATGTCACTCGTGTGAACTATTTTGGTGACTACATTAAACGCAACCTCATATGAAGTCACCATAATAGGTCATGATGTTCCCTCGGTGTGAGAAACCAGCTGGCTTCACACCATCACGGACAGGCTACAAAGCTGCGAGGAAAAATCCGTTTTACGGTGGCGGGAGAGGGGGATCGGGGAACTGTCAGAAAATTAACAAGCTTTTTGTAAAAGTGTAGCTCTGCTTTCACCTTTTCGTTGTTGCTACTCTGTGCTTGTGCCATGAAGAACAATAGGTTATTAAACCAGTTACTGCCAGTAGAACACTGATGATTACAAAAGCAATATTTTCAGAGTTAATATTAAATCAGTAAAAACAATTTCACTGTGATTTGGCAAAGGGACTTTGTACCCTTTACTGTGGAACAATATTACAACTAAATGCAATTCTAATGCTGATAATGAATCTGGATTAAAGCTTCATCTGGGGCCTGGCTGGTCCTCCAAATATATTCCATGTTTTCACAAATATACAACAACAATGTCCAAGAATGTTTTTCCTTTTTTGAAAAAATACAAAATGACAGTTCATTGAAAATGTGGCTGTGTTCAAAACTGACATTGTTGAGCAGAACCCAGCAAATGCAGGTTCTGCATTTACCATGCGTGCATCTACACACACCATACAGACTCCTGTGCACGAGTCAGAGACAATGCAAATTCTGGCCTTTTACTGAGTTTGATTCTCTGTGTCCAGATATCTGCATTTGGTTCTGTGGACGTCCTCGTCTTCCTCTCAGAGGTGTGCCAGGATGTGAACTAACACATATGAGCAGGACTGCTTGGTCTGTGATAAAGGATCTGTGTCCTGCAGCCTGGTCTGGCAAAACTCACCTGGATCCTGAGTTTTGCTGTCAACTCTTATCTCCCTCCCCAACACTGCCCCCAGTCCACAAAGCCGACATTCTCTAACTCTTGAAATATCCATTTTTGGCTCCCTGATTCCCCGTGACAAGCTCAGCTTACTCCCTCACAGCATTAGCATAGCATGGTAAACACCTTCCATTTGGCTGGCATGCAAACACGGGATATGTGATGCATGTCGGCGCTTTGCTGATGTCACAATCACAGCTGCTCAACTGTCCAATTACAGACAAAAACAAAATAAACATTTATAATTCAGGTGATACCCCCAACACAGCAACATAATTCAATTTAAGATGCTTATTGCTGTATTATAAAACTTTTGAAAAAAGAACAGTCTGGAAAAGGGTGCAAATTTATAGTTAATTTCACTCTGTAATACAGAAAACATGATTAGCACAGTCTGACTTGTAAAAATTTGCTGAAAAACTATGCTTTTTTTTTTTTTTTACACTTGAAGGACGGTGTTTTAGCTGCCTAGCTGGGACTGAGACAACTACAGATTACAGTAATAGAAATTGAGCTGACACAGGAGAACAACTGTGCGGTCACCTAATTTCCATCTCTAGTGCCTTTTTTACCACCACCCCACCTCCCCACACCCCCTCAGAAGACAGCAACATGCCTCTCTCTTACAGGCCAAATGAGACCATCTTAAGGGTTGCAATCAGTGGCAGCTTTTGATAAACGCCTCTGCCTGATGTGCAAACCCACCACAAGGTCACTGAGCTCCTCTCCAAACGAGAGTAAGATGCAGCACCCACTAGCAAAACACCGTCTTCAGGCAACAAAGGACGAGCTATGGCAACACACACACACAAAAAAAAAAAAAAAAAACAAAACCTCTGTCTGGGCACCAAGAGGGCAACAGAGGTGCTCTTTGGAGAAGCGTTTCCACTGACCTACAAGGAGCAAGAGTCAAGTGGAGGTGTGTGTGGGTGTGCGTGTGTGTGTGGGGGGGGGGGAAAGGGAGTTTAGAGGGTGCGTGTGTTGTGTTCTTGCCGTGCCCAAAGCGTCCAGAGAGTGGGCTTGGCAGCGATCCATGTGTCCCTTGGCATTAGTGCTGCAGTCACATTACATTTCCCCTCTCCAGTGGATTGCTGTGTGCCCGGTCGACACTCCCATCCAGCACATGTCGCGTCCACTTTAGACTTCAGGTTTTCTGGCTCGAATTAATCCAAAAGCTAACGAACTGGAGCACCCTGCTCAGTTCATAATAGTGCAAATAATTTAGCTCGTCGATTAATTAGCAAATTACAGCAGGTGAGATGTGGAAATGGTGAAAAGCAAGGACATGTGCCATTTATGTCCGCTGTAGCTGAAGACCGTTTACACCGTGGATATTTTCCAAAACTGGAAAGTCATCTGGGCTGTTCATTTAAATAATTTGCCCAATATAGGAGAAGTGTGATGGAGTGTTGTCATATTCTCCATTTAACATATTCCTTTAGCGTTTCACATCCTGCCCACTGAAAGTGACAGAGACTCAGACTGAGCTCCACATGTGCCGTATACTTCACATGCTGGTCTTCCACCAATTAATTTCATGAATGACTAAACCGTGTTTGGTGACATACTCCCAGTGGCTTTAGGCCTACCTGACTACTCCCATCCTCAGCCCTCGGAGGAGTGGTGCTGCCAGGAACAGTCACAGAGCACAATCAAATCCAAGCCTCGTGCTCATAATGTGCAAAACATAAAATTAAAAAAAAAAAAAACAGAAAATAACAAGATTCCAGACATGAATGACCATGCCAGCAACAATGAGGAAGAAGGTCGCTGGAGCAAATCTATAAGCTGGCCACTTGGGACGCTGGGACCACGTCGGACAACATTTACGTAAGTCTGCATGGCCCCCATTGAGAACCAAGGCCGTGACATGCAATGTTGATTAGTTGTGGCGTGTGTACCGATAGATTGCCTGCCATCTTTTCATTATTTCTTTGGAATATCCCCGCCCTGAAGAGTAGGGCATGGAAATGGACTTCAGCAGACGAGGCATAATTAAACTTCCACTGCTGGGTCATGTGCTGTTAAACGCTTTGCCACAATTTCTCATTACTTTACAGTGTGCTCTAAATGATACACTGTCACTGAGCAAATTAATTGGTATTTAGTGAGGGCAGTATGGAAGCATTGTCTCCTACATGTGTCCCAGGCTCAGGGGGACCATGAGAGAACTGCATATTATCTTGCCCTGATTAGGACCATAATATAAGTAAACTACTTCATTAATTCTGGGTTTTTGCCTTTATGTGCGATGCAATTTCACAGCTGTCTCACCCCATGACCTTTCAATGCACATTTCGCAATTTTGTGCCAGTGCAAATGCTACTTTCCTTGACAGATTTGGCTGTACATTTATCAGCACGCATGATAAACGTAAAGCCATGCAGAATTTTATATGAGCTGACAAATGCTGCAAAACAGCGTCACATGATCACGGCGAGTAAAATAAGAGCATTATGCCACAGCAACCCAAAATTCAAATCCAGGCTGACCTCTTTAGGTGCTAAAGGACAGGGGTATTAATATTAAAACAATGCAGAAATGTGTGTTTATGTGACCTTTTGGGTTTGTCTTTTGGGTGCAGCAGCCTCTCGTCTTACCTCCAAAGTAGGAGCCGTCTGAAAGCTTCGTCTCTTTATTGCCTTTGGTTAGTACGCTGACAACGCCGTGTTGTATGAAGTACATCTTTTTGCCGATAGTGCCCTCTCTGATGATGTAATCCCCAGGCTGAAACACTTCAAACTTCAGCTTGGTGAGCATGGAGGTGACAAAGTTGGGATCCGCGTTGGCGAACAGAGGCATGGACGCCACCAGCTTCCGACAGTTAAAATTGATGATTTCCTGTGAGAAGACGATGACAGCAGCGACGCCCTTTAGAGCAACAGCGGGAAAATGATTTGCGGGTTCATTATAAATAATAAATAAAAGACGAAACCACCAATCTTACCTCTCGGAGCGGTTCATTCAACTCTCCCAGGATGCTCTCCTCGTCGAACATCTTTCCCTGGTAACGGTGCTCGTAGTAATCGTGGATCCTCTGCCTCATGTCCGCCGGCAGCTTGTGAAAGGACATGTACTGCTCCACCTGTTTGTACTGCAGGGACACAGAGAAGCACAACAATGAGGTTACGCTCAGGCCATAAATCTGGAGACTGATACACAACCAGAGGGAACAGCAGGAGCTGAGGTCAGACTCCCGACACCACAGCGATGTAAACAAACGGCACAAGCTTCGCCACAATTTTATTTGTCCTTCACACTGCTCTGATATCAGTGTTATCAAGAATTCGCACCGCTCTTAATTATCGACCTGTCAGGTGATGAGACACACTTGATGGCTCCTCAGAGCTAGAAAGACTGAACAAAAAAATCAGTGTAACAGAGAATGTTCCATACATTTAGAATGTTGTGTCTTTACTCAATACTACACCTGAAGCAGTCACAACCTGACTGTAACTAAATTAAACCACCTATAAATAATTTTATTATTTTACATCTATTTGGTGTAACAGTTCTTTGAGTTTTATTTATTGCAAATATTTTATATTTACACTTCATCATCAATGTTGTTGATATGAATTGAAGTTGATTGCAATTTTACATTAATTCGTTGTAATCTAATGTTTCAAATGTCGTAAATGTTAAGCGTTTGAATAAGTTAATGTGAGTGTGGTCAAAGTGAAGTGACATAATTACAATATTACAACAATGTAAACAGATGAAAGAAGAAAAGCTGATAATGGGTGAACACCACAGAGATGCTGGCGTGTTTGCTTTATGTGTGTGTGTGTGTGTGTGTGTGTGTACTTGCAATCATAGTTGATCAAATACAGATTAGGTTAAAATGTGTTAGAAAAAATATTCAAAATACAAACAATTGAGTAAAATGATATTAAAGCTATAAAGTCATAATATGTATTTTTTGAATGGCAAAACTAAATAAAAATAATAAAATGTGCACTGATTCTGGACCTCGAACAAAAAGGTTACACATCAAAGCCGAGCAGGAGCACCTTCGGAATAATAACAGTAGAATCCTTGGCACATGGTGAGGGAAAACATAAAGAAAATGAAAATTAACCATTAACACTGCAACACTGGAGGTGCGCTTTGATCAGCATTTCCAGGCTGCCAGCAGTTCTGCAGCTCAATGACAGGGCTGACCTCAGATGTCTCCCTCGTTGTGAATACCCCTGTCGCTGCTTGTCTTAGAGGGAGATCACAAGAGGAGGATCTATTAGAAATGTAACACAGTAAAGAAGTAATATAGATGTAGAAGATTAGAAGGGGGAAGCTGCTTTCAGAGATTGATTGTTTGGGAACGTGTGGGGAGATGGATGAGCTCTGTCATGGGGTCAGACTTGTAGTTTTTTCTTCCCCACAATCCCTTTGGCATAAAACTGGGCATTTACTCATCTAAGTACGCACAAAAGGTACACTTCTGTTCTCCAGCAGGCAGACAGAGCAACTGTGGTCTCCTGCTGCACTTTCATTGGCCGCTGAGTGTTGCATCAAAGATGGCGTGTCGGTCTGCAATGGCGGGGTAAAGATGACAGGTGTAACACACATTCTGCATCTTGTCTAATCTCTTTATGTCTCTCGCGTTAGACACGCCAGAGTGTGGCACTTTGTTTCAAAGGATTATCATCGCTCTCACAATGTCTCCCAAACACTGTCTTAATGTTCATAAAAACTCATTATTTACCACAATGACTTCTTCTTCTGGGGTTTGCATCATGGGGCAGCATGAAAGGACATTAGATTAAAAAAAAAAAAAAAAAAAAAAAAAAAAGCAAGATAAAGTTTCATTTGTGCTGTGATGAGTGTTTAAAGGCAGTAGCTCGGTGTTTCCTATTGCCTAACCAGTCTGACCTTCTGAAGAGGAGCTAACAGGAAGGTAAAGACGAGGATGGTGGGGGAATCGGCGTCCTCCTGTGTTGTGATGTTCTGATATCACCCCCGTGACAAGAAATTAACTCGTTGCTGCTCAGCCGCAACCAGACTACTGCCAGGAGCGCCTCTACAGCACTACTTTGCTAAATCAAATCACGGTGAGCTTTAAAAAGGTAATTATCCTGCTGTGAGTGCAGACTGCAGGGTGGCTGCTAAAACGTTGCGTAGGTGAGCAGACCGAATTGATTCTTGATGATTTTCCATTGACATCCAGACCGGCGGGTAACGTGTCTCCACTTCCTCTCATCCTGTAGTGTGTGTGTTGATCCCGTAGATCTTTATTGTACCGCTTCTACGCCTGCTCTCGCCTTTTTATTATCGTCTACGATCGTCTCCTATTTTTCCATCTCTCCGCTCTTGTATGAGGCTTTTCGTTTGTGTCCAATTCCCTTTACTGTCATGCGGCTCTATGCAAATACCTTTACCATATGAAACATGAATAATTCATGTCCCATAAGAAATGTCAACCACTTAATTATACTTTCTAAACATTTATTTTTCCTACAATGCTCTCTGTCTCAGTGTCTGCAACATTGGATTCTGGCATAGAGTATAAAAGTATGAAAATACGGTAACTAAAATGTAGTACCAGATGTTCCAGATGTTCATATTTTTAGTGATATGTTGGAGTTTCAGGGCCCCAATTCACGTTTTTGCCGTAGGCTGCCAAAATTAATTGACTGCTTTTGATGCCTGTCGTAGAATTACTTTAATTGACCTTACTGCAGGAGAACTAATTTAATGCAACCCTGATCTGCTTGGAATTCTAACTTGCTAACATTACATCACTTAAACACACAGCCTGAGGGGAACATTGTTATAAAACACTAATCAGTACAACCACACATGCAGGGTTACATATGTAAAATACCTACACACATGAACACAACCATCAGCTGGACCATCACCTGAATGTTGCATGGCCTCGTGGGGTCATTGTCATTGTACAGTAGTAATTGTAAGCAGTTACACTAAACCTGTGTTTTTGTCTTAATTGCTGCCAGTTTTCTCCTTTATTTAGGTGCAAAATAGTCCAAATGTATTTGCAAAAGATCTTGATAGGGAACTTAGAGTGAGTGGACAAAAGATCTCTGGGGCCTTTTCACTTTGAATATTTATCTGTAGGCGTCTTATGAACTATCCCCTAGCGAGAACTGTTTAATTGTGAAGTGTTAATTGGCGTTTTTAAAGGGGAGGGGCTGCAAGAGCTCAGCTCTGTTTCATTATAAATCCATTTGGGGCTGGCTTGCCACAACATGCTACACACAAACAAGTCCTAAGAGGCACCCCTGATTTCTTTAACAACAAAGAGGACTTTCCTCAGTCATCACAAGTTATTAATTATGTGTATTAATTGTGATTGAAAAGGATGAGAGAGATTGTCTAAAATGAGACGACGTGAATCACAAGTCACCTACACTTAATTGAGATTACGCCTTTTGTTTGGCATCCCCGTTCTCTTGTCTGCAGACTGTATGCGTTTCCACTGTCAAGGACCATCCGACAGATAATCGCTGGCTTACAGGGAGCTGGAGTGGAGGCTTCCCTGCATGCACGGTCACATGTACAGCCATCTTGTGCCCCCAATCTGGAGATGGAATTCTCTTTGTGTGCTAATGGGGGCTCATCATGCTCGAGACAAGAGGAAGGAAACCTTGTGGGACTTTGTCAGATTCTTAACCCCTTCCTGCTCACACCATTTTCAGACTGCGCTGTGGCAAAACTGCTTGCTGGGGGTCGAAAGGGCGCCGTGAGAAGCGACAGCTCGCTTTCTGTCTTACACATGAATCGGTGCGACCACAACATTACAATCGTGTGAATAATTGCACTCTGCATCCACAGCGCTGAACCAGTCCCTGGCCTATCTCAGATAGCCCGCAGTTTTCCAGAAGGAAGAGAGGCATGATGCGCATGGCACGCACGGCATGAGACCCATCAATTCTGCTCTGTTACCAGCTGCTGACAGAAAGCCTGAACAAATCCCCACAGAATTTAAACAAGTGCCATTGCAAATGATGTGAATCACTAGTTCTGATGAGAAATGATGACGCAATGTTCTTGCTGCTGCTGCTGCTGCTGATGAGAATTGTGATGTGATAGTGTCTCAATATTAACCATCTAAAGGTCGTTAATATGTTCTTTCATGGAATTTATTTCCCCCCATTTATGCTGTTCCCTGACTTCATTACATTAAAGGTATTGTGTTGTTTGGTTGATTTGGAAATGACTTCCATTTTTAAAATATTTTCCCTAAGAAGTCGTGCCTTAACATTAATGGAATATTAAAGCACACGATTCGATAGAAACATGCTTTTTGATAGCATGCACTTGCTAAAAAACTGCTATACAGGTGTGATACCAGGCCTATTATTCATATAATATTACAGAGAACAGGATGCGATATATACGTCTGTCTATATATCCATTTTGCAGGGGACGATGCTGTTGTAAACAAAAAAATAACAGGATACAAATGCTGTGTGTCTGCTTTAACCTGTAAATATGGCTGCTAGGACCAGCTGCTACATCATGTCCACTTTCACATGGTCTCTTTTCAATTCCTATCTGATAAAAGGCCAATCTAACTCATGCAGTCAGATACATCTGCTACAGATTGCATTGCATAGAGGTAGAATATGAAGACATTTCATTATTCTGTTCCCAGAGGCTGTGTTTACACACAGCAAAAGCCTGCTATCAGGAAATATATTTTTAGCAGACTGAAAATGAAACTAATAAAGATA